>JAQMCX010000032.1:7400456-7492570 GCA_029814765.1 Acanthurus leucopareius
TTATAAGGCGCACTGTCGGTTTTTGAGAAAATTAAAGGCTTTTAGGTGCGCCTTATAGTGCGGAAAATACGGTAAATAGACGGAGGGGTCTTTTTTCCCCTTAAAGGAGGGCATGGCTTAAAATTTGAGAACCACCTATTTGAACGTTATTCCAAAGATATTGTGCTTGAATCAAAGTGATGGATGGACAAACTGAACAGTCCACGTGGTCCCTCTTAGACTCCTGCTGAGTGGAGCAAAAATAGAAAATGGCGCGACCTCTGTGCTTTTATGCCCCTGAACCATACTTATCAGGATAAAACACTATGCATACTCATTTTAATAGAGTTTACCCTCCACTTTGTCCCACCTTTCTTTGCAGGTGTTCACTTAATTACTGTCAGTCTGTACGCCGTGCAGCCGTGCTTAAAATGCCTGCATGGATAGATACAGGAGCCTCTGCGTTGCCTGCTGCTTTACATGCTTGAGTCTGATTAGTGCATGTCTGTGCAAACATTAACCGGTGATTTCCTACTTTGTGACTGTGCACATTTCTAAAGAGTGCATGATGGAACGTGTAGTCGGATTGAGGTGAGCAGGGAAGCTCAAAATCTGAAGAAGCCCATCCATGAGTGAAAGGCAGACGGTGGGTTTAGCAGCACTACTCACCCTGCCAGTTGGGGATAATACGACAAAGGAAGGAGAAGATGAATGCAGTGCAGCTTTTGCATGCTTATCAGCAGGTCTCAGAAGAGAGAGGATACTTGCACGAGTGATAGCCACTCCTTGGTTAATTACACAGACCAAGCTGGACTCGTGTTGTTAAAGGTTTTTTAGTTTTTAATGTCTTTGCAGCTCTGCATCTGAGTGACTGAGGAGGAAAAACACACAGGGCAAAACTGACTGTAAGTGCCACCACAAATAGCAACCCTACTCCTGCTTCTTCCCTTTGTCTAGAGGATATGAGAGGCTTTGTGCATTTCTGTGGGTGGATGAACAGATGTGATGGGCACTTGCTGTGTTTAGCAGTGGCTAATGGTGATGGATAGAAGATGCTGATTACAGACGAGGCTTGCTACACACCATGACTGACATTCAGTCTGTCTCTCTTTTTCCACCAATGCTTTCTCCCTTTTTACTACTTTTTTCCCCTCTTTCCAGTGTATCAAAGCAAAGTGTTGGTAAGGTTACCTTTGAATACTAATAGTTTAAAGAATCCTGTTAAAATAAAAAATTACTACGATAACTTTATTAGTTTTATGTGATTTTATGTGACTGATTGGATTTACGTTAACATCAAATAAATACATTTCTTCAGGTTTGACAAGAAGCATTTGGAATTTACATAATTTTCACGGCTGGTCAACAAGTTTTCCACTGTACAAACATACTAAAGCCCTTTTCTGATTTCACAGTGGAAGAACTGTTGAATTTCCTGCTCTGACAGGGGCTCTTGTTTGGTGACATGGACCCCCGCCTTGACGTGGTGAGCTGGCTGCATGCAGACAGGATATTAAAAAGTGAACTGAGCCATTGTGATGCAGCCCAATGGTTTATGGAGTGTGTTTTGAGGCTTTGAGTACAGCATTATGGTTGTTGCCATCTTTGTTTTTTGGAGCCAGAAGTTCAATCAAAGGGTGGAGCTTGAGAGGATTAACAATTCTACACCAAGCAGACAGCTAGCAGTACAAGTAGCAGTGTCCTTCATGTGTTACAAACAGAATACTTCTTTTGACATATTTCTCATACTTGATTCAATACCCATCATCTAAATGGAAGGGTTCAGTTGGATAAAGTGACACCACTGCTCCTCCTTATCCAAATGATTTTTACATGAATGCATTTTGAAAGTGAAATGAGCTGCCAACTCTGTCAAATACTCCTACTCCGCTTCATCACTCCACAGACTGAATGAGCTGTACTACAGCTGCATTTTCTTTTCCTGTTTCCAAAGACAGGAAGATGCTTAGACATACCCTTAGATACAGACTTATATCCATATGTAGTCCAAAATACTGGAATCAGCCTTTAAAGTTCACACCAACCACTGCTGTTGGTTAAGTCTAATCTTTTGCACATCACATCAGCTGCAGAAGACCTGACCTCAGTGTCATGACAGCTACGTTCCCTGTTAATACTCAGATATACATTAACCAGCCTGACGCCAGATTTGGATGGAAAATCATTTCTATTAGAAAAAAAAATTCTACAATTCTACAATTCTACAATTTCATTTAGCAGACGCTTTTGTCCAAAGCGACGTACAACACAAGCAAGAAATGTGGAAATCAGACTGATTTTTTTTTTATTCAAGATCATTAGCTGGAGAGCCAAAGTTTGGACATTAAGTAATCCAAATTTATATTCACTTTAAGGCTCTGTGTCATTCTCAAGGACACTTCAACATGTGTAAAGATGGAGGGTTCAAACTACCAACCCTTCAGTTAAGGGTTAACCTACTCTACCACTGTAACTGCTATGTTGTTTCAGGGAATTTCTGCATTGATTGCCTCGTTCAGTCACCTAAGTTTACGCATTAAAAAAATATATATGATCAGGTTTTGTTTTTTGTCTTCAGCAGCAGGACGGGCACATGGATAGCATGCTAATTTCCATATGATAATGCAGGGGTGACGCCTGGATTCCCCCTTGCAAATGAACCATTAGGCCAAGGTGTGGGCCTGCCTCATGTTCCCTCAAAAGCCCCCTGTGTATCCCCCCGCCTCCTTATCTCACTCCTGCGATAAGATGTTAACAAGAGGAGAGTGTTCTTCATGTGTTTCGTGACTGACATTCATAAGTAGCACTGAGGATTTTTGGTAACTATTTAGCATGATTAGATATAATTAGTTTGAGATGGTAGGTGATGCAGAGTGTCTGTAAATAAGACAGAAAAAGAGACTTTTCAAGGGACTTCTCAAAGTGGATTACTTTAGTAAGCTTCCTTTAAAATCAGGTCTTTAAAATGAGCCTAGGGTGAGGAACCTGGGGCCAATTGTATGCTAACTAAAAGTTAAGATGCAGCATGAAGACTGCGGTTCATTGTATATTCATTGTGAACAGTCAATTAAGAACCCTGCACTAAAGGATCACCTGATAAGCCGCTGAGAAACCTTCACGTCCAGTTTCCACAATTAAGCGCACACATGCATTCAAACGCTTGCACGGAAAGACGGTGCACGTCCAATCACACTCAAAGGTTCGCACAGCAGCTGATGTACTCACCTCTCCAGGGTCGGAGCTTTGTTTCCTTAGATCCTCTCTTGTGAAGAGATTAAAGGGCAAATGCTGTACCAGTGAGAATTACCATCACAATGCGGCTGTGTGATGATTATCTCCAAGCCAGGTCTCAACCGAGAAGCTACTTTTGGACTTAATGAGCAGAAGGGAAGTGGAAGAAGAAGATAGAGGCAAAGCAACCCCACTATACCTATCAGGATTCATCTGAGGAGCAATCCACTCTCCCTCTTTACTGAGAGACAGCTGAGCAGGTTAAACTTCCTCAGTGTAGACGCTCCTGTATTTCCCCTGAGAAACTGTTAATTCCTGAGAAATTATGCTTATAAATGATAATTTTACCTTATCTGTAGGATGCACTGTATCTTGCAAATTGCATTGCAGATAAGCTGCGCACTTTAAATAGAGGCACTCTTTCAATAATGTATCAGGAGTTGACATGCATAAGTAATGCATTCTATGTACGGTCACACCTTTCTCAGTGTGGACCCACAGCACCTGGGCTCCCCTTATTCTGTCAATCTGTCGAGTAATTAAAGTGAGACCTCCCTACCAGCTTGGCAGGGATGACAGGGTGTGTGTGTGTGTGTGTGTGCATGCGAGTGGTTTATAATGTAAATGTGTATTCACTTGTGTAAGGTGTGCTTGCATGTGAGGCAAGAGAGAGAACAGGAGAGCAATGATCACGTAAAAGCTTGTTATTTATTTTTCACCAGTAGGAGTAAAAGTGCATGTAGCATTAAAACTTGTTTGATTTCATTACGTTTTGACCTGTATTGCTATAATTGCTACTAATTACACACTTTGTCCTCAGCTGCCGTACTTTTTAAGCAGGCTGCTGATACTTTGACAGAGAATACTGTAGTAGAGCAGGGAGGTGCATTCAGAAGTCATTCTTCTTTCCTCTTTTGTGCCTGTTTGGAAAGCTTTCCACGCCTCCAGAGTCTTTGTTTATTTCCAGTTTTTTATCACACCTTCACAAGCACCTGGATGCAACCTTCATCAGCACATAGACACACACTCCGCCTCTGTTGCCTCGCAGACTTCTTTGTTATCTACCCTGCTTGCTCTTAGTTTCTATTTCCCCCGGTCTCTGCTGCCGGTTGAGATACTCTGCAAACGTGACTCCTGCGACAAGCTAGCGAGCGTGAAAGTCATGCTCAACAGGTTCTAATACACAAACCTTATTTTCTTCTTCATTTTTTCCCCCTGTTTTGTGTCAGCTTTTCTTAATTGTTCCATCTCCAGCTCATTGGTTTTTCAATCACATATGTACTCTGACTGTGTGTCACCTATTGATTGTTTATGATGCACAGGTGGTTGTTTCTGCAAGGCGATATTGACCTCTTCAAAGCTTTGTGTGTCTCCTGCAGCCTAAGTGTGTTTAAAGTCAAGATTGGATCAAAGAAACAGGTCGCCTGGGAAAAATGCTTAGTTGTTTTCTTGCTGAGAGTTAGATGAAAATAGAAAAGACATACAGCTCTTATATCTGTAGGCTAAATATAAAACCACTGCCAACGGGCAGTTAACCGAGCATAAAGACTGAAAACAGGGAAACAGCCTATCCAGCTCAAACCTAACAAATATCATCATCATCATCATCATTAGAGCTTATTTGCCTAATTTTACAGTTATTTTAATAAAAAACTTCAAGATTATCCCTCTGATGTGCAAAGATAAAAAAATTCACATACAGTACTTAGATCTATAGCTCGCATTGAGCTACCTATTTTTTCTGTCTCCATTTTTTATGTAAAGCTAGGCTAACCTGATGCTGGCTGCAGTGCACTTTTTAATGTTGTGTCTCACATGTGCAGTCTGTGCAAAAGTGCAACGAGCTGTGGATTTTGTGACCTCTGGACAAAGCCTCGCTAGCTCCACCCCTCTGTTTCCAGTCTCTATGCTAAGCTAACCTGCTCCTGACTGCAGCTTCATGCATAACAAACAAATAGAAGGGTACTGATCTTTACATTTAACTCCTGGCAAGAAATCAAAAAAGGGTATTTCCCATAATGTATGTCTAGTTCCCAAGTGTTCAGTTGTTGAGTTCTACAACATTTAAAACACTTAATAGTTATGCACTTAGACTCAGCGTCCCTTCTTTGCTGTTTTATTTTTTCTGTTTCTCAGACCTTTAGGCTTTAGTCTCTCACACCTTCCTTTTCTTTCATATTCTGCTTTTCCTCACCATTTTAATCCTCTCTCGCTCTCCCAGCTGCAGGCCCCTGCTGCCTCTTAGTCCTGTGAAACTTGTTAATTAAATCTGCAGATTGAAAGACCCCAGGGAACAATGTTTAATCGATGAGCACAAATACATGACTCTCATTCCACAATGCTCGCCCAATCCTTGGCCCAATTGAGAGAAATGTGTCTGTGCACTTGGACAATTATAAGGCCATATTAAAAAGTGAGGGAGCAGTCTCAATCACTGAATTCTAACAGTGTTCCTCTTCCTTACACACGGGAGGTAAATTGCTTCCTCACTGCACGTTGCCACTCTTTTTTGTTTTCTTGATTTTTTTGCCTGTACCCCCCTGTCCCTTGGGCTCTTTTCTCTTTGGCCCTCCTTCTCCTCTTTTGCTGTTGATCTGTCGGCCACATCAGAAAGGACAGTGCGTCTACAGGGGACTTAATGAGTACCTAATGTGTAGCAGAGGAGGTTCCCTGCAACCAGCAGCTTCCTTCTCATTCTCAAAGCCAAACCGACGTCACTGGCAATTCACAAAGAACAGAGGTTACATGCAAATTAGATTATAGTTGTGTCTGGCCATGTCCAAATGAAGACAAATATTTATGCATGAAGCATGGCACGATCGCATGTGCGCTCACACACATACTAAGTCAGACGCAGGGGTGCCTTGACTTTCTTCAGCTGCAGGCGGTATCCCATTTCGTCCAGCTGTTCTTTTGCCCCTGCAGCCAGCTCTGAGTCTGACCTCCCCATCTCTACGAACAACAACCCCGACCCAGCTGGCTCAAACATCAGCAGCACCCACAACAACACCGAAATACAAAGTCACAGAGAGCACACGGCCGTGAATCATCATAGACACAACAGTCTCTCTTAAAAATAGCCCAAATAGTCCTAAAGCGCCCACAAAGATGTCATCAGTGACCCACCACTGAGTTGTACTCTCATAGGTGAACTCTTGCAGCTGTTTCATAAAAATATATATTAAAGGGGTCAGAGTTCTATTCTTAAATTTATGAGTGAAAGTTAGAAAGAAGCACAGAAATAAAGACTGACTCGTTTCAAGCCATTAACAACCTGACCTCAGGGTGGCTAAGAGCTGTGTTTCCATGGTAACAAACAGTGATACCTGATGACAACCGACAATCAGAGTCACCTGTTGATAAAAACTGGGAAAATAGGACTCACTCTGTGGCTTTGGAGCAGCAGTGTGGAGTGGGAAATGGGGAATTGTGGGAGACAGTTGTTATAGTAAAAAGGACACAGCTGAAAAAAATACAGACCTTTTTTTTACTGAAGCTCTACTTGCTGCCATAAAATCTCTTTTGTTCTGGTAAATTTTAAAGGCAAATGTATTCTGCTTGTGTGCTTTGAACAAAGGTAGCTGGACACCATTAAGCTTTAGCTCTGTAGGCAATGTTTTTAAAGAGCAGTTTCCCCAGAATAGCAAATTTGTCCTATTTAAACGAGTGAAGAAGTACTGTCGACATCTTTGTGCCGCTGATGAATTTAAACATCTGTTAGGTTCGAGTCATATGCAGAAGCTGTGGTTTAATCAATCAATGTGAGCTTTGATGCAGTAATGACAACAATTTTATAGTTTATTTTTTCTTTTCCCTAAACAATGGATCACTTTGAGATTAGGGAGTAAAAATAGGAAAATAATAACAACAAAACAAGCTATAATCACTTCACCACCTAGCTTTATTTTGATCCATCTTTCGTTTTCTTTTCCTTTTTAGTTTTTAAGAGGCTTTTTTATGTCATCACTTTGTTTGTGCTTAGATTTTATATATATATATATATATATATAAAAGCGTTGCTACAGAGTCTTTCAGTCTGAACTGACTGACCATCAGATTAACAAAGCCTTTTCTTGGGCCACATCATGCCCCTGTTAAAAAATATATATCATATTGCAATGATCACAACAAACATGCAATGCAAACACCAAGTTTGTGAGAAGAGACGGTTGGGTGCTCACATTTCATATTTTCTGCATTAGCACCACACCTGCTTTGATTAGACTTCGATTAGACTTATATCATCATCTCAGGATGCTTAATTGGGCGCTTTTAATTGAAATTGTAGCAACACAGAGAGTCCTTTGGATAGAAAATGCAAATTCAGGCTCCCTTGTGTACTTGTGCTGAAAAGATGTAAGATGTTGCGACAGCAGCGAAGGCTAAGGCCACGAGTATCCAAGAGGCATATGACCTCAGGGACCAACAGGCTGAAATAATAATACTCTGCTACTGTTTCAGCTCTTGTTTGAGCTGTTATTAGTACCTTTTTTGTGAAAACAGGAATTTTGTGCATTTGCATGCACTTTTTTGTGGCATTGTTTATATTTTGCTTGGAAATATTTCCAGTTTGTCCTTTTTTAAGATGTTTATGTGTAATGTCTAATTTCATTTTAGATGTATTAAAATAAAAAGGAGCTAAATCATTACAGCTGTAGTGAACTCTCTCATAATACATCATTACGGCATTATGTGCATACCTAATATTAAACTGCAGTTCACACAAATTTTCAACAAACTAGATATCTTGCTACCTCAAATAATCTTAAAAGTATGTTTACCAAACAGCAGCAGAGATGCCTCTGGGGTTTCCTCCATTCACCTGCATGCATGCAGTAACTGTGACACAAACATCCCCTCAGCACTGTAATAACACTTGAAGCAGGTGAAACACTGCTGATTGGACATGGGTATACTATGGCCCCAACGTATGCATTTTAAATGACTTCAGCTGTATAGATGGATGTACTTGAAAAAACATATGCAGATGTCTAAGTTTACTTTGATGCACTCTTATTTACCCTACTGATCGCACTGCTATCACAGCTTCTCTGCTGAATGTCCCATGTGAGGGTGAGTGGCTGAGGCGTTCTGAAGACTTGTTGTGTGAAGAGGCGGACAACTGCAGAGATTTGTGTATTTGTGTCTATGCGCGGCTGCCTTTCCACGACAGCCTTTCCATCAATGATGTCGAAACACTGGACTAATGCCAGAGTATAAATGAGTGTTTTGGCTCCATCATTCACAGAAACACTCACTCCCTTCAGCCCGGAGCAGTGAGGCGAGGCGAAGGATTCTGCTTACAGAGTGTGTGGAGCACATAAAGGGTGAGGACGGTTTAGAGAGGGGATGACATTTGACGCAGGCCCTATGGGCTGAATACATAGCATTCACAACCGAGGCACCAGGACGTCCGTCTCTGATTTAATCAAGACAAAAGGAGATTGCCTTCAAACTCAATGAATGTCGGTGTATCTATCATAGTGGCAGCCCCCAATCACACAGCTGGTGTTCAAGCCAAAAAGCCCTGAACATACTGAGAAATGTCTTAAAGCCTCCTGAACTCAAAAACCCGGCTTTGCTGGTGGTACTTTTTTTGGATATTCGACTATATGAAGACTGTGTTTGCAAAAGCATTCTCAGCAATTTTGATTTCCTTTCAAAAGTCATGTTTTTGTAACTCTGAGGAATATGAATCAAACTGGTGTTGCTGTGTTTTTACTTCATTTAAATCATGTTTTTTAAATGTGTAGTCAAAGAAACATCAATCAAACTTGTGTAGGTTCATTCATTTTAAAAACAGCTTTTATCTCTTTTTGCAGATGAACTCTTCAGACTGAAGACTTTGCCAAGTTAGAAGATTTATTCCCTCTGCTGAAGAGCCAATGGTTTCTCTGTGCTTTCCTGTAAATTTTATAAGTATAAGTGTGATTTGTGACATCGTAAGCAGTTGCAGCCAATTATGGTCAAAAATCAGATATTTCAGAGAAGTTGGAGAGAATTTGTGTCAACTTGGAAACTATTTATCCTCATGCAACAAGTGCAAATAAAAGTCAGTTTTAAAGTTTTTAAGCAAACCCACACAAAAAGTTGTTTTTCAGTTTTCTTTTTTTGTTGTTTGTTTGCTTGTTTGTTCAGTTTGGACTAGCTTAAAGCTAATTTTCATGTGTATTAATATATGGGCAATGTGGCCAGATGTTCCTCCTGTGTAATTAGAGTGGGAATAGATGTAGCACCAATAATTTCCAGATGTTGAACCCCTTCGAATTCCACAGAAACACTTCATATTCTTCTTCATGTCAGTCTAATAAAATCACAATCGTTAGAATCTGCTCAGCTCTCAGTTTGTTAGATGCTTCTACATCGATCAAAGTGCTAGCAAGGTCTCTCTCTTTCAGTAAAAGTTTTATATAATAGCAGCCGTAGCAATGCTCATAAAAAATCAGTCACTTGTGAGCGCAGAAACATTACACACAAATGAGACTCAGCTCCATTTCTGACGTAGATGAGAATAGCTGCTAGTTATCAAGTTCACAACAGTATAATTGGACTAGAGATGGTGGTGGGAAGTGCATGAGGCCTGAGGCTGCTGCATATATGCGTATCCATAGACTTCATAGTCACTGAGGGTGTAGATGTGCCGTGTTTTATTTGTAGAAAATTCATTACCAATAAAATATAACGCAGAGTACTTTAATGTGTTTTAAATTGTAGATATTTGGAGATATCTAAAAAAAAATCAGCTTAAAACACCAGCACTTGCAGTGATTCCAAGCTGAGCAATGGACATGTAATGTGGCTTAAAGCTTGACAAGCAAATCTGCTTTTGATGTTCCTTTAAATCTAGTTGAACCTTTAATTCTCCGCTAACGGCCATCTCTGCTCGTAAGGCGAGAAAAAACCCTTGTCTTTGAGAACATAGATTTCTCTCTTCTCTCTTCATTTCTCCCACTTAAAAATTCACTCATATATCCGGGGCCTGCTCCCTTAAAGGCTGCAGTCCGCTGTATTTCTCCAACTATATTCCCATATATTCTTTTTATTTCCCAACCACTGCTTTACAGCTAACCAGCCAGTCCTGTGAAATATAGAAATCAGGATTTTTTTTCAGCTTTTTACAGAAAAAAAGGACCATTTCACTCTTAACATTCTTAACATTTGCACCATTAAGAAATAATGCTACAAAGAAGCTATTGCAGCACTGACTGATCCTCACCGTTTAAGCTGTGGAGGCAAAAAAAAAGACACTGATGCCTCACTTTGTCACTGCAAGTAACAACAAAACCCCTCAGAGAATGTGATCATTATTTCATCAAGTCTCTGCATGTAAACCCATCAAGATGTTGAGTCACGCTCTCGCAAACAAGCCCCCTCTAAGCTGTCATTACAATCAAATTCCATTGATTTCAGCCTACTTGGTGGTGAAGATGCCACTGTTGACAATTATCCTTCTTCCTGTGTTGACGTATATGTGAATACATAAAAAAAGCAAACACCATATCATGTGGATGTCTGATTACACTGTTTGTACTGACATAAGGCATTCGATGACACACTGTACATGAAGTCAGTGGGGTTTTTTTTGTGATTCACGCCTCTGATGGAGACTGTAAATGAGACAAATTGGTTGCTTTCAGTGAGGCAACGCACCCTGAATCTTTGGTAATGTTTTATGTCATGTAGCCTCACTTTCTCCTCATCTAACCTTTTTAAAATATCTCACTTTCAAATGAGACCACGTTGCTTTAAAATTTTAAATAATGGAATTAAAAATGGCAATAAAACCTCCAGAATTTTGGTCAACATATACACCAACAGATAAACTTTAGCGGTAATCTATGTCAGCAGGTGATCAAGGTGATCACATAAATTAACCATTATATAAGGTTCAGTTGCTGCACGCTGTTATTCTTTTTCAAACAAGCGTTACATAAGAGATGAACAACAGAGGCAATCATGCATTATGGTGAATTACAAATAACTCCTCAGGATTCCTAAAGAGACCTCAGATAACTTCCTCAATGTTATATTTAACATACGTGAGGCTGTTAGGTGAAGATGAGTCACCATTCAAATGTATTAAAGGGCTTTGAAAATACTGCCTACTCTTGGAAAAAAAATAGTTTTAACCTCTCAAAATACAGCAAAATACTTTACAGTGCACCCTCCAAATTTTCTCCTTTAAGCTGCTACAGAGAAACGTCAAGTGTTTATGTTTTTAATGCTTCTTTCCTCTTTGCTTCTTTCCCTTTTTTCATATCAGCAGCCCAGACCCAAAATGAGACTGAAAGAGGCGTTCATTCCCAGTTTTCTCGCACTAACAGACGATGCTCATCAGCAAAGGTCAAATTCTACGTGACCTTTTCATCCGTCTGCTGTCCTACTAAACTGAACACAATTGACCTTTCGTTCAACTTCCTGTGACCTCTAGGGCAGCACAGCGCTAAAAATGAAAATCCACTTTAACGAAAAATAGAAACTACAGGAGAATTTGCCCTTTTGTAACATTTGGTCTCCCTTGAATTAATCTTTAATTAACTTCTAAATTTCTAAATTACTTTTATCCTGAAAAAGGGAGAAATTATGTTCTGTCAGGATCTTTGCTCCCTGGATAGTAACAGCTGCATCACACAATGATAATGCATTTTGGAAGTGCATCAGTGTACAGGTGGGTCATCGCTCCCACAATTTAAAGGTGCCAGAAATGAAAAATGCTTGTTTCCCTTGTTTCCCTGGGTGTATTGTTATGCCATCGATCGGTGTGACAAATATAAGTCAGAAAAAGCACTTTTTTAATGCTGACTAAAAATTCCAATCATTTTTCTTACTGTCGAGTGCCTTTTTGCTGACTCAGAGTCCAACAAAAAAAACTCTTTTCTTAGTCTGTGTATTTGAATTTATGAGTGCACAGGGGAAGTGGAGAATTTGTGACCCCCCCAAAAAAGGGCTAGTTTAATTATTAAGACTAAAATTATTTTTTCTATATGTTTTCTTTGATTATAAATGATTATTTTATTACATTTATTTAATCCAGGCTGGCTGTGCATTGCTATGGATGGGGATGTGTTACCCCTTATAACTACTGCATGGATGGTCAAGGAGTAACAATTAGCATCTCTCTCACAATGAATTTTGATCATTTTTCCTTTCAGTGCTGTCAAGACAAAACTTCATTTTGTCCAATGCTTTTGCTTATGGCCTGATAAAATAATGAAATTTCCATCAGCCTCAACTCCTCTTAGCAAAAGTTATGCTGACCTGAGATTGTGGGCTAAGTAAACATGAGATTAATATCATTGGACCTGTTAATAACTTTAGCATTTGCTTTAAAGCCCCAAGCTGAGTCCACAGTTCAGTCTCACCAAGCCACTAGCATGGCTGTGGACTCTTAGTCTTTTTATGCACAAATAAAATTAATTATGACAATAATTATCACATTAATAGATAATTTAAATATCATTAGTTGGAGCCTAAGTCCATAGGCTTGCCAAAATTGTAGCATGACTTCAGATTAAAGCATCTTTTTTACATATATGGAAATATTTTCACCTTTTTTTGGCCTCTGTTATGTTCTGCTCATCAGACAGATTTTATAAATATATACTTAGTCTGGATGTAAAGCCATTAACATGTTTTAAACAACTAAGGACAAACAAAAGACAGAGAAAGTAATGAAATGCTCCAAAAACACCTGTTTGGAACATTCCACAGGTAAACAGGCTCATTGGTAACAGGTGAGATTATGATTGAGTGTGAAAGGCTCATCATAAAAGGCTCAGTCATTCACAAGTAAACCTAATGAGTCGTGTCCACTCACAAAGAGAATTACTCTTCTTTCACTGGTTTTATATCACGTCCCATTACATTCACACATTACAGCAGGGCACAAGGTCAAGAGGCATAGTTACCAATAAATCTGGAGCATTAATGTATTATGACCTCTCTATGTTTCAGCAGAGTATTTTGAACTTAATAATGGTGTGCAGATCGCAGCCGTGATAAAATATTCAGTTGAGGGCATCCAAAGGAGGCAGCCGGTCCCAGCAGATTTAAAACATTGTCGGCTGATGATTTATGTGTATAAATGAAACATGAAATAAATCACAGAGGTAACAAGGCATTAATCCTCCTGTTTAGGGAGTGATCATTTACAGGCAGCAGAGTGGCGGGGATCACAGCTGCTCCTCACTGGTGGTCAAGGGTTACCATGGGGATAGAGGAGAGGGTCAGGAGCGTCGGAGGGAGTCGATCCATATTGTTTCTGACTGTGTGAAGGAAAGAAGAGAAGCTATATGGCAAGCTAATGCAGTTACATTGTGGCCGAGCATATTTAAAGGTCCAGTATGTAAGATTGAAGAGATCCGTTGGCACAATATGTCAATATGTATGAATAGAATCCTTTGAGAGTAATATTCCTGCTTTCATTACCTTTGCATGAGCCCTTAATATCTACAGAAGGAGCAGATCTTCTTTCACAGAAACCTCCATGTTTTCTGTCACAGCCCAGATGATATAAACTAAACACTGAGCCCTTTGCTTTTTTCTGTATTTTCACAGCCACCATAGGTTCTCCTCCGCACTTTGAAAGTGAGGATGATTTGAGGGATATTCAGTTGGTTGCAGCATGCAACCTCGCCACTAGATGTCTAGGAATTGATTACAGAACAACAGGCATCTGGACATACACATTCAAAGGTCCCTTGTTTTTTGGTCACCAAGTTGTTTGGTGTCCCTGTGTTGTCATTTTGTCTTTTTGTTGTCATTCTGTGACTCTTTGGTGCAATATTTGTGTGTGTTTGTAGTTAATTGTGTCTCTAAACAGTCATTTTTTTCTGTCTTTGCTATCACTGTGTGTCTCTTTGTAGAAATGTTTGTGTCCCTGTAGTGATTAGTGACAGTTCAAAAGTTGTTTTATGTCTCTTTCAATCATTTGTTCCTCTTTTTAGCTGTTGATTGGATTGGAAATGCTAACAATCACAATCAGAAGCTCCCAAAGGGATAATGAAGTCCCCACAGTATGTCTGGTGGGCCTGTTAAATAATCGATCCATGGCTGTGGACACTGTGACACCTTGTCAAATCAATAATTAAAGCTTTCAACGCATCACGGACACTTGCCTCTCAAAGTGACAAATACTGGCACTTTCTCTCTCCTGTAAAGACTCTGGATGCTCTGCTGACAACACAATCTCACAATGATAAAAACCCTTCTCTGGCATCATTTCCTCTGCGATACGATAAAACCCTGCTGCACCTCACACCGCTGGCTTTATGAGACTTTGTTGTTTTGGTAGAGCAGCTGAGCTCATTCCTTTTCATGTTGCGCTGCCACGACAGCAGATAACAATTTGGCTGCCATGTGAAGTGTGAGATAAATGTTAGGCTCGGCTCGTGATGTAAACTTGTCCAGGAGAGTGGAGAGACAGAAAGGGAACTTGTACGGATCCAGTATGAATGGTGCTCTCCATCTGTATAATTGGTTGAAATGAGCTATGAGGGCCACCTGCTGACTGCGCCATTCAGAGCTCTTTTACATGGAAATTGTGCCCAATGACACAAGAGACGCAGAGAATGAGCATGAGCATTACCGTCAGCTCCAGCCTCTCTCAGAAATGTTCAACTCCTGGATAGAAAATTAAACACAGATTAAACAAAGGCTAATAGATTAGGTCTTTCAGCCGCTGAGGTAATGACATGAGGTAATGAACTGTATCTATTTGTGGCTATGTCGGATAAATAATTGCTTATTGATAATGGTCAAACAAAGTAAGTTTTTTCTTAGTGCTATTCATACATCTGTTATTTGTAAAGTATTACTTTATAAGCAAGTTGTTCTGCTGACGTCCGGCACCAGCAAAGTTTCTGCTGCAGTACAACTGGGCAACAGAGCAGCTTCTTTCCTGATCAAAATAATTTGAATTTTTGCAATCCAACTTAATGATAGGCATGACAAGCATTATATACTGAGGTAGCAAATCTTCTGGCCAATGGTCTCGTTAGCTTAAGTAGGCCATATAGTGGCAACAGTATAAACTTTAGACTGTTTTAAACCCGAGTAAAAGTTCCTCATAGTATGTTTAAGTGTATTCTAGACACAATTTCCTGTACAATACGGTTTATTCACTAATTAATGTATTTTATTGGAACCCAGTCCCTGCAGTAACAATGTAAACTGGACTTTAAATACATATAAACTTTTAAATAAAAGCTTTGATGCATATGAAATATTTGAAAGATGCAGTTCACTCATGAGCTGCATGCCTCAGTGACCTTGATACTGAATCCCAAATTGCTCCTGATGGCTATTCCATCAGTGTGTGAGTGTGTGAGTGAGTTTCTGATGAGCAAGTTGGCAGAGAAGCTGCCAAGCATTAAGTGTGCCAATGAGTATATGCTGACATTTCTTGTTAAGTATTATGGATGGTTGAAAGACCAGGAAAGTGTTTAAAATGCAGCATGTTTACTATTTGATCCAATTAAATTAGACTCACACTGTTTCAGACATCAAACATTTGGCTTTGGTGATTTTCTGTACCCAGTATATTTGACAAAATGTCACAGTCTTTGCTTGAGAAAACAAACTGACCTGAACAAAAACTTTTCTTGAGTTTGGCAAATTTTTCCACATTATTTGTTGTAATATTGCATGTGTGCATTCAGTAGGAAATAGTCAAACCTTTTCTGAAACATTAATTAACTCTTGTGGTCCTTATATGACTGAAATTCATTCACAGACTCTTATTTTACTACACTCTTGCATAAACTGTCGGCTGTGGTGGGTTTAAACACCCTAACATCTGCTGTTTGCTTATTTACAGTCTCTTTCATCAGGCTGTATCTCATCAATAATTGCAACAGCAATTATTTACTGTATGTTCCACTTAATCTTATGATTGAAGGTCACAAACTTGATAAATGTCGTCTCCAGCCTGGGCTTATTTGAGGCAGTTTCACTTAAAATGCATTACTGCTTTAAAAGGGAACTTAATATTGCAAAAACCAGACTGAGACCTTGATATTTACTAAGGATAGATTCACTGACCACGCTTTAATTCTAATGTGTATCCCACACATAACATGCCTGGAAACACCATTTTTTGTTTGCTGCTGGACGCCTCCACTGAAAGGCTGTCTGAATAACATATCAATAGCATTTGTGCAGGAAATATAGGACAATGTCCATTAACGATCTATTCTATTTTCACTAGCTAATCTGGGGGATTGACTTCACAACCTCCTGTCAACAGCCCTCCCATTATATCTTAAAATAGTCCAGAGGTCAATGCCTGTTTTAGTTTTAGCCCATTTTCCCACCAGGCTTTAAAATAGTTCAATTTTTGCAACCATTTCATTCCTTCAGGTATTTATGCACAACACCCACCTACAGACAGCAAATCCTCCAGCCTAATTCTTTACAATATGGTTGATGTAACCCCAAAGTATGACCGAAATCCTCATTGCTGTCCCACTAATCTGTCACACTCTCCTCTCTCCTGGTCCACCACAAGACATCTGCACGGTCTGACAGTCAATTATATCTCATCACCTTCAAAAAGCCTGTGAGGGTGGCAGTAGGGACCCATATCTTTATCTGATCCTTATCCTTGCTCGGCAGAAGGAATGGTAAAGCTGTCAGCGCAAACCTTCAGTTAACCTCCCCAAAACCCCACGAGAGACAATAACTGCTACATCTGTGTATTCAGAGCGGCATGTTTAATGCAAAACATGATCTTGTCATACATTGCATTTACAGAGTGGGTTTTAAAAAAAAACATAATTAAAACTGCATGTGCGTGAGAAGCTCATCCTATTTAGTCAACCAAGTGAAAAATTAGAAATATTCATGGAGCACATAAAGAAATGACATATGCTGAACAGGGACATACCTGTAATGTAAGAAATGACAAAACCTCAAGAAATCATACTATGCACATGACTTTTTAATGGAAAACAGGAGAAAAGCAGGATCTGTTTTCAATGCTTTCCCCCTACAACTGGTTACTCGAGTTGGTTCTTCCTTTGGTCTACGTTGCCATGTCAATGAGTTCAGAGGTTATTAATCATCCACCAACCTGCAATCAGACCAACAGGAGGCACACGGGGATTCAGTCAGAGTCGATAGTTTTCCACCATCCATCCTCACATTTCTTTCTTTATGCAAATTCCTCCTGACCTCTTATCCACTGGCTCCTTTCCCTCTTCAGCCACCAAAACACTGACTCAGTCTCTTTGCTATCAGTTCCGATCAATACACGAGATTAAGGGAGTGGTGCCCCTGATTTGAAACCAGGACACAAACCCAAGGGATTAGTGACAGACAAGTTGTCTTTATCTGCTCTGTTCTCTCTCCATCCTCCTTTTTCAAACGTGCTTGAGAGACTTGACTTTTGAAACATATGGAATGACTCAGTCAGGATTCTTGCAGTATCACGGCTCATCCTCTTACTGAACCGCGAAGAGCAAGATCTTTGCTGAGCTTTGATTGCCTCAGGCCAAGCCAGTCCAGTGATCCTTAAGAGGAAAAGTGACATCAGTCCTTTACTTATCCATCTCAGTTCTTTCTTTCTTCTTCTGTCTGCCCATTTCTCTGTCTAAGCACTCGTCTCTTGAGGAGCTCCAGTTTATCATTGGCCAGAGCGTCTCTCAGGGCGCCAAAGAAGCCATGATAGTGAGCTGTGTTGTGGATCATGAGCAGGACTCCAGCCAGCAGTTCATTGGTCACAAGCAAGTGGTGCAGATACGCCCTCTGGTGGTTCTTGCAGCAGTAGCAGCCACACCCCTCAACCAGGGGCCTGAAATCATCCTGGTATCTGTACAGAAGTTCAAAAAAGTCCAAGTAGAAATTATGAACAGACTCCTTCAATACAAACCAAGTGTTTAACAAACATATGAAAGCAAATACTTTGGGGTTTTATTATAACTGCCGCAAACCTCTTTTCTTTGAGATTGATCTCAAAGGACGTCATCTGTGTTTGAGCATCCACATTTAGACCTCCATTCTGTTGTGTCTCCCCCGGCGTCTCCCTCTCCTCAGCCAGTTCCAGCACTGCCAAAACAAAAATATGTCTCATTAATCCCAGGACACTATATATTTACACCATGTTCTCATCTCATTTTGTGAGAAAAGCACCTACAAACAGAACCACAGCGCTCATCAGGCCAGCTGCAAAAGTAAAACAGGAACACAAACTGCAGCTTGACCACTTTTAAACATTGCTGTGTCCTGTATTTTCTTGCTGTTACCATATAATTACATACAGGCTCTGTTTTGACACCCACATTTGTATAACACAGGTGTTCACAGAAGGGTGACTTCACCTGGTTTAATGAGAATAAATAGAAAAGAAACAAGAGTTGACAAAGAGCCGTCTCTGATCAGGAAAGCTGCTGTTCACTGGAGGGAACACCAAACTATCCAACCAGTTAAAGCCACAAGGGATGTGAGGGAGACAAAAAAACCAGATGGTGGAGAGGAAGACAAAAAGAAAAGTGGTCCAAAGCAATGCATATTATTAAAGACATTGATTTAAAGGGAACAATGGAGCGAAATGGGTTAAGTGCAGCCTGAAAAAGGTGAAGCAAATAGCAACAGAGTGCATACACAAAGCATAAAAAGCAAATTATCATGTGTGACTTTATGAAAGGGTGATACGGGGAAAAAAGGCATCAAATGAGGCTTGACCAAAGCTAAAAAGATTTAAAGGAGGGAGAGGTAACTTGCCCTGAATAGTCAATTTAATTTATCAAGGCAGAGAGCAGTAACTAAAGGAACAGTGAAACTTCAAAAAATGGTTTGAAGTTTAAGGCTACTGAAAGGTTGTAAACCTTAATGTTTTACTACTAGAGAAATCATTTAAATTATATATTAGAAATCTTTGTGCACTAGATGTTAACATCCTAACTGCTGCAGGTAAACAAACATACAAAGCATGTTCTTGTTTTAACATACTTCAATTAATCAGACTTTTAATAAATATTTAATATGTGTTTTAAAAAAGCTCAACTACATCAAAGAGGTTGCAGAGATGGAAGCTAAAAAAGTTTTCTTGTTGCTTGATCTTTCAAAAATTATACAGTTTAAAATTAAGATAAGACAGATTTCAATCTTTACGCAGTTTTAACCAAATATTTTGTCACAGCATTTTGGTCTTGAAGAGCAGAACCTATATGCATAAAGCAAGTACAGAAAAGAAAGACTGGATGACAAAACCATAAAGTTCTGAAGATAAATAAAGGGAAATTAAACCTTGAGGGTGAGAGGGAAGGAAGAATAGAATGAATATTAGATGAAAGGAAGGAAGGAAGGAAGAAAGTAAGGGGAAGGTAAAGGGAATATGGTTTTCTGCGTCAAAAAGGAACCTTAACTAGAAAGTGATGGTGTTGAACACCCCCGCCACCCCCACCCCCATGGTGCACTATAATTGGCTGAGAAGAGAATTAGAACTCTTCAGGTTTGACACCATCACTGCTCTCACCTTCACTAAACTCCATTATGCTCCCTGTGCAGAATCGATTAGTGCTGTCTGACACTACATGCAGCTTTACACCAAACTTTGTCCGCAACAGGAGTTTGACACAAGTCCTAATCACATTGGTGCATTTTCAACAGTGCTTATTATAACAGTTCTTAAGCTTTTCCCTTGGGACAACAACCAGAGAGAGGGGCCCGATTTGACTGTTACTTTATGGCAGGTGTAATGAGAACCACTTCTGATTTTATGTCAACCACTGAATATTTTTAAGTCCAATTATTTTCACTGACCTGGAGCTAGAAAATACACACCAGCCACTACAGACTAACAAAAAAGTACACAGCATATATTTTCATCAGCCATTGGCATCACCTCTAATCTTAATGCAAAATAGATCCCTCATCTACAAGGCGAAATACCACATGCACCCATAGAGACACACACTGCTTTTCTATTCATTTATGTAAGAAAGTGACACAAACAGCAAACAGACTTTGTTTTGTTGCTCAGCAAACTGAAAGGAGATGAAGGGCTGTGCAGCTACTGAGACACTTTGTAAGGTCTATACACTGAACAAATTAAGTCCGGTTAATGAAGGTGTAATTAGAGTAAATTGTCTGTGCAGCCTCTCAGCTGGAAGATGCATGCCCCTTTACATTTGTGGAAGAACATCTGTAAGCATTTTCAACTCAACATCACAAGCTCCTCCTATAGAAATTACCATAAGCCTGCGAGCTGATTCAGTGCTCAGTGCTTTTATCAGTTAGCTTTGATAATGTGCCATTAAAGACATCAAAGCTCTGCCTGTTCTCTGCTTTTACACATTAACCCTTCTCTACTCATGAGATATCTGATAATTCACGACAAAATGTCTTTTCTGATTACCTTTAACACAAGTATTTCATGCACAGAAATTATGCTAAGCTAACTATTGCGGTAAAAGGATCACATTTCCCATCCCAATCACATATCATTCTCATCCAAATGCATCTAGCGAAACGGACCCCCTGCCCATACTCCCAAATTACACTGTGACATGTCACTTTGCTCCAGGCAAATATTGCACTTGCTCTTGAGGAGAAGCGCCGATGTTTTCAATCTTTTTGGGGTAATTTCTTCCATCAAATGTGCATTTAAAAAAGTCATTTTGTGGCTTTGGGCAAGGTTACTTTACCTGAAAGGGCATTTGGTTTGACAAGAGCAGAATTATTAAAATAAATGATAGGGTGCTCTTTGCCTTTTACATTCAAAATAAAACCTACATGCTTTAATTTAAATGCTATAAATCCAACTAAAATTACCGCCTCAAGCCAGTGAAGTCACAGTTTATTGCCATGCCTGTCTAGAATCATATTACATATGTAGTAGAGACTCTGAGGGAATTAATATGTTTTTTCCACTTTCAGTTGATAATAAATATACAGTTTAGTATATTATAATGTGACAGTGAAATTAAACCTTTGATCTTTTGGATATAAAATAAGAGCACCTCATCATTATATCCACAAGATGGTGTTGAATGTGTCATAATTAGCATATTATTTCTTAAGTTATGGCCAAATGTGTTTTGTGAGGTCACAGTGACAATGACCACCAAATGTAATTAGTTTAAGTTCAACTTAACGTTGGCGCAAGATGTTATGAAATTCTCTCTGGATGTTCCTGAATTATCGTGGTCACAAGAACTGGATGGACATGACAGCGACTTGACTTTTGACTTTTAACCACCAAAATCTGATCAGTTCATCCTTAAGTCTAAGTGGAAATTTGTGCTAAACTTGAAGAAATTCTCCAAAGGCTGCAATATTTTACTGAGCCAAATTGGATAGACAGATTGACGACTGAAAAAAAGGACAAATGAACGGATGTACGGATAGATAACATTGAGACATACTGTCTCTGGCCACAGCTTTCGCTGTAGCAGCGGCATTAGAGGACAGTTACAGTTACATAAGTTACTGCCCGAGAAGAACAAGAAAATTCGAATATGAACACTGCAGAGTATCAAACAGTGCATGTGTAGCCAGAGCCATTCAGTTATATAAAATGAAGGGGGAGTAAGTGCAACTTAAATGGGAATGTTGGAGCAGCTGAAGGTTAAAAGACTTGATCTATATCTCATGATAAATTCAGTGTATGCTACAGCATCAAAATGAGGTTGGAGTACAAGAAAAAAGAAAATAAAAATTTAATTAATAAATAAAAAAAGGCTGTTTTATTAATGGGGTTTGGCACTGAGGCACCACATATATAAATTAAAAGCTCAATATCTATTGATCTCACATGTAACTTTCTCTCATTACTTTGTTAAGATTTGTCTGAGACATTGGCTTCCCCTCTAATGGTGTCACCTGAAATCAGAAACCTGTAACTATTCTACTCTTCAGCACAGCCATATACCACACCTTCAGGGGGCGCTCTACCTGCGCGCTCAGGGTCTGGAGAGATGTCACAGTCGAAGCACAGAGCACAGCCTCGCTCCGTTACTTGGAAGGGGAAGAAACTCTCGAACAGGTCCACGCCAGCCTCCACACACGCCAGCACCTCATCAGGCCGTCCTACACCCTGCAGCAGCCTGAGAGTCACGCAAACACACAGGAATAAGAGGAAGCCAAGCAGTGAATTTAAAGTCACATGAATAATGAATAATGTAACACACACATATACTAACATCTAAAACATGTTACTGCACAAGCTGCATTTCTCTGCCCTTCAACAACATATGCACCCGTGTGTTTGAGCATTCGCTCTTCCTGGGCTTTCATTTAACTGGCTCCCTCTGGCTCACTGCCTGCAGGTGTCAAGGTCAAGCCTAATTTAGCCCTGATAATAACTCCACTCCACCTTCCAGCGGGAAGTGCTTTCTCCTAACAGCCAGAACTACCAGCATGGACAGTGTCCCATGGTATTCCAGGTGATCCTGTGAACAGGCACTCTTAGTGAAGCTCACAGGGAGCTCCTGGACACTGGCTGCTGCTCCTCACAGGCTGCCTCTCTCAAACTCAAAGTCACTGCCAGAGCTCCCTCATCACCTTAAGGAGAGGAGCACTTTAAAACCTCTGAAAAGCTGCAGTCGTTCGTTCTTGTGCTTTTAAAATGGATTGTATTCTGTCAGTGTAGTCCGTCTGGTTTGAGACATGAGAGCTCATTTTAAAAATCGTCAAAAGAAGATATCAATTATTGTGCAACATAAACTGCAGTCTAAAACTTTGCAAGACTGTTCAGTGACTAATTTTCAGCTTCATAGTCGAAAGAGTGTGTGAATGGTAGGAAAACAAAATTTCACGTTAAAACTATTATCAATTAACAAATTAATTGCTCACACAGGAACAAGCATTGTTGACCTGGGTTTTTCTTCAGGCAGCTCTTTGGTGACAGCAGTGATGAGCTGGGCCCTCAGGGTCTGGTCCATGGAGCCCGTCTGAAGACCATCCAGGCAGAATCCTGCCACAGGCCTCTTGGCTGTCTCCTTGGCCGAGCGCACCCTCTCTTCCAGGATGTCTCCTCCCTCCACCACCCCGAAAACCTCCACTCCTTCCAACTCCTGAAAAATGGCAGACAATTTGTTAATTAAAGACCCATCTTTTTTTCTAGCAAAACATGGCGCATGATCAATTTTGCAGATACAAAGTGAAATTTTTCTCAAGTGGAAAAAAAAGGCTTTCATTTTTGACAGAACCTCATGGGATTTTGATGACTGTGCATGAAGTTGACTGCACATCACAAGGAGGAAAGACGCAGTGAGGGCTGGGGGAGTGGGGCTTGGGAGCAATCAAGGAAATCACTCAGAACGCGCTGATGCCAAGAGAGACCTGCAGTATGCAGTCAGTTCTGATCGGCTCTCTGCTCAGAATCATTCTACACTTAACATTTACTATCTTAACGGAAATTTGCTCTGCAGAAATGCAATAATATAAACTGAAGAGCACATGAACGCAGCATTTAGCAGACACACAAAATCTCTGACACTTTCAAATTAATGCATAAGAAAAACAATCAACTTCTTCCTATAAATTACACTACAGATCTTGAAGGACTAGAGCAATGCTGTTAGAATTATTAACTCCTCTCAAGCATAGCTAAGTTTAGGTGTCATAACTGTAAGTTAAGACAATCAGCTTCACTCTGTTCTCTCTATCATGAAATTAGGTAGCATTTCACTGCTTTTTAAAAACTAAAAAAGTTTATTTGGTTAATCATGCTTTATGTTGAACCCTTACACACCATACTGATGATGTATGTACCCACTCATAATGTATTCCTCCTAATCTCACTGTGTTCTCAGCCGTATCACAGCTGCACAGCGGCCCCCTGTGACAACAAAAACACCGAGCATCAATCCTTGTCTTGTGCTTGTGCTGTGCATGACTGATTTACAAATGTACCAGAACAGTCGAGTGCATATTTAGACAACTGGTTGTGTGTGTACCTGGGATTTCTGGTGCAGCAGCAGACACTCATCTAAGTGGGCGAGAGTTCGATCCACCGACTTTCGAACCCTTTTGCGAGAGGTGTTGTTTTGCAAAGTCTCTCCGTCTGCCATGCTCTGGTACCAGTCTGGTTGCACGGTCCTCTGGAGAGCCATGAACTTGGCCACTGTCAGCTCTATCCGCCCACCACTGCCCCACACCGACACAGTCTAATTACAACCCAGAGAGGAAACAGGAAATCAAGAGACAGCAACTCTTTTGATAATGCTAGAATTCTGTCTATCAAGGAAAATGTTTATTTAATCAGAAAAAAGCTTTTCTGCTTTCTTGCCAAAAGTTAGCTGAGAAGATAAATACCATCTCACAGTAGCTGGTTAGCTTGGCTTAGTATTAAAACTAGAAACAGAAGGTAAACAGACAGCTTGGCTCTCTCTGAAGGTAACAAAATCCATTTACCAGCTTTTCTAAAAACTAATTAACCAAAATAAAGTGTTAAAAAGACAAAGTGTGGTTTATGTGTGAGTACTTTTTGGGTGAGGATTTGCCTTAGTCTCAGCTGGTTGCCTGGCAACTACTACACAGCCAAGAAATAGTCTGATACATAGTACCATAAAAAAAAAAAAAGAAAAACTTATAATTTTTACGCTTTGGAAGTTTAGAAGCTTTGCTACCTTTCAACAGAACCATGCTAACGGTTTCCAGTCGTATGCTAAGCAAGCTAATGTAACAGGCTGTTGGTTCCAGCCACATATTTAACAAACAGATTAGAAAAGGTATCAATCTTCTCAGCCTACTCTCGGCATGTAATGGAATAAGAGTATCTTCCAACACATAGAACAATTTCTTTAATAAAAGTACAGGTTTGAACTCACCTTGTTGGTAGTATAACCAAGTGGGCAAGTGGTTGCAGAGTCGTGAAGCGAGCAGTACAAAACAGTATCATGAATACCTGCACAGAGAGCGAAACAAAGATCAATACGCATCACTTACAAAGAGCACAACTAAGTAGTCAGCGAAGCCCCAGCACAAGGCAAGGTGACAGAGTGAGATGCTTCAGTGCAGTCTGAAGAGAGGGATGAGCTGTGGCCTTATCAGCAAACCCAGCTGCAGCAGATGATCAAAAAGTAAGAACAAATGGCTTGGTAGCAGCTGTTTTTTTTTCTAATTATTCAATTACTGCTTTCCTATCTGAGACTTAGGAGGCAGCAGTGTAGTAATCCCTGGAAAATTTAAGAACAAGTGGCACTACAGTGATTACATTTATGATTTCATTTTTTGTTGCTTGAGGCTGCGTAAAGCTAAGTACCACAGTTGGTGTTGTCCAGCCAAATTGAGTGAGGTCACTTTTCTTTGGCATTTATATATACATTTGTGAAAACAACATTACTTTCTGGTCAGGCTCACAGAGATAATCTGCGTTTCAATATTGAAGTCAATATATAGTATATTTAGAAGCAATTTACTCAATCTTTCCAATTTAGCCAGTGGTAATAATGTTCATGCACATTATGCTTGTCAGAGTGAATTTGTACACTGTGCATGTGCATGTGTGACTTAGATGCATCAATCAACTAGTCACACCAGCACGGAGGTTACAGACTGGCAAAGGTTCTTCCCATGTGGATGTTATTTGAAACACGATGAATGCAGATAGTTCAAAAACACTCATCATGGAGCACAATCAAGACAACAAGCTTAATTTAAAATAGTTCAGCCAACACTGCCTTTCTTCCTAAGGTGAGTGATTCGAATCAGATTCTATTTTATACTTTTGACAGAGTGAGAGACACGTGCGGTTTGAATGACTACCAGAACAACTTCGGTCAAAGGATAGACAGAATGGAACACAGCACAGTTCAAATTCTGTGTTGCTTGACAGAGAAATATTGACATTTTTGTCAAAGGGAAGGAAAAAAGACCCATTTAAGGAAGATATTTATGCACTCAACTTCTTTCAAGATCGATGGCTGCTTAGAAACATGAATAAGTGGGCGTGTTCAAAAACTGCTGTGAGGAATTCGTTTATAGCATGATTTCCATTTCCAATATCACAGTTTTATGTAATTGCTAACACAAACCAAAATCCAAACTTGCTCTCTCTTTGACTACTACTAAAAAGATACAAAACTATTCTAGAGAGACTACTAAGAGGCTGTTCAAGAGTGTCAAACATACATAACATACACTTTGGAGACTTCTCATTCATGCTTGAGACCAAAAAAAAGGAGCACAACTTAAGGGCAAACCTCGTGGTGAGGCAGTTTTCGGTAGGTGTCGTTTTGAAGGTCTAAAGAGAATTTAAAATCTCAACATAGAGAGCTGTTGACTGCCTTTGTATCAATACACTTTGCTTAAACTAGCATTTCAGCACAATGCAGCTACTGTTGTCATATGATAAATGCTGCTACTTGGTCATCATAATTTATGTCTAATCAGTGCTGGATGATCTGCTACCATATCCCATCCTGTCCTCTTTGCGCTGATCTTCTCCTGATATGTGGTGCTAAAAGAGAACAGGATGGGATAAAAAAGACGGAGAAAAATTACTACTGAATTAAAGTACCTGCAAACTTCCTGAATCCATCCTTAAACTCCTCCAACACTTCCTGGTGCTCTGCTCTGGGAGATAAAAATGGTGATGGAGGTGGCTGTCAGATGTCAGGGAATATACAGTGGTCGGAGTGTGTTTTTGTAAATGAAATAAGTTTAGCTTACATATTGGACAAGGTGACCTGAGTGACAGATGGGAGGTTGCTCAGGGTGTGCAGTGTATCCTGAGTGAGGTGGGGAACTGTGCCAAAGTGCGTGTACAGCAGACACCCCGGGACTTCTAGCGAGTGCTTTCCCGTCCTGCCGAGTCCCTTCAGGACACCAAGCCGACCTCTTCCCTGAACCACACGAGTCAGCTCCAGCTTCATCCTGCTGCCAGCCATACGAGCAGCCTCAGTCGATGTGCCCTGAAATAATTTACCCAACCACACTTACGTTCAAAGCCTGAACCGTGAGTTTGAATGTGATTCTTGTCAGCTAGCCTTAGCAAAAGAGCATGTGAATTAGCCACATAGCTAACTAGCCTCACCACTCACGTGCTAGGCAAGCTTTCCTCGAGTTAAGGTAATTACTGCTTAAACAATGACGCACGTTGAGAGAAATTACATTTAAGATTGAACTTGTTTCAATTATACACTTTTCAATGTCAAAAACACGTTTAATTTGCTCACCTATCAATATCACTGCCTAGCAGGAACTACAAGTCGTGGAAATATGTCGTCATCATCATCGTCATCATTGCACTTGGAACACTACGAAGAGAGCCGCGCCTCCTTTTTTGATAAAAACACCATTTTGTTATGTTATGCTTTATATTTTGATTTCAAGTGTATTGTTTTTACATTACTTTTAAAATTTATTTTCATTTTAATTGCGAGTATGAATCATTCAGCGAAGTGAACAGCGTTGCTATGGTTACCAGGGAGACGCCTGAACTACAAACAAAGTCTAGTGGGACATGTAGTCAAAAAATGATTCGTCAAAGCTGCAGTTAGCCTCGAAAAGTCTTAAATTCACTACAGTAACCAGAATCCTATTTGATCCAGCTCGGTGGCAGTTATGTGTACAGGTCCTACATTTTTGCGAGGGCTCTTTGTAGTGACTTCTAACCAACTCTTATAAATTTAAATCTAAAATAGCAGGCTTCAGTGGTTAGTGCATGCTAGTGGTTAAAGGATGCTTTAATTACATTTGTCAGTGTATCATAGCAGCAGGGACACACTAATGGTCCGTAACTAACGAGATGATGTCACTCCCAAGTCACAATCCTCATCTCTTCAGGTGGAGGAGCCCTTACAAGAGCAAAACTTCAGGGGACGAGGTATGTTTATTCTTTGGATTAAAAAGTGTACTGCTTCTATAAAAACTGGTTCTGGGATAAAGGAAGTAAACTGTGGTGGTCTATTTTTGAACACAATTCCAAGGTGCTCAACTCAGCACTTATTCTTTCTAATTTTTTTCAGTGATCTTTTTTACTTTTCAGACATTTCTCGAGGATCAAAAATCCCTTAGAGAGGTCAAACATAATTGTAATAATATCCCCTCTCTGCAATTTATGGCTGTAGTAGCAGCACATCAGTGTTAATTCTTTATATGAAGGCATGTCTCATGTCTGGGGACAGTTAAGAAATGTCAAACATTTGGCCTCTCTCAGAAACTCACATGCAGGCAGCCTGAGAGAGATAGATAGATAGCTGAATAGCTGCAAGTAAGGCACAGACAACTGGCCATCAGGAATGTGATTTTAAAGCAATCTTATGATTAAAGGCAACGGCTAAGCTTTCCTGAAAAATAATCTGCAAACATCAGATACTGGCCTAGCCCTCAATTTGCACAATGCGCCAACAGCTCGAGGTGTCTGTAAGCATGGATGGGAATTCTCAAACAGGCAAAGGTGACCATGACACCAACATTTTCATGCTCCTCATGGTCTCTCTTGCAAACAGTATAAGCTTCACTTGAAACTGTTTTTCTTTCTTGAACAGATGCATGTGAAGAAAGGTGATATTGATCAGTGGAAGAGGGTGAGAAGGACTTATGTGCCTGTTCAGCTGTGTGCATATAAGTGTGCTTTTGTGATGCACTGTAAACTAAATTCATTTGCAAATTCACAGACTAATTAATCCAATAATCATCAGAATAATTAATAGTAAAAATAGCTGGTTTCAGCTCTACATCTTTATGTATATTCATCTGTCCTCAGCAAGTGGAGATGGCTTCAGAATTTGCTATATCTGAAGTCTTCTCCCAGAAGAAACATCAAACAGGAACCAAAAGCCTAGCTGTACCATTGCAAAGCTCTGACCAGCTAAGAGATCATGATGATGCTTACAGTGAAGGTAAGTCAGTCAGCCCATGGAAAAAAAAAGTCTCCACAGAAGTGTTACATATATAATAGTGTTGAGTCTGAGCAGCATCAGGCAGAACAATGATATTTGTGTGGTTTCCTCTTGCAGCTCAGGCTCTTCTTGGTGAGTGGCTGAGCAGTAAGTTGCGGCTGGAGCTGGAGATGGAGGACGAAGATGACCTGACATGCACTGCTGAGAGGAGAAGCCCTGTTGCGTTAGCTAGTGCTCAGCCTGCTGCTGTAACCTACACAAACTTTGAAGGTACAAAGCAAGGAGAAAAAGTGTTACCTGTCCAACCATTCTAATGCTCATAGCTATGGTTTGTAGCTAAATAATTCAGCAGTTAGTTAAAGGAGCAGTTCACCCAAAGGAAAATTATCTTCTTCTAACCCAGGTCTTGCAGATAAAGACATTTTTTTAAGTTTAGGGCTGACTTACTCTCAAGTTATATCAAAGCATGTTTATGGGTAACGTGAGTATTTGGATGTCTCTTTGTGGCCAAAATCGAAATAAAATATATGATATGTCACCACTTTCCAACATCTTACTCCTGTCATATAGCCAAGAAACCTTGGCAACATCAAGATTTACAGACAGTACCACTGGTTTTGCATATATAACACATCAACTCCAGATTGTCTACAATGACTTTTCAAAACTCATCAAAAACTCAATCATTTTAGATTTTCCATGCACTCACTGTTTTAAATTTATTTCACTGTGGTATAAACTTGGTATCACTGTTAAACTTGCTTGAGTTTAGAAATTTACCACAATGAGCATTTTATTAACTCTTTTTGTCAAAAATGTCATAGTGTAGTAATGCAGTTATGATGAGCCACCATATGTCATGTTGTTTGGTATTTTGTGCATCATAGTTCTACAACATAACTTGGTGTGTATTTGTTTTCAACATGAGTTTACAAAACAATCCATATTTGTAGCTGCAGAACAGAAACATAACACACAATATTGACGGTTAACTAAATGCTTTCTGCAAAAGATTATCTATCTTATGAAAGTGTTTTGTCTCAGCACATTATTTTCAACCCATTGTGAAATGAACTGAAACCAGTGACTGCCTGAAGCAAGGGAATCAATCTCCCTCAAATCAATTTTTTTTTTGTATGAATTGCAAAACAGTCTGCAGTAATTTAAAGTACAAATTATTTTGAGCTAATGGAATTAAACACTTAAAGCCATTTGTACAGTTGTAACTGCTCAGTTGCGATATAATGTCGCCTTTTTAACACTTAGATCTGTACAAATGTCTGGCTGAGGAGGAAGAGCACTGCGCTGTAAACAGCATCCTACAAGACCTGATGGAGCGAGAGGTGCTGGACTGTGGAATGATGGAGGAACTGGCTCTGGATGTTGGACAAACAAGGAGGAAATTTAGAGACCCGATTGTCAAAATGGAAGCACGGCACCTGCAAGTATGTGGCGAAATGTGAATGCTGCAGGTTGGGAATCAGCTATGAACTATGGACACCCAAGTTGCATTCTCAATAACACTAATTTCTACTGATTGCCATTGAAGGTGCGAGAGAACAGGGCCCAACGGGAGGCTGAGAGGAAGAGGCAGCAGAGAGAGAGGGAAATTCAGCGAGGTGCCATGGAGGAGGCAAAGGGGAGGGAGCGAGTGGAGAAGGCGAGGAAAAAGCAGGAGGCAAGAAGGGAGGAGGAGATGGTGCAGCAGGAGATGGTGAGACTTCGACGTCAGATGGAGGAGAGGAGAGGCCTTGAACAGCTCGTCCGACAGAGGTATGATGCCCTCAGCAGCCTCTCGCCTGTGCTGAAGTGGGTATAACGATCGTATTTATAACTGAAATGACCCCCCCAGCAGATTGCATCTAATGTGACCTTGCCAGCTCCACTTTCCCATGGTGGATGGAATGGATTAATGATAACCTATTGAGAAGTGAGCCTGTGATAAGCCAGCTCCCTGATTCAAACAGTCATTGTGAAAATGTCATTGTGGAGGATCTATAAGACCCTGGCAGCACAATGATATTATTGTGTATCCTCCTGTAATGTGTGCAGCAGCCAAGGCTGTGCTGTGTTACATCTTTATTACACTTGCATCATGAACATCCTTTGCATACATATACCATCAATTGCCATCGTGCAGAAATAAAAAGTAGCTCTGTGTGTGTGTTAAGTTGTTTCATATAATAATTATACATGTAGTATAAACAGGTAAGAATAGTAGTGTATGTATGTATGTTTATTCCACAGGGAGAGGGAGAGAGTGGCGGGGCAAAGGGCAGCCCAAAGCCTCCAGCCAGCTCCTCCACTTCACACAAAAGAGCAGCAGCAGCAGCAGGACACAGAGCGACTGTATAAAGAGCAGAAAATTCAAACCAAGATTCACATGCATGATCTCAAGGTTGGTACCTTTACTGTGTGTGTGCGCAGACTGGTGCTGTAAAAGTACCAGTTCCCTAACTTGTGCGTGTTTTGCATTTTTCAGTGTCTGCAGAGACATTTCTCTGGATGGTATTCAGTGGTGCTGGACCGAAGGCTACGTCTGGGGAAGGCCATGGCTCTCTGTGACTGGAAGAGGCGGCTGAGAGCGTGGCGAGCGTGGAGGTCTGTGGTGTGGGCAGAACGAAGACAGCGAGAGGTGGCAAGGACAGAGCAAGAGCTACGAACTGAAAACAGGCGAGAACCACAGAGAAATCACTTTAAAGAGTCCTGTTAACCCATCGCCATTTAAATCCTGCTCTTTATCACAAATGACACGATATAAATTACAAGTATGATGTATATTTAAAATTAAATGATTAAATGAAATGAAATTATAAAGTATTTGAAGTTGAACATTAGTGACTTATATCATGTTACCCCAACTAAGCAGATATTGAGATTACATCTGTTATCTTCTCCAGACAATGTCAGCTGGCTGTAGAAAGTGACCAAAGGCGGCTGCTGCGGCGATGTCTGACTGAGTGGCAGCTATGTTGTCGCCGGGAGAAGGAGCAACGTGAGCTTTTGGCCCAGCAGCAGGAGATACGACGCAAGATGGCTGCCTTAATCAACGCTGCATCAACAGGCAAACTCAAGGCCACAGAAACTCCAACTTATCAGCCTGTAAAAGCCCCAGCTGAGGCGCATAACCAACCAGATACCCCTCAGAAGGTGAGAGGTGCACTCACATGTCCTCCTATCTGCAGCAACAATGCACAGGGATTCATTCAAATGTTAAAGCTCTTTGTTAATTTTCTCTAATGAAGACAAACCGGACAAATCTAATTAATTGATTAAAATCATGAATAAAACATCTGCCCTTTACTTGACAAGTAATGCTAAAGGCCTTATCACTGAATTATGAATAAGTTTGGGACTAAACTGAATCAAACTTTAGTTTTCAAAATCATCTCTCTGCATGGGACAGCCTGAGCCCTTTTCAGTACAATAATTAGGGAGAAAAGCTTTTCCTGCTGAAATATTAAGAGTGTGAGAGCAGGAAAGAAAAAGAGATGTAAATATAGAGGTGGTTAAGGCGTAAAGCTGGAAAGAATGCTGGAGAGAAATGAGAGGTGTAGGATAGTGGAACAGAGCTCAAGGGATCAGGGAAATGGAAGAGAGGATGGAAGTTGCAGGAGTTCATGGTGGAGGGGTCAGCACAGAGGCCATGCTCACTGTCAGGTCCCTACTACAGGAACCCTGGAGCTCAGTAAAGATTAAGGCGCTTGATACTGTGTGTCTGTTCTCCCCCTCAAGCTTTTTGCATACCCAAGGGCAGGTTTGATTTTATTCAGAAATACTCTAATTTCATACCCTACTCTGTAGGAAGACCCTCACAGGTCAGGCACTTTAGGCACCAACGCCTCCGCATTGCATCAGAACCAAACCCCTGTGGGCACTGTGGCAAAGCCCAACCAGCCATGGCAGGTAACACGGCGCCATGCAGCACCGACTGCAGCCGAACTCCAAGAGGCACGACACAGAGACAAGGGCGATGGCTCCACCGGTTCAAAAAGGGCGGCGTCGCCTGGTGGCAGGTTTGAGAACAGACATGCCATGCAGCAGCAGATCATCACACAGCAGAGGAAGCTGCTGAAGGAGCAGCAGGAGCAAATTTCACGGCTGAGGGAGAAGGCGAGCATAAAGGACCTGGAGCTGGAAATGGAAAAAACTGCACAGCTCACCAAGCTGTCAGTGCTTCAAGGCCAGAGACCAAAAAGCACCAAGTTTGACCCCACAGAGCAGAGGTAGGCCCACTGCGCTTCACTGAAAGCACACAAGCTCTGGATTTAAAATGACGGAGCATTATTAAAATGTAAGAAAAAAGTGTAAGAATATCAAATTTTTGAGCATGTAATTTGACTAGTTAGACTGCAGTATATGTATATAAATTTTAATGCACAATGTATCCAGCCTTGCCTCCTATCTCACCCTCTCGCTGCAATTTCCTGAATGTAAAAAATTAGTTTTTAGTCTTTAGAGGATGATTAATCACTGAGGTAAGCTCACTGCTCTTTTCACAGTGCAGATTAATGGCAGAAAAAACTGGCAAGTCATTGTCTGAGGACACCTCAATGGCTAATCATGGGTTGATAGGACTTATAAAGAAATAATTCTCCTTTAAACTGTCTAGAAAAGTACAGGCACTTATTGTTTCCACAAGCTACACCAAGGTGACTTGAGGTAAAAGTCATTGTCTTTTAATAGCTTTCCATATAAATACAAATCACATGGGAAAGATACAAAGAAACTGATCGGGTACAAAGGATTTTAAAGCTTAGAAAGAACAGAGGAGCAGGAGGTTTTTTACATTAATGGCTTATATAATTAAACATTTATGTGATTACAGATGAAATATGCTCCCTATGAAGTCTATACAAGCTTTAACAAAGTTTGGATTGTAACTGATTTCATGAGTAAAACAGAAGTTCATGGATGGTAGGATTCATTCCAGTTAAAACTGCCTTGAGTTGATACTTGTCAGAGTAAAATTTGTCAGATAGGGAGCAAGATGTGAATGTGCGGACAGGTTTTGATAGTTTTTCTGTGCTTTTGCCTGCGATTGTTATTGTTGCAGGGCAACAAGAGTCACTGGTGAACCTCACAATGTCGGTGCACCTCAGAGGAAAGCTCTCACACGCCAGACATCCCCCCATACAGTCATCACAGGTCAGTCTGCAAGTTCAGAGAGGTTGACAGCAGAAGATGACACATACAAATTTACATAAATCTACAGAGAAACATGCAATCCAGGTTTCTATCCTCTTCTATACATACGGTGAGAGAAAGCTGTAGCTCTTTTGTCAGAAAAATCCATAACCTGGAGTCACACAGATGGAGACTTCACACACAGAAAAGCCTCCAGGTTCAACAGCAGTAGCTCTCATAGTTACTTTAACTTCCAGTTACGTGTCCAGAATATAAAGCATACAAAAAAATCCACATATGCACCTCTGAGACTCTGGTGTACCACAGAAGAATACCTGCTCAGCTCACCCCTCTCTCTTTTTCTGAAGCCATGGAGGCCCGAGCACGTCAACGTGCTGAGCGAAGGAAGGAAATGGAGGAACTCAAGAGAAAAAAAGAGGAGGAAAAACTGGTAAAAGTTCAAGAAATGGCTTTCCGGATTACTAGACTGTTTTTCTTTTTTTGTTATTGTCCGAAACAATAAAAAATGCAACTTTTCAGGCTGAGATGAAAGCTGCTGAGGAGCAGAGGCAGAGGGAGGCGGAGGAGGAGAAACGCAAGACGGTCGAGAAGAAGAGGGAGGAGAAAAGGCAGGAGAGAGAGGTGAGATGCACTTCATATTTTGGGAATACTAACAAAAACATGAGGCAGAATACATGTGGCAGTCTCACAGGACTGTGCAGAATATTAAATTAATGTCACTTTGTGTCAATGTAGAGGGAGGAGGAGAAACAGAGGCGGCTGAAGAGGCAGCAGGAGCTCCTGAAACTGGCTCGTCAACACTACCACACGAACTTGCTGCTACGTCGAGGCCTGGCGCCATGGAAACGCCTCATTCAGCTCAGAGAAGCCAACATGCAGGTAAATCACCTGTCAGTTTAAGATGGAAACAGAGTGTGACGAGTCGACAGTTCTGTCTGTTGTCAGGCGACTTCACACAAAGAGTTTTTAGCCAGGTTCAGCCCGCGCTCAGTCCTCCAAATCAACATTTTAAAAAGCAAAGGGAAACATCTGATTCTGGCCTCAACTTCAAAAAGCGTTAAAAATCCTGTTTGAACAAGAAACTGTTCAGCACTTTAGGCTTTCCATTATCGCACATACTCCCACATAGAATTACAATAAGCTGAAAAGGCAAGAATTTTGACCTTGAAGAGCAAAATCTCAGTCCTGGTACACACTGAGAATTTGAATAATAAAAAGCCTCCGCGGTTACAGACTTGCTTGAACATCAGAAAGACCACAGCCAGTGCTGCATGTGTATCTGCTGTCTGGCTGAAGGCAGTCACTTAAAGGCAAAGAGTGTCTGTTAAAAGCTTTTTCATATCTTTATAAGCAGTTGGATGTTTTTATGGCTCACAGACTGTTGTTGAGTGGACATAATGTCTCCCCATTTCCTCATACTAGGAAACTTGTTAATGCTTTTTCTTCCAAGAAAATTCTAAATCTTATCCGTTCAAAATTTTAATGATACAAGAAGGATTATACATGCTGTTTCTGTTGTTGTTTTGATTACTGCATCGCAGTTGGTATGCATAATAGAGATTAGAAGAGCTTAAACATGTTCAAAAGATTGAAAAAGCCATTTAACCAATAGTGTTTTAATAACTCCTAGATACTTTCATAAGTCGTAAAATTATAGCACATCATTAATTTTTCCTTTTTGTCTTAGCCTACAATTATCACTGCATTAATTTGTTTACTTTTTTTAGTATCTATGTGGCTGGAATGATGAATGTCAATTTGTACTGTACTTGATTTTCAGAAGTGCTGTATAAAGTTGTTATTATTGTAAAGTACCGCAAAGTGCATGCTGTGCATCCACAGGCAGCCCAATCTGACACATTCAATAGACTCATAATTGTGAGCAGTAGCAAACTGTTCTGGTAAATAGACTCAGGAAAAGTAATCACACTAAGCCAAAGGCAAGCCACCCAACAACACACTTATACTATTGGACACGCACACATAAAGCCCAGAGACACACACACACACACACACACTCAAACATGGCAAAGGGAAAGCATCCAAACAAAAGAACTACACATAACAATAAAACTATTGTGCAAACATGTCTCACTGCTGGATATAAATCCTCTTTGTTGAATGTGAGATTCATTCAAAGACAGGCGCCTCATCATTTGACAGCACTCCATCGCTTCAGCCTCGCACATATGATTGAGTTTGGATGAATTCATCAGCGTACATCAGCTCTTTTTCATTTCCATCCCTGCCAGCTGGCAGAGAGTCACCACAATCTCCTCCTCCTGAGGCGATGCATACAAGGCTGGCAGCAGTCAGCGAGAGAGTCTCTGTCTGAGAGGGAAGCTTCTGCAGACCAACTGTACCAGCACTTTTTGCTTCGGAGGAACTTAAGCTGCTGGAAAAGAGTGTGTATACACAAGGACACACACACACACACACACACACACACACACACACACACAGTAAATCATTTAGAATTGTAGTCTCCCATCTACTGCCAGTGACATAAATTAACATCTTCCCCCAACCCCTGTTTTATCTGCACCCAGTTATGTTTAAGGTGCCAAGACTTTTAAGTAAAACAGTAAACACCTTTTTCTTCTTTTTTCCTTGTTTAAGCTTAAACTTACTGAAACTTTTTGTTTTTTCTTGGATTTAAATGCCAGATGATAGGTTGAATGCCAATAAGCAGCATTTTCAAGATTTATTAGAAGCTTTACTAAAGGTCAGTGATACACTTTGAGACACCCATGCCCCTCAATGTGTGTGTGTGTGTGTGTGTGTGTGTGGTCTGTCTCAGCTAAAGGATTTGAGGATGATCCAAGAGCAGAGAGCCGAGCGTTTCTATCGCACTCGCACTCTGAGGAGGTTTCTGCTGGCACTGGTGGACCATGTGACTCAGGAGAGGCTGTTGGAGTGGGACCGTCAGGAACTGGCTCAGGAGCACAACGACAGGTCTGTTACCCATGACTTTCCCATATGCTCCCTGTAAGGATGCCGCAGTGTGCTCCCTTACTAACGTAACCGACAAACAGGGTGTCAAATTAAATCCAACAGCTTGCAGAACTTTAATTATAAGTTGTAATGTAATGTCAGAGCAGTGTGCCATAAAAACACAATATGGATGTTGATTTTAACTGTATAAACACTTTGAGGACTATTTATCATCTCCATGACTCCAGTTAAGTGCGTCATACCTGCAGGCAGGTTGCAAAATAAACTTTTTTGCCCACTAATCAAATGGCTTCTGAATGTTCAAATTTTACCAGCCACTTGCTCACATATTCTACCAGCATTTTGCTGGTTCATTGTGACAATTTTGTTCCCCATCTGCAGGTGTTTGAGCATAATGGATTTATCTTTTTGCAACAATGAATCTGTGTCCATAATTTTGTGCAAAATCCACTTCACAGGTTTTGAGTTAATTCACAGGATAAAGTGCTATAGAAAAAGTCTGGGGGATCACTGAAGTTAATAGGCTTAATCCTCTGGACACCACAGATATGTGAACTAAATGTAATGAGAATCTACCACATAGTTTTTTGAGATATTAGTCTGGACCAAAGTGATAGACCAGACATTAGCTGGCAATTCTAAAGAAGCACTTTTTAAATAACACTTTAACAACTTTTCTTATTTGCATTTCAAAAGTTTTGCAAAATTACTTTCAATGAAATATGTTTTGAATCAACACCAACTTCTGGTTTTAATAATGCATAATAACATCATTGTGTGGTTATCAGTTTCACATTGTGGCCGAAGTTAATGACTTTTGTGGCACTAATTTAACTCAATGACGTCTCTGTCATTGCCACAAGATGTTTATAAACTTGAGCCTCTCAGGAGGTCAGCTAAATGACCACAGCCTGCAGATGAATTCCCACCAGCTGCCCAGCTGCCATCGTCAGTAACGTCATGTGAAAACTCATTGGGTGTTGTCAACACACAGGTCCCTGTAAATCACTTCTTATTGCTCACTTGCTCTGTTCCCGTCTGTCCCTCCATCTGCCTGCAACTTAGACGGGTGCTGCGGCGATGTTTCCTGGCCTGGAGGCAGCTCCCGTGTCTGCTGCGTAAGGAAAGAGAGAAGGAGAAGCGGCGGGAGAAGCTGGAGCGGAAAGTGACCGAGGTTCTGCCTGATTTCTGCTCCCGTCCACTGTAAAGCCCCTGAGACAAACTCTCGCTGTAGGAGACAAATTGCACTTCGATACAGACGACACACAACTTCTCAATAACTCCAGAGAGGACACACACATACACATGAAAACACAGGTTCATTTCTCACTTTCATTTAATTTAAATAAATAAAAGCATGTAATACAAACACACAACTGGACCCATAAAATTTTTGGGACACGGAAAAAAATTACTTTTAATCCCTTTAAGGAGTAATAGAAGCAGCAAGAAGTGGAAAGCACTGAAAACTTCTCAAGCTGACATTAATGTAAAAATTCTTTGTTTTTTCAATGCGTCCAGAGCTTCTCAGTTTGAGAATTAACTACTTACATTTTCATAACTATCCAGTCATTCCTTATGTTGAGTGCAATGACACAATGTGGAACTGTAATTAGCCTGACTATGTGGCTTGTGCTGAAATGTTTCATTTATTTGTGATAAAAATCTACGAAAAATTTCACAAGTCCTACTTAGCAGATAAAAGCATTTGTGGAGGACAAAGGAGGTGTATTGTGCAGAGAGACCATCCTTGAAATGATGTTCAGTCCATTGCTTTGTGCAGGATTGAGCAATCCCAGAGAGATCAACAGATTACTCATTGTCACATTTTTCTTGAATGTCGACTCCCAGCAAGGCACTAGAATGTAGAGGAGACATAAAAACAATGTTCAAGTCCAAGGAAGACAGTTAGTATGATGGAAACAGTGATATTGTTCGGCCAAGAGACTAATGAGAAGTGATATGAGGCAGCGGTGGAAGGCGAGTAAAGGTCAGTGAGTGGGTACAGCTGCATATTGAAGAAGCCAGTTGTCTGTGACATTAATGGCAGTGAATGTATATTATTGGGGTTTGTAGTTGTTATTGCTATGTGTCAGAGTCAGAGCAACTCAACAACAGCAGAAGCCCAGTGTGATATCAGTCCTGGCAGGTTTGCTAGAAAGCAGAAGACGGCCAGCAGTTTAATCCGTTAAAGGCCATGCTGCCATCCAGTGGATGAGAGCAGAACAGCAGCAAAAACTGCTCATTTTTTAAAAATAAGGGTTGCATAACAGTCTTTTACACCAGGTCCGTTGGGGTGGGAGACGGGGGATCCAGTTTATCTCCCATGGTCATGAACTCTGCCCAGTTGCTGCGGAAACCTCGAGAGTAGACGCCTGTGTCCACGATGAGTCCCCAGTAGGCACTGCGTGCAGTTTTGTCTCGCAGGGCGACGCGTGCCTCACGTTCAGTCACGTTGTAGCTGACATTGATCACCTGCACCACCAGCAGGTGAAGCAGCCCACCGGTCACGATGCTGCTGTACCACGCACAGGTGAAGCAAAGTGCAGTGCTGAAAAAAACAGACAATTAGAAAAGAAGGTAAAACAAAGCAGCGCAAGACAGAGCTGTTATTTTTCATATACTTTTTCATTACTCCACTCCAAGTTAGTCCTTTTTGGCACTGGAGGTGTAAAACATGACCATCACCAAAATAATCTGATCTTACATCATGTATCAACAGTGTAACTGCGTTAACACTCATATTCTTTGTAAAATAATTTTCAAGGACACTTACAAGAACCACTACTTTTACATATTCAAGAACTGATTGCAGTTCAGACAAGTTGTATGTTCTGTCGTCTGAGGTTCAGAGAGTTCTTCTGAAGGCCTATTTTGAGTGTGCGACGCCTACAGCAGTGCCAGAGCAGATCATTGAAACTATCTCACATCCACTCTTTCATTGCTCTGAGCAGAAAGTCTTTCCCCCACAGCTCGACAGGAAACACTCCATGATGCTCTGTGAAACTGATTCAATGCTACACTGAAACAAGGCTTATGTTCAATACGCCAGAGATTCTCAAGCTCATTTAGTCTTCATTTATGAACATTTCTGAGAAGAAAATGTTAAAATGCTGTGCAGTGATTCAGTAAAAAGAAGGCAATTTTGCACTTGACTGCTGCTAAAAGGCCATCTGCCATTTTCTGTATCCATTGGTTTCGGTCTGAACTGTGGATGTGTGCAGTCGGTAATTTTAGGCATTAAGCGTTAACTATTGAGTTTGTCTTTGAAAAGTCAAGAGGAAATTTTTTGTGCTGAGTAGAAAGGCTTGTTAGAAAAATTAAAGATCATCTTAAAATTCCACATAAGGCTTCTGGTGTGAGCTTCTTGTTTATCATACAGACGTGAGAATGGAAACCATCATCTCATCTTGGCAGAATAATGAAGACACCTATTTCCCGAAATTTCAAATAATTACTTTTGGTATAAAAAAGGTTATAGCAATTTGAACTGTGACATTTATTAGCATAAGCCCACAAACAGATTTTTGATTACCTAAGACTACATAAATTTGGGCAACACATTATTGCAACTAAGATACCAAGATTTGTACTGTGCAGCAAAATTTTTCATATGAAAAAACCCTATTGGTTCACTGTAATAGTTTCATAACTATTGCAAATATAATTGTGTTTTTTGCATTTCTGTACTGGACATTGTTACTTGTTTACTGACATGTACACTGATATTAATATCCGTGATAAATTTATATTTGCTGTTAAATATTAATCAATATTTTAAAGTCTGACTCTACTTGCTTGTATTCAGACCTGATCTCTCTTGTTTTACTTTATAATTATTTTCTGATCTTTACATTTACATCTCTAAAGTTCTGTGTGTAGAATTTGAAACCATTTATTTTCCCGACCCATCAATCTAATAACCTGGCCTGGGGACAACAGGGATGAACGGGGCAAAAGCAACACATGAACACCTGTTTTCATGAGGATAGTCCACAAAACTTTTCTCAGTACCTGTACTGGTTATAGACCCCCGGGCAGTACAGCAGGGCGGTGAAGAGGTGTTGTTTCGGACAAACACTCTGCAGCACCAGGCTGATTCCATAGAGGGACGTCAACAGGAAAAGGACGAGTGTGAGGAGGAAGCTGCGGTGATTGGCCTGCCCCACACAGCTGTTTATCCTACCGGGGCACCGACAGAGGGGGACGCACAAACACAGTACACACAGGTAGACAAAACATTGTACTGAGAGTCCAGGGTTACACTACACTACACTACAGTACACACACACACACACAGGACCACACATATAAGTGTAGGAATGGAGGATAGAAAGGAACTTAAAGCTATAATATGAGTGTGTGATATTGACTCCACACAACATAGAAATATTAAATAAAGACACAGTAGGTGTGAACAGGACAGACACTCATATCCTGAAAAGAAAGAAAGTCACTTAGGTGCGTTGTTTTGAAAATTAAAAAGGATGCTTTTTAGATTTATTGAACAGTTTGTGGAGAAAGACAAGCAGATGACAAAACAAGACAACTTCAGAGTTTAAGATGTTAGTCAAAGCAGAAGAGACAGTGATGACAGGCAGAGCGAGAGGCTTTTTGATGGAACCCACCAGACACAGTGGTGGTCGAGACGCAGCACGCAGACGCCACAGATCCGACAGTGTCCCGCCCTGGGGGGCCGCACCACCTTGCACACCGGACACCAGTTCCTCCGGCTACTTTCCTTTTGCTCCATCTTCGCCTGCTCCGACGATCCTGCCCGGTTGGCTACTGTCATAGCAACATCCTGCCTCCCCCCGTTGAGGGCAGTGTCTCTGTCAGCCAGAGGGGTGTAATAAGTCACTGTGCTGTGGACGGACTCCTGGTTTGGCCGCACAGTGCCAGGTTCTCTCTTGGTGTAAACAAGGGCTGCGAGGGTGAGTAGGACCCCCATAGTAACTACCACTACCTGGATCAGACCAATATCTCCAGTGGGAAATACCTCTATGATGAATAAGTAGTACATATACCCCAGGGAGAAGAGGGCCAGGCTGAGGAAGAAGAGCGTCCGTCCTTTCTTGCGGTGGGTGAAATAGTAGTACCACAGCACCAGGCCAGGCAAAGCTGTCAGAACCACCATGCCGAGCACGAAATGGAGAGCTGCAAGGTGCAGCAGGACGGGAAGGAGAATAAGAGGGGGGATTACAGACAGGTCCACTCTGCGGGCTCCACCCCACAGCCATGGCACACGAATCCGGTCTGAAACGACTGCAGACAGCTGTGACAAGGATTCTGGTTTCTGAGGCTCCCTCTTCAGAAACCTGACAAGAGTTTAAAAAAGAGATCAACAACAACTGCAGACTTTCTGTACAAATTAACAACAGCTTAAACAAAATTAATGCACCTTGTGATTTTTTGCAGTTTGGATAACATCAGCTCCTCTTAATTTACTGAAATATTTTAAACAGGTCTGAGATTTGTGGATTTACTGATACGATTCTATTTGTACAATCAATCTTAAACTGCAACTTCCAACTACGACTTTCCACTGTTTTGTGACATTTTATAGACCACAGACTAATCAACTGTTAAATTTAATTGGATTAATCGTCATTTAAAATTAAAATCCCAGAGTTATTCAGACAAAGTCTCACCTGTCACAGGCGTCATCCAGGTCCTCACAGTCACAGCAGCAGGCTGCCACATGACTGCGCTCTCCAAGTCTGTTCACATACTCACAGCAGCACAAGGTCTCCTCCTCCTCCAGCACCTTGGTGGCCCGCTTCTTCATGACAGACAGCCTATCACAATAATAAAACATTTATTAGCAACATTATTAGCTGACTTTGTTGTGAGCATTAGTGTCACAGATAAGATGTATGTCGGGACAGGAAAAGTGGCAGATAAGAGAGAGGAGGCGAAAGGCTGTAAATACCATTAAAAGCCCACTTTGGTGAAATGTCATCTGCACACAGCAGCTTACCAGCTATTCGCATGTGTTTTAGAGGGTGGAGTGCCGCCAAACAGATTATCACCACATTACGCTGCAAAGCAGACCCTGTTCATTTGACCCCACCCGGTCCACCTCCTAGCCTCACATCTGTCATCCTTTAATGACTTACAGCCACTAAACAGTCCCATCACTGCAGACTGCTGGCTTGTCTAGACTGCACAGGGGGATTTGGGCAGCAGTGGCAGCATTTATAACAATCACAGGTCTTCAGCAGCCCCTCCATCACAGAAAGCAGGACTGATGATATCCCAGTGAATCACTAAGTGGGATAAATTCTTCCGCTCAGTTAAACTGCTCTCTGGTGGGTTCTGGGTAAGCCTCTGATTAGCAGTAAATCAGCAAATCGTGACATTGTGTGTTGTTAATATTAGTAACTTATCAAAAGAACATGGTAAAAAGCACATCGGGGTCAGGCAAGGTCACCCAGCCTCTCGCTGGAGAGTCCCTCCAGGCAGCCCTGGGGGAAAGTCTGTAGGCCTATAGAGAAGACAGATTGGGCTGCATGTACTGATTAATGTGTGTGTGGGTGTGTGATGGCACCAACTGGCACATCTGCTCCCTAACAGAAAAAAAAAAAGCCTAATACTGCTGCAAGGATTCATAGCATGACTGTGATGCTCAGCAGTTTTATGTCCTGAGATAACACTGAGGATTTTTTTCTGTGCTGTGCAGTACTTTTGACTTGCAATGGCTGCAGGACCATAAACAGCTTGTAAAACTTAATGCAGGATGACTGTAGCTGTTTATAAGTAGTGTTTTTTAGGTGGGACTAAAACGGGGACATATTACATGGAGGTCAAACGTTGAGTAAATCAATTGACTAGTCAGAAGCCAGAGAATTATTTGATTACTTCTTTTCCCACCTGAAACATTGTGAGGGCTTTTCTTCATCTAATGTAATAATATAGTGAATAAATAAAGGTTTTAAAAGAGTGGTTGGACAATTTAAGTAAAAAAAAAACTGATCCTCGGTCAGGTATTTATACTCATAAAAGTATGCACAGGTGTATATATAATGTAATTTGAAAGCTGAATTTACAGCTTTTATTTAAATAATAAGAAAAAAGATACTTAGTGCACTTTACCAGACACTGAGTAAACAAGTTATATGAATTCACGACAGTTTGGAAACACTGTGATTCATAACATGCTTGTATGTCATTTGATAAAGTTGAGGATGTCATGTTGGTTTACAGCGGTCCAGTTATGTGCAGAACATGAGGTGTCTTCATCAGATAAGCCTACCTCTAATACATTTGTGTTTGTTCTGAGTTCAGTGTTAATTTTGGTAAATCACTGGAGGTTTATCGTCTCATAACAACCCGTCAAACACAGACCTGAGGTCAGATATTCAACAAGCAGCGGCTCGTTACACCGTAGTTAATCCACTGCGTCAAACAAAGCTTCAACGTGGCGCCAAAAGCTAACAACAGAGGATAAAAACCCAGCTTTCACATACCTGAACAGTCAGCTCCTACATGCCGATGCTTTGGAGTGAATATCGACAGCGATGTTTTCCTCCCCGCCGGGCTTCTTAACGGAAGTCTCTCGCCTTTTACCGGCGGTCGTATCCGGTGTTTCCCGGTGCTAACGTTACCCAACGCCGCGGAAGTCGCCACAATAAAAGCTCAACCGGTCTGGGTTCAAGCGTCTAAGTCGACAGAGGTCCTGTCGCCGTGTTTTTGTCTGGTTTCGGGTCTGGCTGTCGGTCGCAGCGTCCCGTTGCTCCGCTGCCTTCAAACTGAGCAGACAGTTTCCCTCCTGACGTCAAATGAGGTAAACCTCCTCGCCCCGCCCACTCTGCTCCTCTCCCACACCTGCAGACCTCAGCACAGGCACTCCTGCTAAATGAGATCATTTTAACTTCTTATAACTGTTCATGAGCTCAGTTTATAAGAAATATAATTAATAAAACCTCATGAATAGCTTTTAGGACGCATTTATGGCTACAAGCCTTTTTTTAAAAAAAAAAATAAAAATGTAAAAATCATTCAGTAAGACTGAATAGATCTTGAAAAATTTAAGTATGAGGCGCATCACATCACAAGCATGACTTTACTTTAGGAAATATGTAAAAAAAAAAAAAGTGAGTTTAAGAGAGTTTAACTTTTAGTTTTCACATAAGATTAATATTCTGAAGTTTAGGTGCCTCAAATTTCAGACCTTGTGTCAGTTTAGTAACTTTGCACCACATTATTATAAAACTTTTTTAAAAAAAATCCCTTTAATGGTACAATAACACAGTATTTCTCATCTCTGTATAAACTAATCTCAGCATAATGTAGCAGAAATATAATATTTCCTCCAGGAGTAATTAGGGACGGGCTACCGATCTATTATTAAAGACAGCCTCAGTCTTGTATTTCACCTGTGATAAAAGAACAAAGGCACATTTGGCTTTAAGCCCAGTGGGTTTTCTGTTTCTGTTTCAAGCAGCATCGTTCAGTACACAGTGTGCAGTTCCTTCCAGTATTGTCAATATAGCTATAAACTTTGCTTCAGGTACAGTCAGACTCTTAAAAAGAACAATATAGTTATTGCACTTTGTTCTGAGGCAGTTCAGCTTTGAGAGTAATAAACAGACAGGAAGCAGAGAAAATAGAATTATTGAGTTTTAGTCTGCTGTGTCTCTCTGTTGTATTATAACTACATATAGTACAGCAGCACAGTGAATCCTGGTACGGTCTTTATGTCTTCAGCCAGTGATTCATTGGTTTATTTACTGGTTTCAGCGTCTTCTTTTTTAGGATTTGCTATGTTTTCTAAATCTCTATAAAAGTAAACTGAAGCTTTTTGGGCTGGTAAAATAAACCACAATTACCTCATTTAGACTAATATTTTATTTCTATTTAAAAAATTATAACATTTCTCAGACAAATAACAATCAAGAAAATCCTTTGTAGACTGATCTACTGTATTACAAAAACAATGATTTGCATAACAACCTTGCCTGATAAAACAAGGCACTACAATATGGCTAAAAATGTACAAAATAGTAAACAACTTTACACAAAATGACCACGACAATTTTCAGAAGTAGTTTTAAGTACAAAGACAAGAGTAATGGCATCACTGTAAACATCAAACAAGACTCGAGGCAATCGTAGTGTTAAACAATGACTAGTCTTCATGTAGACTTGGGAACCACAGGACAAACTAGCATCTAGTGTTGACAGTGTGAGCGAACAGTACTGAGAAAACCTGAGAGAGCCTCACTGAACCTACACCTTTACTGAAATAACAGAGTGAATAATAAAACTAGACCAAATTATGTGTCTTTTTTTAACTTGGCTCAGTGTAGAAAAGAAAAGAGAAAAAGAAGATACATAAAACTGTGATCACACGTGTAAATTTTATCATGGTTTGTGCTGTGCCGCTTAAGTTGCAGGTTACTTAAATCAGTCCAGGAAAACACTTAAACATGATGAATTAAATCTGTGTTTTGACAAAAAAATAATTGTATACAGTATTATAAAATTTAATGGTTATTTTTCCATTTCCAATTAAATGTTGCAGTCATTCCTGCAGAAAAAAGGTGGTGATTTAAAATCTAACTGATTACAGAAGAGAGGAAAGTAGTTTGAATCTGAGTTACTGACTCTACAATTTGTATTAGAAAAAATAAAAATCCAAAGGTACGTAAAACACAGACTGATCTACAGGGCACTTGTGCAAAAATTATATGTGCAAACATGTAAAAAGACATAATAGTCATTTTAAATAAATTGATTCACTTCCCTTGAATAATAAAAAACAAAACAAAATAAAAGTAATTACAATAGCTCATCTGGTGTGGCATGAGGTACATCACGAAATTCAATGCCACTATTTAAGAGTGAAAAAGAAGCCAGCCAAAGGAGCTGAGAATAGCACCCTAAATAAATCTAAACCTGCTGCTCTGTGTGCGCCTCACTCAGATTAAACTTTGTCCTCGCAGCAGTCAGTCCACAGCTTTGAAAACATCCTGGCACCTGATGCCCCACCACAGGCATTAGGATGCTTATCCCCAGGCAGACACGTTTTCCTCAGCGGCAGTTCATCGCTGCCGCTTCCTTTGCAGGGCCGAGGGAACTGACAAATTTCTAGTCGCCACTTGTGGAGCGTCACTTCGGCGCTGCTGTGCTATTGGCCATGGCAAAGTTCTGCTGCAGCACCACCAGAGAGCTGCGGAGCTGTGAAGAGAAGAAGAACTGACTCAGCAGCTGCAACACCTGCTTTCAGCTTAAAAAAAAGGTCCTAAAAGACAGCTAAGAATTTATGTGATAGAAAAATAACAGCAAGAGAATTTGTACTTTTTTTTTCTTTTTTTTACCCTCTTCACCTTCTTTTACAAAAGCATCATTCAAAATACAAAATTGCTTTCATCTCTTTTGTTAATGGATTTTAACAGATTGCTAAATTAGTCTGCAGGTGACCTTAACATATCCATCAAAAAATGGTTTGACACTTTGGAGAACATGCTCATTTACTTTCTGCTGAAAAGCTGGATGAGAAAACTTGAAGCACTTTTCAGTTTTCTTTTAAGTATGAAGCTACAGCTAGCAGCTGGTTAACTTTTGACTTTGAGCAGTTCTCAAGCAACCAGCAGAGAATCCAGGAAGTAACTGGTCCCAGACAAGACCAGTAACTTCCTGTAAAAGGAAAGACACAGGCACATGACCAACCGCAAAACCAATCTATTTTATCCATTTGAAATGGCTGTTTTTATGACAGATTTATATCCTTAACACCAACACAATGCAAGATAATGTGCCAAATGTCCATGATGAACTGAATTATTTTGCACAAAGCAGTGCAGAGTTGGAGCTCTAATCATACTTTTCATGTATGTAGCACATTTGCAGCTTAAGCAGTCAGTCCTACCTGCTCTAAAAGGTGGATGGAGTCCTGAAGTACAGTTTTTAGCAGCTGCATATCCTCTACGGTCCTATACCCTGGTCCCTGTCTAGGACCATAATCAGGGGCAAAGCTGCCAAACATCAACAAGAAACCAATTAATTTTATGTGCAAAATATCATATTCACATGCTACATAAAGGAAGCAAGAGATATAAAAACTGGGACAAAAACAAAGTGAGGAAAATGCAGGAAGAGGGCTAAGAGTTGACGAGAACTGATGCAAGATTATGTCACTTACATAACTACATTTACTGAGGCTGACAAACAGGCACTTTCAACACTGTGAGTCATTAGAACAAGATCTCTCTTGCATGTGGGCTGCTTAAACAACACAGAAAAAAAAGGTGGAAGAATAAGAAGAATAACCCCTTCCTCATCTCCACCCACACAAGACTTCTGCTTTCTGAGTGATCGTGGCAGCTGCTGAAAATTACTGTCTGCAACAGATGATGAATAAAAAGAAAAGGTTTAAACATGTAGGTTTTTTTTTTTGAAGGAACAGAAAGTTATCCAACCTGGCCTCACTCCTCTCCCTTAGCCGATGCTTTGTGCTCAGGTACATGCGGTGGGCAATGTCCTCCATGGCCCACAACTTAAAAAATAGACTCAGATTTAACAACGTCAGGATCAGCAAACTGAAAGAGACAGAAAGCACTGGGTTAATCTCTGAACGTATCTCTGCACACGATGACTTGAAAAAAGGCTAAAAGGTTGCAAACACCAGGAATTACCACACATGAAATTAAGACTTAAAGACTTTCAGTCATCAGTTAGGCCTTTTGTCATGTCCGGAAACACAAAAAAACATCAGGAAAATACATGAAACTTGTTTTTGGTCTAACATTGCCTAACAGTTGTGTTTCCACACTGATAACTTACATCACACTCATTCCAGCCACTATTTTCGTGGTGCTCCATCTTTGAGGGCCTCTCATTTCTGTTGGGCCTGAAATAGAGACAGACGAATAAATTATTCATTTAAAAAAAAAAAAAACTTGCTGGCTGTTAGAAACAAATGCTTGATTGCTTTCAGTTTGAGAAACTGTTACACTTGGCTGCAACATTTTTTTCAGTCAGAGATATTTCCTGTTAATGGCACAAAACACTTGTAACAGCCTGAGACTGTGAGCATGCTTCAGTGATGCCTTTGGTTTTCAGCTCTGACTGTTGTCTGGTATGAAGAGCACACAATGAACCTTTGCTTTCAAGGCTTTGTCACTGCTTTTGAATTTTATTGCTGTAACTGTGTTGAACTGAATGTGTGATGCACTACAGTCTCTATTTGAATATTCCAAATATGCAACGAGCCTCCCGTGTTCATGCTTTACATCAGTCTGATAAAGTGCAGCTGTTCCAGAGTTTTAAGATGTGCATGCTTGCAAAGTGAATAAAAACTGTAAATACTTTTGGGATCACTTATACCTTACTTACACCTTTCTATTTTTCAAAGTTATATGAGAAAATTGATACCACTCTAATCTGTTAATTATGTATGAAATATGATGCCAGAAGTCATTATCTGAGCTTAGCTTGGCAGGGCTCTAAGCACGGGGACAAAGCCAGACTGGCTCTGTTTCAAGTTTACAAAATCTGCCTACCAGAACCTATGAAGTTTGCATCTTTTATACCTTAATGTGCTCAAAAACTTCCAGGAGTCATACTAAGTAACCTTCTGCTTAGTCATTAAATCATTATACTTCCCAAACTGTCATGCCTGGCTTTTCCTGTAGAGCAGTCAGTCATACAGTTTAATGTCATGTACCCATGCTGCCGTCTCTGTGCTGCTCCGAGTCTTGTCCGTACTGCTTGTTGGGCTTCATGTGCTCCGGTAGAGTCCGGCTGTAAGTCCGCCTCCTCCTCCGAAGCCCACTCATCTTCCCAGAGTCTCCTCCACCTTGGTTCATCTCTGCTTCCTCCTCCAGCAGTTCTGCTTCTGTTCATCATCAACAAAGTGGCAAAGTAAGTCAGGAAAAAGTAATTAAATGCTCAAAATGCCTCAATCATGAATTGACGCTTCTTTGTTTTAAGAAAGTGACAACTCACTGCGATATACTTACTCTTTAAGAGCTTTTATTTAATTACAACTCTCCACCTTGTTGACTTATAAAGTTAAAATATGTGTTTAGAATATTTTAGCAGGAAGCTTCTTGGTGGTGATGTTAAAGTGATGTGACCTTGGTGTTGATGGTTCATAGACTGACATGAGCTTTCAGGTTGACCTGCAAAAGTATGTCACCCCTGCAGAACTCTCTTACACATTAAAATTCCTTTTCTTCCTGCTTGCAAATGCACTGAGTTACATTCATACATTCATTGCTGCAGAGCCTGATGCCTGTTGGAGGAAACTATTCATATCAGATCAGAGATAAAATAAGCCACAGGCCAAGTAATGAAGACGTGGAAGTGCTTTCCTTTGTTTCCACAGTTTTCCACAGGGCTTTTTTTACTCACCCAGCTGTCTGAAGTTATCTTCTATGCCACTCCAGGAGTTTTTGGTAATGAAGGATTTGACCAGACCCCATGGCTGCTTCCTGTATTTCACGTCGGTATAGACCCTGAAAGTAAAACAGACATGTTAAAAAAAGCAATTGCATAAAAAATCATAATTGTCAAGCTGATATAATTAGACTACTGTACCTGAGTCGACACTTTCGCTTTGAGTTACGGATGATGTAGTATCGAGTTTGAGTGTAGAAGTAATCATGATAGGGAACATCATGAGTGAAAACCTCCGAGTCCACGAGGTAATACTGACCTTCCCTGGATTCTTTGTACAGTGTCTGAGAGGTTATTAGAGGACAATTTAGTTTAGAGCCAAAAATCAGCCGTTAAAAAACATGCACACGCCATTCAAACAGATGCAAACACACCTGGTTCTCTGTTGCAGTGGAGAACTTGCCAATCAGAGGGTTGCTGATTGTTACTGTGTAGTTCAGACTCCTCTTCATGTTTCCAGAGGCGTCTTTTTGCCAAGCAGTAAAGCTGGCATCTGATAACAAAAGGGAAAATGTAAATATTACACACAGAACTGGTTCTTAAGGAGTGGCCAACAATTTGGGTCATTTTATTGTGCATTTATTAGGATCAATAAAGATAAACACTCTTAGATTCAGACAAGCAACGCAACAGATTTGACCTTGTTCTGCTTTTAACAGATTTTTCTAGATTAAAAGAAGGTTAATATTTACTTGTTGTCTTCCTGACGTTCATGAACCTGCGGATGAAGCTGGAGTCAGTGAAGAGCAGCTCAAACATCTTGTTAGCGCTGATGTGGAAGACCTTGTTTAGATAAAGTCGACCCTGCGTCTCAGGCAAACCCACTCGCTCCTCCACTGATGAAGCACAAAAAAAAAAAGGGTTGAGGAAAAACAACCAAAAATACATAACATGTGAGCTAAAACATCCTTGTCCACTTGTCTGGGTTGTGTCCTCTCACCATCCTCCATGCTCTCTGAGCCGCTCTGTTCGGACAAGCCGTTCTCGTTGGCGTTGAGGTCCAGAGAAAGTGAGGAGCGCTTGGAACCCCGTTCTGGGGCGTGGCGGTCCAGCGGGGGAACGGGACTGCGCCGTGGAGTCGGAGTGCTGCGAGAGTCATCCTGTGAGTTGTAAAAATAGTTTAGACGTGCACAGAGTACAAAAATAAAGTAGAGTATAATAGTCTTAATACCATGGTGGGAGAGTTCTGTGAGCTGAGAGGGGAAGGCAGGTCCTCCCCTTGAGGCGTGGAGGCCTCCAGGGGCCCATGCTCCAGCACGGGGAGGCGAAGGGAGGGCGGTCGCTCCAGTCTCCCTAGACCATCATCACCACCAGGCCTCGCTGTCAAGCTGCAGACAAACAAGACAGGTGTCAAATTACACCACAGTGAGGTTGTGTGTGAGGATGGAGGTGCAGAGAAGCAGGTGGAGGAGTGTGCTTACCTGGTGTGCATGCCTGATTCTGCTGCTATCTGTAAGCTCTCCATCTCTTCATGGCTCAGGCCAAGGTCATGTCCGTAATGCTGTTTTACCATCTGCCACAACTCTACACAGGTCAGGGTCTAAAAATGAAGACAAAAGAAAAGGGAAAAAAGGATTAAAAGAGGAGAAGTTACAGGGCAAAGGAAACATTAGACACAAGACTCGTTTTGAAATCAGCTCATGTAGATATCTCCTCCTCCTGCCTAACTAGGACTCTGACAGATCAAAAACAATGATGTGAAGGTAACCTGGAAACATGTAGCCTCCACGTAGTAGAGTTCATTCTTATCTCCATGGGTGACAAACAAACCTTATTGTCTCTCTGGACTGCTGGGATAGTCATGTTACATATTTGTGTTAACCCTTGACGGCAAAGAGAAGCTCAATCTTAGAGATATTATCAAAGAATAATGAATATCTGAAAAAAACAGACGGTAGAACAAGATGAAAACATCACGTGGGAACAGGTGCTCTCAGGAAATAACTAGGACAGTCAAAAAGATAACAAAAAGAAGACGCGTTGGATGTTCCAGTTATAAAATAATAAAAACAAAAACGAGTCGTATCCTTGTACTGAAGGCCCGTTTATTCCGGTTGACTACTTACACGTTTTTGACCATATGTTGTTCTTGCGCACCTGAAACCGAGAAAAAGTTTAAGATCCGTTCACACCGACTTTAGCCACTTACTTGTCAGAGGACATCTCCCCGTAGCCGTGAGCTTCAGCTGGCTGTCCGGCAGTGATCTGAAGCCTAATTTAACCTGAACGCACGACGCACTCGCATTCAGGAAGTCCTGGATTTCGACGAGCGATGACGCACCGCCCAGATTTACTCCGTGATAAAGGTAAATAGGCTAAAAAAAAAAACTTGCTCTACCAGTCGAAAGTCCGGTTCACTGAAGGAGAGGACGGCCAAAAAACTCTTTTGTTTTCAAGTGATTCCGTCCACAGTTTTAGTCCGGACACAAGCGGAGCGTCAAGTGCGCTCTGTGCGGTTACAGGCTGAATGTAAATGAGCCCTCCTGGCCACACCTGGACGGGGTCAATGAACTTCTGAAGGTGGTATTTTTATACCTGGTGTTTGTGCTCCTGATCCAGATCCCAGCAGACTCTCACCCCAGTGAGTAGTTTGCCATAGCGCCTGTCTATAGAAATAGTCTGTTTGCCTATAGAGCTGCCTCTTGTTTATCATTGACAGAAGAGAAAAAAATAGCTGCGTGTCTCGCTTTCTGAGCTGCTGGTTACATATTTAACTACATCTTTGACATAGTAGGAGTTTATTATTCCTGTGAATGAATGGGATTTGTCAGGATACCCTGAACTGACACTTCAGTTGCTTTTAGCCTGTAAACATCAGCAGACACTGACTCATTTCTAGAGTTTTAGTTTTTTTTATTTTCAATTGATGTATTTACATTCTCTTGCTACCTCTCATTCATAATTTCCAAGCCAAAATTTCATTTAACTGCCTGGGAGGCTTGAAATTACAACTACACAACAGTTTTTTTTTAGAAATAACACTTATCTGATTTGACCTCTTTTATTCTAACAGATGTTTTAAACCCTTTTAAGTGTTTAAACTTGAACTCCTGAAAAAAAACTCATGTGCTTACTTTTTTAAGACACTTGAACCTGTGATTTTTATAGAAAGTAAACATACTCACATGCTTTTATGGATTTTTTTAAATTTATGTTTGCTTTTAGAACAATATTATGCAAATGAGAGTCGCTGAACCGACTTCTCATGGTTGTTTTTTAACTATGCTGAGCCTTCATCCCTGACGTACATGTAAGAAAATCGGTGTATGGAACAATATACAAAAGCTTGTGTCCGTTGGACTCATGAACAAACCGGCTGTGCTGCTTTGTGCAGATTTTATCCTATATGCAATATCAGCACAGCACTGATAACCTCAGGGAAAAGACAGACTGTGGCCGGTGCAGAGTAATATGTACTCTGGACTGATTAGATAAGTGCTGCAAAATGGGGTAAAGTCACGGACCAGCTGGTGTTCTGGGAGATATTTATAGTCACAGCAGTCAAGTTATTGGACAACAGCAAAGATACATGTTGTTGTTGTTGTGGACAGGATTTCTTTTACATGTGTGACTGAGGTGTGAAACGGTGTTGAACCTGCATGAAGCTTGTTTGAAAAGTTGTTTGTAATTAGGAGACTGTGCTGTAAAAAGGTGACAGCAGGTAAGTGGAGCAGGGCCTTACCTTGTCCATCAGTGTGTTTTGCCACACGCGGAAAACACCCTGGTAACTTTTCTCTCTTGCTGAGAAGGAAGTGAAGAAATACTGAGGGTGAAGATGTAAAGATACGTACTGTAATCAGTTATGTGCTTATAAAGTGTGACATTAAATCTGAATTATTGGTTCCTTGTTGCACAACTTACCTTTTCCGTCTTGGTGCAGACCTGGATGGCATTGGGAATCAGCCGAGCTGTTTTCTCTCTGCTCATAGTCGTGACATCTTTAAGAGTTAGTGTAATCTATAAAACAGGTGAGAGGTCACAGTTAATGCTCACATGCTTATCAAATGGGGCTTTTAAGATAAAAATATCCCCTGGATACATCAACAATTAGATTGTTCTCCACTCAGCAGTTCATTTGTGAAGACATAATGACTTTAAGGCACCTTCCAACAGGTGGTGTGAACTGACTGCACAACAGTGACTTAATCAGATGTTGTTGCATTATCATACGGTCCATCGAGGCTGCTGCAAGTGTTGCAATTAGTGCAACTTCCTCGTTATATTTCTCTCCCTAATTGTTGCACATGATTGCAACTTAGGATTTCTTGCTGTGTACTGACACTAAATTGTGATATTTATGGTTTAATAGTTGTATTGCTGAAAACATCTTTATTTTCTATGTATTTTTTAAGTTATTTGCTAAGCTAACAGAGAATATGGCAAAAATCTGACAAAGGGAGCTCAGATATGCAATTTTTAATTGGCTCAAACTGTTTTGATATTAGATATAGGGTGTATTTTACCTTTAAAATTCTGCACACTCTGTAATATACTCAAGTATATTTTTCTCCCACTCTCAAAGGAAGTAAAGTGTGCCTAAATATAGTTGACCTTGTTTTTTTTTATTTGTAATATAGTTTAGCAGTTTTTTTTCACACAAAACATAAAAACGCTTGTTTATTTCTCAACACATTTGCAGTTACATAAATGTGTAACTGTGTGTGCTGCACACCGTGCTCTTTCCCTCAGTATTCCTTCACTTCCTCATTACCTTCGTACCCCTAAACACGTTGCTGTAGAAACAGAGCCAGTTATCGGAGAGGTAGATGCGTCCCTGAAGGAGGATGTCCCGCTGGAGGGCACACGGGTAGTCTGAGGAAAAAAAATCATCCATACGAATGAGTTCGCCTGAGGAGTTCTTTAACACATTATGTCAATAAAAACATGGGTCTGTAGTGAGACATTGTGATCACTGTATTGTGATTTATCTTCTTTCAGTTTACACTTACAACTCAGTTTAATTATCAGTATAAACAAACCTTTATCTCTGTTTTTAAGACTAATGTTGAATACTAGCCATTATCTTGTAGTTTTCAGAAATGTAAAATGTTTAAAGAAAAACATTTCCACTTTGGCAGAAACAAACTTTGAAATAAAACACAAGATATTTTGTATTTTTATTGCAATAAAAATGGTTAAATATTAAAATGCTGGATCTCAGCAAATATTTTCAACTTACATAATAAAAAAAGCGATAATGTACCAGCACATTTATTTCTGTACAAAGAAATGCTTTGCAACTCACCTACTATGAGTCTCTCGGACTCTGGCGGCTCTTTGAACAACTTCTTAAATTCATCTAACCTCTGTTTGTAGGTCGGCACAGGAGCCTGAGGTGCAGCGAGACACTGTCCCTGAACTGAGTCTGGGTCTGAGCTCTGATGGAGGAGATGTGAACGTTACTAATTTGATAAGAGACACTGATGCATACATTTTAAAAGTTGCAGAGTGTTTATTTTGTCTTTGTGTATGAAACAAGAATAAATAATAAGTCAAACATAACAGAGACAGAATAAGACTGAGAAATTAGTAAGAAAGCTCTGGTGAGTTTGAGCAGATAATAAAAAGCATTATGAGCCTGTTGAGCTTCGCATCTAAGAGGCAACAGCAATACGTGGTAGGTGAAACATTAATCTAACTGGCAAGAGAGAGTCCATTTTTTTTACATGATGGTTTTTAGGTTGTAATAGAACAGCATCATGTGAGTGAATTAAATGAAGGATCCTTTAATCTAAATATCATAAACAAGCAACATTAGTTTTATAATGACAGAGACAGTGTTGGGTGCTTGGTGTTTTTGTTTTTTTTTACCTCTTCTTCATCAGAGCTCCACCTGACCTCCACCAGGGATGTTGACTCATCTGTAACATCATCACTGCCCACTGCTGACCGGTTGGATACCTGGTCCATCTGCTCTGCTGCACAGCTTCAATAACAAGACATGTCTCTGTGAAACTCCTTAAGCCCTGCTTCAGGTTGACATTGTGCACATACACATCTCTCCAGCGGTGTCATTAAGAGAGACTGGAGGAAAGACAACTGACTTGAGTGTCTTTTGAGAGTTGAACTGTGAGAACACGAGCCGAACCTCGGCGGTAAAATGTAATCAAACAAGAGCATTCAGCAGCGCCAGGGGAAGTCATTATCACTGCAACAGAACTGGTTTGACTGGGAGAGCTGAGCAGGAGGAAGTGTAGTCATGCCAATGAAAGGTAACCTCATTATTCAAGACTGTCTTATTCTTTCTTCGGTGAAAATATACCGATAACGGAGAATTTGTGTCTTAAAGTTAACATTTATAGAGATTTTAAGGGAATTGACGCATAATGACCGCCCCCTAATGCCCCAATCGTGACATCTGCCTGACTCCTTTCTGTTTGCTGTTAGATTGTGTTGACCGATTAGAAATATCAGATGGCTTTGATCTCAAACCAAGATGATATAAAGTTACTATCAGATGTTTAAAGACTTCAAATGTGCGTATCGCGAGTTTTACGCACTGCTGCCACGAGCGCACAGGCGTGCTGCGTTTCTAGCATGTCTCCACACGCGGTTTAAGTCACACAAAAACTGTTGTCTCCAGTCACTTACCTGGCACGGAGGGGACCCAGCCTTTCTGTCCTCACTGAGCTTTGCGTTTAAAGTTAAAAAAAGACGGGAGAGCAGCAGTTTGTCCCTCACTGCTCTGATACACGGGTGAGGAGTCAAATGATCTGCTTATTGCAGGTGGATCTCATCTGGCCGGGGGGAGCATACCTTAAGGGAGTTGTCATCTCACTGGTGACGCTCATTGGTCTTCACATAATGAGTTGAGGGCTCAAAAAAGACTTCTCCCTTCATTTACTCACGACCTCACCAGAGGAAAGGTTAACATGATTTTATATTCCAATTAGTCAAATGAGCTTCCTCCCGCAGAGTGAAGTGTTTTCTTTAATTGATTTAAAGTTGTTGGTGTTTTTTTCTTTTTTACAATTACAGAACTTTTTACAAAACCACAACAGCACTTCAACACCTTTATTGATTGCAAACGCTAACTTACGTTCCATCTTTTAAAAAAAGTAGATAAGAAAGCAGCCGAAAATAACTTCTGTGAACATTGAGGGTAAAATGTTTTGGTATGACTGATATGCAGAGAGACCAGTTCTGCAGCTCTGATGGCAAATGCATCATCATCAACAATCATCAGAAGTTTTTATATACAGTCATGCACATAACAATGTAGTGAAACCGGCTCTCTGCATTTAACCCCTCCCAGAGTAGCAGTGGGCAGCCCCCATTAAGACAGTATCTAATATAAGGACAGGAGAACCGACCTATGAGGCCAAACAGGGACACACACAGACACAGCATCATTGTTTTTCCCCATCTTTTAATTCTTTGGGAGTAACATGATGAAAGTATTGGACAGCAGAGCGTCACAGAGTCCGACTCTTACACATTCACACAGCAAAGTACACAACACTGCACAGCATGAAACACAACCATAAAAACAAAGAGAGAGAACAACAAAGCTTTCACGTCAAAAATGCTGGCAATAAATAGACTGATCTTATTAAATTTATATTCAATACTCTTCTGTACAGATGGTTTATGAATTACAATACATCAACTGAACAATTCTCTTCAAGAAGAGCAACACAGCTACACACAGAAATCATGTAAACAGAGAGAGAGGAAGAAATGAGTGAAGAGATCCCTCTTTCATACACACATTAAATCCACACACACACATGCACGATCAGTGACCATGCAGAGGATCCAGAGTACGCCGATATGAGGCAACAAATCATAATGAATACAGTACATCTTTCTCTTTTCCCTCCACATGAAAAGCACACACACACACTCACACATTCACTCACAGAAAAGGAGCACAGGGGGGAGCACATGGGTTTTGGGGAATACAAGGAGGTGGAATGTGATTCTGCAGTGGAGGGCTCAGAGATGAAATCCAGAAATGTTGCAAGAGGCAGGAGCCTATTCTTCCAACGTACGAAAGCCGTTCTGCATGTCCTCCACTAGCTGAGCGTACTCGGCCTTGATCTTAGCCTCGCCGTCCTTCACCGGGTCCTGCAAAGACAAAGAAATACAGTCTTAAAATTGTAAACTGCATTTCTGAACAGACTTTGTGCATGATGAGCTGTCCCTGAGTTATAGCCGTCATTTTCACAATAATCAATTTAAGAATACACAAACTGTAAGTCAAATTTAGCAAACATTTAATCATCCGCTCTCAGCCTCTTAACCTGCAGACTTCTTCTGCAGAATGCTTTAAAAAATGATTATTTTTTCCTTCAATTTCTTTCGATTATGAAACTTAAAGCTTAAAATAGTTTCATAGTTTACTAGAAATTAAAGCAAAAACCCTTGAGGTGAAAAGGAAAAAAAAAAGGGAAATATGCCAAAAAATCGATGTGTTTTTCTTTGCTTATTTAGATCTTCTCAGCTTAATTTTAACTTCATAAAAAGCACATAATGCAGAGGAGATATACAAGCTACAGCAAACAGGAAAACCACACACACACACCTTGAATTTCATCGAGCTGATCCTATAGAGGATTTCTCCCATGTGCTCCCTGATCATGGCCCAGGTGATCTTGTTGTCGCTCTGAGCTGTGGTCTCCACTGCATGTCGTGCCATGTCATAGAAAGCAATCATGTTGGAGAGGATTCCCACTGTCTTGTAGAAAGGACAGAACCTGAGGAGAAAAATCAGACAGCTCAGTTACCTGTCATCAGTGGATTATCAGGAATTTAAAGCTAATTAAAGATCAGGTTTACATCCACAGAAAAAAAAAAAAAAGAGTTTCATCTTCATTTGTCGGATTTGATGTTACCTGTCATAAGGAGTGTAACCATTCTGCTGCAGGAAGTCATCTTTGATCAGTTTGGCCACTTCCAGGGTGATTTTATCTGTTTCTGCCAGTGATGCCTATTAAAAAACAGTCAAATAGATTTATGCAGATATTCAATACACTTGTTTTTTTTTCCAATGTGTTTCCAACTTTGAAACTACATACATGGAAACGGAAAACTGAAGATCAAACCCTGATGCTGATTTACCTTTCCGACGAGCTGTACAATCTCAGCCAGGTCCTCCTCCTCCTGCAGGATCTCTTTGGCCTTTGTACGCAGGGGCACAAACTCAGGGAAGTGCTTGTCGTAATACTCATCCAGAGCACGAGTGTATTTGCTGTAGCTGATCAGCCAGTTGACAGAGGGAAAGTGCTTCCTCTGAGCCAGCTTCTTGTCCAGACCCCAGAACACCTGAGAGAGGAAATAATGAGGACCTTAGCACCTTTAATCAATAAAGTTTTAATCAGAATGACAGCGAGGTCTGACTTTGATCATTTACCTGCACAATACCAAGGGTTGCTGAAGTAACAGGGTCAGAGAAGTCACCACCAGGAGGCGATACACTGGGGAAAAAGAACAAATTATTTCTTTTAGCTGCTTTTAGCCACCTACAGTCCATAAAACATGTGCAGGCTGATGTCTCCCTCTAGTGGACAAAATAAAGCTGTACTCACGCTCCTACGATACTGACGCTGCCCTCCCTCTCAGGGTTGCCCAGACACTTCACCCTGCCAGCACGCTCATAGAAGGAGGCGAGACGGGCACCCAGGTAGGCGGGATAACCACTGTCTGAGGGCAGATACAGAAGACTGGCTTTACGCTTCAGCTAGATACTCATCACTCCAAAAGACCTTCTTTATAGCAATGCATTTTCTCATCTTCCAAAAGCCTGACCTGACTTTAACCACTGATGCTCAAAAACAATTTTTCATTAGCTAATGATTGACTCTATCTCTAGCTCTTATCACAATCCTCAATAGACTTCAAACTCACCAGCGGGCATCTCAGCCAGACGGCCAGAAATCTCCCTAAGAGCCTCGGCCCAACGGGAGGTGGAGTCGGCCATCATGCTCACATTGTATCCCATGTCTCTGAAGTACTCAGAAAGCGTGATTCCTGTCAAAACAAGCTAAGTTTAAAATCACAGGAAGAGTGTGAATGAGACTCTTTCTTTTAACATGTTATGGAGAGTTAGCTACCTGTGTAGATGGAGGCTTCTCTGGCAGCTACAGGCATGTTGGAGGTGTTGGCCACCAGTGCTGTTCTCTTCATGATGCTCTCCGTCTTCCCATCCACCTCCATGGTCAGCTGTTGGGTGACAAATTCTGTCAGAACACCAATCAAAGTCACTCCAGTTGGGATAAAACGGCGCCGCTCTCTCTCTAACCCACCTCGGGGAAGTCTCGCAGTACTTCTGACATCTCGTTACCACGCTCTCCGCAGCCTACGTAGATGATGACGTCGCTGTTGGAGTACTTTGACAGAGACTGAGAGATGACAGTCTTTCCACAACCAAAGGCTCCTGGGATGGCTGTGGTTCCTCCCTGCACACATCTTCACACAGAGTGGGGAAAGTACAGTTAAAAAGAGACTTCAAAGCAGGAAAAGTGCTGTCGAGTAAAATATTTTTATGATGTCTTGAGAGAAATATGAAAAAAAGGATGTGAAACTGACGGGAAAAGGGCGTCCAGCACCCTCTGTCCGGTCAGCAGTGGGTGATTAGCGGGCAGCTTCTCTGTAACAGGCCGCACTTGTCTGACGGGCCACACTTGGACCATGGTGAACTTCTCCTTCACGCCCTCGAACTCCAGCTCCATCACCACATCCTAACACACACACACACAAACATGTTATTAACACAAAACAACACATAACACTTACGTCACAGTTGTAGCTGGAGGAGTGCAGAACTTACGTTGACGTCATAGTTTCCAGATGGAGCCACGTAAGTCACAGTGCCTCTGTTTTTGGGAGGCAGCATGATCTTGTGCTTGATGAGGGAGTTCTCGTGCACTAGGCCATAGATGTCCCCTCCTGTGATGTGACTACCAACCTATGAACAGGAAAAGAAAAATTTGATCCACCTGATAATGGGGAAAAGAACATTTAAAAGTCAGGTTTTAAGTTTGCACAGACACATACCCGCAGGCTCTTGCTGGGATTAAACTCCCACTTTAGGTCTCGATTGAGGGCGCCGATGTTTACGCCTCTGGGGATGTAGATGCTTTGTGTGAGGTCATTGATGTCCTTCAGTGGTCGCTGGATACCGTCAAAGATGGACCCCATGATTCCTGGACCCAGCTCCACAGAGAGAGGTTTCCCTGTCCGCAGCACGGGATCTCCAACAGACACACCGGCTGGATGGAGGTTCAGGAAAAGAGTCCGGACAAGAATGTGGGACCATTTCTGCTGTAAATTTTAACAGATCCGTAAGATCCATTCTTTGCTCGTACACTTTAAGGTGTTAAATGAATTACACTCAAGCTTAACAAAATATCTCAAAGTAAGAGCAGCACTTGAAGTAATTTTGCCAATTGTCTCAAACTCTGCAAACTGCCTGTTAATTTTTCGATGTTATAAATTTTAAACATAATGAGAGCTGAGTGTAACATCTGACAGTCTGCTGGCTGCAAATCACACAAGCTGAATAAGAGATGTAATAAAGTGCTTAAATTAGATAAAATAAAAATTTCATTCAAACAGCAGGGAGAGAAGCTTTATGTAATATAGATCACTTTAATTGGAACAGGAATTTAAGTATTTTCACTTTCACGTTTGTATTACAATTTATTTTCTGACCTTCTTCAGGCCCCAGATTCATTTGTTTTTCTCCTGCATTTTTATCTCTTATGTTGCAACTTAAATTTATTTCTGCATTGTAACTGTATTTCTATTTACACTTAATTGCATTTTATTATTCTATCCTTTTTGTTTTTTTAATTTTATTCAATGATTTTTTTTTCTTATTGTTTTTGAAGACTGGCACTTCAATTGCCTCTGTTTGAAATTCACCTTATAAATAAGGCAGCCTTGTCTTGTTTAATAAGGCTCATCATCATTCACTTTTCCTTTTCCTTCCTCCCCCACTTTTGCTTTAGAGTAAATAGACAATATATCATTTGTCCTTTACTCTACTCATTAAACCAATAACAGCAGTGCAGGCTTAGTGCCAGATCACTCTCTCATCACTCTGTTGTAAAATTTGGCTCCTGGCTGGATGAACCTGATTTTGTAAAGAAAATAAACCTTACAGCCACACATAAAAGCTGTCACATCATGTAAAGGCAGTGTCTGGACAATCACATGATCAAAAGGATACAAGTCTCCTCGTAGACCTGGATGGTGGCCATGTCTCCCTCCAGCCTGATAATTTCTCCCACCAGCTCACTGTGGCCGACACGGACCAGCTCGTACATGGCTGCTCCCGCCATGGCTGTAGCCGTCACCACTACAAAAACAAACCAGGTATTCACAATCAGACAGTCATCAAATTGCAGAAAACGTAAAAGTAACATCTGAACAAGTCCGTATTCTTTTATTTCCCCTCATTTAAATTAAAAAAGTAGTATGCTGCATAAAACGTTTTTTTTTTTTTAAATCTGAATGTGTTAATGCTTGAGCAATAGCCGACCTGGTCCAGAGACTCCATGAACGTATCCAAACTGGCTCTCTCTGTCCTCATCCCTGATCTTAGGCAGCTTGGACGTGTCCATCTTCACAGGTTTATTAGTCTGACTGGAAGAAGAGAAGAAAAGAGACAACATATGTGAGACAACAGGGAACTAAAGGAAAGGGGAAAGTTAACTAGAGGACCTGCAACAGTGAGTCACTTTTGGCGCAATATTCAACACAAAAACACATTTTAAAACAGATTCAAACAAGATGGATTACAAAAAAAAAAGGATTTAAAAATGAACTCAAAACAACAAAGATAATATTGTCCAAATCTGCAGGTAATTATTTGTGCGGTACTTTGTTGGTATCTTGGTAGTGGAACCTCCTACTGTAACCATGGAAACGGCTAGGGAAATACAGCAGCATCACTGCTCACGACTCTACATTTCTCAGCAATACAGCGGCTGATCTAGGCCAAACACCCCCCATCTCCTTCTCCGCCTTGGCTGCGCACACTTCAGGTCCAGTAGTAAAGTCAGCATGACGCGTCAGGCTAACATTAGAGGGGAATCCCACAGAGCAGCATGCATCTGTTTTTACATAATGTGCTGCGTGAATAGATACGCTCCTCTTTTATACAGATGGATGGATGTCTTCCTGGGGTGCGTTGAATTAAGAATTATATAAGAATTATATTTTTTTGTCATTTTCACATCACTTGTCTGCCAGATACAATCCTGGCTCCTTTTGGCTGCATGCAGGACTGACACAAACACAAGCTGTCATCATCCTGACATAAACCCATCCCCACAGAGAGCTGACTGCAGATGCTCTGTTCACTTCAACGAGCAGCTTTATCTGCTTATTCTGTGTGCACAGACATCAGTCAACATGCTCATGTAACTATAATGTGTTATTCCTCATTTTTCACTTTCTGTCTGACAGTCATAGCCAAACAGACACACACACACACACACACTCTCTACATCTATGCCCTTTTCTTGTCCTTCCCACTAGATGCCTAGATCTTCCTGTTTACGCTAGGCTGCTTCACCCGTCTGTGCAGGAGTATGGCAGCACCACCAAGGGGTCACTGCAGGAATTACAAGAATGACACCTTGAAAGGGTTCACTCTTCTTCTAGCAAAGACCAAAATCGACTAACAAAATCCCCTTTCTTTCAATAGGTCACATATGTGTTTTCATCTCAATTTACAGGTAAACTCAAACAATCAAACTACTAATATGTAACCGATGATGAGCCACTAAAGAGCAGCACACAGAGAAAAGATAAGGTGTATTGTTCTTATGATTAATTCAAAACTCTTTACATGCTTGTTTGACTCTAGGACTACAAATCAAACTACAATTCAGTGTAAATGTTTAAAAAAGGAATGATAGTAAAACTCCAATATAAATCATAATATATGAAATATTTGATAGTAATATTAAATTATTATAAAGACTCCTTTTAACGAGCAGTTAAGGTCAGCGTCTTTTGTAATAAGCCGATCTACAACTGACATGACACTTGATCATATGATCCTGGCACATGACTGGCTGGCCTAACTGTATCAGTCTCTTTAAGGAAGTGGAAAAACTAGCATGGTGAAAAACTGGGAAGTACAAAATCATGACTGTGTGTGGAAACAGTGGAAAAGATTCTTCCTAATGACAAGAATCCTCCACAGAAAATGGACATGGGCCATACTTTAAATAATTTTACCCCTCATGATGACCATATAGCGCAGACCTTAGGTGCTATGCTGGCTAATTTGTAATGGATGGTGAAGACAGGTGGTAATAGTCACCTGCTGTCACCAACTATCAAACTAAAAGTGAAAAAAGAATAATATTCCGTGTAAATCATATCAAATAAAGTAGGATGTGCCTTTATTTTCTTTGACTTGAGACTGAAGCAGACTTTTTGCATATCCAAGCTCATTAGTGGACGTTTAACCTAAAGGACAATACTGTGACAACAATGTGAATAGCTGTGTATATGGAAGTAGTGGTGTCTAGGTGCAAAAAATAGGCTCAGAAATGTTACAAGTAAGTGAGATGACCATTAAAGAACATTCTGTCACGCTGATGTCAATTGCAATTTAACTCGCTGAATGAGGGTCGCTGACTGACATGAAATTCAGCTTATTTACAGGGTTTCCATTGAGGAACCCCTGCAAACAGCAGAGATTTAATGTCATAAAAATATACGGTAGCCTGTATATGGTTTAAAAAGACGGGGCTCTGTTGGTTTGCTATGAAAGTGATCTTGGTGCAAGATGTTCAGTTTGATAGCTTTCCTACAAATACTCAACTCTAGCTAGCTAAACTGACACACAAATCAAGCCGATAAATAATAAATAAACATGTCTTTAAATTCCACCTTGTTTTGACGATACAAACGATGTTAGCTAGCTCCGTAGGTTACTCGGTGTAATGAAAACGATAGCAAGACTGGTCTCTCGGCCTGGCTAAAAACTGCAGGCTCTACCGTTTTGGCGCATCGAGGTGGATGAATTATTACATTTCCATCACAGCAAAGCCATTGTCAGCTTAAAATATCGATACTGTGCGACCAAGACAAACAGAAAATATAATAGTTACCGTCTGGTTGTGAAGTGGCGCTTTGCAGTCCTTCCTCGAGAGAGAAACGATAGGTGTTGCGATGCGTGACAGCAGACTGAGATCAGCTGACTTCATTCACTCGCTGCTCGGTTTTGCTGCTGGGCCCAGGCTCCCAGGAAGTGAGCCGGACTCTGAGGCGAAAAAGACGTGCTGGCCAAACCGCAGTATTACAAGTATGGCGTCGGTCACGTGGTGCCATTGGAGTCGATGCTCAAAAATGACTTTTTTCACATTGACTAACATAGGGAAAGACACGTCCGTAATTCAGTGGATTTTTTTTAGTTACATTAATTTACCTATAACAACACTTAAATAGCTCTTTTTAAATAATGATATATTCTTCATCAATTTTGCCCTAATATCAGAGATCGGAGGGGTTTTTTTCTCGACCTTGTGAACGCGCATCAGAGCCACAGGCTCGCGCCTCCCTGCAAAGCTTTTAGTACATCAATGGCTGTGACTGGGCACCTGCAACTGCCGCCATTTTGGATCCGCCCAGGAACTACTACAAAGATTTTTATGCAGTGAGCCTTGGAGATCGATCGCTCTAGATCCGTTTTCGTCTACTGCAAGCGCCACTATGAGTATGAGCAAGAATAAACAAATGTTAAATGCATAAGGGTGCAGGAGTCCTTGTCAATAAGTTATTTAGTCTCAGGCTCCCTCGATTTTTCGTAATATCGTGTTATTTTTGGTTGTTGTGTTCGTTGGGTAGTTTTGCTTGTATAAAAAGGAACCTGGACCATCACAAACTGCATCAATAAGATTTTGTGAGGCATCACTTTAGTGTGTGTGTATTCATATATAAAAAGTAGCCCTGTATAAGTCGTGCTTGCAATGATCTCATTCATTTTTCTCGGTATAAAATACTTACTAGTACGACCATTCTCCGCTCCTGCATGCTTACAGAGTGCACAGTTTTAAACAATTTTGCATTTAATTTATTTAAAGTGAATAGAAAATTTGGTGGCTAATGTGGCATTGCAGGTCGCCCTTAATTCTAGTACCTTATTTCATTTTACTTCACTATTATCACTTTAGTGATAGATAACTAAGAGTGTGAGGGCCCTATCTCTCACAAGGTAAATGTCTTTACAGCTACGTTTGAGCCAAAATGGTGTCACGACCGCAAGTTTCTGTGATTAAGGATGACTACATATCAGTCTCCCTCACTCAAAACACAATTTAAACGTGTCTATGTCAATAATCAAAAGCCTTAATGTTATATTATCATGTATAATTTTTGATACTTCTTTAAAGTGGTACGTTATAAGTGTGGCTGTGAAATTTAATTCATGTTTGTAAAAAATATAACCAAAACAATATCCTCTCTTTTTGTAGATTTCATTAAGCAAAACTACAAAAGTAATAACAAAACTGAAACATGTCTAGCATACATGTGTTAAACACCCGATATTTGCCCTGAGGTTCTCATCACAGGTTGTGCCTTCCCTCATTGTCGCTCTGAACTTGAAATTTAGCGACAAAGACAAAATTTCATAACACTAAACAATTTTTATATCTTGTTTATCAAAAAATCATATACGAATGTTTAACATTATATAATATAACTAAATACATTTGTGCAGTGGATCAACCAAAGAGGTAATCCTGTGAGACCAAACGCAGGGTTCAAATTCCGTGAGGTATGCAGCGGTAGTCTGCGCATGCGGGGGTCAAAGTTGACAGTCTCCACACAGTCGTGGAAGGAGTGCGGCTGCTAGGCTAACTGCATCCACCGCAACTAGCTACATGTGGAGGGTAAAACGGGAGGCATCCCCGACCCTAACTCTGTCAAAATTCCTCCTTTATACCCAAAACAACTCTGAAATCCACCTTTGTCTAAAATAAGGGATAATATCTGTTTACAATGAAAGGGTGAGTGTAAGCTTTTGTGCTACGATTAAGTAGCTTAGCACGAGTAAAGTTTTTCATGTCTGTTTTTTTATCTGCAAGGGAGGCGGGGAGGAGACGACGAGGTTAGCTAGCTTGCTAGGCTACTTTTACTTAGGTGTATGCTCAAAAAACACATGCGACAGCACAGTTACCGGCACCGTTCTGGCACGATATTTTCGTTGACTTAAGCCGCTTGTCGGTTCGGTCACGTCGCCTACAAACAAATCTAACTAGCTAACGTTAGCTGCTTGTGAGGAGCTGAGTCAGTAAACCTGACGTTACTTTAGCTAAGCTAAATAGGTAGACCCTGGGTCACTAAATTTGTGTTCGCGTTAAAGTCGCAAACAGCGCAACTGAACTTGAACTGCTGAAAGGTCGCCAAGTCAGTTAACTGAATCAGGTAGTTGACAAGTTATTGGTCCGGTGAATTAAAGTTGGTCAGCTCCGTGTCAGTTACAGCATTAACATTACCCGACATCAACTTCAGAGTTTGTGCCAGCTTGCTCAGTGTAACTTTACATGTCAAAGTAACAGACTCCCGGTGATGCTCGACGATGCAGCACATTCTTGCTTCTCCCGTTACATCAGGACGCTCAGCTGTTTTAACTGTTAAGTTATCATTTCATGGACGTTATTGTCTTGAAGCACAGATAAATGCACTGTTTCGATGAACACACGTGACCCAACAGCTGTTTTTTTGATGTGTAGACTCCCTCAGATACCAAAGTGAACCCCTTAAACTATCTACAAGTGGAATACCTGTGCTTGAAACTTTTTGTATGCAATACGTCTTATTAAATACAGAATATCTAAATCGTTAGCTCCAGGTGTTAATGTTTTGTTGGAAAAGTGATGGTCCTCGGAAGTATTGTGTGTTTTCTTATTGCCCAATGAGACATTTGTGGGTCAGTGGTACATCTTTCACCACAGCTGGATTGACTGTCATTTGTTTTTATTAGAGTGGTGGGGCATTTTATATGGAGGCTGCAACTTTATGATTGTTAGTGTTAACTATTCAAGGAATTGTAGACAGATTAAATTATCAGTTAGGTTATGTTAGAGAATGATTTTAAAAAGTCTCCAAGTTTTCTGAAGCAGAATAAGATATCTTCACATGGCTAGTATTGCCCAACCATCTATCCTAAAGCCAACAATATTACATTAAATATCACAGAAAAAAAAGTAAATGATAAAAGTGCCCAATCTAGGAAGCTGCAGTTAAGTTTTGCAGGTTGTTTGAAAAATTACATAAACTAATTTTTTTAACTGTCTATAGTAATATAATGTTTAGTGCTAACAATGCCTAGTAAATACAGCAACTGCATTCATGTGGTTGGTTTGGGGAAAAAAAACAAGTACATTACAGTCAACCTAGGTCACCAAGTTACAGATTCTGTATTTGAGTTAAACCATACAGATTATAACATTGAATTTTGTTGCATTGAATCTTGTTGTCAGTTATTTGACCGTTTTGCTCTTGTTCCAGTAGCCGGATCGAGCTGGGGGATGTTACGCCCCACAACATTAAGCAGTTGAAACGACTGAACCAGGTCATCTTCCCTGTCAGCTACAATGACAAATTTTACAAAGATGTACTGGAAGTTGGAGAGCTTGCAAAGCTAGGTAAGGAACGTTGATCATGTAACTCACACTCAGGTAACTTATAAAACTCTTTTTAAGGGCATGAACAGATGCATTTTGATAACAGTGAGATATTAGGAACATCACTGGTAGAAATCAGTTGTTGCTCACTGAATATAAGGGATTACATAACCACATGGATAAAAAGTACTCTTCTTTAACTGCTTGGTTTCCACACATGTTGTAGAGAAAGTATTCCAGGGATGCTACTGTAGACCCAGTTAAATTGCATTGTCATTAAACTTTTACATAAAAAAAAAAATTAAATAATTTATTCTTATCTCTTCTCTGTCTTGCAGCATACTTCAATGACATTGCAGTGGGTGCCGTGTGCTGCAGAGTTGACCACTCTCAGAACCAGAAGAGACTGTACATCATGACACTCGGCTGTCTAGCACCCTACCGTAGACTTGGAATTGGTGAGGAGCTCCACCTCCCTGGAAGATGCTGCAGTGCACCTTGTGATCTTGTTTTTTGTTTTATCCAACTTAGCCTTTGTCTTTTTTTCCAGGTACAAAGATGCTGAATCATGTGCTAAACATCTGTGAGAAGGATGGCACTTTTGACAACATTTACCTGTGAGTGCCTACTTGCAGAAAGTGTATTTAGATTTTATGATTTCTTATTTATGTATGTAGTTAACTTAAGCTGTGGTTACCACAGATTTTTAGTGTAGATTAGTCTTAAATTTTTCACTGTTACTGATCAAATTGACAGATTCTTTCAGCACTGTGTAAAAACAAATCAATTCATTCCGTTCTGTTTTTTGGGTCATTCTTCTAACTGTTCTGCCACTCACTAAATTTCTTTTTTTTCCCTTCCCACAGTCATGTGCAGATCAGCAATGAGTCAGCCATTCATTTTTACCAGAAGTTTGGCTTTGAGATCATCGAAACAAAAAAGAATTACTACAAGAGGATAGAGCCTGCAGATGCCCATGTGTTGCAGAAGAGTCTGCGCAGCCCATGTGCACCACCCACCGGAGAGCTTCAAAAGGCAGAGTAGAGGCACAGCGTTTGGAAAGAGCACAGATGTGCCTGCCTCCACAGAAACAGAACTGTGACAAATGCCCCAGGGTCGACACATTCAACACTTTCTTCAGAGGACGCGAAAAAGAGAAAACAAATTTAAAATACAAAAAATGCTGCATTTATTTTGCAAAGGAGTCCCCTTTGATTTTTCTTTTCATATTTTATTCCTCCCCTCTCCTTGTACAGATATTGAAAATGTCAAAAAACTCAGTATCCAAAATTGCTCCTATTGACAAAGTTGCCAATTTTAGACAGTTTTAAACTTGGTAAAGGGGGAGGGCGTGGTGTTTGCAAATCATACTGTTGTGTTTGAGTTGTTTTTATGCGGTTACGAGGATGATGGGGGACATATCTATACTGTTGAGCAAAGAAAAACAGTTGGTTTGAAGCCGTAAAAGTGTTTGAAAGACCATCACTGACATACAGTTGTCCCAGCTGAGGAGCTTGGAGTGATGTTTGGAGTTGTCATGTGGAATAGTCGCAACTCAATTCCCATGCCACCTGAACCCTGGGATTTATAAGAACTGTGTCTGACCAGTTTGTTGATATGTTATGTCCAGGGGGGAAAACCAGAAATGTATCCCCTTGGTTCAGGCGTAAGGAAGGCTGAACGGTTTTGGTGGGAAGACATAGTCACCACTCAATTTCTGAATTTCTTTATTTTCCAGCCTGTTAATTTAAATTCCCCTTCAGCTGTTATTTTTATTTTTTACATCAAGATGGCAAATGGTTCAGAGGTTCTCCTGGGTTTACTACTAATATTGAAAACCTTTAAGAATAAGAGAAAAAAAGAAAATACCATAGTATTGAATGTGTTTCTGAGAAGGACACTCCACAATGTTTAGAGGGATGCTCAAATAACAATCGACTACCTGTTTGGAATCAGATTTGGGCATTATTTATAGTAGTAAAATGAAGGTGTGTGAGGATATGTGTCTCTAAACGGATGGAAATGTTTTGAGACACTTTTCCTTAAACATCTTTGGCACCTTATGTAGCCACATTGCAAAAATGATTTTTTCAAACTCCCTGCCTCAGTCGGCTTCTGTTGTTACACTTACCTTCATTGGGTTTTGAAGCTCTGCAGATTGTTTGGAAATTTTGGTATGGTCTTTTGAACAGTGTTTTACCCTGAGGAAGCTCTGACCCCTCTGCATGCAAGGAGAGTTGTGTCCTCTCCACTGTAGTATAAGCATGTTTTTCCTTTCTTTGAAGAATTTTATCTTTTCTGGAGCTCTATATTGTAAGACTTTTTAACGTCTAAATAAAGGAATTACTATTTGCAGTAACTTTGTTGATAATTGTCTTATTCTGGTATATGTACATAGTGAAATATTACCTAATAACACTGAAAGATGGTTAAAAATTATTTAAAACATGCAGCATATAGAGATGTGCACAGCATAAATGTCCAAGTGCATTAGCTGTTAACCCGCCCTTGGATTTACTTATGCCTGTCGTGACTGGCTGAAACCTCATAGATCAGGAATAGTATTGGCTAGCTTACCTCTAGGACCCTCCCCTCTCTGCAACGGGTTAGGTGTATCTGGATTGTTTTGAGAGATGAGTTGAGTTGAATGCCTTGCCAGCTAACAGTTAGCCTCCAGTTTCAAAGTTCTTGCAGGAACAGACAGTCTTCAAAATGGGAAAACTAGAGGTCAGTGAAAACTATCAGTTATTATTAGCGTTGTATCAGCAGGGACGCGAAGAAATGCGCCACTCACTTGCTGATAATTACGTCGGTAAACGGCAAGCTAAGCTAGCTATTAGCCAGCTAGCTAACAGAGAGATAGCTGAATAGGTAAATAGGCTCAGGTTGCTAGTTTTTTGCTAGTTGTGTGACGGTGTAATTATCTGAGCAGTGCTTACTGACACTGTAAATCTGGACTTACATTTGTTCGTGTAATTCGTTAAACAGTTTGTATTTATGCTGTAACTTGCAATGCAGGCAAATTAGTTTACATTAGCTGTAAAGCTAGGTTAATTTACACCAGCTTGTTAGCATTTAGTAGTTGTAGTAGAGGTTTAGTGTAGCTTTTCAAGGTCTTATGACTGATATCTATTGTTGTACGAAATCGTATGACAACTTGGCTGCAAGTTAATTGCGTTTGTATACATCTTTGGTAATATACGGTTGTCTGGTGTCATCATACTTATTTAAAATTCATACTGTATCTGGATGCCTATTGCAGGACGGACACGAAAGGGATTTAAGGACCAGCTGTTAAATGTCTTGACTGGCACCTCATCATTAAGGCAACTGTTAATACAGGATGCCAGAGATGACCGAAACTCAGACACCTGGTCGTAAACCCAAGTAAGGATATTTGTGTGTTCATTGTAACCAAATTACCAGCATAGATACTCGGATAAATATGTACAACGTTAATAGATGTAAATCGCAAACTGTTATTTATTTTTATTTGTGCATTTATTTTAGAAAGAAGAAAAACAAAGAATCTCACAATGCAGGTGAAATAACATATCCTGTCATCACTCTGTTCAGATTTCTCTACTTTGTCTACATAGAAATCTTTTATTTAATTTCTTTTTTGAACTGATGGCCACAATTAAAGTAGCTTGATATTCCATTTTAATCTCTTCTTTGCATAGTTGAGAGACACAGAAAAGAGAAGATAAATGCTGGAATCAACCGCATTGGTAATCTCTTGCCCTGTTCCCAGGCACTTAAACAGGTGAGAGACAAGCTAGCATTATGTTTTGCCTTATGATCAAATTAGTGTCTGTACAGGCCTACTGCAAGGCCAGGCATGTTTAAAAAAAAATCTTTAACCTCTTTTATACAGAGTAAGAACATGATCTTGGACCAGGCTTTTCGCTACATCACTGAACTAAAGAAGCAAAATGATACAATGCTTCTGGAAGGAGGAGATAAAGTACAAGGTGAGTTCAACAGTTTTACATCCTACACATTGTTTTTTTTTAGTTGTTAGCAAATTATTTTTTCATAGTTTATTGGTTGGTCAAAGTAATGAGACACAATACACATGCTTGAAAATTGTTGTTGTATAACTAAGTACAGTTATTGATCTCTCATGTGCTTGATCTCTGTGCAGCCGAGGAGATTCGACGGCTGCGGCGTCAGTTGGAGGAGCTGAGGAGGGAGAGCGCTCACTACATTGAGCTCCTCAAAGCCCATGATATTAACCTTCTAGAAGACCCAACTATTCACTGGAAGGGAAAACAACGCTGTGCCAAAGTGGCAAAGGTGACCCCCACTCACCAACTCCCAAAGGGGATCATCGTCTATTCCAATGGCAATGTGATGTGTCCAGCAGGAAAGGAGACTAGCTCAGCAAATCAGCCTTCTGAAACAATAATTCTCCAGCCATCTTCTGAGGTCAGTGCCAGGTTGAGGGTTAATGGAGCCCTTCTGCAAGTTAATACCTCCTCATCCACCCCTGCACTTCTGCCTGGGTCAACCACCACTCCCACCCAGTCAACACCAGGCTTGAGAATGATAGAGCAGTGTGTGGTGGAGACACCGACTGCAGCCCCCACTCTGCCACCCTCTGTGTCGTACATCACCCTTCAGATCCCTGCAGCCGCCACAACCCTGCCCCAGCAACAGCAGCCTGCTGCTCCAGCCTCGACCCTCACCATAGCAGCCACTTCATCTCCACAGCTTCCCATTGAAAGCCCTTCCAAGCCTGTGTCCACTTTTACTTCACTTACCCAGACTATATCCACATCTGGAGCAGCAGCTGCAGCAGTTAGCTCTTGTATCACACAGGACACTACGATGAGGACTGTAAGTTATACTGCTATCCCCAACAGTCAAGCCCTTCTAAGGGCAGGAGCTGCAGGCAGCACACAGACTACCTGGACAACACTGCAGATGGCAGGTAACACAGTGCAGCCAGTCTGCCAGAGTCTTCCCATTCCAGAGGTTATCAACACCACCCAGGCAGTCCAGCAGGTGACTGTGTGTCCTATGGGCAACAAACCTTCTGTTCAGCCCATTCAAATACAGATGCAACCACATGTGCCTGTACAACAAGCACCCTTGACAGCCCATATTCAAGCCCAGCCCTTTCAGAGACCATCCCAGCTACAGCCAACGATCCTGAACCAGGCACAGCCTCAGCCTGTCCTTGACCCCCAACCTCAGTGTGCTGTTCTTCCCCAGGCAACAGTAGTACCCCAGCCAGCTGTGGTGGCCCACCCTGCCGTTGTGTCACAACCCCAGCCTGCTGTACTTCAGCCAGCATCATTAGTTCCTCATCCTCCAGCAGCCCTTATACCTCAGCCTCAGCCTTCCCTGGTCCCCCAGCCACAGGCCGCCGTGCTGCCCCTCCTTCAGACCATGCAGGTGCTGCAGGTCAACCCAACTGGAGGGACAGCCTCAGCCCCAACAGCCCCACAGAACACTAACAACCCGAGTGTGGTCATCTTGCAGCAGGCCAATACTTGCCCTACTAAGTCAGTTGTAAGGGAGGAAATAACCAATCAAGCACCCTGTCACCATATTGTAATCATCCAGGCACCCAATCAGGCTGCATCTGTGCCTCAGAAAGCTCAGGTTTCCATGGTGCCTGCAGCTGTGCCTGCTGCAGTGCCTGTTGTATCCACTCAAATACTCACACCCAGCAGTTCAACATCTACTACTTCGTTACAGAGTGTTGGGGGAAAACAGCTGGTTCACATCCTCCCTCGCCCTGTTCAGCCTCAAATAAACCATCCCCTTCAAGTCACCCAGGCCTCCTCTTCCCCACCGGTTCCTCCAACCCCACAGACTATCACTGTCAATGGCCAGGTGTTTGCCTTGCAGCCCATGAAGACTTATGACAAACCCAGCTCCCAGGGTGGCCAGAGTACACTCCAGCTGGTCCAGCCCACGACCACTGAAGAACCTACTACAAATGTTGCCCTTAACAGTTTAGGGGCACTCAGCAGTCTCAATCAGAGCATCTCTCAGGGCCTTCCTTTTGCCATTTCCAGCCAGAACAATGGTCAGCCTCCAGCTGCTTCATCTTCAGTTGTCAAACCCAAGCAGCCTCCTACTCCAGCATCCGTCTCTGGAACCACACTTGCTCTACCTGCGCGGCAGCTACAGGTCCCTTGTTTGAATCCAGTCCAATCAGGACTAGTGGTTAGTGCCTCTAAGCCTATAGGAAAGAGGCTTCGCACAACTTTGAATACAAAGAGGGCAACGGCCAAAAGGACTAAACCAGCCAAGAAAAAAGAGCTCAGTCAGGTACAGCCTGCTGTTGCTGTTTTAGCCAAGCCAGGGACTGCTGCAGGAGAAAGTAAGACAGTCCAAGTTACGGTTTCTCAAGTTACACAGTTCTCAACTGTAAAGGTCAAAGACACTCCCCCCACTTGTACCACAGCTGTCACAGCTACAGTTTGTAGTGAAGCTATCGCAAGTGTCACATCTACACAGAAAACTCAGAAAACAGTTGTGTGTAGTTTGTCTAATGAATCTTCTAATGAGTCAGCTGTACTTAGTCAATCCCATCCACAGAGCAAAAACCTTGTCAGTGCAGCTCAGACCGATACTATTTTCATTCATGCAAACACCAGTGGTGTGGCAACTGCAGTTACAGCTGTAAGTGCCACACTGGTCAAGCCATCACTTAGTGCAGCTGTAGCAGTTGAGTGTAAACCAGCTGTACCTTCTGGCAGCAACTCAGCTGTAGCCAAACATTCAGTTCTAGAGGTTAAACAGACAACCACTGGTTCAGCAACTGGCACAACACAAACTAAGTCAGCTGCTACCACTGCAGTTTCAATGCTGAGCAGATCTGTAGTCAGTTCTGCAGTTGCCACTGAGACTCAGTACACTTCCACCACTGTTAGTACAGCATGTCTGACTCCAGTCTGCACCAGTAGCATCACAGCAACTGCACCAGTATCTTTAAATCAGACTACCCAACCAAGTAAAGAATGTCACTCCCAGGTGTCTAATGTGCAGGGTCACCCCCCCTGTAATAGACCAGCGTCTCAGACAACAACTTCGGCTTTGATGTTCACAACTGTTGCGATTTCATCACCTGCCACTACTTTTTCTGCAGCTCACAGCTCTGTTACAGCGTCTACAACAGTTTCAGAGTTCAAGAAAAGGGCCTCTACCAGTAGAGCTCCAACACAGCAGGCTGATGTGAATATGCCCAACCCCTCTCCTTGCCGTCCCACTGAAGTCAAACCACCCCAGCCTCCTGAAAGAGACAGGGACTCTCAGGCACAGAGGCACACCACAGTGACTGAGAAAGAGGGCTTGGGGACAGCAACCTCTGATACTCCCTCTCGAAAGGATTTTGCTTTAACTCAACAGGTGTACACTAACCTAGATGATCAAGCTATAGAGCACCCGATGACATCTAGCCGACAGACAGATTCTCCCATGTCTACAGGGGCTGGAGGAGGCAGAGGGTTCTCTGTGGCATCAATGCTCCCCCAGGGTCATAGTATTAGTGCATCATCTAGCTCCTTAGGAACATTTACATTCACCTCTGAGCAGGCAGAAATGCTGGCTTTGGCAATGCTAGAACAAGACAGTCCAGGAAGGCGCATTGGAGCCTGCTCTGGGGACAACACTGCCTCAACGAATCCAACCACAGCCACATGGGAGCCCCCGAAAACTCCACCAGTGTCAAGCAGTAAAGAAAGGGGCTCAACTGGACAGCAGACAAAGGTGACCAAACCCATGGATACAGTAACAGTTAAACCTGTTGTACAGGTATCTGTCAGAGGACAGGCTGGGGAGGGGTCTGTCACCGGATCCAATGGAAGCAGACATCCACAAAATATCCCATACTCCCAGTCTCAGTCTCTCCCCCAAGTCCAGTCTCAGAGCTCATCCCAGAGCAGCACTGTGGCAAGCCTCAGTGTCAACAACCTGATCAGGCCAAGTTCCAGTCAGCAACTCTACCCTGGCTCTCCCAGTCTGGCTGGCCAGCAGGGCTCTGTTCCATCACCTGCGGGGACCTCGGGCCACATATCCCAATCCTCAAACAATGCCCTCTCGCCCTGCTCAGGTGCAACCCAGCTGAATGAGTACACCCCCTTGAAGACTGCATTAATGAGGGCTCAGGCTGGAGTTGGTGTTGGGGAGCGACAAGTTAAGATCATCTCCAAGCGGCAGGCCCAGGAGGAGGTGATGTTAAACACTGGAAAACGGCCCAAGCCTTGTGCTCCATCAGCTACCACTGTTAACCATATGGATGTAAAAGCACCAGACCATAGCCAGATGATGGTTGGACAACTGCCCCCTACATCTGCAGCTGTAATGACTAGGATTAATGCAGAGAGTGCAGGCCCTCTCTTCTCCACTAACTCTTTCATGAGCCCAGTTGTTCGGCCCACAGACGGCCACTGCCCTACTCAAGGGCCCCCTGAGCAGAACCAGCCAGGTGTGCTTCATCTGCCCCAAGGTCATCCACAGCATGCTGCACCACAGCCTGGCCAGCACCTGGGAGGAAACCTGTACATGAAACAGCAGCAGCAAGAGCAACAGAGACACCATCTGTATCATTTGCAACACCACCTGACTCAGTCTGACCCTGCACAGCGCCACTCACTACACCAGAGGGCGCTTCAGCAGCAGCAGCAGCAGCAGGAGCAGCAGCATGTGCAGAAGAAGCGGGGACTTGTCAGAGGCAGTCAAACTGGCTCACCTGCTGGGTTGCAACAGAAGCAGCATCACCTGGAAAAGTCTGGAGTTCAGCAGCAGCCACACTCACATCAACAACAACAAACACAGCATCAACAGCACACACAGCAGCAGCAGCAGTCGCAGCAGCATCAACAACAGTCACACCAACAAACGCAGCAGCATCAACAGCCAACACAGCACCAACAGTCTCATCACCAACAGCAGCCACATCAACAGCAGCCACAGACGCAGCATCAACAACATCAACAGCAGCAGCAGCAGTTACAACAGCAGCAGAGCTCTCACTCCAGACACCAGCAACATCTGCAGCAGCAGATCCAGCAGCAGCAGCAACAACAGCAGCACTTTAGACACCAGGAGAAGAGCTGTGAAGCCCAGGCAGCAGGATCCAGGGCCCATCACAGCAGCCACCTGGCCCAGCAGGAGCACCTCAAGGTCAGTGTTGCAGATGACATAACAGTGGGATTATATCTTATGACCATTATCAAAGTACAGTGGTACCATAATAAGTATGTCTGAAAAAACAAGTAATCAACAGATTACTCTGTTTAAAGCATTTTAAGGCATTTATTGTTACCACTTACAAAAGTTACTGGTTTAATCTGTAAACTAAACACTAATATCTTGTAAATGCAACTTCCAATAACTGTAGGTATTACATTTTGGAAATAATTTCAAACCAAAGACAATAATGACTCCCTCAGGTGTGCATTTCTGTCATCATTGTCAAATATACTGGTATGTTTTGGCAGTGGTTGGTAAATTTGTCCAACCTATTTGACACGGTGGCCAAGAACTATGTCCCCCCTAACATTTTGAATGTCTGTCCCTCAGCCTGGTCAGGACCATAATGCTATGCAGAGGATGATGAGCTCTAGGACTTTGGAGCAGCAGCTTATCTCTCCTCCCAGCAATCCTGTGTCCCGGTCGTCCGACCTGGCCTGCGCTCCGTTACGACAGGAACGTCACCGTGTTTCCAACTACTCTGCGGAGGCGCTCATCGGTAAAAGTTCCACCAGTGGTGAACAGCAACAACGCATGGGTCTTCACCTTCAGCCCGGCCGTGGTGCCACACAGGAGCAGCCTGACCTCCGGGGTTACCTGGACACATCACGGGGAAAGGCAAACATTGCACACAACCCACAGAATCGCCTGCCCTCTGACCATCCGGGGTCCACTGATGTTCAGCGGGTTTCAGAGTGTCCTCCATTCAAGGCCATGGCAGGAGGAGGTGGAGCACATCAACTTAGTGGTTTTGAGACTCAAGTCTCTCGTGGGAGTGACATGGCCCCCAAATCCTTGCCACCCTCTCAGAGGGGTCCTCAGGGGCAGCAGCAAGGAGGGTTCCGGATGGGTGTTGGCCCCCCAGCAGATGGCAGAAACCGCGGCGGCTACACTGCTGCTCATACCGGCTCACAGGGTGTACAGGTTGCCTCCACACTGCCCCGGGAGCAGGAGGGTTGTCACCAGAGTTTCATGCAAAGCCTCCTTTCCCCCCACCTGCCTGAGCAGAGCAACCACCAGCGAGTGCAGTGCTGCCCCCCAGTCAGCATGGAGTACAGCTGTGTGCCAGGAAGCTCTTCAGGTGACATACAGGCCAAGGCCTCCAGCCCCAGCGTGCTCCAGACACAGAAGGCCCCAACTATGCGACTTGGAGAGGCCAACAAGGGCCATATTTCTCAGGTCAGCAGTAATATGCATGGAGGCCCAGGTGTGCGCGCAGGTCTTCCCCACCCTCCGACCCCACACAGCAGCTCTGAGCCAGGCCGCTCCTCTGCTCCCTCTAGACCACCAACTGCTGTTAGCCAGCACTCTCGCCACATCGCCAGAGATACCCAGCCCACCAAGCTGAGACCGGGTGACCGAGCTCGATCAGGTACTCTGAGACACAGTAACCCCTTTGAGCCTGAGGGCCATCTGCCTCTGCCCTCAGGAGGAGGGGTGCTGCTCAGCAGACCCCAGTCTGGAGGAGAGGCCCGACGCAGCACTATTGTTCGCTTTATGACAGAAAGTGCTCAGGTTCCGAGTGACAACAACTTGGTTCCTGACCAACACCTAACACAGAACTTTGGCTTCCCCTTTATTCCAGAGGGAGGGATGAATCCTCCACCTCCAATCAATGCCAACTCCACTTTCATCCCTCCAGTAAGCCAACCCAGCGCCTCCCGTACACCATCCCTTCTCCCCGTGGAGCCCCAGAACACTTTACCCTCCTTCTACCCTTCATATTCTCCAGCTGCTCACCCCAGCCTTCCCAGTGATGTCACCCTTCAGTACTTTCCTAACCAAATGTTTACCAGCCCGAGCGCAGACAAGGGCAGCGCTCCCCCACTCAATAACCGCTTTGGCTCCATCCTCTCCCCGCCTCGTCCTGTGGGCTTTGGCCAGTCCGGCTTCCCCTTGCTACCAGATATGCCCCCCATGCCCATTGCCAACTCATCAGGAATCACCCCTCACATATCCAACTTCAGCCTCACCTCTCTGTTCCCTGAGATCGCCACAGGCATGCCCACTGACGGTTCGGCCATGCCAATGTCTCCCCTGCTGTCTCTCTCCAACACCTCATCTGCTGACTCTGGCAAGCAGCCCAATCGTCCTGCCCACAACATCAGCCACATTCTGGGCCACGACGGCAGCTCGGCTGTGTGAGAAGAGGTCCTGCTGCATTTTAATGAACTGGTGTTCTGAAGCGCAGAGTTTCATTTTTTATTTGAGATTTGTTGTTATTTTAAGTGCTAAATGAGTTCAGGAAGTCGTGGTGAAGCACCTGATGAAACAGTTTCTAGATTGAACGTCAGGTCAGTTTGGTGGTGGTTTTTTTCGTTGTTTACATGTTCGCAGTTTCAATCTCAAATTTGTTCGTTCTGGCATATGTGTGATGTCAATATTATAATTTGTACTAATTAGAATATCTTTTGTTTTTGAGTTGAAAGGAAAAGTGGTCCTTTTTTAAAGCTCCTTGTTTCAGATATTGATTAAACTGACTTCGGTCGTAAAATAAATTTAGGTTTAGAACTTGAATTTAGTGTATTCTGGGTTGTAAAGAAACCTTCTGCACAGTTACCTACCAATGTAATTTAGTAACTTATATCAGGTTGTACTGTACAGAATCTTTTGTTTTTTTCAAGAGCTATTTTGTAAATACCAATGTTTCATATCAAAATTGTTAGATTATGTATGTATTTGTAAATACAAAATTGATTAATAAAGTTTATAAGGAGACATTTGTATTTGCTGCCAACTGAAGATCCGTGTGCTTCTTACTCCACCAGATGGCACTTGAACTCATCACAAACTTGTGTTTTTGTAGCTCTGGGGGAGTTGTGGGGTCCAACAATGGGAGAAGCAATGAAAATTTGTGGTGGTAGTGGTGTCTTTATTCCAACAATAGTGGATATTGAACTAACTAGATACATCTGTTGAAGGAAACTGCACATCAAATATTTGTTTTTACTTTAACAGCACAACGGAAGACAAACAGCATTTTAAGTCTAGTGTGCACACTAAAAAATATCCCAAGGCTAAAAAGAGGCACCAAACACTGTTCAAATTTCATAAGCTTTTATTTACATGCAATAGTGCTCCAGCGTGTGCAGCCACACAACGGCTACACTCATAAAGGGGAGTGTAGATTCGGGATATCCTTCATTTTGATTGCGGATGTCTCTGGCAAAGACTAATACTTAGGCACCAACATGTGAGGGAGGAATAATACTGACACACCTGTCACAGCGCCCTCACCTGGCAGTCATTTGGTAACCAGCAAATGAGTAAACACAGAAGTGGTTGCAGTATAAAGTTCAGCTTATCAATGACTGAGTTTTAAGATATTTTCCAGAATCTCTCCCATTCAGTGATTTAAAAAAATAACAAAAAAATAAATAACTATACAATATATAATCTCTTGTACACTACTGAAACAGAATGATTTATGTTGCATACACTTGTTAATAGTTTGTTAATGAAGAACAATGCATAATACACTTGTGTTACTGCTATACAAAATGACAGACAGTTGTATTTTGAAAACATGACAAAGCAACAGAACTAAACAGCATTGAAGCACCTCATAATTACAGCATCAGACTGGTTTGAATGGTCCCTTTGTTTCGGTTGTACATAAAGCTAAGTACCTAATGTCCAAACATTAAGGATGGAGGATGTCTGTGAGGAATGACACGAGGAGTGATGAGGGTTTAGGCATGAAGTGCTGGACTGAAAGGAATCTCCTGCAGATTCGACGGTCTCCTGACTGACCTTCACATGAGGAATAATGTCTTTTACTTATTTTCCTCCCCAGGTATTGTAGACAGCTTCTCCATGATGTAATGAGTGGTGTGAGGATGTGTGAATAAAGAGTCTTTATCAATATGAAAATAACCTTATATACAGTATAATCAGACACTTATGTACAAAAGCATAAATATATAAATATCTGTGATACAAAAATAAATATTTTCTCTTGTTTTCTTCTGTTTGTTTAACAGTCTCTCATGCATCTGTTGTGTTAGTTGTCCCTTCATCCTCAGGGTATGCTTCATTTGGGAGGATGTTCACTTCCTGTATTGTTGTATCTTGGGATTGTGGTGTTGTGGCTGCCGAAGACGATGTGGTGAAAATGCCTTCGTCTTCTAGGGGAAGAAGAGGAAAGGAGGCGGGCTCTGCAGAAAGGAGGAGGAAAAGAAAACTGGTCAGCAAATATAAAGCTGGTTTTGTTTTATTAAAGGAAGCTGATTCTTAGATTTAAGAAAAAGAAGATAAGAAATTTAAAATGTATCAAAATAGTCACAGTGTTTTTAAATCATCAGCTCTAGCACAGTAATTCATTCTTGAGCTTGGGATGACAATGTATCACAAAAATTGTCAACCTAAGGTTCACTTGAAAGCTTTTCTTACATCTTTAAACTGCAAACTTCTACAACAAAAGATCATCTTTGAGACTGAAAGATGCTGTTAAAAGCTCAAAAAAACTAACAAGTAGTGGACAATGGCTACAAACAGCTAACAAACACTAAAACTTAGACATTTGGGTGTCTTCACTGCAGCATCATGGCGTAAGAGAAAAGCTACCAACTTAATTTGAGAGTTAGGAAAACAGAGTACTTCGGTCAATAATAAGATATACGTACTGTCATCCTCTACTTCGTCTCCTCCACAGAAGTTGACACCACCTCCCAGTTCTTCTGAACTGAGGTGATGATGAGAGTCGAGGAGCTGAAGAGTGGAGTCATCAGGAGGGCAGCAGCTCTGTTCATGATGATCTGAACCACTACAGACAAAAAATTATGAAGTTTATGTCAGGATTGCAAATTATGATAGTTTTCACTAACCATTCATCAAGTGTCCGAAAAATAGTGAATTACATCCAGATTCCTAATTCAGTCAGTTAAAATGGTAAGAAAAAAATCATATACAATGATAATCTTTCTACAACAGATCACAGAGTCTAAAAAAATACACTTTATTGACTGTAACCATTTGTATGATTTCCTGTTCTGGTCTACCTTGAGCAGCGGTCTTTGTTTCGCCATCAGCAGTTATTTAATAATACCCCTCTGGTACATCAGAGCATACACTGTATATGAAATTTATATGTAAATCTACCTGGTGGAGTAGTGGTAAACAGGCAGATGTCCATTTGACACTGGCTGAGGCAACAACGTGTCACACTCCATGTCACAGTCCTCCACCTCCTGCAAAACACACGCACATGAAGGTCATTTATTCACAACTACTGGACTTTCATATCATGGAAGGATTTTATCAATAATCTATAATGAATTGATTTTATTACCTGCTGCGCCCCTGGCAAGCAGTGTGTGGGATGGTGAGGTTTGCCATTTGGAGTGTATTCTCCATTAGCAGGATAAACAGCGTGTGGAGCCGCCATGTGGCCGTCCAGCGGGCAGTGGCCAACCAGGGCGAGTCCCTGAAGGGGAACCATGGTGTACTGGCATGACGACACGGGGGCGGCCACAGCCTGGAAACACAAGTCCGTTTGCTCTGAAAAAAGCAAGACAAAAAAAGAATTACACAGATGAAGGGGAACCATTTTTATTAGGTGCAAAGATCTGAGGACGCAGGATGAGCGCTCACTTTGTTTGGCCCAAGCCCTCCAAAGGCAGAAGGGGATAAAGGCGACAATGATGAAGACAAACGCCCCCAGGACAATGCCAACTATGAGGTAGGGGAGGTCCCCGGGCCGAGGGACGAGTCCATTGGAGGGACCGAACCCGTTGTCCGGAGCCTCAGATGGATCAGGCCCCTGGTTAGTAGCACGAGCTGAGGAGACAAAAAGTGAAAATAAGAGTTAAAAAGATATTTCAAGCACTATGTGTCCTCTGGATGAATCTAAAATCAGCCTGAAAGGGAAGTGAGAGCGTATGACAGGTTAAAAATGACCTCACCTTTCGTTTCAAGGATCACCACATTGCCAAATTCACTCTCTCCCTTCTCATTGAAGCTCTGCATCTTGATGTCGTAGGCGGTCTCAGGCTGGAGGTCAGTGATTGAATGCCAGTACCTGTCGCCCTCCACCACGTCCTTCTTATAGTCACTGTCATTATCGCTGTCTGTCGGCCGGTAGAAGATGTAGAAACCGTAGATGGGCGTGTTGTTCACAGGAGTGTACTGTTGAGTTGGAAATAAATCATGTTACAATCATTAACACAAAATATGGATTTAAGCAGACAAAAATACAGTCTTAGTTTTTTTTTTCCTTTGACTCACCGTCCATTTTAGAATGATGGTTGTCTCGTTAATGGCCTCATTGTAGGTGATGTAGGGTCCATCAACTGGGCGCTCATGGGTTCTCCCACCCACCACTGTGTATGCCTTCGAAGGGGCACTGGGAGGACTGGAGCCGATTACATTCACCGCCACAACACGAAACTTATAGGACGTACCTGCAGGGAGATGAATAGCCATTACTAATCTGTGTCTGGGGGCTACAAGCCGCCAAAAATGGAGCCCTATATTGTGATGATTAATGATGTTTGTTTTTACATTACTTTTTGTTTTTCTTTTAAGGCCAAATGCTATGTTGATTGCGTTTTGGTTATAGTTTTGATTGATGGCAGCAATTACTGAAATGACTGTAACAACACTCATTATGCTGATGAATTTACAGGCCGTGGGAGTGTAATTATGCAGGACATCATCATTGTAATTATATGTATGACATCCTACTTCTCCCCCTAACTCCACAAGGTTGGAGTAAAACTGCTGCAATAATAACAACAACAACACAGTTATAAAGGTGAATGTGAAGATGGCCGACCTTTCTCCAGGCCTGTGATCTCCACAGAGAGCCGCGATGGAGGGATGTTTTCCACTGCCGTCACCCAGTCCTCTCCTGCCTTCTTCACCTTCTTGTACTCCACCCGAAAGGACTGGATGGGGAAGCCGCGGTTGCCGCGAGGAATCCAAGTCACATACGCGGACGTTTCTGTTGCTGTCGAGACTGTGGGTTTGTCAGGGGCTTCAGGAGCTGCAGAGGAGGAAGAAGGGTGTCAGATAGAGGGCGAGAAAAGTGGTAAACTCCCAAACAACACTGTAATTATGACAGTGAAGGCATAAACACAGCACATTCAGCACTTACTGAGAGCTCATCCTTCAGAGACAGAGAGGAAAAAGAGAGTGAGAAATGTTAGTCAAAAGGAGAATGGTTAGAAGTTTAGGATCTTGCTGTAAAACAATATGTCATCGCAGTTATATGTTGTTTAGTTAGTTTAGTTAATAGGTAATAGAGTTTGGAAAGAGGTTCAGGGAGGTGGAGAATACGAGGGGTATGCTTACGGGAGAGGCTCGGGGAAGGAACAGCAGGAGTTTTCGGTGGGTCAATTTGCCCTTTACGACCTGAAAACAGAAAAACACAAACTGTTAGATTACAGTTAACTTAAAGAACCGCCTTTGTAGCATCATATAATTTTAACTAAACAGCAGCTGTACTCATGCATGTGTTAGCATGCTAACATTTGCTAACAAGCAACTAAACACAAAGTACAGCTGAGGCTAATGGCTCCCAGCAACAGTCATTAGTGTTGCAGGTATTTGTTACCGTGGCTCAAAAGCTTAAAGACCTCAGAAACACTCGACGACTGCTCTGACTGCTCGTACCTTTACCGGTCCTGAAGGTCATCATGGCAGGTTGTCCCAGACCTGCGCAGTTTTTGGCTGCCATCTCCACCTCATACAGGCTGTCCGGCTGCAGCTTGGCCAGAGTCAGCTTATGGAGGGAGCCTGCAATACTGCTGGAAGTCCACTCTGCAAGAGGGTCGCCCACCTGAGAGAGAGAGAGACAGATGGGTGAGCTACTGACAGAGAAAGTGTATTTTTGACATAATATAATGTTTATTGATGCATTTTGACTGAGAATGCAGTGAAGTGGTGGCAGTACCTTTCTGTATTTGATCATATACTCCAGCACCGGGACTCCCCGCTCATGCCGCGGCCTCCAGGTGAGTTCATAGTAGTCGGCCTTGCCTGTGCGCGGCTGGCTGAGGATGATGGGAGCTTCTGCAGGCAGGATCTGTCCTGGCAGCTCAGAGCAGTCAAGAGGCAGCATGGCGCCCGCGGCCCCCGGCCTCACAGGCGGCTGCTCTCTCAGCACTTTGTCCGGGCTGAGAGGCCGATAGATGGAGGGCAGCTTGCCCCTGGATGAAATCCCTACAAAAAAAGAGAAAGAGATAGATCCTGAATTCCTAATTCTATGAGATAAAATAATCAAATATTCGACAAATTAAAAAAACGACTTACCAGTTGACACTGTGATGAGGCGAGCAGAGGCCTGCGAGCTGCCCACCCCGTTCTCAGCCATGCACTGGTACAGTCCATCATCTTGAGGACCCACGTTGGAGACACGCAGCCCTCTGGCGGTCAGGCGGTGGCGAGGTGATGGGGCGAGGGGGCGGGCGTTGTGAAGCCAGATCACAGAGGGAGCGGGTTTACCTCGCGCCTGGCAGATGAAGCGCACCGTCTCTCCATACACCACCTCCTGCTGCTGCAGCTCCACCGTCACCTGAGGAGGCTCTGCAGGAGACAGAGAGTCAAGAGGCCGCTTGGTCAGCTTATAAGCTTGAATGTTTATGTGTGCATAAGTGTGCCTGTTCACACTGTCCATGGCTGCAGTTGAGCTGATTAATCAGTTAGTCTATCAACAGTAAAATTACCATTACTGTTTTTGTTTTAACTTTTTGGAAAAAAAACTGAACATTTGAGACCTCTTCTCTCGTAAAAAGTCCAAACATTATTTTTCAAACTTCTTAACTGTGAGGATTTTATTCATTTTTGTGTTTTATATAGTTGCAAACATGATATCTTGGTGTTTGAATTGTCTGGCAGCCAAAACAAGTGATTATAAGGCCTCAGGGTGGGATTTGAGGAATTCTTTCAGGCATTTTGACAATTTTCTGACAATTTACATTCAAGAGATCAAATAATAAACAACTAATCAGCAGATTAAAACAAAATAATGAAATAATCTTGTGTGGCGGCTAATTTTTCATGTTCATTAATCTGCAGATCATTCGTTAAATCTAAAAAAACCTTAAAATTTCTTGTTTTATTCTGCCAACAGTGCAGGGTCCAAAATATTCAAACTACAATTAATGGTAAACACAAAGAAAGCTGATGGAACCAATAAATGTTTGGCAACTTTTGCTTGTTAAATGACTTAAACCAGTAATTGGATATTAAAATTGTTTACGCTCTAATAATGTCACATGTGCATGTGAGTAAAACAACAATCATACACGTGTGCGTGTTTGCAAAAGCTGTTTAAAAGATGGTTATATAGAGCCAGGCAGGCGGGGCCAGGACAGCCAGTTGATGGTTGGCTGCTTGTGAATCAGAGAAAGAGAGAGCTCATTACAGCCACAGCAGCTCTCTGGCTCTAATTAGTGCCAGCTGCAAAGAGACAAGCCCACAAACACACACACACACTCACAAACACAAATGCATGCATGCACACACACACACACACACACACACACACACACACACACACACAGAAAATCACTGTAAAAACAGTCGTCCATAACTTAGACACACTCAATCAAGTCCCGCTTCAGAACAGAGAACTCTGTCTTCATGAACTCCTGCACAGCACCACCCACACGTCCATGCACACACATGACTGCATGCACACACACACAGACCCCTGTCTTCTCCGTCTGCCAAAAAGGAGGCAGTGTAATTTTTTAAGTTCATGACACAGTCTTAAGTCTACTTCTTCTAAAAAAAAAAAAAAAAAGAAAAGAAATAACTGCAGAGTTAAATGAACAAACTCTTTTAATCACAAAAAGGCTCCGGGGAATTTGCATTTAAAAAAAATTAGTTCGAGGTCTGTGTAGACTATCAAAACAAACAGCCAGCAAATGAAGAGACACTCAACATGCTCAAACAACTTTCCTTCACCTCACTCTTCCCGTTTACTCACCAAACACTTGTACGTCATACAGCACTGTAGCAGAGCTGGCTGAGCCGATGCCGTTATCTGCCCGACAAGCATAGGTGCCCGAGTCGCCCTCGCCAACAGCGTCGATCAGCAGGTTGCTGAGCAGGAAGCGAGTGTTGTTATGTGAACGCAGGTCCTGGCCGTCTTTTGCCCATAAGACCTGCGGCGTGGGGATGCCGCTGGCCACACACTCCAACACCAGGCGCTGGCCTTTGGTCACCATGATGGAGCGTGACGCAGGAGGGTAGATGATGCGAGCCGCTTCTGAGGTGGAGCCTGGAAAAGAAGAGGATGATCAGGGTTGAATTCTTCGCCAATATGATGTGAAAAAGTCTGTTCACATTTTCCCAGCCTTCTCCATTTCTTTAAATTGTTTGTATTCATGTTGTGGCTGAAACTGCATCCCGAATACAAAGGATTTAAATCACAAAGTGAATCTCAAAGCACTTTCATCTCTGGCTTTGAAGATGGAAACGCATGAATTCGACTAAATGTTTCCACATGATTTACTGTATCAGTTACAAAGTCTCCAATAATATCTTTTTGATCTAGTTACTTAATGAATGACTAGTTAATATTTCAGTATGATCCTTGGCTTCAGTCTCATTAAAAACCGTGTTTGCTTCTCAGCATCAGAGAGGTGACTCACGACGTATTCGCAGGCGGTCAGCAGAGATGGACGTTTTGACCTCCTGAGTGACGGGGTTGTAGGCGGCACACTTGTACGCCCCTTCGTCGTCCTGCGTGGCGTTGGCTATCTGCAGGTTCCCTGATGGCATGATGAGGTAGTTCCCTGCAGGAGAAAGACACAAAGAGATGTCAAGAGTTTGCTCCAATGACCCAACAAACCCAGAATGTACACTTGTGGTCGACTTTGTGTGGGGGCACTTGTCACTTCTGATGACTGAAGACAAAGATTTAAAAAGTTTATTTGAGAAATGTGGGTTGGTACATACTTGTGGCTTTACTAGCAAGGTTAGTGTGCAATAAGACAAAGAAGAATTGAAATTAGTTATATAACAAGAAATATAAAGGATCAAAAATTATGAAAATATATTCTTAGTAGTAATAATATTACTTGTATGTGTAAAGCAATGTGCAATCTTTATAAAATGTAAAATGCAATAAGGATATGTTTCACCAATGTTAAAAAAAACTATGCAATAAAGTTTCGTGCATGCTTCAGTGCAAATATGCAAGGCAGTGAAAATGATTCAGCGTGCTAAACAAGCAACACTGTAACATGAGGTCAGATTTTACACTCAAAAAGCAGCACAATATATCAGAAACACATGATTCTGAACGAGACAAAGAGAAACCGCAGAAAAGTTCAGCCTGTACAGCAGTGAAATCTGAGTACTATGTGCCATTCCACTTCATGTGCGCACTGCTAGAGGAAACCTCAAGATGGCGCCCCATAATCTGACCGAGAGTCAGCGAATGCTCGTCAATGTGGCATTCATTTCCTCTGAGATAAGCTGCAGATATCAGTACCTACAGCTCCCAGGCATCATCAGCATACCAGCAACAAACCACTGGAGCTTTTCTTCTCTTCTAGGCATCTTAGAAGTAAATAGTTTGCAAAATAAACAACTGCATTCCCATGTTTCAACATTCTTAAGATAATACCCTTATCACCGGTTTTACGATGGGCCAGATAGCTGGATTATAGCATTCCGGTAAATTATGAAGATAGCATGGGAAGCAAGAGGGAATTAGGGAGTGATCCTAATGAAGAGAAGCAGCTGGGTACCTTTGGATGTTTCCAGCCACTCCTGTTTGACGCTGTAGCGGACTTGAGCTTTGGGCTGGCTCTCAGGGAGGTGACATTCAATAACAGCCGTGTTGCCTTCGTCGACCTCGATCTCCTGCTGGTCATCGGGCTCAAAGTCCCGCAGCTCTGCAAAACAGAGGAGAGGGAAAAGTCAGCGCCGTCACATCGCTGCAACACAGTTCACCATTCTTTCATCATCCTCACGCATGGCGTAAATGGCACCTTACTGCACACATATACAATCAGTCTTCAGCCTCAGAAGTGGAAAACCAAAGTATTCTGAGCAATAATAAACTCTGTTGCAACTGTGCTCTTTCCATATTGGGTGTCTCTCGCATCAGCCTGTCACCATTGTATCGTGACCACGTTCCCACAGCGTATCTAATGCACCCTCTCTTTGAAAGAGAAACCTCTTCTCCCCTTCATTTGGTAATTTCTTTCACCACTGCTTGTCTTAACATGATCTGACTTAAGTCCAGGAATTTTTATAAAAAAAAGCGCTCTGGCTAATTTTTCTGTTTTACTCACTTTACATCACTGTGGATAAGTCCAGAGCTTAAAAGTGGTGTCTGTAACATTCGAGTTGGTGTCATTAATCCTGCCAAACATTATACTGGGACTGGAGCTGGTTCAGATTCTGTGGGAAATGGGAGGAGTGGGATTACCGGGGCCATGTGCTGCGACTGTGTCCCGCAGACACACAGTCTGCACTGCACAGACACTCGTATGAACTCTGACCTTTTAAACCCCCCCTGCCTGAGCGGCCCAGAGGCCTGACCATGGGGTCAAAGGTGAGAGGTGTCTGTCCTATAGAGTTTCAAAGAAAGATATCCAGTTTAGGTTTGGGAGGAAACAGCAAAACTTTGCTTTTAAGACGCCGGAAAAAAAAAAAAGAAAAAGCCACAAGAATCTTGGTGGGGTCGATGCTGCCATTTCAAAGATGGGAAGTGGGGGAAAGAAAATGAGACTAAGGAAAAAAAAGAGGGAGGAGAAAAAAGAAACAACTGGAGAAATTTGTCATGAATAAATCCAGAAGTGAAATGTAAGATAAATAAAACTTCTCCAGGAACATAATTAAGCGTCTACCACCCTTTGTTGATTTATTCTTAACAAACATGGCCTCACTCCAGCCTTTTCAGAGGTGCTATAACGGGTGTGTTTTTCTTGGACCAGCCGCTGACTCTGGCAAGAAGAACAAGCTGCTGGTATACAGAGTCAGCTGATCTGACTTTGTATACGGCTCTAATTCAATAAGTGAGGTTTGGTTAAGACCATTGTATCTGCTGATAGGGACATCCCAGTGATTTACTCAAAGCACTGAGTAAACACCTTCACAGCGGGGATCTGATTCATCCACCATGCCTGTTGGACCAGTCCTTCTGTCTGCGTCTGGGGGAGCTTTTAACGGGAGAAATGGGGAATATCAGGGTCTACACACACTCTCTTGCACACACATAAAAACACCCACACTCACACACTCACACAAACCTCCATCTCTGACTCTTTCAGCTCTTTTTCTAAAAGATGAGAATCCCAGCCAGGACATGTCAAGCTAAGTGGTGTGTTATATGTGTGTGTGTGTGTGTGTGTGTGTGTGTGTGTGTGTGTGTGTGTGTGTGTGTGTGTGTGTGTGTGTTTTGGAGGAAAAAGCCTTTAAGATAGACCTTGTGGCGCTCCATTTGCTAAATCAATCAGGTGCTGTTTTCACAACCTTCCCCTTCTCCTCCTCCCCCCCGTCAAACTTCACCCTCATATCTACTCATCCCACCTTCCTCCTCCTTGCGCCTGTTTCTCCTAAATTCCTCCAGTTACACCTTTAAACTCCCTCACACACACAAGAATACACACACACACACACACACACACACACACACACACACACAAACACACACACACACACACACACACACACACACAAGTCTACTGCCCCGCATTCTTCACAGGAAGGACCCCGCATGGGTGCCTCTCAGGTGTGTGAGCGTGCACAGGAGCGTGCATGTGTGTTCTTGTGTGTGTGTGTGTGTGTGTGTGTGTACGTGTATCCTACAGGGAGAGTGGATTGATGGTATTCA
>JAQMCX010000032.1:7492670-7520384 GCA_029814765.1 Acanthurus leucopareius
TTGTGAGATCAGACAGACGACCTCTCCCAGTGTGTGTGTGTGTGTGTGTGTGTGTGTGTTAGTGTGTGTTGTGTGTTTTTGTGTGTGTGTGTGTGTGTGTGTGTGTGTGTGTGTGTGTGTGTGTGTGTGTGTGTGTGTGTGTGTACGTGTATCCTACAGGGAGAGTGGATTGATGGTATTCATAAAGTGAAGCAGACCTCCCGCACCAGGGCAGCTTGGCAAGGCAGACTTAAATATTTCTAGAGAGACAGTGCATTCATCATCTTTATGTGTAGCAGTAGGAGGCCTCAGTGTGAGTGAGTGTGTGTGTCTGTGAGTCTGAATTATAACATGTTTGTGCAATGTGTTGTGCACTCACGTTGTGCAGATACATGTCTGTTTTCTGCTGTGAAGAAACGGGAGGGTGATTGTCTGCACAAGAATTTAAGCGAAGCGCTTTTAACTTATGCCAAAAAAAGCGCATAGTCTTCTGAGTTGGATGGTGAGGAAGGTCTGGAATCAACCTATCCTGATCACAAAAAACATGTGCGTGCAACTAAGAGGGCTCAAATGGAAAGGCAGGCACGTACACACTCCCCATGGAGTAATTCTTTAGGCGGTTTCGGGGTGGCCGAGGCGAGACTGTTATTAAATTAGAGCAAATTTTTGGGGGAGGCGGGACAAACAGTTTGGCTCCACATGTGATTATCTCAACATGATTTATCTGCTATTGGAACTATCAATAACTTTTACTGCCACTCCACGGAAACAAGAGGAAAAAAAATAAAAACATGAGAGGTGAAGATGACACAAGAGGAGGGGAAAGTGAAAGATAATGAAAGGAGCGGAAGAGACGAGAGAAAGTGACAGGCTGAGGAGTGAAAAATGCGCAGAGGAAGAGAAATGTGTGTGTAGGTGTGTGTGTAAGGTTATGGAGGGTTTGGAGGAGACAGAGAATGTGACATCACGTCTCATCTTGTGTGAGGATCTTGTCTCGACTGGCCTGAAACACCTCCAGCTTCTCCAGCCATGGCAGCCTCATACATCACATCACTTCATGTAAAACAATACAGTTAACAGCTCCCCTCTTTTTTTTACCTAATGGTGAGTTCTAGTGAGGCAAACACCCATATCCTCTGTCTCTACACACGCACACGCACACGCACACGCACACGCACACACACACACACACACACACGCTGACACACAAAAACACCCTTACCCCTCCCAGCCTTCCAACCAATTACGGGGCCATAATTTTTGGCCAACCCTGCTGTCGGGCCCTGTGGAGAGGAATGCGATGTTGTTGGGAGCAGAGGGGCCGATAGAAGCAGGGGGCCCCCAGGCTGAGTCCTGGTCCCTTCTTCCTGACTCTGCCCCAGCCCCCACCCCCCACCCCCAGCCAGCCCCTGGGTCCCCTCCATTCCTCTGGCTCAGGTTACACAGCTTCAGGTCCCCCCCTCCCTCTCAGTCCCATGATGCATATCAAATGTAACACCACATACTCAGAGCAGCTCCGCACTAAAAACGTCAGCAGTGAGAATAATTCACTTTAACTCCACTAGATCAATATGACACTGCACACAAGCAGCTGTTCTCCAACTACACTGAAAAAATACGGCCTGACTGTCTGCAGCTATTATCATGAATCAGTGATGTGCAACAGTTTCTCACCATGATCAGAATTATGGCTGGACATTTGTACGGACTAGTACAGCAGTGGAAAAGTACAATGTTTACAGAGTATTGGTGAGGATTTTAAGCAAACAAATTCCGCCTCTTTAATGTTTTGGTTCTCCTAGAAGAAAATTAAGTCAAAGGCACTCTTTGGATACTCTGAAAAACCAAAAAGGGGCCAAAAAAGGGGCCTGTGTGTTTGTGTTCGTTTGTCTCAGTTTTGTGTGGGTGGCTACTCACTGGCAGCAGTGACGTTAGCAGGCACACTGGCCAGAGCTCCTGCACTGGTGCTGGCCACACACTGGTATCTGCCCAGAGTCAGGTTAGAGAGTGCAGGGATGTAAAGGCCATAGGGCCCCAGGACAACACCCAAATCCCCGTCCAGGAACTCCTGGCCATTGAGGCGCCAGCTGATGTTGGCGGAGGTGGGTCGGGCGATGCAGCGCAGAGTCACGCTGCCTCCCAGCTTCTGCACCACGGACATGGGCTCCTCAATGAACACCGGCACCTCATCTGAAGGAAAAAAATTGTACAAAACAGTCAGAAGCAGACACTTTCTTTACCCCAGGCAGTTTAACCAGAAGAGTGGTGCCTTATGTCTCGGAATATTTTCTTAAATGCCTCTTAAATTTCTAGTTTTTGCCACCAAGTCACAACCCCAAAATGTACTAAAAAATCAGACCACAACACTTTTCTTACACTTGTCATGTACAGAGGCAAATGAGGCTCCTTCAAACTACACCACCTCTTCAGTTCATTTCAAATAAACTGCTGTTGCTGCTGCCAGACACGTACAACACCTCCCTTTCTGTGCCTGAGCCAGAATATTTTGTCCCTGGCAAGACTTATCCTGCACCAGGTGTTTGGAAAAACGAATGTAAAGGCGTTCATAAAGGGAGCATAGATCAAGTCAGTAATGTGCTTTTTCAAACTGTTATGAAAGGCACAAAAAATGGAAACTTTAATTTTTCATGTCTGCAGACTTTTACTTAAAGATCAATTTTTTTTTTTTTTAACTATCTCAGTTTGTCTACTCACCGGGTAGAGAGGCGCCGCTCTGCAGGCAGCATAGTAGTACAGCACCCAGAGCACACAACACTGGAGCCCTTCTCTTTTTCATCCACGGAGTCCAGTCTCGCTTTTCAGACATCTTCCATACACTACCCCCTGAAACACACACACACACACACACAAACATACATACAGAAAGGTTAGGAGGTCATTTACAGCCTTGGATCATTCAAAACAAACAGCATAAGCCACTTTGTTCTAAATGAAACAAACACACAAAGGAAGCAAAGGCACCAACATGCATCTTTTCTAAACATACTTCATTCATCTTCACAGTGGATCTTGATTTGTACATAAGCTGCTCTATCCTACTGATATACACACACGTACACAAACAGGCAGTCATTAAACGATACACAGCCCAGGTGAGGCGGTGCACTCTGCAGTACCCTCAGCAGTCAAACTCCAGACACAAATAAAGCCTTTCTTTTCTGTCAGCCCCCATCGCACTGCTGACCCCATCTCCTCCGCCTGTACCCGCACCCATCCAGCCTGGGCTCATCAAAGGGGCGCCCTCATTCTGTGGGCCGTAACCCGACCCCTCCACCTTCCCGCTCAGGTGTAACCGATACAGGTAGAGGGTCCGGGAGGAGGGAGGGAAAAGGAGAGGAGAAGGGGAAAAACACACAGGGCAGCATTCAGGAGTCGGAACAAAGAACAACTAATGAGAGGCAGGACAGGGAGGGGGGGACGGTGGGGGGGAAATATATATCACAGCAGCGAGGAGTGTGTGCGAGATGGGGGGGGGGGAGGGGTCTTTTATACTTCAGTGCAGCATGTATGGGGAGGAAAATGGAGAAGACGATGGTAATGGTCAGTCTATTAACAGTTAATGTAGAGAGGGGAGCTTTTCTCTCTCCCTTGTCGCCTGCTGCCAAGTTTCCCGAATTCTTTCCTGTCAGGTTAAACTAACAACTTCCCGTCAGGATAAGGAGGGTGGTCCTGCAAAACTGAATCTCCACTACTCCCTCTCTCATATACATGCACGTCCCTGATCGTGCACATAGTCAAGGGTATAAACTGTACTACTCAGATATGGTAAAAATGGAAGCACACAACTTTCTCATACATATTTGTCCTGATCTTATTATGGCAAGTGGATGATTAATGAAGCTCGGAGACTATGGACTAGACACACACTCGCAGAACACACACACACACAAATAAGAGGCCAAAGCAGGACAGTAAGAGAATGGAAACTCTTACAGTGCACCTTCATCATCTAATGGCAGCACTGAAAATGTTTAGCTGCTTGGCACATCTAATGAAATGAGCAAAGCAGCAGGCTGATGGAAAAACAGCTGTTAACTAAGCCAACTGTAACACTAAGGCCACACATTATTCTTCTCCTTTTTAATTACTTATAATGCATGTGTGTAAACAATTTTAGATTGTTAATTCTCACGACATGAACGGCTACGGCCTGGTTTCCAGCTTGCACAAAAGCAACGTTGAACTTTGATGACGTGTTGAATGATCACTAAGGATATAAGCTGCATTTTGCCCGCTTTGTAAATCTGTAAAAAAGATTTTCTAGGCCACCAGGGGCAGCAAAAACATGCATCACCCTTTCAGTTAATACAACTAAACTGCCAGAAAAGAGTTGCTTCCATATATGATGCAACATTCTGATTGATTTAGAGGCGTTTTTCTAAACAAATAGTGAATACAAGTCCAATTTTTATCCTCCTCTCAGCTCTGTTCGGGGCCTCCACCAACTACTGATGGAAGCTGCAGCAGTGGTGTACAGCTAGTTTTTCAAATCTATTTTTTTTGGAAAAAATGTTTCCTGTTGCAGTTAAATAAACTTGATGAGAGCTGTGACAGTGAATCCAAAGAACACAGTTGCTGGCCCAAAAAAACAAAACTAGCTGAAAGATACTAAAACTCTGTAGAGCTGAGGGGACTGCAGAGTTAGGTGATAAGTCTCTGTTCATTTGTCACTATAAGTGTCCTTTTCACTTACAACTGGTCATGTAATATATTTTTTTATACAAAGTTATCTATATTAATAAAAAAAATGCCAAACACCGACTTGCTCTGGCTTCTTATATGTAAGAAATTGCTGCTTTTCGCCCATTCATGTTATCCAAAGTTGAATATTTTAAGGTTTGGACAAGTAGTCTAATAAAACAAGGATACATGAGGATGTAACCATGGATATATTCACTGTTGTCAATATTGAAAACAGTCCTTAGTTGCAGCCCTGCATACATTTATGGTTGCATTAACTCACTCTTCCACTCAGTAGCCCATCAGTGGTGGGCTTACTCAGTAAACAAACAGCAAGCTACTGTTGAACCAGGAGTGAGCTGAAGCTGAAGGCTGTGGCTTCTGTGGCCGGTGGCAGTATGGACACAACCCGAGACAGCTGCCCATAAAAGACACATACATCTGTATTGAGCACCTGTCCCGACTTAGAGGCACTGACCATAAACCACACGAGTCAATCTGCCAACTGGACACACAGCAGCACCCGCTACCCCGCCAAAGAGACCCCCTTTAACTGTACCTGTCCAATATCTACCTTGACATATTAATAATAATAGTGAGCTAGGAGGAGAGGCAGAAACAAAGATAGAGTTTTGTTATAATAGTGGTATGAGAAGGCCCCTTGTACAACATCACTCCCTAAAAAACAGCCTCACTCCTCTGAGCCTGTCCGACTGTCTGATTCATTGGTCAGCTGGGTCCTGTGTTTGCTTAGTGGATACCCTGCCTCAAGATGAAACGCTGTCCTGACATCTACGTCCAGCTTTTTCCATCCATCCTTTAGAGAGAAGTCAAAGACTCAGAGAGGCAGAAGAGCCTCCTACGCCTCAGCGAGACTGATAAAAACCAGAGCACACCCACAGACAGCTCCCCTAAATCAAGAAATGAGAGAATGTGGGTGTTAATGTGTGCCTGTGACTGTTTTGTCTCAGCTTTAGCAGCGAGGAACAAATGCTGCATGGCGAACACTTTGTGGGAGCAGCTTTGTGGTATTAAAGCATACTTCAGTGACAGTGCAGGGAGGAGAACTGTGTGAACTGCTCAAATCTGCCAGATGTAGTGCACAAGTATGATTACAGGAGAGTTAAGCTATTTCTGTAATCATGCAGATGAACTGAGAGATCTTTACTTTATATTCCCTACAGACTTTGACTTTTTGGAGTCAAGTCTTAAATTTTGACTTGATGAAATCCCAGGATAGTAAAATAAACAGAAGACAGTTGCAGGTAGGGCTTTGTGTGAAACCTCAGCATTGTTTTGTTTCAGTAGAAATGGGTCAGTTGCATAAAGTTGGGAATGGATTTCTTCGTTTTGTATACTTGTTTTTTTATTTGCAAAACTTTCTGTTTTTAGTTACTGTTTTGCCTATTTTAGACTGTGGTTTTAATTATCAATTCTTTCATAGAAGCTTTTACATTTAACGTCTGAAAAGTCTGGCCTTTTGGTTGAATAAAAAAAGGGATTTGTAGAAAAACTTTATTCTAATCTTTGATGTGAGCTAATGAAACGAATCTAGTTTTGTTATCAAAGCCAGAACTGTATTGTAGTGGCAACAGTATCGAAAAACAACACTCAGCTGCTGCGACAGATGGGCTTTACAAGGTCGCACGTGTTGAATATTCACTGATTAGACATATGTTTTGGAAAAAATATATGCAAAAGACATTGCTTAGGAATGTTCGTGCAAATACTGACCTTGTTAAGTGGATCGAATCCTGGCAAACACGCTAATGATGCACATTTAACCAATAATTTTGCCAATTTCATTATAAGTCTGTGTTCCCACTGAATTTAGAGAACTGAAAGCAATTTAACACGTATTTTTTTGTAATGGAGATTTAAAACATGACTCGGATTTGCCCTCTAGCACTTAAGACTTGACCCGGACTTGTACAACTTGGCTGTAGTTTGCCTTGGACCCGACTGAAAGACCTGAAAACAGCTCTGAATGCCGGTGTGTGCATCCGTGTTTGGTGTATGTATCATGGAGACGACTCGGGGAGAGCAGGACCAGCAGAGACTCCCCAGTGGTGTCGGTGGTGTGCAGGCATGCATCATGACTGTAGGTATGCGAGTGCCTTATATGTCGTTGTGGGAGAGAGTCACTTGACAGAAGTTCATTGTGAGCGTGCTAAGTAAAGACACCGGGGCCCCTGTTCTCCCGGGCCACTGCCAGTCCCATTGTCCCCGTGCCTCCGTGGATAAATTCATTTTGACAACCCTGCTAATTGGATAAAACCAGACTGGAGCCTCCTCCCTGAGCGCTCACATTCCATCTGCTTTCTGGCATGAAGAGGACACACAGGAGGGGAGGCGACGGTGGAGGGGTAGCAGGGCAGTAACTCCTTCTGAGGAGCGGAGCTGTTGAATATTTATCACCTCCCCGAACTCCCCTCTTGCCCTCCCTCCTCCCCCAGTTTTACGTCTTTTTACACCCACCAACTCCCCCCTCCACTCTCCTCCTTCTCCCTCGAGGTTCTCCAAACACCACAAAGCCCCCCCTTTAGATAAACACATGCGGTGTCAAGTGTGAGGAGTGCCGGGGGTTCAACTGCCCCGCTCGGGCCCGCGGCCCACAATGCCATGCCGCATAGCTGCCATGCGGGAGGCCGGTTGCCCCTGGCGACGCTAACAGGCAGAACGCACCTTAATAGAGTGGAGAGTCATTGTAAAGCAGTGAGCCGGTGCACGGACAAAGACCCTGCGGACCCCTGGAGAAAGGGGAGACGCTACTCTGAAGGGCCCGGGGAAGAGCTGATGGGCCCTGCTCAATGACCAAAGAGAGGGAGGGGTGGGGGGGGCTCAATGACCAAGAGATTTGAGAGTAGTGTGTGGAGAGTTTGAGAAGGCAAGGAAGAGAGAGTGTGTGTGTGTGTGTGTGTGCGTGTTGGGGTTGGAGGGGGGTTCAATGCCTTTATGGATTGATGTGAGATGGGTGAAGGGGTTTTACAGAGGCAGTGGGGGGGGTGGAGAGGTTGACTGAGAAAGCAGAACGGCTACTCAAATTAATAGAGAGGATGTCAACTGGCGGGCGAGCAGGACCTCGTCAATGAGAGGGTGTGTTTGAGAGAGCGTGTGTGAGAGCGTCGCTGAATGTCCCAACATATTTTCCCCTCGCCCTGTCAATGTGTTTGCCCGTCTCTCAGTTTGGCCCGGGCTGGTGCAGAGCAGAGGAGGAGGAGGACAAGGAGGGTCCGGAGTTTCCTTAACAAACCAACAACACACTCAGTTTACCATCAGACCATCACAGGCTTAAAGAGCAACAGGATGCCACCAAGCACAGTAAAGATTTTTTTAAGTACATAACAGGTGATCACAGATAGAGATGCAATTGATTATCTTTTAATTATCTTAAATTTAACCTGTTAACTTTTTAGAGGACGTCCATCACACTTTCCCAGAGCCAAAACTGACACTTTTAGATTCCTTTTGTCCAACAAACTGTCTAACACTTCAAAATATAACATGTAGGACTGCAACTAATGACTATTTTCATTATCAGTTATTTAATCTATTATTTTCTTCATTGATTAGCCAGTTTTTTGATTCATAAAATCTTATAAAAATATTCAAATGTACCTCAAGTTTAGGCTGAAATATCAAAGTGCATTGAATTATCCAACCTACAAATAGAATACATATCATATTAAGTTTAATTAAGAGAAACATTGACTAATCAGCTGGTTGTTTTGGTTGTTATTGAATCTATAATGACAAAAAACTAGTGCAAATGCTCGTATATGAGAAGCTACAGTCATCCAATGTATGGCTTTATAAATGAATCAATAAGGGGTTTTTTTGTGGGTTAACAAACTGACAACACTAATCATTTCAGCATTTAAACAACAACTGAGGCAGTCTTAAATAATTCTGTCAACCAGTCCTCTCCATCTTATGCCTCTTTAATCAGGACACCAGTCTATGCAATTGCCAGTTAAATGCTGTAGTTGTTAATATGTAATTACTTATTTTTGACTTTTACAAGATGAATAGAAGCACAAAAGTTAAAGACAGGGTATGAAACTGCTAACACTGTCTGGTCAAGTATAAATCTGCCAAATAGTGTATCTGCCATGAGCCAAAAATAAGAAAAACATGTAGTAATATTGTGAGATCATTTCACTGGATGCAGCCTTTGCTTCAAAGTAGCATGGATAATGCAAACTGAAGTGGAGAATCTCTCTACGTCTCTGTTGTGCCTCTTCACATAGGCAAAAACTTGGCAGAGAACTCATCTTAAATCTATTCCCATCTATCTCTCGGCTTTCTCCGACACAAGGGAACCTTCTGAGGTCTTATCTTGGCATGAAAACTCGGCCCAACAGGTGGAGAGGGGGCCAGTCCAAATCCTCCACTCGAGACATCGCTCGTTCTCATGCCATAAAATTACACATCAAAAGCATCTAAGCATCCCTAACGAGGTTGAGAATTTCCCCCCTCCTCTTTCACAACACACACACACACATATGCACACGCTTCACAAAGTATTAACGAGCTATATGCCCGTCCAAGGCCCCCTTCACCCCCCGAACCGACACTAACGAGCTACAGAGCGTCTCGAGGATTAACGAGAGGGATGTGGACAGGCCCGCCGTGTATAGGAGGGGGGCGTGCTAATCAATTAGGCACCGAAGCATTTGCATAATTTAGATAACGAAGCTGAATTAACCGCGGAGAGCTAATTACTGTGCCATGGTGAACACACCCACCCACATTCCTCTGCCTGGTGTGGGGATGCCAGCGTGCCCACCGGGGCCATGGGAACAGGACCGGATCATCAGATCACTGCTGGAGGAGTCCGAGCCAGAGAGACGGATCGAACCAGGATGTAGGTAAAGTTAGCCAATCAAATCCGAAGAAGGGAGGGAGGGATGAAATGAAAAAGAAAAATGAAAAACAGAAAAAGAAAGACAGGTAAATAGAAAGGAGGTAGAAGATGAGAAGGATGAGAATAAAGAAGGAACAATGCAGGGAAAGACAGATGGATAAAATGGAGGAGAAGGTAAAGAAGCAATAACAGATGGATGAATGAAAGAGGAAAGGAAAGTAAAGGAAGTGAGAAAGGTTGGGTGGTGTGAAGAAACAATAATTGATAGATGGATGATAGACAGGTGAATGGATGGAAGGAAGGAGGGAGGGAAGGAAAGAAAGATGCATGATTGAAAGAAAAGAGGGACACCTGGATAGACAGAAGGATAGAAAGAAGGATGTAAGAAGGAATTGATGTTGGAGTGAAAGAAGAAAGTAAAGAGTCATGAATGAGAGAAAATGAGATGATGGAAGGAGGGAATGAAAGAAATATGGCTGACAGATGAATTAACAGTTGGTAAAGAAAAGCAGCTGTGACAGAAACATGTATGATAAAAGGAAAGAAGAAAATATGATTGAGTGACAGAAGGAAAGGGAGAATGATAGAGGACAAAGTACAGGTATGTTTTTAAAAAAGGATCTAAAATAAAGTTCGCTAAAATTCCGGAGTTTAAACTAAATCTTTACAGGTGAACAACTAGAAAGAACTTTCAGCCCTATCAAAATCACACACTGTATTCACCTCTAATCATCACACATGAAACACACTGATAAATAAAGCCTTTTAAACACACAGTGTTCTCTGTTTACAGCTTCTTAAATACGACCAAAAAGAAAAAACTAGATTTTTTAAAGACACACTGTAAAAAATCCACTGCCCATGAGTGTTAATGCATGGATCACACACACACAAAAACACATAATCATTCCCATACAGTACTGGGAAAACTAACTAATAGCAAGGATTTCACAGTGCTCATCACAGAAAAACACACACGCATGCAGTCACGTTTTTCATTTACCCACAACTATTCTTTCCCTGCCTGTGTTCTCTCCCTGCACACACACACACACACGCACACACACACACTTGATGACACATAAGCAAGCAATCACACAAACTCCTATTACATGGTAAAAGTATACTCACAGAGGCACATAAATATGTAGACCTCAGGAAGTTTTTCCAACACCAAATGTCAACACGCAAAAAAACAGGCTACCACTTATCCCAGGCCAGAGAGATAAACTCCATACACGCCGCCGCGTTCATGCATTCTAATATAGACTTTCATAGCTGTACATATACGCAGCCTGCCTCCCTGTGTGTTCCTGCATCGTAGGGAGGGAGGGGGGGAGGGACGAGGGAGGGAGGGAGGGAGGGAGGTAGAGAGGGAGGTGAGGGGGTGAAAGGGGCCCCCCAACTCCTTTGGCAGCTCATGCATCAGAGTGAATGGAACCAATTATAAATCAAGAGCAATTTCTCCCCATTATTCAGCAGGAACCAGGAGGGGAAAAAAAGAGAGAGAGAGCCTGGCTCTACAACTCTCAGTGGGAGACGAAGGAAGGAAGAGAAAAGCAGAGAGAGTGAAATATTATATGAAAAACAGATATGAGGGAGGCATTAGGAAATTGAGATAAGGCAGAAAGAGAGAAACATTGGGGGGGCGGACGGAAAGAGGGATGAGGGAATGGAGAAAGGCTGTAAAGTTATATGAAAACGGCTATAGGGGAAGAAGTTATGGGAGAAACAGATATGAAGAGGTATTAAAAAATGGAGAAGAGGCAGGAAATTGAAGAGAAAGGGAGGGCGTGGGGCGTCAACTGTGTTGGAGATGGTGCAACCGGCGTTCGACTGCTTGCTCCACGGATATAGAGTGAAAGCTGCTGGTCTGAAGAGTTTCTTAAGAGGAGAAACAGCTGGAGGAGGCTTGTTTCAAAGAGAGCTCTCAGTGTCACAAGCTGGATTTGTGTGTGTGTGTGCGTGTGTGTGTGTGTGTGCTTGTGAGAAAGAGATGTGGTAAAGCAGAGCTACCATTTGTCCTGTCACTCACAGCTCACGGATGTGCATTATAAGCTCTGAAATATAAAATAAAACCTCACACACACACACACACACACACACACACAAGGGATTCGGGCATAAGACAGAGGAGCAGTGTCGATGGAAAATTCCAGTTGTGATAACCTCAGGGGCCCAATAACTAACTAATCTGGTGCCCAGTGATTTATTCTGTTGAATCATGTCTTCTCCTGCCAGTTTGACATTCTTCAATGATGAGTTTTTTCTCTCTGGGGCAACACTTTAAATCTGATTATTGGTTAAAGCCCTGGAACACGACCCAGATTCCTTAACGTTTTTGTCTTTCGGGTGCTTTTATTGTTTCGTTCACACATGCTCGAGACAGGAATACAGAGCGAAGTTGATATTTCCGCATTCAAATAGAGACATTGTGCGCTAGAACTCAAATAAAGGTCATTAAACGGGGCAAATTTAAAAACATGTGTGTAACTGAGACAGAGGGAAAAAGAAAAAAGAGTGTGTCCGAGGCCTACTTTCAGTTCCAGTCAGAGTATGAACTTATGTCAGTGTCTGAATGATCTATTAGCGTGTCTGGGTTGCTTTTGGCTCAAGAAACTCCCCCTAATCTTTGTCCAAATATCTGCTTTGCACACACAAGGCTATTTTTCTACACACACACACACACACTAACATACATACATAGATACACTGCTTTCTGTCCAGAGTCTGGAGTTGATCAATGATCTAACAGCAATCACATCAGCTTCACAATGTGTTTGTGTTTGCCTGAGTGTGTGAAAGAGAGAGGGGGGTGAGAGCTTGGCCTTAGTAACTTCATTATCCAATCAAGCGCTTCTTGACTTTTACTTTAAGTAGTGGAACAAATCGACTCAGCTTGTTTAAAGGCTTTGGATAATCCCTATTAGGCTGTAAAGACAACAGTTCAAAGCATCATTGTTTCTATGATATAGATATAGATATAGATATAGATATAGTACCGGACAGGCATTCACATTAGATTTCCGCATATTTGAAACCTAAAAGAGGCATTTTGCGAAATAAAGGTTGCATACCAATCTCTTTTCTCTAACAACAGCCTTTCTTTCAGCTGTCTACCTTCATCCCTGCTTCAATAATCTCACTCTGTTTGATCGCGGCCTGTTTAATTAGCCTCTCCAACTCTCTGTCAGAACTTTCTCCTTCACTATTCCCCTTTTTTTTAAAATAAACTCACATTCCTCCCTCTCCCTCCCTCTTGCTTGCTCTCTCTCTCTCTCTCTCGCTCTGTGGTCCTGGCTGACAAGGAGGATCAGGAGGAGAGAGGTATGCAACCCCTGGGGAGGGCCTGGACCCCGGCCACCTGCCGGTCCAGGTGTCCCTCTGTGGTGATCCGATGTCTGACTGGACACAGAAACCCTCCCTGGGGCACGAGGCCCGAACACAGAGCCTCCAATCTGTCTGCACTTGTGGACTAATGCACTGCATGTCAACAGGCCAATAATGTGCGGCTCTGGGAAATGAGGCAGCCTTATTTGGCGATGAGTGTGTTCCTTGCTACTTTATAAAAAGTACATTTAAGCCAAAAAAAAAAACTTCTCACCGAAATTATAAAGTGCACAATACTGTCTACTTTATAAAACACACTCTTTTTTTCTTCTTTTTATAATGCAGTAATCTCAAAATGACCTCACAGGTGAGGCCAGATGAGGATCACAATACACTGTTGGTACACACACATTTGCAGCAAAAAGGCCCAATGATCCGCCTGCAGGCTGTTATGACTGCATGAGCGTACCTGCTGTCAGAGATGAAAGCATGCCCTCAGGAAGGATTTTTTTCCCCTTTGTCAATTAACACCAATGTTACACCCTCTACAATAACAATACTAAGTTCCAGCACAGCAGTCAAAACTCAGGAACTGCTGCTCACAAACACGAGAGCAGAGCGGACGCATCAAAATGCATCTTCAGATCCATCTCAATCCAAAGACATTGATTCCAGATGTTAAAACACATCATGCTGCACATGGCAAAGGTCAAACAAGTTTAAATGTTATCCAGCCGCTCACATCTTACATCATAGTTCAAGATATACTAAGATATGACATGAAAATCTGCTGCTATTGGCTGCACACCTAGATCCACACAGTAACTTTTCTTTACAAGCTAAAAACACATAAAAAATTCAGCTCCTATATACTGCGTGAAAAACTATCCACCAGCTTTTTGGACAAACAGTGGAAAACTGGCAGCTTGTCTCTGCTACATGTCTGTTTGGCTGCTCACCAAGATCAATCAAATATAATTTCAAGTTCCAGCTCTAAAAGATCCAGTAACAATAAGAGAAAAATGGCTCCTAAAGTCTGACACACAGCAGGCTCTGCAAAGAAAATTTCCTGTCCTGAAGTAAAAGTCTCTTTCACCTACAGGTATGCACGTCTTCAGTCCCAGAAGTCAACTTCGTACGGGATTCTAGCAGGCAAATTTAAAGGATAATTTTTCTCTGCTTCCAGGCTGTCAAAGCCTGTGACTGCAGCCTGAAAGAGTTTCATTCATTATAACATCCTGTAAAGAAAAAACATGATATCATAATACTCCTATAGGGACCTGAAGTGTGTTTGTGGTATTCAATAATGGGTTGAAGTCTACTTTCCTGGAATCTAAGGCTGAAACTGACAATTACTTTCATTATCAATTAGTCTGATGTGTCTCACAGCCCGAGGCGATGATTTCAAATTGTTTCGTTTGTCTGAGTAACTTCCAAAACCCAAAGATGTTCCAGTAACAATCCAAAAAGAGAAAGATTTTAAAGGCCTAGATGTTCAGCCATATTTGTTGTGTTGTTATGTTTCTGTATTAAAGAAAAACTACTGTGCTTGCAGAAAATATGTTATTATACACATGAGATGCACTCTGACTGCATTCACCCGTATGTCATGAATTAAAAAACGTTTCATTACAACTCTCCTTCAGGGATTAAAGTGTGTATGTGCCATCCAATAATTAAATAACCGTTTTCCACCTATAGCATGATTCTAAGCTTTATTATATAATAACAAACATATAAGAACTAAAATATTCGGTGATATTTGCGTAAAAACTTGTGAGGCTGCTTATGAACTCGTATAATTGTGTTTTTTCAGGCTCCACATGATTAATCAAAGGGTCCACACTGTGAGAAACAGGCAGATAATCAGACTGGAATCAATTAGTCCAACTTTGATCCACCCGACAGCCAGAGATGATCAACAACAACAAACCCTGGGACCAAACAACAAGAGGCTCCTTTTTTACTGAGACCAATTAATTCCCCTATAAGCTGTGCGCCTAATTGGAGGAGGCCAGGCCATTCGTTTCGACTTTTGATCCAAGTGACATTGATTCAGCGGGAACAATAAGGCCCTCTTGTCTGATGCCATGTCTGTCACTGAATCGCAGAGGTTCCTCCTTTCGAGGCACCGGAGGCTAAATGTAATCCAAACAACAAAACGACACCTGGGGTTGGAAACTTGAGCCCCTGCGGCTGTTCCCGCAGGCACTCCTCCATGTCCGTGCTCCCCCTCCCCTCCACCTCCTCTTGTCTTCTCTCCTTGGCCCCCACGGTGAGCGAAACCCCGGCCAACACTCATTAGAAGCCCGGAGGATTAAGACAAACATTTTCTCATTAAAATCAGACCTTGAATGAGAGGATGATATCAGGAGAGAGTCTCCTGACAGAGAGGCAGGATGCTGCATTCCTGGCCGCACTGAGCAGCTGTCAGTTTATTGGAGGCTTTAATTAGGTTATTCTGACACCAGGAGTTTGGTTTGGGGGTGAAAGGGGGGGAGTGAGCCTATAGAAATGTCCTCAGGTAATGTTTTCATTGTTTTCTCCATGCCCATAATAAAAGTTTTGTGAATTAACAGGGAGATTGGCTACAAAAATGTGAGATTTACCTTAAAAATGCACTAGTTTTAAAGTATATTACCCGTGAGAAGTATTTTTTAAAAACTTGAATGATGTTTTTTTGTTTTTTCAGTTTGGTTGTTTTGCCAATGATGTTCATTGTTCCCCAACCTAACACTTCACTGCTGCACTCCCCGATGATAATATGGGGGTAAATCTGGCATAGATCACCATGTCTGTTTTCTGTTACCCTATGGGAGCGACTATAGGCTGCGGCCTTCAAAACGCAGACGCGATTTCCCCCCAAAAAACACACGTATGTCTAAAAAACACAACTATGAATTTCTGCAACGTGTCACACAAGGCTGATCCCTCTCCACAAACATGTATCCTGCTGTAACAGTCGGCAAATACGGGCAGAAAAATCAGGAAAATGTTGGAAAATACGGACGCAGAGCTCATCCAATCAACAACAGGCTAAGTCCGACAGAAAAGTTAACGTTTCTTATTAAAAGCAGCGCTTCAACCGAGAGCCTAGAATAACGCGTTTAATCTAATTACGAGGAGATATGTGACACAAAGAGTTTGTTGTAAAGTTTATATGCATCAATAAGCGGAAAAAACAAAACAAATGTGGCTATCAGAGCAGTGAGCAGCGTTAACTCGTAATCTAACAGCAAAAATCACAACTTTCTTTATAAATAAAGTGACGTGTAAGTTTGTGAATACTTCCGTTAAGCTGCAAACACGCAACAAAACTGATACGTTTATCAATAACTTTGTAAAACATATAGATACAAAACGTAACACCGCAAAAACATGGACCGCATGAAGGGATAAAACTTACCCAAACTGCTGTATCTGGTGCTCACACCTCGTTTTAACCAACCGATCTCCTCTTTGCCTCTTCCTGCGTTGAGTTTTAGTCCCAAAAAACAACTGTTTTTACTTCTCTTTTCCCTCTAAAGCCTCGCTGCTTTAGTAATTTACTGCGATGCCACCGACATTTTCTTCGGCTCCCCAAGTTCTCACATTGAAAGGCCGTTTTTGGATGACTGAGCTCTCAAACAATTCTCCCTTTTGCGACGCCTTTTCGGGTCCTCCCACTTCCCAAGCAGGAGGAGGGATCTGAACAATAGGGACTGGCTCCCAAAATCCCAGAGCTGGGTACTGCACCGACGTTTCTCCAGACTGCAGGTCCCTCCTCAGAACACACGAGGACTTTTCCAGAGGTTTTCGTAAAACCAGAACCTGGATTACTATTAATAAAGTACACATAAGAGTATATGATGAGAAAAATTCCTAGAAAGTTAATATTTTAAGAACTACGGCGTCCTCGAGGAGAAAAGTGCGCCCCCTCCCCCTCCCGCTGCTCTGTTCCCCCCTGATTTGGTATGCGTTGGTCCCCACAGAGTTTGTATTGACCCCCGTCCATTGAGGCCTGCAGGCCCTTCATGCAGCTGTGCAGTGCTGGTGCTGTGTTGTGTTGTGAACTGGACGGACCCAGTCAGGACTGTGCATCACACACACACACACACACACACTCATACACACTTACACACACTCTCATACCACAGTGATCACAGCTCAGCCCCCCACCCCTGGAATTCTCTTCTTCACTTTAATCAGCACACTTGGAAACGAGGGGAGTCGTTCCCGTCCAGTTCATTAATAACTGACTATTCCCAGATCACAGGGTTTGATCGCGGGGTGTGTTGGTGGGAAGCCATCCACATCTCGCCTCTGTGAATGCGAGAACTCCCACCATGATGGAACCAACCTGAGGGGGTTATTACGACCCAGCAGGGCTCCCCTCACTCACAAGCTGAGGTATTTTAAGACACCTGTTGCTCTTGTTCAGGTGAATGTGTGTTTGTGTGTGTGGACAGAGACCCAGTTGGCTCATTTTTTTGGACTTTTTCCACTAATTCAGTGGGTCAAAAACTCATTCCACATTATTGTATCCCAGTCTCAGAGTTTGCACATCATTCCCAGCAGGTTATTCCAGCTTCAAGATGTTTTCAAGGAGTCACTAATCGTGGGTGTTTTCCAGTGTTGTGCTGCAGTTTGCCAGCACTTTGCGAGCTCTGCCAATGTTTTGGTGTTGTTGCTACTGAGCAGGGGTCTGTTTGTATGTGGCTCCCTCGCACCAGCACCACCCAGCTCTGCACTGCAGAGTCAGGAGAGAGACAGAGGAGAAAAAATGGGGACTCCCCACCCCAAAAAAAAAACCCCCCTCCATGGTGCCCCACCCCCCTCTCCATCTCTCCATGCAGGGCTGGATGAATTAGCTCGGGACAAAAGGCTTTGTGGGCCGGCCATGAAAGGCCTATTAACCATACTGCATCCCCCAGAGGCCCTGCCCGCAGGACACCGCCTCCCAGAATGCCACTCTCTCAGCAGGCCGCAATCCCAGCATGCACTGCTTCCCTTCAGCGCTAACCCCTGTCACCCCCGAGCCTCACTATAGAGCCCCACACAGATTGTCATGTAGATGATTATAAATGATGTTATGAAAGTAATGGAGAGTGAGAAGGAGAGACGGGTGTGTTGATGCCATGTGATTTGTGCGTTTTACCAACAAAGACCCTGAGTTTGATAGAGTGAGAGCGCAGGGTGAGTTTTTGGGTGCATGCTGTCAGGTGTGAATTTGTCCAGTATTGTGTGTGTGTGTGTGTGTGTGCAGTACATGAGGTGTTTTTTTTTTTTTACTCAAGGGTACCAATAGTACGATGCTGTCTTCTTTTCCGACCTACATTGTCTTGCTGGGCGCCATGACAACGACCCGCTCTCTCCTTCCCTCCCTGTACCCTGCTGACCTTAGCAGCTGTGTCACTTCCTCAGCGTGACAAAACCAGATTGAATCACACACACACACTTGTGCTTTGTGGTGGATTTGAGCACTAAATCAGCACACTTTCGCTCTCACATCCATAAAAGCAAGACAGAGGAGGAATTTTACACCTTTTCCCTCTTTATTCCACTTGTGTACTGTTAAATTATTGATCAATTTAGATGTTTTCGCACAGGCCAAGAAGAAATAGTGAAGGACGGATTCATATATCTACATCAGAATTGACTATATTGGCACCGAGGTGTTACCTTTTTAAGTGTGACTTCATAATTAATTCCCCATATTGACTTTCATTGGCCCACTGCATTAGCACAGTGGATGTGCAAACAGGGGTGATCCAGCCAAAAACAACACAGGGTTGAACAGAAAAAGAAGCTTGAACTGGCCTCAATACCATCTTGCAAGGTGCATCTGTGCAGGCCAGTCAAACTTGTGATCACTAATTTAATGTACATTAGTTGGTAAAGTCAGTGGCTTCAACTATTCACCCATTAATCTTCCCAACAGAGGATGAAAATATTGTGCAATGAAAATTTCCCAGGGACATAAAATCCGGACTCATAGCATGATATGTGCAGTAATATGCTACCTGATATAACTTCATCTTCATGGGTCTGTCACTCAAACTGCATCTCACTGGATCATATTGCATCATTTTACCTGCAGCTCCCACCAGTGCCACCTCTCTTACATCTTTGGACCCAGTAATATATGAGGAACAGTTTTTATGTGCAAAAAAATCATTTTAAAACTCAGCTGAGAATCAATGCAGGTAAATCCAATGATATATTAGCTTTAGTTGAACTTGAAAATGACAATCTACAGTCTAGATCACTCTGTAAACACCCCACAAAGGCCAGTCGAGGCTTTTAACAATCAAAGACTAAACCCTCATAAAAGTGTTTGTATTCTCAAAATTAAGTAATTTACACAACGTGTTACCCAACCACATCTGAAGGCAAAGGTGTTAACAGCTGTTCCAGACAACCACGCTGGAGGCGGAGTGAAAGCCAGGTGTCATAGACAGAAGTGAGACAGGTAATTGTTTTAAATGTCCAGGTTTATAGGATTTAGCGTCAGATGGCAGTGAGTTTGCACCTGAAATAACTAAATATCCCCCTACTCAACCTTACCTTGTGCAGAGGAGTCTATGGTACCACAAAAATCACAAAAAACATGAAAGGCCCTCTCCAGAGCCAGTGTTTGGTGTGTCTGTTCTGGGTTACTGTGGAAACATGGCCTGAAACACTCCTGTGTGAAAGATAACCCACTTTCTCTGTTGCTATAAAGGGCTCATTCTCAGGTAATGAAATCACAAACTTATTTTTAGGTAATTTCACACTTACAAAAAGATAATTATGAATATTATACTCCATTACAACACAGTGGATCTGCAAACAAGGGGGATAATGGTGCACACTTTTGGACAAACTATCCACAAAGACACAAAGAAAATTAGATAATCCTGTGAGACAGTCATTCAAACTCTGTTTACCTTCCTCTCCCTGCACAGGTGGATAATCGCTGTATAAAGTGGGTGAGCTTGTTGAATTGTTGGTTTTAAAACATTACAGAAACTGTCTGACGTACCCCACCACCACAACACACACACACACACACACACACACAAACACACACAGAGCATTAGACAAGCGCCTCAGTTAAAGCATATTGACACTTTTAATCTCTATACCACAAGACACACCAACTAATGGGAGTATATGACATGAAATTATGCAGAAAACTACGGCTGGCATGATGTCATAAATACATTTGATTCAAGTTAGAAGAACAACAGTGCCAGTGTCATTATAAAAATTCTCTTATGACTTTGGCTAAATCTTGTTTTTGTTTCGCTGCATTTCAGAACATGACAGTGGTGCATTCGGATGATGCGGGTCGATGACGTGCCTCTGCTTGCACGAAGCCGTCTGACACAGATTATGACAAAGATTTTATTAGACTCACCTCTCAAAGACGTCCAGCCTCCAGTGTATCGGAGCTTATGGAATAAGTTTTGCGCAAAATTAAGTCACTAAACTTTTGTTTTCTACTAAGTTATCACCTTTGGTCAGTAAAGTCAGGACACTTTAATGTACAAATAGACAATATAGGAATGCATCAAGATGACAAAAATCCAAACCTTTTCTTGAAAGTGACAAACAGATTTTTCTATGTGAAAACAACAACAACCTAAAACTCTGTGGGAGGTTCAGGGTTCATCTGCACTGACAGAAGCAATGTGGCGCTGGTCGCTACATAAACACCCTCAGTCACGGTTCAAAGCTTTGAAATAACCCAGACATTCAAACAACAGGTGTTTCTATACCAGCCCAGTGTCATCCTATAAGACCTTCCTATCCCTGACACATAATTCCATTACAGTTTCTTAATAAAGGATTAAATGAAGCATGAAGGGAGGTAGAGTCAACAGAACAGTGGCTGGAGTTCTTCGTCCTGAAGTTTTCTTAGCATATACTCCTAAAAATAAACCCACGCGAACTGAAAAAGTGCAGAGCACATGTCAGAGCTGTCCAACGAGATTCAAAGCTGGGACTTGAGTCATCTGTTTTTCCACAACTGCTTCTTTTTCTTCTTCTTCTTCGGCATCTAGCCTTCTTTCTTGTGCGGCTAAATTAAAAAAACTCACAGGAGGAGCTCATGGGAAAATGTCTCCATAGAGAAGTGAATGATGATGTTTTCTGACCTCTGAACTGCAGTTTCATGCACACGATTCATGTAAAAACTACATGGGAAGAGAAAGTACACAAATCTTGTGCTTTAGTGGGAGTTACAACACCAGTTACAAAGTCAAAATGGTACTAATGGTACCGATCTCAAATTGAAAAACACTTTTAGTTGTGAAAAGATATGTTTTTTTGAATATTTGTATACACACAGATCTCAGATGATGGAAAGTTCTTAGTACAGAGCATCTTGAGCTGCCTGAGCCAAAGATACTGAAACCATTAGAAAAATAGAATTTTCTTTAGTTAGGATCAAATTTTCAGGAGGAGAGAGAGAGAGAGAGAGAGAGAGAGAGAGAGAGAGAGAGAGAGAGAGAGAGAGAGACCCCTGCAGCAAAGACTAATGAATTGAGAATAAACTGCAATATAATATATCTGGATATATTTCTTAACTTATGCTTGATGGTCTGAATACATCTGTTAATTGGTTACTAGTTGCTTTTTGGAGACAAATTTTATCAAAAGTTGCTGAATCAGAAAACAGTGTTTGAAATAATAATGCAAACTCTTGCTCTGTGCTGGAGGTTTCAGGTTTGTTTGCCTGCAATTCACTTTCAGATTTGTGACTTACCAAAACTAGTTTGTGAGGAGAAAGTTTGAATCTCAGATTTTAGAAAAGTGCACAAATATCTCTCCTCTTCAGGAGAAGGAAGTGAAAATGCCTCTAATGACAAACTTTGCAGCCAGTACAGTAAAAAATCTGACATTTTAAGAGACATGATCACACCAAGAACACATATATGAGTGTATGGTATCTTTAACTTGATAATGTTGCACAGAACTTATAATTAAACATTTATTTACTATACTTTGCACATTTAACCACAGTGCTGCATCAGGAGTGAAGTTATTACGTAATCCCTCAATAATTCATGATAAGCAAAATTAGTTTTTACATGTCAATCTGAACCTTTTTTGATCCTCTGAGTAAAATAAAGCGTCATTCCACAAAGCTAACATGTAGCTACTGAGCTCTTACTTGAAATGTACAATTAGTTCCTTGATAACAAACCAGAGAGAGCAGCATTTGAAAAAGCTAGTAAAAACCTGTAATAGCAGGCCAAGTCACATGTTACAAGCTTTCTATATGTTTTGCATAAATCTTGACTGTGCAAAGTATACTTGTTGCTACAGCCATCATATTAATGTAATTTAGTACTATTAAGTTACAAAATGCATATAATAACGAACCTGTACTCTACTGGAATAAATATACTTTTCTACCTCTTAGCTTGGCTCAGTTGTACAGATACAGATAAGCTACACGGTGCCTTGGGCCTCACATTCAGACACACAATCAAAATTCTCAGTACAACTCAGGGGGAAAAGATTTATGGCGTCTTTTTTCTTTCAAATGTCTTCCCTTAGAGTTCACACATACACTCACACACACACACACACACACACACACACACACACAGAGAGAAAGACAGACCATCTTGTACTTTGTGCATCGCTGCCTCGGGAGTTTTTCATATCCGGAGATTTTATTGTTCTTTTTCATTCTTATTGATGTAAAGCTTACTTTCTGTGTGTGTGTGTGTGTGTTGGACGGATATGGAGGGTAATAGGCTGTTATTGGGTCTCATTCCAGAGTGATTGTGCTGTTGAGACAGAGATCCAGGCTCAGGTGGGGTCGGACCTCAGGCTGAGTTACTGTGTGTGTCATGATGTGGAATGTGCTGTGTGACTGCACTGATTAGATGTTGTTTTTCTGCAGAGAGGTGCCTCGTATCTCCACCGCGACCTCTGCGACTGTTCTTTTATTGCAAAGGGTTTCTTGTACCGAGGCAGCAACTATGTCATCCTTTTGTTGAAACTCATCTGGTTTATTCTATTTATTCTGTTTACTTATTTGTTCCAGAGATTTTGCAAATTTATGTCTGTCTCTTACATCAACACGGGTCATCATCGCCGCTCAAGGCTGAAATCTGTAATTTTCCATTTCTGTTTGAATCTTGTTCCATCCATTAGTTGTTTCCAAATTCTGATCCAATATTTATTTTCATCTTTGAGCAATTTTCATTTGGCTAACTTGGATGGTTTTTCTTTTTTAAACTGGAGCAAAAGACTGTAATGAAAGCCTGAGATTTATTTAAACCATCATTACTGGAAAGCCTCTCTGACAAAACTAGAAAAAGCACTTCAAGAGATCAATTTATTTATATACATTAAATTGAAAAATTATAAAAAATAAAGGTGAACATTTCCATTATAGGGCCATTTACAGGGAAGGTGATAAAGAGTCAAAAGTGTTCAGCTATTAAGTATTCTGCCATTTTTATTTCCTTTATTCTGTAGTTGTTAATTGAGGCCACAGGGTCACTGTTGACAGTAATTAGGCCAAATATTATCACCAGTAACTGGTTAGCCTAGCTTAGAAATGGAAACAGGAGGAAATGGCCAGCCTGCTTTTGTAATTTTACCTCAGATATCAGCACATAAAACAGTAAATCAACGTTTTTACACTTTGGTTTAGAATTAAATGTGTAAATCAGTGAGCTTTAGAAGTGCTGGTAAGCAGATTTTATAACCTTAGCACTGAGTTATTCTAGTTGTTTCTCCTTTTTTCAGTCTTAAAGTCTCGTTAAGCAAACTTAACCAAGCTGAGTGATTCAAATCCGAGCTTTTCTTGGCTCTGTGGGAAAAGTAGAATTGTACTTTTCTTGTTCCACATTAAAACTGAATTCGAAAACAGTTGGTTTTGTTTGAGTCCAACCTTTACATCATCAATGTGTTTGTTTCATGGGCATGTAGAGAACATATCTGTGTTTACTGGCTTGAGTCTGTACACTTAGACACTTGAAGGCAAAACTCAGAACGTTGTTAGTGCCGAGATCTTGATCTTGCAATTTTTTCCAGTAATTGTTTGCCCTCAGCAAAACCCTCAAACATAACTAGAATGTTGCAACATGGAAAATATCCTCTTATTGACACAATCTGACAGCAGCGCGCCAGCCTCGCTCCATCTCCCACTGCCTTCTCCTCTGTAAGGTTTTATCAGTATGGCCATGTTATGACTGGTGCCGAGCAGTAAATATTCTCGGCCCTTTGTGGAATAAACCTCATGTCCAATAGTTGTGACTTTATATCCCTATTGGAGTGAAGTGTGAGTTTTGACTCTAACTCTAACTGTGTCCAGATGCGGCAGACAGTCCTAATTGGACCTGGAGCCAGTTAAATCCCAGACCAGCTCTGCTCAGCTCAGCTCATGTAGCTGCTTTGCCCGTGGTTGGCCTGAACTGTCCTTACAGCGCTTCACTTTTTTTTAAAAAAACAACAATTAATGTCTTCACATTTCTCTGCTGTGTTGCTACATCAGCCTCTTCTTGTTTTCATTCCCGGGGGAGTCAGATGAAGAATGGCCCATCAGAGGAGTTGGATGGTACCACCGGTTGGATAGTAAAGTTAGGTTAAAGGCGCAAGCTGGTGTTGCTGAAAGGGTCAAAAGGTTGGATGAAAACAGAGGTCAGGGAGTGTAAGTTATATATCAGAAAGTAGGGAGTGAATGCCAGAAGACAGCGAGGCAGCAGGAGGAGAAAACATCCAAAAACCTGACATGGCTGACAGTGAAAAAAAAATGAAATGAAATCTGACATTCCACCTTTTATCAAGCACCTGGTTTTATCATCCCAAACCTCCCTGCATAAGGTTTTATTTGGAACTGTCTCTCTATCACTCCCCCATCTTCTCTTGGACTCCCCTCTCATACTTTTCCCCTCTTTCCTCCCATCATCCATCTTGGCTTTCGTTTGTCCTCCCTTATTTTGACTCTCTCACTCACCCCACCTCCCCCTCTCTCTCCTCTCCTCTCTCTCCCTCCTATCATCTATCTACCATCCCTCCCTCTTTCCATCTCTCCCTCTCTAACTTCCTGCTTTCCAGCCTGCCAGACGGTCATAATTAACGGGGAAAACGATAGTCCCCCCGGCCCTCGGGAGCCCTCTACACTCACTGCCCTGAGAGTGTGTGTGTATGTGTGTGTGTGTGTGTGTGTGTGTGCATACACAGATCCCGGTTTCCCCCTGTACTCCCAGACTTGGCCTATGGTCCGCACTCAGCTCAATGCGTCTTTATGTTCAGTGTCAGCGGCGGAGCATGAGCTCACCCACTCCAAAAAACACACCAAATGACTTACAGAGACTCCCAAACACAGGCCGCAAACACAGAACAGCCCACTAATCCAAGAGCAATAACACACGCACCCACACGCATAACCAAACACACACACACACACACACACAGACACACACAATACACAAGGCGTCCACTGGCAACAACTCTCATTATGACTAATTCTGACAAGAAAGTAAGTGCAAGTAGAGAAAGTCAGAGAGAAAGAATCCATTTACAGTAATGAAGCCGCTTTATTTGCTCTGCGGTTGAGCAGAAACTAGACTGTGTTGTTTCTTCTTTCTTCTCTGTATTTATTAATTTATTGTCTGACTTGCATGCATGAGACGAAAATAGCCGCATAAATCACAAAACAGAAAACAATATGTCAAAACAGAACAGTGTCTCTTTAACATGCTAACTCTACCTGTCCATATATGTGCATAACTCCGTCTGTTTGTGTGCCCTCTTGCCTTGGCATGCCCTCCCCTCGTTACCCGCCTCTCCCACCCTTCCTCCTACTCGTTGCAGTGCTTGGAGGCAGATCCCAGATCAGAGGGCAGGGAGCTGGGAGCTGATAAGGAGCTGTACTGATGCTATCTGTCAGTCACAGCCAGAGGGCGGGGTCTCAGAGCCAGGGGGTCAGGACTCTCACGGTCCCTCGGCTCTCCCCTCCTTCCTTATCTAAACAAACAAAATTGCGCTCCTCGAGATGCTCTCACATACAGTGCAGGCTGATTATGAGAACAGCAGGCTGGACACAATAATATGAACACCTGACGAAGTTAAATGGTACAACAATGCCCCCAAACATGGCCTTGAAAAAATCAAGTGGAGTTGAATCGGCACAATTATTATTTAGTCTACAAAATGTGAAAAATAGAGACCCCAGAGTTCAAGTTAAGATCTTCACATTCAACTTTGGTTTGGGGAATCTGTAAGTAATCAATTATAAAACAAAACCTAGTGATTGATTCATTCAACAACTACATTAGATGGACACACTGTCATGTTTGCTGCAGTTTGAAATGTAACTTAAGGCTAAAAATCACTGCTTAACTGTGATCTGTGGTTAAAAGTTGTAAGTCTGTACTACATTCAACAGTGAGGTCACAGTGTATGACACATCCTGGGGTACAGATCCACATTGCTGCAGCAAGGTGAGAAATAAAACCACTGGAAGGCAGCAAATGCTTGATTTTTCAGCTGCTGCTACATTGCAGTTTATTAAATTTTATCTTTACTTAATCAAAATTTTGATTTCTATGACACAAAAGAAGTTTAACAGGCTAAATGCAAAGGACATGCATTTGTAGCAAATACAGTTATGTTTTAATTTAATTCAACATTCACAAGATTCCCTGTCAAAATCATCTAAATCAGAGGTTTCGAAACTTTTTTTTGCTGTTGTGCCATGAAATTAATCTCTCTTGTCTCTGGTGGAATATGGTTGTATACTGTCTGCAGTTTAATCAAAGGATGATTTTTTTTCTGACAAATATTTTTAAAAGAAAGCCAAACAAAGGATGAGGATCATTTGAGAAACATCCATTATCTTGCAAGAGCTCACAACATCCAGTTTATGATCCAAACTTTCGATTACCAGTTAAAGAACATGGAAAAGATCTTTTATAAAAGTTAACTTAATAATATCTACTTTAAGTAGGCTATACATAAAGTGACCTACATTTACTAAAATTTGTGCTTTTTTAGCAAAATAAAAGTAAATGCACTTTAACAGGACATTTTAGTACCTCTATTCATTAATTATAGGCCAACACATGCAATCTCAAATGCACAAATGTGCAAGAAAAACAATCATCTCTGTTGTTTGTGCAACTAAAATGATATTTTTCAAATATTGTCTCACCCCAGCACCTACTTCCCCTCTGTGCTTGTGTATACGTACACATGTCCCAGTGTTTGTTGGCCCCCAAATGTGTGCAGGTATATGCGCTGGTCAGTGTGAGCGCGTCCATGTGGGTGTGTGTCGATCCAGCAGTGTAAATATTGTGTTGTGCTCTAGTAACAGCTCTTCCTCTGGCTCTGCAGTAGCAGCACGCTCGACTGTTTATTTTGCTTCCTGACGGACGACTTCTTATCAAATAAGCAGACACTGCCTCCTAGCCCGCTGTCCAACCACGCGTTCCCAGAGGATATCCCGCCCACTCTCCTCTGGGCCGTCGGACAGTGGAGCCTTTGCTTGTCTGTGATGATTGACAGCTAAGTGAGCCACTCACACTGCTGCCAGTGTCATTTAAGGCATCAACAATGACTGCAATGACCTGTTTTAATGATTTTCAGTATGTTTTCAGAAATACTCAGACATTCACATACAGAGCAGATGTGACAGATGACGCACTGTTTACCCCTTGCTGCCATGGCAACCGCCCTCAGTTATGACAGAGAGATAAGGGCCGATGGTGGCTCCTACAATGTGGGCTTTTATGAGTCAAGAAAGGGTCTGGAGAGTCACTGCAGACACTTTCCAGGGTGAATGAAAGGATGGATTTAAAATGTACTTCAGTCTCAGACACACAAATACACACACACGCACACACACA
>JAQMCX010000032.1:7529770-7569997 GCA_029814765.1 Acanthurus leucopareius
TTAAAATCAAATGTAGTCATGGTGATTTTTTTATAAATCAGGAAATGCAGCAGTGAGGCTGAAACCACAGACTGCCTCCGTGTATGTGTGTGTGTGTGTGTGTGTGTGTGTGTGTGTGTGTGTGAGTGTGAGTGTGAGTGTGTGTAAGTGAGAGTGGCAGGGCATGCTGAGGTAGATTAATACCGCTGCTCAGAGGGGGGTTCCCCCATTCAGGGCTGACTGATGTGCGTCCCAAATTGATTTATGAAAACGGCCCTTAATCAATTATGTGTGGAGAAAGAGGGAGAGAGAGAAAAGCAGAGAAGAAGAAAGAGAGGATCTGAGGGGGACTGGGGGGGGGGGTGGAGGTAGAGAGGGTAAAATAAAGAGGATAGAGAGGGTGAAGCCGCTGAGGGAAAGTGTGTGAATGATGCTCCTCTGCTGAGGAATGTGTCTGATGGACGTCAGTTTCTGCCACAGGTGTCCATCGTGGTGGACGTGATGGTTTGTCAGAGTGACACAATGAACTGCGGTCGATCTTGATGTGTGCAGCCGGTTTCTTTAGGCAACACACTGAGCGTGCTGCATCCATAACATTTATCTTCATATTGCATTCATAAAACATGCAAAGGGTTTGTGACACAGTGTTATGTTGATGTAGAAAGAAAAGGGGGGGAAAAAATTGCACACATGCCCACAGTTAATAGCTACATGTGGATGGATGGATGGATGGGTGTAGAGGTTGAAGCTGTGCAGCAGAGTAATGTGGTTTCTGTAGTAATAATGGCCCAATTTTGGGCCGGGGGGCAGCGGAGTAGAGTGAAGCTGCAGTCGTTTAAAAAGCCCTTCCCCTGCCTTGCCCATTGTGCCTAAGACAGGGATGTGTGGGGGGAAGTGGGGGGTCACGCTGAGAGCTCGTTTCTCCTGCCTGTCAGAACTCTATCTGGGATCCAGCCGGAACTAATCAACTCCAATAGGCCTCCCCATTACCCAGGGTGCAATGGGCCACGGGCTGGGGGCTGGCCGGTGGGAAACTGAGAGGAGGAGAGGGGAGCAACCCCCCCCCACCCCAATCCTCTCACCCCCTTGCACCACCACCAGTACCTCCTCTGTCCCTGCACACACACGCACACACACACAAACACGGCATACTCCACCAGCCCGTGCTGCACACACAACACTCCCACTGTTTCACACTGAAGCAATAATAAACACTTGCAATAATATTTTCACAGCAAGCAATAGTCTGCTTCAGATCAGAACCTCGCACAGCTGTGGAGTACACTCCTATGCACACGGGCACCCACTCACGCACGCACGCACACACACACACACACACACTCACACATACACTCACACACATACACTTACACACACACACACACACACACATGCAAACATACACTCCTCATCACGTACAAGTCACACCATGCTGAGTCCAAAACATGAGACATTTTAGAAGGCACCTTTGGTGTGAAAACAAACACTAGAATTTATTAACGAAATGGCCTCTTGAAAACAAAATGCACCTGCATCAAAACAAATAAAAAATAAGATCTGCTCTGCTTATAATGTTCCAGTGGCCCATGTGATATTTAAAACCATTAATGTAACACAACAACTTTGATAATTTTATAAAATCCCTTGTATTTGAAAGAATCTGTCTTGAACATTGCTGTTTAAAAATTTTGGAAAATAATGCATTTCACAACTGACTGATGTTTAATGCCACAATTATTTCCACTACTTAAAAAAAACAAACAAAACAACATGAAACAAAACAATTTTATATTATGTGTTGTGAATTTTTAAAACTGCTTCTTTTCTTATGTAATATATCTCTTATTTTGAAATTAATAAAATATTTAAAACATTGATGGTAAAATAGCTATAATATAGGTCAATATAACTTTATTGCAGTACAATCATATTGCCCCCTAGTGGCTTGTTAGTCAAACTGCAACATTCAAGGCAGTGAAATTGAAGAATAAAGATGACATTATTTCTCTGAACCTTCATTTAACTACAAAAACCTTACAGAGTAATTTTATTAGGATACTAATTATTAGATTGATTCTGTTAGCAAATTACTAAAACACAAGAATTTATATGCAAAAAAAAGAGAAAATGTCCTCACTAATTTATTTATAAATCTATCTCATTATAGCTCAGGGGAAATGATGGCTCAAATGTAAAAACAAGAAAAGGAAGTATGTATTTCTAGAAAAACAAAAGTTCCTGCTCAGGTCTCTGTGGAGTCTAGACGACTATCGGACAAAGCCTGACTCACTTTGGACACTATCAAAGGCGATAGTGTGCGAGTGTGTGCTCAAACTTTAGTGTGTGTGTTTTTCTGAGTGACTTCAGCCTTCTTCACTGGGGTGAAGTGGGGGCAGATTTAAATGAGTAAAGAAAACTTCCCCCCACCTCCATTGCCTCCACTACACCCCCATGGCATTGTTTATGTGTGTGTGTCTGTGTGTGTGTGTGTGTGTGTGTGTGTGTGAATTTAGCATGCCTCGTCTCATTGGATGCACATATATTCCTCAATTTGAAAAACTTAATCAATATCAACTAGGTTTTTCTTCCCCTCACTGCAAGTTGCATGATGCATGTGTGAAAATGTGCGTACGAGGAGTGAAGGAGGTGTGTTGAGGCTGCTGAGAGGCCCACATAAAGGTGGTGGTGGTGTTGGGTGGGTGGGGGCGAGTCACATGGGAACCTTACCCAGACCCTGCGGTGGAGGGGAGGGCATTGAGAGGCACCGGTGTGGGGTTAATCCCCATTCACCCTGTCCTTCACTCAGCCAGGCCGGGCACAATAAGCCCCGCCCGCCCCCCCTGCGTCTCCACGGTGACCTCTCACCCCACGTTTACGGCTGCTGTCCCTGGCCCCTTTATGCCTCCATCCTGTTATTATCTGCAATATTTACTCCTTTTGATTTCCCTGCTGGCCATTATCTTCGCCTACACGGCACTCCTGACTGACTAGAACTCAAGTGCTCTCCTTCCTACTCCAGCATCACCCCCGAAACCTTAAAACCCTCAGCAAACACTACCTGAAGTGGAAATGAGTCAGCTTACAACCACTTATTTATGGCTTTTTGATTTAGGCCACAAGTAGCTGCACAGACGAGCAGCAGCCAATGAATGGACGGAGTCAAAGAGGTGCTGTTACAGGAGCAACTTGTGGTTAAGATGCATTACATGTAACCACAACATCCCTGGTTTGATTCCAGCTGTGAACCTTGGATGTAAATTACACTGCTCTCTGTGTGTATCTTCACAATAAACCATCCAATTAAAGCAAAAAAAGCACAAAAAGATTTTCTGTTGGGTAAAGTTAAATAAATACAGACTTCATTATATAAGGGTCACTTGAATTAATCTTAAAATCATTAATCAAAGTATTCAGCCAGAACTATCACAATATCAGATTTCATTGTATGATTATCATGGCCTAAATAACTTGTTAAATAATGATATTTATAGAAAAGTTTTTAAAAAAGGCTACTAGCAAATTTGACTTTTAACTTTTTTTGTTATGTGTTTTATCTTTGTTTTGGCAAATTAATCACAGTTAACATATGAGTGCAGAGGGGTGGAAAGAGTCTGTAATGTACCTGTTCAAAAATGAGCAAATTAACAATTACACTTAATTTTTTGTAACATGGTGATTGGCAACCAGCATTGAGGTGCATTTCTGCCACCTCCTTCTGAAATAATCTTAACGCAGGTATAAATAATAATAAAACAAAAGATGGAAATCCACTAAAAGAAATTTTCAGATGGAGTTTTTCTTACTTTTGTTTCTGTCAAGTGACATACTCCAGACTGCCATCTTCTGGCATTGGACTGTGGTGCATCTTTTTCTCCTGCACAGACACACATTCCATTTAGCAGGAATGAAAACACATACACATCAGACTTGAGTTATAAATAAAAGAATGACATCATAAACAGAAAATAAAAGACAGACTCCACAGATGTCCACCGTGAGGAAACTCCTGCACATTTTTCATGATGCATGCAGGTTACAGCAAAGTGAAAACACGATAGGAACATAAGTGAAATGTACCTGGAGAAAAAGAATAAAGTAAGTGTGTGTACATGCATGCCTTATATTACAAGAGACACAGGAGTCCAAGCCCTCAGAGATGGAGGAAATGAAATACTTCTTCCTGACTGTTCCAGTTATTTTTATGTCATAAGTGCATGAGCCAGTAAATCACAGTTATTTGTTTGCAGGATTTTTTAAAAGAAAAACAAGTGTCAGACAGAGAGAAATGATTGTTGGGGCAAAAAAAAAAAAATACCAACAAAAACCACAGACACCAACATAAACAAATATCTCAGATATGAGGGAAGGAGAAAAGAAAAACAAATGTTTGTGTGCATGTATGGTATCTTTGCGCGCCAAAAATAGCCACAAGAGGCCATACTTTGGTTAAAACCACAGAGAGGATAACTCTCTTAACTCCTCCTTCTCTTTCAGTCTCGCTCTTTTTTGCCTCATGGCTTATTGTCACGCAATTCCCGTCTCCCTTTGACAAACACAAATTAAACAAAAACACACAGAAATGAAGTGATATCAAACATGCCTCAAAGATGTGGAAAAAACAGACCATAACTAATGAAACCCCAGGCACAGAAACAAAGAGACTGTGTGACCATGCTTAGTTTAGGGGAATTCATGTTACCCACACACAGCGCACACACACACACACACACACAGCGGTGTGTATTTGGAGAAGCAATTACACACAAGATTGCTCAGCAGGGAAAATCAATAACGCTAAATTAAGCTGAATGAAAACAGGCACTCTGTAAATTCTCCTGTATATATCACTCAGAGGAATATATCTTTTTTTCTCACTGCACAGTTGTAGCATGTTTCATATAAGGAATGAATTTAGGGTGAACATAAATTTAAGGCATACACTCGAAGACTTTACCGGCATGAAAATAAGAAACACTTAGGAGGAAGAGTTGAACTGTGAAGGGGCTTTACTGAAAATACAGTTACACAGTGAATGCATAGGATCTTAAATGTAAACTTTAAGCAAGGTGAGCATCTTCATTTGAAGAAACCTTTTATTTAGTAAAGGTGTATGTTTAATGTTTTGTTGAAGCAATCTGCACATCTCAATCCACAGTTTCATTTACTTAAATTAAGACATGTCATTAGAAGCTATAATACTTAAAAGATTTCCAGATTCTTAACTAGAAAACAGTGAGGACAAAAACCAAAGTTCATTTTTAAAATTCAAAGTTTAATTCAGTCGGTTAAAATACAAATACAAAACACTACAAGACAGTTTTGAAATGTCCTCATGTTGATTCCTCATTGTGTCATCTGACATGAGCAGACAAGGCGAACCAACCCTCTCGCTCTTTGCATTTTTCCATCTGCAGAGGAAAAAAAAGGATGCAAGAGATTTAGATCCAAGTGGTGACAGTTTGGGGAAACTCGAGTATCTTCATGTAATGTATGGTTTGTCTGTGTGTGTACCTGTGTTTTGTCAACCCTTTTCTCTCCTCCAAGACTGTAAGAGGACACTTCAGAACCAGCATGTCTGAAATATAACAATTAAATATAAAGTAAACTTGTAGTATGTTTTTTTACAGATACAGTACATGTGTCAGTTTTATCCTTGCTGTAATTATGAGTGAGCTCTTGGGTTAGGATCTATATAGTGAATTATGTAAGGCAGTAAATCTAAAAAAGTTTTTTAAAAATTTCACTCCTGTAACAGATATTTCACTTTTCTCACCCAAACTTGATTAAAGTGTCAACTTCATTACCTAAAACCTATTAACCTTGTATTGTTATACTCCATGATTGTACAAATTGATACCATCTGTCTTTACATTGTACTTGCAAGAACCACAAAGTATTTCGGAAACTGAAGTCTCTTTCTGCAACATCCCTCTTCCAAAAGGATCTACTTACAGTCTCTCACTGACGCCAGTCTGTGACAGAAGCTGCTGTTCAGTCAGCAGCATAGACACCTCTGGACTTCCTCCTTCACCTGAAAATGTCATACAAGGTGTTTTGTTTTTTTACACTTTCTTACATGCAGTTACACAGACAGACACAGACATGTCCAGTTAAGTAATCATACCCCCTGAATGTGGGCTAAAGGCAGACGGTGGGATCGGGGAACCAGACGGTGAAACTCTGACTGAAACATTTTGCTTCTGTTGCTCAATGAGCTCCAGAAGTCGACCTCTGGCGGCTGCACTTTGTCTGTTTAGCTCCAGGAGGCGCTGTTCCACACTGCTCACAGAGAGGTTGTTTGAAGATGTTGTCTAAGCAAGACAGAGAAAAACAAATCTTGAGTAAACCTGGATCATTACCCATGAAAATGATTACTAGAGTGTCCTGGTGGCTCAGTGTAGTACTGCAACAAGCCATGTTTGGATCCAACGAAGGAAGAAATCTGTGAATTACCTCTTTGCCCAAATCCATTGTGTTTTTTGTGTGTTTTACATTATTGGATATGGAAAGGATAAAGGCATAAAAGGACTACTAACAGATCTGTGGAGGAATATTTCACATTCTTTTGAGACTTAAGACAAAAAATTAAACCAATTTAAAAAGATGAAGAAAACATTTACATTTCAAGTAAATCATAAAATAATTGTGTTCTATAAGACCTCTAACATGATACATTCAGTGGACTGCCATCTATCAAAATGTATATTTTCTTTCTTTCTTGTCTCTTATGTACCACTAGGGTTTCAAAATGAAGAATATAACACCTAAGAGCTTCAGAAAAGTAGAAGATATTTTGTGACAAACAAATGGATGTGTCTTCTAAGCTCATGTTGGAACAATCTCATCTTAATCTTGGACTTAATCTCACCGGATTTGGGTGTTGCTCCGCTTCAGGTGCTTGGACAAGCCGGCCTCTACTCCTTTTGCTGCTAGAAACAGACATCATCCTCTCTCCAGCACTTTGGGGAGTGATTCTTCCTGAGCTGCTGGAGCTCAACCGTCTCTGCTCAGCGCTACTGTCAGGCGATCTTCTGACCCCTGACCCAAGGCCCTTAGCCTGGTTAAGCTGGGCCTTGATCAGGTCATTCTGTTTGGTTAGCTGGGCGATCTCAGCCAGCATGGCCTCAGGAGTGAGCAGAGAGCTGAGAGGGTCAAAGGTCAGCAATAATGAGGAAGTGGAAGGCAGGCTGGTGAGATGATGGCTGGCGAGGCTGGAGGCTGAGCTGTGGGCCTGAATGTTCTTACTGGAACACGGGACATCTACAAGAGGACGCTCCTGGTGAGGCCAAAGAGAATGAGTGCCTAAAGTGGGGGGAGAGGTGGATGAATGAGCGAGACGGTATGATGGTATATGGCTGAAATCAGATAACCAAAAAGAACCAGGATGTTACCAGGAATTTCTTGCCATGTGTCTCTCTGTTGAGGAGGAGAGAGCAAAACAGCAGGGGAAACTGGGCTTTGTAGTCTTTCAACATCTCTCTCAGTAGCTGGTGCAGACTGACAAACTGTTAGTGATATGTAGAAACAAATTATGGACTATTTTTTATACAAATATCAACGTGCACACACACACACACACACACACACACACACATTCTGTATGAACCTGCAGCATTGAAATCAGAGTCTTGGTGTGGATCAGCATGGCCCTCCACTAGTCCAAGTCCTCCCATTACCAACAAAACAGTGTCCAACTTCTGCTCCAGCTCTGCTGTCTGCTGCTGCAACCCAGCCTGAGGGGAACCCGAGAGAAAATAACAGGATTTATAAAAACAGTTGACATCTGGACAATGAACCGATTCAAATCCATGTGGTAAGCTCAATCTCACCTGCAGGGCGGCGGCCTCATCTCTCAGAGTCATCGTCTCAGCAGTCAGAGCATCAATCAGACCACGCTGCTCCTTCAACCCTTCCTCCAGTCTTCTCCTCTCCTGAGCCTCTTTGTGAGCTTCCTCTTCCCTCTACGGACAGTTAAATTTAATGGATGACAATACAGAAATCACGACAATACTGAGCAGAAACGAAATACTGGAATTCTACCATCAAATGTTGCCTGGAACATTGGAAAACTCTGAAATAGTAAAAATATGGCATGCTTAAGAAAAGTGATAAGTTTTTAGTATACAAAATGTGTAATAAAGAGCCTTAAACATGCCCAAACCCTAGTACGATCATTTAACATTCTTATGAGCAAAGCCAGTTACATTCCTGTACCATGTCTATGCATGTCTGCTGTATATAAATAAATATATATGCACCTAACTATGAGATTGTTTAATAAAGACTTAAATCATTTAAAGTACCCGTTTGAGGAGGTGCACTAAACGTCCCAGAGTTGACACTAAGGCAACAGAAAATCCAGTGAGGCCTTGTGTTCTGTGCTGCTTTTGACTCTGTGCTGAAGTTGGTTCAGTTTCAGGACTCAGAGAGTCCAAGTCTGCCTCCACCTGACCCAACATGGCCTGCAGCATGCCCAGACTGGACTGGTCCCCACTGAGAGAGGCAACAGAGGAGTTATTCAGCTCCGAACTCTGAGAAACACACTTCTTGGTCCTACTGGTACGTCTACCGATCCTGCCTGAAAAATAAGTATACAGAAAAAACAAATAAATACTGTTTATTTCTTCTGTTTATGCAATATTCAGCAGTTTATATGAGGACATTTGAGCACATCATTACACACTATGAAGAACAAATAGCATTTGAAAATACCTGACTGGTTGAGAGGCATCTCAGGGTTCAGGACCTGTGAAACCAGGACCGAAGGTTCCTCCTTGCCTTCCTCTGACTGGCTTTGTCTAGACTTAACACGTCGGACAGCCACTGTGGCATTGAGAGCTAAAACAAGGAGAATTGTGTTTTTATGTTAAAAAAACAATATCACACCTGATGAAATGTATAATGTCACTAGTGATTGCATGAAATACATCATGTTTTAAAATGTTTTCTTTTTTTCTGTCTTCGGAGAAAAGTTTTGTCATCCTACCTGTTTGGTCTGGAGCTCTGCCTGATGTGCAGGGGGTAACAGGACTGTTATCTCTGTCTACCTGGTGAGAGTTGGGACGATAAGCTTTCTGCTGCTGTATAAATCTGCCTCGAGACTGCGCTTTCATTTTTTGTAGATTGGCCCTGAATAGAAAATTAGCAATCAGTTAATGTTTTGTATTTCTCAGTTTACAGATGAAAATACTGTCCATTTTGCAGGAATTATACCTTTGGATTACATAATTGTCTGGATGGCCAGTAAAACTGCTGTCTTCATCACTACAGTATTCCTCTGAAGCTTCTACCTCATTAAGAGCCTGTAAAGAAAAAATGTATGCATGCAAGCCTGTTAATACAGACCAAAGTCTATTATGCAAAAAAAAATAGACTGTAAAAAGACAAACACTCAGCAGCAAAAGGATGACATTATAGTGGCACACACACAGACCTGTTGGTCCATTACAGACTGGCTGAGCAGTGACAGCTGAGTTGGAGGATCTGGTCTTTGGTGCACAGGCAGCTCTGAATCAGAGTCACAGTCTGGAGCCATTGTCACACTGGGGTGCCCTGCAGAAACAAAGACGAATAAAGACAAAATGTTGTGCTTTTATTTTAACGTATTATCATCTGAGAAAACCAATTATACAGATCAAAATGGTGAAGAAAAGGCAATGTCTGCTTAATTCTTCAAGCAAGGAAGAGGTGAACACAGTATTTTTCTCCATGTTATTTATTTAGCAATAAATTTATCCATATGTATGAATAAGTGAATAAGAAGTTTTCTACCAGTCTGCCTGCGTGGAGCATCTCCAAACAAGTCTTTGACCACAGCCATGGCCCTGTCAGAGCGAGCCAGCACATCTTGCAGCAGAAGCTTGTCAGAGAAGACCTGCAGCAGTAAAAAAAACACTATCATCACCAACACCTATTTACTTTTGTCTCTGTTTAATGAAAGAAACAAGCAAACATGAAGCAAAGAAGAAACTAATTTTAAAGTGACATTTATTGTCACACACCTCCCTAATGATGCTGAGGCTGGCCTGGTCTAGAGGAGCACGTTGTCTGAAGCGATGTTTGAGGGCTTTCTCTCTCAGCTCCCACTGAGCCGCAGCCTTGTTGTGGGACTTGTGAATCTCATGCCGATGGCTCTGAAGCAGAAGCAAACAATCACAAGAGCAATTATGGGCTGGGAACAATTATTGTAATTGTTTCAGTACAATCGACTCACTAAAATGATTCACAAGTGTTATGTGCTGTGAATGTTGCACTAACAAAGCACTGATTAACAAGCATATGGTCAAACACCTCACCAGCTCTGCAGGTGTCAGCTTGTGCATGGACAGGTCACTGACCGTGCTCTGAAACAAACAAGAGAGGGCTTTCAATACTTACTTCATTGTTATCAAAACAGTGATACTTTATTATTTTTTTTAAATAGCCCAATAGATTACTAAATGAGTGTAAATGTTTACTGCAAACGTGCAATAAGAGGAATATTCTCATAATTTTTAAAAGGAGGACAGCTGTCAGTACTCACCACCCACTCTTTTTTGGGAGCTGTTGTCTTCTTGGGACGAACAGGCCTTTTTCCTTTGGTGTGTTGTTGTGGACGCCCAACTCTTACAAACGACATCTTTTTACAGATAATATGAAACAATTACCTTAATTTAGTTGCCTCTACAGAAGAAACACAGCTGTTTGTTTTAATACGTTATGTGAGCATGTATAACCATGGGTAAATGCAACAGTAAGTCAATGTAAACTTAAAATATTAGTGCACAAAGACTCAATCCCAATAGTAAGCTAGCAGGTAGCCTACGTTATTTACACACCATCAATGTTAGCTATTTGCTGCTAGTCAAATATTTAAACAATACTTACGTTCTTGGAGATACAGCCACGCTAAATTATCAAGAAGAGTGTTTTGGGTCTTAAAACACTTCGCAACCACAGCTTAGCGGTTGTCGAAGCGGAACGGTATCAAAATCTCCTCTTGAGTTTGTTGTGTGACAGTTTTTCAACAGTTGCGCGCCACTTCCTGTGCTGTTGCTACGGACACCGCTTCACAGAGGTGCATGATGGGAGCTGAAGTACGGACGAGCAAAGACACTTGGCGGTGAAAGAGGAAACCTTTAAAATAAAAATATAAGAATATTTAGGCTACACTACCATAATGTATATATATCATTTAAATAAATACTGTTATTTCAGTGTTGAAGTCCATTAGCCTAACGTTACATGTAATAGTCCAGAATGATGCATGGTAAAAATACAGTTTCCTTCTTATTTAAGGTCTTAAAAGTAAAAGCCCTCATTATGGAGCAGAGTTGCCTCATGTATTATGATTTAAGTATTATTGCAGATGCATGGCAAAGTAAGCAGATTTCTACAGTTGGTACAAAGGCACATGTACTGTATAAACTTTAGTTTAACCAATAGAATTTTATTAGCTCATCCAATAGCACAATTTTTTAACATTCAGTACGAGTACAGGAACTTTAAAACATGTATTGAAGTACAATATCAGTGATAATAGGCCACATAATTACTTTCACAGCAGTCAATAAATTGTAGCCTAATGCATCAAAATAAAATGACAGGTTTTGTATGTTAAGTCATAACTTGAAAATTATGGAGCCATCATAGCTCTCTTAAATGTAGGAAAGTTAACAGTTTTTGCCTCTGAAATTTGGTGCAAACGAGAAACTAGACGCTATCATTATTAACATTATCGACTTTTGCATTAGTGATTATACTACCACGCATATTAAAGCCCGTTTTCCCCCAAAAAATAGTAGCATTGACTATTGTTAAAACTTGTGTGTGTTCCTCAAAAGTTATAGTGATGTCGCCAGATGTTTGCAACGGAGAAAGTATCTGGCACCAACACTAGATGGCGGTGACACCATGTAAATCCGTGCTGTGGGCAGCGATGGGGTATCTGCAGGCCCAGTGCCAAATTTTCAAAACTCTCAGAGTTTGCTTTCCACCGGGAGAAATCTGACAGCCATTCAACACAGATTCAACACAGAGCACAGGCTGAAAAAGTTTCACTGAAGTTTGGGGCGACTGCTCAAAGTAATTCCCTGATAAGGAATAAAAAAGCCACGTCAAGGTACCAACAATGTTGGACAAGAATTTTTTTTTTTTTGCTTTCAAAATAAAGTACGGTTCAACAAGTGACGAATTTGAAAGTGACAAACAGGTAATAACAGAAAACACACTCATATAGTTAGTTTTAGTATACAATATAAATTATAAAGCAAATAGAAGTAGATTAAATAGTTTAATTTGCTACAATATGAAAAAAATTGTAATCAGAGTTCGCGCCTTATTTTAAAGATATCCAACGGAAGTTGTATTTTACTCTTTGTAACTTGACGCCGGCGGTTCCGACTGCTGATTACTCTATTAGGAGACGTGTGTAGATTTGCATCTGGGTTAATACACACCCCTCTCACTCTGACGCGAGGTCGGATAAACTCTGTGCGCTTTAGTAAAATCGGGTTAGACTAATCCAGACTTGGTTCGCTGACTTCTGACGCCCAACGATGCAGACTAAGCCACATAAGTTTGAAAAGTTTTCTTTGAGCACGGGGCTGGCAGTGCGGGGTCTCAGGAGTGACAGAGGCATGGATCAGGGTACAAGTGCTGGTTTCTCTGCATCCTTGTGGGGAGTCATTTGAAGAGTCAGGAGAGGAACAGCCTCGCTGCGGTGCCAAAGGAGACCGTTTTTTAGTCCTGGATTTAGCCCGAGCCTTGAAGGTTTACAACTGGAGCTTAATGTTGTATTTTCCGTGACTATTTTACCTTAAATAACACCTACTCGGTGTTTAGAATTGTACAACTTTTGGATAATCACCGACACAGCGGAGTGCTTTTTTGGAGACGCTGGATCTGATTTACGCACGGGATTCCTCTAACAAATGACAGCTTCTAAGTGGTTTGCTTCTCCCTCGCTTAATCCCCTTGGCTCCCTGTATCGCTCCGATCCACTTAATCAAAGTAAACGCGGGGAGTGAAAGCCTCTCTGTCCCTTTCAGTGAGCCAGCGTGCGGCCGCGGGCCACCTGGCTGAGGATGTGGGGAGGAGGTTTTCCAATGTATGTCACCGTGATTGTGACTCTACTACTGGTCATTATCGATGTTAAAGCCAGTGGCGAGTATTGCCACGGCTGGCACGACTCCCAAGGTGTATGGAAAGAAGGTTTCCAGTGTCCGGAGAAGATAGACGGGGAGGACGCGATCATCTGCTGCGGAAAATGCGAGCTGCGCTACTGCTGCTCCAGCACGGACGCACGGCTGGATCAGGGCAGCTGCGACAACGACCGGCAGGCTCAGGAGCCCGGGACAGAGAGCAAGGAGAACAAGGACTCCGGTGCAGGTATGAACCAACTTTTACAGTTTCAGCTACTTTAGCACAAATATTACGCATATTGATAAGACCGTCATTGAACCATCTCTAAGAAAATGTGCATAACAGTTACAACAGTTTATAACAGGACAACAGGAATAAAAACATCACGCAAGAATTATGTATAAAAATTTTGAGTTAATTTATTCAGTGAGTCTGTTGGCTAGAATGTTGTTTGAAGGTTGTTTTAGAGAAATTAGCTGTCACAAATAAGTTTCTAATCCCTCCTCATATACTCAAGTGTTCTTCTCGTCTAAGAGAAAAAAAAATGTCTCAGAAAATGTACAAAATAGTAACTGACTTGTTGTTTAAATACTGGTCAGTGTGGTCTCGTTAATCTCCTTTGTTATCACGGTTTATTTCAAATGAATGTATTAAGTTGCCTAAAAATAAATATAAACGCTGAGTGTGTTGACGCCATGCCCAGTGCGCATGCACAGGATGTCTTAAATTTGATTGTAAACTGCAGACCTATTACAAGGTTCGGTTTCCTCTCATAAACCCAATAGTCCCACAGTATCTCCCTATTAAGAGTTTCATCTGCTGCCCGCCCCGGTTGGCAACAACAGCTGCACAGGAGACAGCAGCAGACTCCTCCAAAAAACCAGTTAACTGCGCGCACAAATGGCAAACTGTGCCGCGCGGCACTTATAAATAGCTGTGTTTGTTCTGGCCTGTAACAGTGCAAGAGAGGGCCGGGCTCAGATCACGCTGTCCCCACGGGGATCAAGTTTGGACTTGACCGGATCTTGGACAGTGGCTCACCAAAGGCGCTGACAGTTCCACTCATAAAAAAACACGCACACATCTACAAACTGCGTTATGTATGATTTCCTATCAGGGTCGTGGAGTCTCTTTCCCATCGTCTGATTCTTCCTGTGATCCCCCACTGCAGGATCTTTGGTGTCTGTGGGCTTTCAAGGGATTCACACCCTGACTGGGTCCAAACAATACATTCACATAAACTGCATTTAACAGAGGAATCATAACCAAAATATGAGGGAAACATATCCCATATTTTCCAGTGTCTGAAGTACATTAGGTAACAATACTGACGTCTTACTCCACCCTGGCTCCCCATTCATCATGCTTACATTCTCATAAATAAATCTACCAGAAAGTCCCTTGAAGCTGCTTTCTATCTTGGATAAAACATCAACAAGTAGATAACAGCACTCCAGAAAAATGGGTCAAATGTTTGACATCAGAGAAAAGGGCAACACAGACTTACTTCATGCTTCCCTGGAGGATATTATGCCCTCTTTTGGACCTCCTGCTATAATCTGTCATTTGCTAAGACTGTCATGCCTTATCACTGCTGGAAGAGGTATATACATTTCACTCACCGGTCTCCAGCCAAAAAAACTTACAGAAAAGCAGCTTATTGTGTCTTTTTTTTTTTATACAAGACTTTGCACAGTTTGTGCATTTCATTCATTTTTCAAACGCTTGCAGCCTATTAATCATCCAGAGAAAGATACACACTGTATTGTAGTGTAATGGATAACAGGCAGGAAATTATTAATGTGCTCAACATGAAGGAACATATGGTATTTATGAACAGGAGAATGCCCGTGGGATAGTCGCCGGAGACGAGGGAGAGTCCAGCCAGCGCAGCCACAAAGACTCTGCAAAAACAAGAGCTTAAGAGAAGGGGCTGCTGTGGCTGCGGCATGGCTGCCACAGCTCAACTGCAGCAACAGGTGTGAAGAGCGACGGGGAACAATAGGAGGGTTTCAACCAACATGTGCACAAGATGAGAAAATCATGCATAGCAAGAGGGAGAGAAAAAAAGTTTAAAAGTACTTTCTTTAAAATATAGCTAACAGTTAAGTTCTGAATTTGAAAAAAATGAGAAGAGTTTTCAAGATCTGATTCAGTGGTAGAAAGTCACTGAGTATATTTACACAACTGCCCCTCTTAAGTACAAGTATGAGGTACTATTTACTCCAGGTTACACTTCTACTTCACTACAGTTCAGGGAGACATAATGTAATTTTAACCCGACTGCATTAATTTGACAGCTGGTTACTGGTAGTAGCACATTAAGAATTTAAATTAATCAGCATAATAATATATATTAATGAATGATTACATATTAAACAAGTGATTTCCAATCTCTTTGGGATTTCATAATGAACAAAGATTAAAAGTTTAAAAGTCCATAAAAATTTGTTTATTAGACTTTTATTTTTTAGCCTTGATTGAGACTTAGTTACATAGATGGCCATGTAAGTCTGTCAGACCCCCATTATGGTACAAAGTGAAATATCTTAAACAATTATTTGGTGTATTTTCATTAAAAAGATGATGGCCCCCCTTGAGATAAGCTGTCATAACTTTATTGATACATTAAGTTTTCATACCTTAAGTATCATCTCAAAGAAAAGTTCTAACTTTAAGTTTTTGACTTCGGTTTTTGACTAAATACTCCACCAAACAAAACTGAACTTGTGGTGCTAATTAATAAAATAAAGAAAGAAAGCAAACTAAAATGGTAAACATGCTAAAAAAAATTATACCTGCCACTAAACACAAGCCATTCAGCATTGTCACTGTGAGCATTTTAGCATCTTGACCTTTAACCCCAAACAGCATTCCACCTAAGCGCAGCCTCACAGCACCGCTAACATGGCTGCAGTTGCTGAGTCTTGTTTCTTCTGTCCTACTGCCCCTTTAACGACCTCCCAAATTTATCTTGCGACCTTTGGGAGGGGGCCTGCACATTAAGCTGAGGACCATTGGACTAATGTGCCGTATAGCTCATAAAGTAGCTAAGACTAGCTTCACTGTGAGTAACGGTAAAATGCTGCTCACCCACCGATGCATCAATGGCCCACTGTAAGGATCTAATGATGTGATAGGTTATATGATTATATGTCAGTCATAGCCGGATATTTTTTATTCATGTTAATACATCTGCACGTCTTTTTAAGTAGGACTCTCACTTGTTAAGAAGTATTTTTTTATTGCTGTAATGGTATTTGCACTTAAGTAAAAATCTGACCACTTCTTCCACCACTTCATTTGCTGAGCTTTCAGTGGTGCTTTTTTCCCTCTCCATCACTGATTTACAGTTTAGTGTTTTGGAAAGGAACTCTGCAGTGAAAGTAAGGATGAAGTAACACAAGATGAGAGTTTTTGCAGTCACTAATCCTCATCATCCCTGCAGAAAAAGTGTGTGGGAGCAGAGACATTGAGGTGGAGGCCATATAAGTTCAGTCCAAAAGAGGGCTGTCAAACGCTCCCTTGGACATTTCTGTGCTTGTAACTTATATACTTGTTTCCATAACATAGTTCCTGTTAAAACTTGTTTATTGGAGGGTGTGTAGCTGTGAGGTACATTTGCCTCTGAAGCTGACACCGTGTTTTGTCACAGGGAAACAGGTCAAGGTCCTATAGTTTGCTTCATGACTCCGTCTTGGCCTTTTCCGTCACTGGCCTACGTCTTTTGTCACCTGGACTTAACGCCTCAGCCAATGAATGTCCTCAAGCTCTTAACAGGTCTCATGCAGTAATCCCGTTTTAATACCCTGCTACGTTTGATGAGCATTTTGAAAAAGTTTCTCCAGGCCGTATGGATGCATTTCAAAGAGACAAAAGGAAACTGGAGCCAGTTGCCACCTCTCTCTCTTTGGCATACAGTTACACCTCATAACACATGGGCACATTCAAAGTGGAAAATAACTACACCCTGTGGGAACAATAAAAACACAACTAATCACTTATAATGTAACATGGTCGTTATTGTGTTTGTAAGGTGTTTGTGTGAGTGAGCATGGGAATGAAAAAGTTTGGGAAAACACCTCAGAAGTGACCTCATCTCGCCTGTCGCCCTGTTTCTGCCAAAAAACATTCAGTCTGCGCTATATTATTTAGCCGAAAAAGGCACAGTTAGAACGAAAACTGTTATTTTTTAAACTAAAAAGTTATTGATGATCATGTTTCAGAGTTAATATTTGAGCTTCTGCTCCTCACTGGAGTTGAGATCTTCAGGTATAAAAATGTCAGGATTTCTAAGCTGTTTTTAATAATGCCTCTGCTACTTGACACTCTGATCGGTGAAATTCTGTGAGTTACACAATGCTTTCCTATGAGTCTGATTTGCTGTTTCAAACAAAAAAAAAGAGAAAAGAAAGAAAAGGTCAGTGTGGAGGAATTGGCTTACTCCTTTGATTTAAAGGGCTGAATAACCTCCCATTCAGCTACATTAAATCAGTCCACTTTAATACCCTTCTTTAAGCAGAAGCCAAGTACTGGAGTTCAACTTGAGTAACTTTTTTTTTTTCAAAGGGTTGGTCATAAATAGCTGAAGAAAAAAAAGAGAAGGGTCACAAATATCTGTTGGCAGCCGGCCTTAAGAATGTCACCCATGCAAACACATACACACACACGCAGGTCTGCAGGGTCGAGGAGGCTTGGGACACAGCAGGGTGCTGAGGATTAAAACAGATCAAAACAAAGTTAATAACTGCTAATGAGAGCCCTGGACTCCCCGGGGACCCAAATCCTGGTGTACCTCTCATTCTTCTACTCAAGTCCAAACACTCCTCTCAGCTCACTCTTTTGTTTCATTGTCTCGCCCAATCTCCACTTGCATGTAGGAGCTTTGCCTGTGTTCGAGAAGCGGGAGTGTGAGTGTGTGAGGCGGCAACGCTGTTTGAAGTTTAATGTTTAACTCAGAAGTCAGACAGAAGCAGATGTGATTTCTCTTTTTTTTTAACAGGAATGTGTGTTTCTTCTCTCTCTCTCTCTGCAGTGCCCATCTATGTGCCGTTCCTGATCGTGGGCTCCGTGTTTGTAGCCTTCATCCTGGTGGGCTCTGTGGTTGCTGTGTGCTGCTGTCGCTGCCTCCGGCCCAAACAGGAACTGTCATCAGGAAGTGCGACAGGAGGCGGGGCCAGCGGTGGTCGCCTCATGGAAACCATCCCTATGATGGCCAGTGCAGGGACCTCCAGAGGTTCGTCGTCCCGCCAGTCCAGCACGGCCACGTCGTCCAGCTCGTCCGCACCACCCCCTGCGTCCCGCCCCGCTCCCCCTCCCCTCATGAGGGCTCAGGCCTCCTGCTGTCTGCCCCCTGATGCCAGCGTCTTTGTCAACATGCCCACCAACTTCTCCGTACTCAACTGCCAGCAGGCCACGCAGATCATGCCTCACCAGGGACAGTTTCTGCACCCGCAGTACATCGGCTACGCCCACCCTGTGTCCCCCACCCCGGCCTTCCTGGATCCCACTCAGGGAGGATACAGACCCCTTCAATCCCCCTGCCCTCCCCCCACCGGTGGGTCCAGTGTCACCAGTGACCAGAAATACCCTCCAGTGACTGTGTGATGAGGGGCCAACCTGCAGACCACTCCGCCACTTTGTTGTGAAGTTTAACCTGTGAGGGCAGCACCAGAGACCTTTTGGGGTGATGCTGCTGGGTGGAAAAAGAAAGAGAGGGAGTCAGACTCACATGAAGGACTCATGAAGGCGTTGAAGCGGCAGGGCCTGCCCTGCTTTTGTGTGTGATGTGTGTCTGTTTAGTGTGTCACATGTTCTCTTTGCAAGTTTAAATGAGCTAAGCTCAGCCTGTGATGGGGTAAGATGGATGCTTAAACAAGTTTCTATCTGGATGCAAAGACAAAACTACATATTGGAGGGTTTAAAAGCCCGGTTGAGTGATAATGCACAGCTCACTGCAGCCTGCAGCTCAAATAAAGACTGTGCATGTGTCTGTGTTTGCATGTATGTGTATGTGAGAGTGAGAAAAAGATTTTTTGGCTTCTCGTGCTAGAATGAGTGATGACTGAATGATTTATAGCAGTGAACTGTATAAAAAAATGGATATTCAAGCAAAAAAACCAACAAAAAACTATGACCACATGCTGTGTTTATGCCATGTGCACATCTGCACTTGTGAATGGTTGTGAGTGGTTTATGCAATACAGTATATGTTTGTTTATGTTGAAAGTATGAGTAAAGAAAGCATGTGCAAAGATGTTTGTACTGTATATGTGTGAGTTGGGGTGAAGTGTGGACGGATGTGGTCGTATGAGTAACTGTGAGTGAACTGTGTGTAATGGGAAATGCAGGTGGCGTGATGTGAAATGCAGTCGCCATTTCCCTGAAGACCATTAAACTCTAATGAAGTGAACACAGGACATAGACTGTGACGCTCCACCTAACTATACAATCCCCCCTCCTGCCACCCAAAAAGAAAAAAACACATACACACACACACACACACACAAATCCCCCACTGCCCTGAGAGGAAACACACAGACCCCCAAAAAATTAAAATATTTACACAAGGCTGGCAGTTAATGTACCTGACAAGTGTGAAAGTGTGACAGAGAAGGAGTGAGAGGCAGCTCTCTGAAGATTACAGAGTTAATTATACAGTGAAAAACTCAGCCAGCTGCCCCCTTCACTTCTCTCCCGTGAGAGTTGTGTGTGCATGTGTGTGTGTATTTAACACTCCCACAGTTCAGTGCGTTAGCAGAGGGCACAGGCAGCTCCAGGGCAGCTTTGACTCATTATTTTCCACTTAAGAACAGCACAGAAATGGTGGTTTTTTAGTTGTTAATGTGAAAAAAAAAGGAGTTAGTCACACTTGTTTCAGCGGTTCTGTGTACTGTTGTGCAGCTGGGTCGCTGGTAACTCAGTAGCATGCAACTCTTGAGGAATGTGCTGCTCCACTGAGCGTGCAGCCTCAGATGTCTCATCGTACCGAAACCGGTATGTTTGGGTACCTCATCTGTGCTCCGAGCATGTCTTTGAGATACAGTTGGCAGCTTGTGTGTGACAAGAAAAAACTTTGAAGTAATGTATGAAAATTGGTCCAATTTGATGCAGGAGTGGCATTTTTTTTCATTTGAATTCTAAAAAAAAAATAAAATTTCAAAATAAAAGCAGTGTGTTGAGAGCTTATCTTCCACTGTCATTAACATAAAACATCAAAGCTCCTTGTGCTTTATCAGCAGATTTTTTTTTTTTTTTTTTTTTACCATTGCCTCTCTGGATAAGTGATATTTACATACAAACACTTGGAAACTTGGTTAGCAAAACCAAATGTGTAGTCAATGCATTTTGAACAAAGAGCTGTCTCAAACTCTTAATCCCCTTTAAACACAAACACTCTGATACTTAAACACTAATTACACCCATTCACAGACAGCTCTGCCACCCACAGAGGCCAGAATGAGTACCTGACACACCACCCGACTCACAGAAAGGAGGAACAATAAACCGAAACAATGGACAGTTTAAAACTACAGCGATGTGGAGGTGTAGTTTTGGCGAGGCCCCTCCAGAAACTCGGCTACAGTCATGTGGAAAGCTGAGCGGTCCGTTGGGGAGTCACCAGGGAGAAGTTGAAAAGCATAAATGACTCCCTGGCTCCTGCTCGGCCGCGGCACGATGGATTCTCCATACTGGAGCAGCTGTAGTCGGTTTGGGCTGGGTCACATCCAGGAAGGTGGGTGGGAAAGGAGTCTCCAGTTGGACTCCAATGTGCTGGGGGGGGGTATTAATCGGCTAATGGTCTGTCTACACTGGCTCTCCTGAGCTTTAAGCGGGAGCGTGGGAGAGGTTTGATCTTGGTAACATATGAAATCACTTTTATCTGATGCACAAATCAAGGCTTTTTGATCCATTTTGAGTACAAAATGTAAACCAAACTCCTCTTAGTGAGTCTACAATCAAGAGACGGAGACATTTAGTCAGGCCATGGATTGATTAGATTTAATGATTAGGACTCAGATGGACAACCCCTCTCTTTCGCCCTTTCAGTCTTGCACTCCTGAACCAGTGTCCTCAACATAGAGCACACAGACAATGGACTCTACATTCAGACAAATCCCAGAGCCAGAAACAAACACATGATTCAGGCGTGTGTCTCAATCAGATCCCTTCTGTTTGGATGCCTATTAGCAACTAGTTCAAGTAAAATATTTCCTATGAGACATGTCTCCACATATGAGTACAAAAACAGGCATTAATGAAAAGAGAAAAAAAATATAAACACATACACATGAATGTCCACTTTAATAAAAAAAGAAAAAAAGAAAACAGTCCGGTTAAGAGTGGAAATCCAACAGAACTGGAGGAGGAAGCTCTAATGCCAGGCTCGCTGCTTCTATGTGAGCTGAGGATGCTCGACAGGCGGCATCGGGAATCACAGGAATGGTCAGAAACAACAGAAAACAAAGTGGATTATTTTTCGAGGGACGACTTATGCCGCAGACGGGGAGGGGCGCGGAGGCTGCAGAGAGAGTTTAAGAGATTAAGGTGATATGGGAGAAGATGTGAAAGGAGAGATAAGCAGGATGCAGACCCGCTGGGGGGAGTTGGAGGGGTTGCAGCAGGGCGGTGGTCCAGTTTTGGCGTGAGCGTTCTGCCTCAGTGGCATCTCTGTGGTGTTTGGCAGTGAGGCTTGGTGCTGCGATGGGACAAGAGGTGTGTGTGAGTAGGGGGGGGGCGGGGGTTGCACAGCTCCAGCGGTCCTTGGTCTTTGTTTACCTCCCTCCCTTTTGAAAGGTACTCACCAGTGCATGTGTGTGTGTATGTGTGTGTGTGTGTGTTTATTTTGACGTCCCCTCGCCGTCCTGCGTCGGCATGTGATGGCAGATTAGCTAAACCCACCTCATGAGAGAGAGAGAGAGAGATGAGAGGGAGCCAAAGAAGCTGACACACACGGGCTGACACACACATGCACACAAAACACAGGAGCGCCAATGCGTGCAGACATACATGCACAGGCAGATACAGATGCATTGGAATGCACGAATGCACGCATACACACAAACAAACAAACACACACATACACACACACACACACACACACACACACGTTAACAAACAGTGGCATGAAGCAAACCCAGTCTGTGGGGTATACAGATATGAGTAGCAGTCTCTGAGTTTGACTCGTCATGTCTGTGCGTGGATATGATTGCTCATGCTTGTGCAGCTCGTGTGAGTTTGAAGAATGTTTTATTCCACAAAGTCGGCCTGGTCCCGTTCTCTCAAGTCACTCCTCCATGCGCCAGCGACGGCCTCCATGCCTGACCGTGACCCCCTGCCCCTCTACCCGGCGAGGGGTCAGGTCATAGTTCCAAGTAAGGCCACAGCAGGGGTCGGTCACCCGGCGTGAGGGTGTCACATGAGTCTGTCTCTGCTGCTGCCTTGACATCCATTGCTACAGTGAGCCGAAACCTTGGTCAGGGGCGTGGCTAAAGGCTGGGGCGTTGGCGGGTGGTGTCGTAAGAGCGCACTACCTGGGATTGAGACACCACGCCGTGCTCCTCCTGAGAGAAGGCATAGCCGTCTGCAGAGAGAGAGAGACAGGAGGAAAGCTGAATTCACTGCAGCACAATAACACTTCACTTCAGCTTTTGTTTCATGCTTTGCTGAATTCGTGCAGAGTTAATCCAAGTTTTACAGCTGTGCTTTTTCAGAGCCCTGCTAAAAAAAAAAAAAAATCACCATAAACTTGAAATAAGTTTCACAAAGGTGGTATTCATCACAAGACTGATAAATTGGATCGCATAACTATGCACAGGGGTTTCTATTTTTCTGATCACTCATTGTGTGAGCTCCAGGCCAAATATTGTCTGAATACTGGGAATTAATTTGTCAAGTTGTTTTTCTGGGCTACGTTAGTTATAAAAATTGGATTGTGTTGCTTTTGCTCTTCATTTACTCCCTGCATGCTTTTCCAGACTTTCAAATGACGCCCTTTATAGTCACATAAGCAAACAAACAAAATGAAATAAATTAGACTTTGCAAGGAAGAAAGAAAACAGAGCTCAATGCAACATTTTATTTTCTTTGTCTACGGCCTTAGTTTATATTAGCAGAATATGCATTATAAGGCTGCATTTATGTTTTTTTTAATGAATCAGAGAGACAAGAGAAACTATAAAAAAACTCTCTCTTTTCCACTCAGCTGACCAAAGCAAATGATAGCTAAAACGCAGAATACCTGTCTCTATAATGTATTATTTTAAGCTCATTATTAAAGTAGGATTTCTGTAATGTGGTAGTGTGAGTGTGTTTGTGAAGGACACTCACGTGACACAGTCTGCTGCACCGAATTTGAGCGTCCAACGCTTGAAGGTGTTTTCCTAAAGACTCTTGTCAGCAGATGGGCCCGTTCGTTTAGACTGCAGAGAACGGAGAGAAACATCAGCCCCCTCAAGGTGATGACACATAACCACTCAATTATTGGTACTTTAAGACAGACACTACTACACAACACCATCACTAGCTATTGTGTAATAATTGGAGTGCATTTTTCTAAGTGACATATTTGCTTTCAGTTATGAGCAGTGGCAGCTTTAACTGCTTTCTTAAACATGTCAAAACACAAATTTCGTAACTGCCAACACATTTAAGGCAACAGGGTGATTAAAGACAGTCCTTTAACTGTGAGCTGCCTGAGCACAACACCGAAGGATATAAAACCAAAAGTGAATTAGTCCTTAAAAGGCAAAGAAGAAACACACAGATCAATGAGCTGACAGGCTGTGTTTAAGATCAGAAAGTTAGCAGGAGGTGGATTTGATACAGACTGCTTCTGACATCCAATTTAACCCGACAGTAAGTCATAAACTGGCTATAAGGTAACAGGACATCCACAGTAAACTATCCCCCTGCCCCCCCAGTCCAGTCCACTCCTCTCCATTCCCCTCCTCTCCTCTTATTCCCCCTCTTTTCCAAGAAGAAGACTGGATCCTCTGTTCTGAGACCACACGCCGTCATGGCTCCTCTCCTCCCGTGACCAAAAATAACGAAGCCCTTTCCAGATATTGCACACAAATGCACACACACACACATACTTAGTCTGATATTTCTCTGCAGTCTCATCACCATCATTACAGCCATTAAAGTCACAGCCGGAGGCGGTGGGCACAAACGCAAAGACACTTTTATCACTGATTCCATCAGAAATTCATTTTTTGACATTTTCATTTGTGGGAACACATTTATTTTCCAATGGAGCATTGAATTCAAACTGAAAGGGTTTCCCTGGCTCTTACGATGATCAGCTCAGTAGTTGTGGACTAAAGCCAGCCGTCCCAAGGCTAAAATCTGGTGTAGTCCGTTAGGAAATTCTTAATACTGTATGTGACTACTGGGAGCCTTCCCTAAAATTTGTGTCAAAAAACAAGAAAAAAAATGGAGGAGCTCTGAAGTTTGCTCAAGAATCCTTTAGCCAAAATAATTTTAAAAAAAGATGTCTGTTAGAAAGATGACAGTGCTGAGTCAAATGATATAAGACCAAATGATGGCTGTGCAAATAAATGAAAGGCTCATGCATCAGTACGACTCGAGTTGGCCTCTCTTCCTCTGCAGTGTTTCTTTCCAGTTCCCTCCTGTTCCAAAAAGGCCCAAGGATGTGCCTCGTTTGAACTCTTCCCTCCAGACGCTCCTCTACTCTACCTTTGCACCTCTTTCCCATGCCTACTCCAGGAACTACAATCCCAGATGTGCTCCTTTCCATTCTGCTCCGCTGCCTCTTTGCCCACAGCTACTTTACTCCTCTCATTCCAAACAGAGAGGAGGTCAGGATCCAGTCCTGCTTTCCTGGGTTTAAAGGAGGGTCAGTTCAGGACGGGGCCCCGCAGAGGGGTCAGGAGCAGCAGTGTGATTACACACCCCTCTCTCCCAAATCTGAAAACACACCCCACAACATTTCCAGCTCTTTTCAAGGTCCAAACCACTTGAGAAAGCAGCTTGTGTCTGTGACTCACTCACATCTGACTCTTTATTACATTGAGTCATTGTAGCAGAATATCATACTTTAACTCTTTCTTTTGCTTGCTAGCAAACTATGGAGGAAAAGGTACTCTGACGCCTCACTAAAATTTAGGTATTAATACCATTGAGCAAAAATATCATTACCAAGTCCTGCATTTAAATATTTACTTGCAGAGTTTAATATTCAAAATATACCTAAAATATCAAATGTAAAGAAACTCATCATGCAGAATTGACCCTTTCAGAGTGATAAATTTCAGTTGAAGTGGGGCCAGTTTTCACATACTGTTTGTCATTTGGTAGAGTTTTATCTGTTAGAAACATCATATTTTAGTTGTGTATCCTGTTTTACATCTTAAATCTGAACCTGCAAAGTAATTTGTATCCTAACACTTCTTTACGAAGCTGCATAAAATGAATGTAGTCAGGTACAGTATAAGTACCTCTGAAGTGTACTTGAATACAGTTCTTGAATGGAGGTACTTTGTTACTTTCCAACACTGCAAGCGGACAGTCAAAACTCTACAATCTTAAGTACCTACTATGTTTGACAAATTTTCTCCCCAAACTAAACAGTGCAGCCACTTCAGACATCAAACACACAGCTAGATCACAGAGAACTACAGACAACTACAGAAGACACACCAGGTCTGTACAGCAGCTCACACTGATCCACCTATGAAGCAATCCAGAGATGGAGGAGTGGAAAAATGGAGATAAGGAGAGAAATAAAAATTAAAAACAAAGGACAAAGGGGAACAAGTGTTTAAAAAATAAACAGAGAAATGTGTGAACTCAGTTAATGAAAAACAAGGGGAAAACAAGCGAGGGTCACTCCAAAGCAGCTTGCAGTGAGGCATACGGGTCATTGGAGGTCAGAGGTCACACAGTGGGACAGTGCAAACCCAGAAACTACCTCTGTGGGCATCTGACAGCTCTGGTGCTACAAGGGGACCTCAGCCTTGGCTTCGTCCCTGTGGACGGTGCCACGAGGGGGTTAGAAAAGCCATCACACATACAGAAACAGACACTGCCTGGCCACTTTATTAGGTACACGCATACGAACAAAACTAATGCAACCCAATGCAACAGCCCTACACATAATCAAGCCTGAAATGGACTGTTTTTTCAGGTCATACTTAGTTGTACCATAATGATAAGTGTTTTTAATGTACCTCACCATTTATATTTGTAAATGGGAAAAAAATAAGAAACCCCACTCAATGTAATGCAGTCTTGCTCAAACTCACTGTGCCCAAATACCTGACTTTTTCAAATGAACACTTCTCTACCAGTGCGATTTGAAACTGAACATTATTACCTTCGTAAAGGAATTATTAGCTGAGCTGTAAAATTGGATTGCATTAAATATTACTGGTGCAACTAATAAAGTGGCTTCTGACTGTTTTCAGCATAAAACTCAATAACTTTATACTGAATGTGCACATTTCAATGTAGTAATGATATATAAAATAAAGGCAAGTCTTAGAGCAGTCATGACTGTTTTAGCAACCCAATAAAAAAGAAACTAAATGAAGCACAAATTCATGTAATAAACTGGTGGCACAAATAAAACTGGATGAATGGATGCAGGTGAAATCCCATTATGCTTTGTAACACATTGTACATACCTGCGGCCGCTGGAATCCCTTAGTACAGCTGCCCCTGGGTCGACGGCCCGAGCCTCCAACTCCTGCACCTCCTCTAGGAGAGACTTCCTCACAGTGCGACGTGTGCTGCAGAGCAGAAATGAGCTCATCAGGTCCATGAAGGAACGTTGGAGTGTTTTACTTTGCAGACACATGTGATTCATAATACAGAGCGTGCGTAAGTGTTGACACACACTCAGTATGGGTTATGTAAACGCTTCGGTTAACTTAAAAAGTCTCTGTATGGATTTCCCATGTATTTATATTGAATGTGTTCTACTTACGCGGTCCAAGCGAAGTCTTTGAGTAAACATGCAGTAGGCACCAGGACCAGGCCCAGCCAGAAGTGCCAGCACTGCATCACCTTGCCAGCCTGCAATGACAACACACAGGCTCCATTTATTTCGCTCGTATATTCGTTCAAATTGAGTATTAAGTCATTTTTCACTGCAACGAGCACAGAGGAACACATCTGGACAAGGTAGAGAGAAATGTGGGACACAGTATATTAAAAAAAAAAAAATCAGACTTGTTAGCCAAAGTTGCTAGCCAAAAATATTAAACAGTATTCTCACACCTTGTATCTACAAAACACTGGACTTAACACAGTATTCCCACAGCTGGAATACAATTCGTCTCTGATGCTAAATGATAAAAACGCTCTTACCACAGAGTCACCCCCCTACCTGACTCTGCAGTCCAGCTGCAGCCAACCTCATTGACCTTTGACCCACCTCCACAGTCTGTCTCCAGGGATTAATCTTGTATCCAACCACTGTTTCAATATGTCAGTCTGTCTCTCTGCCTCTTACTCCTACACATCTATTTTTCTCCTTTGGCTCCCTCCAATCTGACTATTTCACAACTTCCTTTCATTATTACTGACTGTATCTTAAGCTGCTTGTCCTCGCCTGCAATTGTAAATCCCTGCATTTTCTCTTTATTACCCAATATCTCCTATTTGCTTATCTGTAAGAGCTCTGTGGTGTTTCACAAAGCCCAAATCTCTGTCTGCAGGCATAAACCTTTAAGTCAATAGTCGCAAACACTTCAGCTGTAATGTGTTTAACTTCCACTATTTTATTGCCCATATCATGCGTTTACTGTGTCCCGTGTTTGGATCCAGAGATATAGAGACAATTTGGTTCCCAGAGGAAAAGGCAAAGGGAAAAATGAATCGGGAAAACCATTAGGAAATATCCTCTGCAACAGCTGGAATCACAACCAAGTCCCAGACGATCCAAGTGGGCTCACACATAATCTATGTCTTTCTGTATGTGACAAACACCTACACACGGAGGAGCACGGTTCATTTCTACAGCATATATATCACACAGTCTTTATACACTCAGCCTCGCTAAATGATTTTCTATGATTTGCCATATCCATAGAAACAGACTGTTGGTCTCCACCACTTTATAATCACCACAAATCTCACAGCTGGACACGCATAGCATTGATTCTCATACGCACAAATTTACACACTGATATATGCAGCAGAAATACACGGCTCTCTTCCGTCCCGTCCCCCATGGACAGATGGAAATAAAGATAGTGGGAGCAGAGGAAATAAGAGAGGTAATAGGGTAGTTAGGGGGGATGATGGAGGGTTGAGTGGTGCTGGTGGCTGAGTGTCTCTGACCATTTCCCAGTTAGTCTGAGCAGCTGCAGAGATATTTGACCGCATTCCTGATTTCTGACACAAATTGAATTAATGGGCTGAGGGGAGTTTAGACGGCCCTACTCCCTTCCTCTCCCCAGACTCTCTACCCACTCAGTGGGGCACCTCAACTCACCCCCCCGACCTGATCCCCAAACTCTAAAATAAGTCTCTCAATCAAGGGGTCCCCATGAACATTCTCCTCACCCCCAACGGACGCTCATCACCACCACCAACAGCAGCCCACCCTCTTGAGTCAACACCTCAATGGAGGGCAGTAAAAAGACTGGGGGTCGGGTGACACGCAGCAGGTGCAGGAAGCCTGGTGAGAGAGGCCTGCGGGGCATAAATCTCCCCCCGGGGCTCCAGCAGTGCCGACATGGAACACCCAAGAGGTAAGTCTCATAGGCGCCATTTATTAGCAAACAGGAACAAGAGAGGGGCAGGTGATGGAGGTTACAGGAGAGAGATGTCGAGGGGAAGGGCTATTTTAACCCCCGTCAACCCCCTGAAACTGAAATGAGTGACACGTGTTACGGAGATGGACTTGCCTGGCCCAGCATGTCGGGGGCAATTGGGAAGGTGGGCCAGATGGCGGAGTAAACGGCGAAGAAGACCATCCAGAGCACCATGCTTCCCCATACCGCCAGGTGGGAAAACTGCAACAGAGAGGAAGAGAGAGACAAGAGGGTGAAGAAAGAGAGGAGCCAAAGGGAGGGAGTGCAGGAGACGATGGAGATTAAGAGACAGAGAGGAGAGACAGCACAAGGGCGAATAGTTTACATACAGCTCATCCGAATATACACAACCTTCCCCTCCCTCCTTCCTCTGTCTATATCCTGCTGCCTGTGATCTGCTGTAAGGGGACACTGTGTGAATTCCACTGAGACCCTGCTTCATTACTGCCAGGCTGTTGTGTGGACAGCTGAACGGCCAAAAGTGTCAGCGCCAATCTCTCTCTCTTTCCAACAGCAGGACGGAGCCAAATCATGTAGGCGTGACGGCTCGAGCTACTATTGTCCTAAATTCTACATCCATCTTTGAGTTTTTTAATCAGTGGAAAAAGTTTGAACTCTGATTCTTAATTTTGGGGGAATATTCTTTATGTATTTCCGTATTTAGAACACAACGTTATTAACTGTTTTACTGTATTTCATCTACAGCTCTTCACGTTTTGCCTGCAGCCTGTAGCACTTGGTATGAGAGCTATTTTGAAAGTAAACATCAGGATTTTATAAATGCTAACATTACTAGCGTCAGGGCTTTCAACACATGCTGCTTGTTGATTGTCTAGGACACAACACAGGTCATTTACTGTGCTAACTAAGTACGCTAGCTAAGTTCTGCGCTTGTTAGCAATATCAGTGCTAGTAGTTGCTTTTTCTCTCTGAATTTCTAAGCTAAAGCTGACAGATGTTTTATCATGTAGCGGCTAAATATCAGAAAACATAAGGATGAGTGCTTAACACAAATTTACCTTCAGTGAAAATCAGCTTCACTGGCTTCTAGGAAGTTTTTTTTTATTTAAATAGTAGCAATATCAATGTATAACCATGACATTATGGTGTCTGAGTCCTTTATATTTGTCCTGGATGTTTGCCCTGAAATATACATCAATGGCCTGTATTATTTTAATCTTCCACAGTAACCATATAGAGGAGTGTATAAATACATTTCTCATGACTCGAATAAAACACTCTTTGAAAGAAATGAGGGCATCTGGGCTTTAAGTTAACTATGTTAAATTAAATCTGTTTCGCTCTTATGTTTCGGTATGTACTATTCATCTAACAGATGGTAATCTCACTGTTTTCTGATCTGGTTTTCTCCTTTGCAATGATGACGTTCATTCCTCCTTTGCAAACTTTCACCTCTTGAAACAAATTCCACACTTAAAAGTTCCCAGTAGAGTTTTAGACCTCTAGCATCGACGTGGATCTATTTTTCTATATGAGAGAATTCCTTATGTGCTGATCTGTATTCTGTGAGTGATATCAAAAAAAGCTGCAATGCACCATCGGATGCAGGGAGGAAGAATTCAGTTCTGAACACACCGATGAAAACTATTCAGGATTTAAAACACTTAAAAAAAACTTTAAACACACTTAAAAAATCAGCTTTGCAAATGTGTTACAAGGAAGAAAACACACTTGACATGTTTATTAGACCTCAAGGTTAAACGCAGTGTGTTTTGTTGAAGAACAGCGTTGTTTTCAAGTGATAATTTATCAAAGTTGGACATATTTTATAGTTTCCTTTGGAGGAAAGTTTGAAATATTGCACAAGAGTAACAGTCAAAGATGAACTAGTTGAATAAAAGGTGCAAGCTAACATTTAGACTTAAACCTCCACCAGACAAACAAGGGAAGCTCATCTCTTCCCATGTCCTTCCTGATTATAAAGTATTTTGACACGGTTATGTGAAACCTTCACACTGAGATCTTCACTGTGAGCCCCCCCCTCTATTTATTTATCAACGGTTGAGTAAAATACAGTTTGTGTTACAGTAAATGTGGTGTTGCATATCAGAGTGTGATACTGTTCTTACCCTGGTCCAAGCGGTGGTCTCCATTCCAGCTTTCAGACAAACTGTTACTACCACATACTACACACACACACACACACACACACACACACACACACACACACACAGGGGAGAAGGAAGGCAAATAAAAAAACAGAGAAGCGGGATTAGTTTGCTGGCGACTGTCAGGATAATAAACATTAATGTTGTGCAGTAAACTCAGCAATGTCTGCTAAAATATTTAGGACCCCCACAGCCCGCTGTAGTCCACACATGGATAACACAACAAATAACACCACTGACATTCACATGACACTGCAGGGAGTAAAATGATAGTGAGAGTGTGAGATAGAGAAGTGAATGGAGAGAAGAGATGGATGAGTTTGGAGAGGAGACAGACTGGCTGGACGATTACTAGATTGACTGCAGACTCGTAAAGGCTCTGAGGGAGCAGCACAGGGTTGGTGTGTAAACAAATACTATGCATATGCAAAAAATATGTACAAATGTGAATGCCAAAAAGACACGGAAATAAAAACAGAACATACACATAAATACATAGAAAATGCAAGTAAGATGCTTACTGTGTAGACCATATTTCCAACAAAAAGGTAGTCATTTCCCTGACCGTCACTGAAGGGAGAGTCTGTGGGTAACACACACACACACACACACACACACACATACAAAATCACACATAGATGCCTCATGACAAAATGTACAAGCCAGAAGTACGAAAAAGTAGATGAGTTACTCCAGAAAGTCACTTACCATGCTCTAACATTTTGAGTGGAAACCAAAAGAGAATAATTGAATGAATCAGTGCATTGATGCAGTGACCCCAAAACACCTGAGAGACAGAGAGAGAGACACACACACACACACACAGAGGGGAGGAAGAGGGGAAAACAAGTTAGTGCAAGCCAATGCCAAAGCACATATATACCCCCACACTCCCACACACACAAAAACAGAAATTCATCACAGTTACATACAACTTGTACTGTGTTCTTGCCATCAAAAGTTCCCTCCAGAACTGTACACACACACACACACACACACACACGCTTTCTCTCACACACATACACACACTCTCACACGTACAGTAGGTTGGGTTGCTGGTGTACCCTGCAAAATGAAAGACTTCCTTATTCTGGCCCTATGAATCTCATTAGAGGGGTTGCCATGGATACGTCCAAGTCTCCATGCAACTCTTGTTTACTCGTCGGCGTCCCAAACAAACAGAAGGCATCACTCATCAGTCCCACAGACAAGCCGCAAGGCATGATAAGTCGAATGCAGAGCGTAAAAATGACAGATAAAGCTTTGATTTAGGATGCAGCACATGGTTTGTGTGTTTGCTTGCGTGTGCGTGTACCTTGGTGTTGAAGCCCTCGGCATTCTGGGTGATCCGGTATAGCTGTGGGAAACGGAGCATGTTCTGCTGACTGCAAGGCCGGTCAAATATCCCCAGAGTGAACGGAGGCAGTGCAGTAAATATCTACAATCACACACACAAAATACACATTAAGGGATTAAAACATGTAACGGCAGAGCAGCATGCATGAGTATACACATACAATTAGACAAGCCGGACAATCACTGCTCTTATCAGTGTGTCCAAATCAAAAACTCAATGAATCTAATTGTTTCTGGTATGCAAAAAGAGCAATTAAAAGAAAACAAAGTAAGTTGGGGTGAATGAGAGATAGGCAGACAGCAAGAGACGAACTTGACGTCAACTAAGACTGAGAAATAAAGTGGAGAGATGGAAAAGAGTGAGACGGTTTGAGAGGGAGTCAGGGCGGGTACTCACCACATTGTAGAGGCCTATACACCAGCGTTCAAAGAGGATCTGGCCCGAGAACCCGTTGACAAAGGCAAACCAGAGCTGGAACACAAAGAGAGGGATGAGAGGGGATGAGAAGAACAAAAGCAGGGGGTAAATCTGCCTTAGGGAAGCACTGATAGTGGAAACAGCAGGGAGAGATGGCCAAATTTGTGTCATTTGCTTAAATAATTATATGAACACATGATAAAAAGACTGCAGCAGAACATAAAGCATTTTGTACTTTACTGCCAGAACAAAGCAGAGATCCTGCACCTGTCTGTCATGAGTTCTTAAAGGATTTTTATCAAGTTTTGGAAGCTTTTACATGTTTAAACATCTTAACTGAATATTGTCAACACTCTTTTGTAGTGCGGTCTCTACATTCATGGTCTCTGTGTTTATAGTTATAGTTTACTGCTGCCTACTTGTCAGGGTCTCTCCTGAAAAAGAGATTTTACTCTCAGCTGGGGGTGCTGCAGTGAACTGGTGATGATAACCTTGATATAAACAAGTAAAATTTTGATATTCTGTTATTAATGCACATATAAATAGATCTTCTAAATAATACGGTGCTTCTTAAATAATTTTCATTTATTTCCATCCTTGATTTGTGATAGTTGGATAGCATTAATTCACCTTAATGCTGGTTGCCAGCTGCATAAAAATGGATGAGTTAATTAAGTGTAATAATTGTTATGGTACACTTTTGTGCAGTTATAATTACAGACCCTGTCTAAACCTTCTATATTTGTTTTTTGAGGTAATTCTTTATGCAATGTTGCTCTGATTCTTAAACCTAAAACATGCTAATATAGCAGCTGCACTTCCTGTTGCTCTGTTTAGTCTTCTGGAAGTTTTAAAAGCATCCCCCACACAGCTTGTGGCCGGCTCTAAAACCGCTCTTTGACTTTATAGAAGTTAATTTGCCGTAACACTTGTGTCTAAATGTGACTTCGGCCCAAGGGGAACCTTCATTAACACCTTCATACTCCCATACACACACACAAACATGAACACACACACATACACACTCAAAGCAGACACAAGCTGATCTGAGGGCAGATAAAGAAAATGTTTGGGGCCGCTGGTGGGAGTTGTGGCATTCCTGGGCATACAGTGGAGCATACAGCCTAGGGGTGAGGTCAGATACACAAACACACACACGCACACGCACACACACACACACACACACACACACACACATACTCACATACACACATACACACATGCACACACACACACACACACACACACCCATCCCCCTTATTCGGTCTCCACCAAGTGGACAGAGACAGTCTCTAACCTTTGGCCTAGAGCGATCTGCAGGGAGCAAATCATGTGAGATAATCATGGAAACACACACACACACACACACACACACACACACACAAACACACACACAGGCACAAAGTGGTGGTGTGAGTGGGACAGTAGGCTGCTGGCTGCAGGCTTTGGCTCCCATGAGGACCTGCACCTGCTGGCATCCTTAATGTCAGACAGAGGGTTTCAGGGGGGTGGAGCACAGCTGACAAATACCCCTCATAACAGGCCATGGCTGCAGTGTGCCCCCTCATCACACACACACAACACACACACATCACACGCACAAAGCTGTCAACCCTTGGAGCCAAGGACTCGTCACTGCTGATCTAAACACACGTTTTTTTTGTGCATGTGTGTGTGGAAAACAGACAGAAAGCAGACACCAGAAGGGCACCTCGTCCATCACTGTCAGCCATGTCGACAAACAGCTGCAAAATGTCTCTGTTAATGTAACTGTGTGTGTGTGTGTGTGTGTATGTGTGTGTGTGTGTATGTGTGTGTACAACAGAGTGGGTGCGGTGGTGAGGCTCTTACCTCTATTATGTAGAGGACCACATTCTTATAGAAACAGTAGAGGATGCACTTGGTGACACGGTTGTAGCTCCAGGCCCCGTGGACCAATAGCAGCTTCTCTAGGTACGAGAACTACCAATCAGAGAGGAAAGAGATTTATTACTATATTTAGAAGAAAAAAATAAGAGTTAGAATAAACATTTGAGATAGAAAGGGAACAGAGAGAGCATCGAGAATGTGACCAGGAGACAAGAAAGTCTCACTGATGGAGATAAGCTGTGCAAGATGCCCAAAGGCTGAGAGATAAACAGCCTAAACAGTGAAAGTGACAGAATGCATTTGTGTAAGAAAAGACAAGAGTCCACAGTGATTAGCAGAAAACCCTCCGGCTGTATTTCAACCCGTTCACATTTTTACTGAGTTGTCATTACGGGCCAAACAGATGATTAATGTAAACCAGGTTTGCAAATAAGGAAAAAATGGGTTAAAACAAATCTGTCAATTATGCTTTACAATTTAAGCATTAAGAGTAAGAATTACAATTACCCAGAGTTCATAGTGACAAAACAACTTGCTTTTTCTATCCAACAGAGAAAAATCTTAAGATATTTTAGCTTCAATTATATAAAAAAAAAAGAAGACAGAAGCCAGAACAAGAGAATGTTTGTAATGTAAATGATTAATCAGCTACCAAAACTGTTAAATTATCTCCTGTTGACAGGCAAATTAAATAATCAGAGTTGGATTATTCATTTAAACCCCCATTTAAATGACAGGATTTTTTTTTTAAGGGGAAAACAGCGCTTTTAGCAGCCTTAGTTATCTGTTCAAATAATTCATGTTTGGATTTTAATATTAAAAACAGTTTAAAAGTCAATAAAAAAATAGCATTTGTTAGCATAAACAGCTCCTGAAAAGGAACAAAATTAAAACAGAAGAAAAGTGATACTAGAAGGAGTTTAAAAAAATACATATTCTTGGCAGACTTTTTTTGTAAGAATATAAAAACTCATTTTAAGTCTTTCATTTGTTTAGAAAACCTGATACTTGAGTGACCCCTGAAAGTAAACTCTCCTTCCAGTTTCTCCTCCAGGGAGGTCAAAGGTCACGATCAGCTGAACACTGAGCAGGTACAGATTCTGTGTCTCGCCTGAGGACATGTGAGCAGGCCGGACAACCGAACACCAGTCCATTACCTGTGTTCATGAACACACATCTGCGTGACCCTGGTGAAGGCTCCCACCTGTGCTATCGAGTAGTCAGAAGAGTTGGTGGCCTGCATGCCCTCGTTGCCGCTGATCCCCACTCCAACGTGAGCCGTCTGAATCATGCCCACGTCGTTGGCACCGTCGCCTATCGCCAGCGTGATGGCCTTCACGTGTTTCTTCACCATGTCCACAATCTCCGACTTCTGCAGCGGAGAAACTCTGCAGGAACGACGGAAAGAGAGAAAGATGGAGATGTTTGGTTGATATTGTAAGTGTATACAGCTGTCCGTACCCGCAGGAAATTAGAGGCGGGGATGGTGAAAGATGAAAGAGGACTGTGAGAACGAAACAAGGAAAACAAAGAGTAATTTTAGAGGTAGATGTGGAAAAAAAAACAAACAGGCCAGCAATTAGAAAAGGGGAATAAAGCCTGAAAAACTAAGTGTGGGAAACAGTAAGAAGGGAAAAAAGAAAGAGATGGATGAGGGCCTGGCAGAACACACACACACACACACACTGCTTACACTCACACACACACACACACACACACTGCAGGGCTGTGTTTACTGCTCTTCACCGGGTATTAGGAAACAATGATTCACTGTTCTGCTAATAAGGCTCTGGGTAGCTCACGTTTGATGTATTTATATATATGAGTATGTGTGTTCAGAGTGTGCGTGTGCGTGTGTATGCGTGTGTGTGTTCAGGGAGCTTCCAGTGGTACTCCACCCTCTTGACCTGTATCGCTGATCCTCCCGTTCATAACCGGTTCTGTCTCTTCAGTGACAATGAAGGACCAGGGAGGCTCGGTTACAGACGTCTCCCTCGGGGCCTCCGACAGACGATAGTGAGACGATCTGCTGCATTTGCTCAAGTACTGGGGATATTTTTTTTTCTTTTTTCATTTTTTTGAAGCCATGTGTTGAATCTGTGGACTAATGGGACCACAGCGCCATCCAATGCCCTGAGATGTATTTGGCTTTACAGTAGTGTGTTTCATCCAATCAATCTTTAATTTCTTCCACCATCTGGTGTGGAAAGAACTGTGAGGGTCTCAGCCTGATGTGTGCTGGAAGTCAAAACTAAAAAATTATGAGTAGTAGATGCTTCCACAGCAGTGGGAGTTTGCCAAATTGTCATGAAAATTCTATAAATTCACATTTTTTCTTAGCACTTTAAAGACTTTTCAACTACGCTGGTTTATAATCTGACACTAAAGCAACATTATGGAACTATTTTGTCTTGAAAAGCTTAGTGATCATTTTGATGGCACATGGACCTGTAACAAAGTGAGCGTTGTCTCTGCGTCAGTTATTCTGCGTACTGATCACCCATAAAAAGGTACGTAACTTTTGGGAGCAAGTACCAAACTGTGCTTAACGGCTCTATGTTTCACTCACAACAACTGCCCCCGACTGTGGTGAAAGTGAATCATATTTTATAGAGACATTTCTTTCTGGTTTTAACGCTGATGTTCTCCAGCTGCTTCACAACTCTTTGTGATTTACAGAGTTTCCTGAAGTAACCTGTGACTACTGCTACTGTAGCTGCAAGTTTGCTCTTTTAGCCATGTGGCTAGCTTTGAATACAAAGGGCACAGAGGAGTGTGTTGGCTTTTAAGGCAAATCACAAGAGCTTTGGGTGACCATGTTGAGGAGATTCTTTAACATCAGACGCTGATGAAGACGCGGTGGTAAACGCTGTTGGGGTGCAGGACAGAATGAGCAACAGAACCAAAACCAGCGAGTCTGTTTGCTTAACATGCTGCTGTTCCAAGTTATGTGCAACTCTTGGACAAACTTTGACTACCACTTCAATGCATTTTTTAGTTTTGTTTGTTGTTAGCATGTACATTACAACAGAACATTCCTACAGAAACCAGGAATCTGTATTTATGAGAAAAATCCAACCCCACACGCTGTGTTTAGGTTCTCACAAGCGGTTTTCTGGACGCAATGACGAGGCTCAATTTTGTCTTCATCCCTGTTTTCAAAACATGCTTTGTATGGGGAGGCGTTCCTGCTGCCTGTCATTCACATGCACACAGATTAACTGTTCTTGTCCTCACTACCTGCAACCTGTACAGTGAAAACAAGTTCATCTACAAAGGCAGAGACGGGGGAGAAAACTGATACAGGACTGGGATTAAACTTATAACAAAGAAAGTTATACATTTGCTACAGTTAAGAACTACTACTGCTGCAGAGACTTATCTACAGTATGAGAAAAAAACATTTTAAACTCTCTTAAGCTATATTTTTTTTTACTGCTATTTATTTGACACTTTCCCCTTGGCTACATTACCAGAGATTGAACCAAATCCACACACCTTTCTGATGATATGACAATTACCTGAGCCTCAGAGAAGTATAGGGTGACAGTAATATGAGCATTAGCACAGGACTATCCACTTAAAGCGTGGACAATACTTCAAGCAGTTCCCATGAAGAGGAGGAGTCACTTTCACAATGACGGCGTCTGTGTGTGTGTGTGTGTGTGTGTCAGGTACGGCTCTAACTCTTAGGTCAACCATGCTTGTCAGTGCCCTGATAATGATATTAGAAAATTAAATTATGGGGAACAGCATGAGCCATCACATGCAAACAGACCACAATATGATGCTTTGATAAAGATATCAAATTATGGGCTGATGCATGACCCTTCACACACACACACACACACACACACACACACACACACACACAGCTGGCTGGATCCCAAAGGTCATAAAGATGGTCTATCTTCTATGAATGTGTAAGGGGGATAACGTCCCGGCCAAAATCTCAGAGCTGGGTGGTCTGCTTACTATTCATACATAGGTGTGTGCAAAAACACACAAGTTTACACACATGCACAATCACACACACACACACAGACACACACACACACACCAGAGGATATTTCCAGGGGGGAAAACCTCAGAGCCGGTCTTGGCCTCTGTAGTCGTTGCTGAAGGATGGGATCAACCTCTGTTCTTTGTTTTTCCTGTTGCCGCGTCTGAAGTGCATGTGAGCGTGTCAGCGTGTGCGTCTCTCTGCCTCTGATCACAAATCTCTCTTTATCTCTCTCTCTGTCTCACTCTACCTTTCCCCTAAACACTGCTAACAGTGTCTGGGGCTGAGCAAAGTGGCGCTGGAGAGATGAAAGGCTCCCAGTGCTCTTCGCGGTGGAACTGAGCAGAAAATAAGCAGCCGCTAAGTCCTGCGATAAACAAACGCACAGTGAAGTCAGGAAGCTGAGCGCACGAGTGCAGCCTGACTCTGCCACCCCTGAGACACAGACACAAACACACACACACACACACACACACACACACACACCCAAACTTTGAAACATCCCACATATACAGCAGGTAAGACACCATCCCTCTCTTTGGCACCTCTATACTTTAAAGCCAAATTATGTACAAGCACCTTATTGACAGTACTTTGCCCTGGATGCACACACACTCACAACAGGAATCACCTACATCAGAGGTTCCCAACAGGAGGGTCGGGACCTCCCAAGGAACTGTGAAGCGATTACAGGTAAAGGAAATGATACAAAACCAATTCTGTAGCTTTTCTCTGATCTTTCTATTCTTCTCCTGTGAAACCCTGGATAATTTAGGTTTGTCATTATTATTATTATTATTATTATTATTATTATTATTATTATTATATATCATCATCTCATTATAAACAGATGTATAATAACTAAAGGCTCATATTAAGTAAAGTCTAAAACAACAAATCCCAGAGACAGTGTTGTACTCAATGGGGAAAACTACAGTTATGCTAATGCTCTTTCAGAAAATGGATTGAAACCTTTGCAAAAGAGCAAACTGCAGGAACTGCAAGAACAGATGAGCAGGTAAATGTAGCTCTGAAAAACTGACCCCTGTGATGACCTTTCATTAACAGGCCATGTAACTAATAAAGGCTTTCTGTGGAAACTCTGCACACTCCTGCGTCTCTACACTCAAACACTCAGAGTTTGTACCACTGAAAAATCCCCAAGCTGCCAAATTATTTTATTTAAATCCAGAGCTAACTATAAATTGCCTCGGGCTTTTACGGCCAACTTTTAATACTTTTCTTGTTTGATATTTGGTTCTGGTTTGTATGAACAAAAGTCTTGATGTTCATTATTTATAAAATAATTTAATATATGATAAGATACAGAGGGGCAAAGGGAGAAGGAGAGAAGAATGAAGTAGAGGACAGAGGAAAGGAAGCAGGAGGCTGTTTGCAAGGCCTGTGAGACCTGAGTCCGGATATGGCCTGGATATGCAAGTGAGAGTCAATTACTTCCCTCCTGGCTGCAAAAGCACACCCACCCACCCACACACACGCACACGCACACACACACACACACACACACACACACACACACACACACACACACACACACACACACAC
>JAQMCX010000032.1:7570097-7584704 GCA_029814765.1 Acanthurus leucopareius
ACACACACACACACACACACACACACACACCCACACACACACACCCACACACACACACACACACACACACACACACACACACACACACACACACACACACAAGACAAGTGGAAACTCTTTTGTTTAACATCACAGCTGGTGTTGAGTGGAACATGACCAAAGAAGGGAACATACAGTAAACATTCTATGAACAGAGTGCACTTTGTATGAATGGAAATGTAGTATTACGACTCTGCTTGTGTGTAAGTGTGTGTGTGTGTGTGTGTGTGTGTGTGTTGATGCCCATTCCTCAGGTACCAGCGGTAAGTGAGTCATGGCTTTGACATTTCCATGCAGCCCAGTGTATTACATGGCTCCTGCTGTGCAGCGGGAATAGCTTTTATCATCCTCATACATTCGCTGACCGTAGGCAACTGGCAACCTTTGCGAACACACATGCACACAGACAGACAGGCCTGCATGTGCACACACACACACACTGACAGTCTCTCTTTAAAATGCACACAGCAGAGTGAAAATTAATTGAGTGTGATTATGGATTTAATGGGCTGCATTTTTTCTCTCTGAGGTGCCTCCAGTTGGTGAGTGACTTAATTAAAAAGGAGCAGGTTGGGAATTTAAGCCACAGTGACACCAACTCTCACTCAGCCTCTCCTGCCAAAACTCAATCAAGCTTTTAGCAGTGATCAGGATAAACTTTACACACAAAGTCTTACATTTATCACAGCCGATCCCCCTAACCTTCACCTGAAGAAGACCCTTCGTGGTTAAAACAATATTATCCAGCTAACAAACGAAGGTTTGACTCATGGGGAACATTTAAGTTGAGACTTTGAGGTGAAAACCTTTACCTTTCCTTTGAACACAGCAGATTTCATTTTTCAAAGCTTTCCAGACCTGTGCAGATACTCTGAACTAAACCCAACATTTGCTTATGCATGTGTGTGTGATGAATGAGTCTCTCCTACCGGCAGCAGATGACAGCCTTGCAGGACAATGCCAAGTCAAGGAAGGCCTGGCGAAGCTCAAAGGATAGTGCATATTTCAGCGTCTGACCATCGATGATCAGTGCCAACTCATTTTCCTTCCTCAGAGAGTCGCCCAGGGACGAACAGTGAGCCGTTAGTGTGGCACGAGTCGCCTGCAAGGATAGAGAGATGCAGACGGTGAGAAACTAAGCTGCAGAGAAACACACATTCTATCAAAAACATGTTTTGCTGACAAGCCTTTATCTGCACAATCTCCTGTACAGTTGGTTTAAATTAGCAACATACACACAAACACATCAGCGCTCATAGGAAATGCCCCTGCTTACAGTGAAAACCGAACCTTAACCCTGAACCTCACTGTTAATTTGCGACAGTCTTAAATCCAAATCTGCACCCTAACCGATCATAACTCTTAATCTCCCCATGAAAACGACTGTTTTTCTTCTTGATCTGGCAGCAGCCCTTTCAAGTGACCGCATTTTCAGGTTTTATGTTCTTTGTGGCAAAAAATTGCGGCCGCACAAAGTGGTGAAAATACAAATCACACACATCAAAAAACACGCAGACCAATTTGTTGAAAGGTCAAAAACCACTGGCAGTAAATGGAAGACATGTGCTCCTGGTTGCATGGGCTGCTTTCATCAGGGGAAAGAATTTGCTTCTGTATACACTAAACAATTAAGAATGCCAACATAAAGTTCACAGTTGCCCCAGACATTATTCGTACATGCCACAAGGTCCTGGGGGGCATGTTGAACCATGGCATGAAATCTTAAATCTTTGCTGAACAAAGCAGCAACACATAACAGTGGGTGAAAAAAATGTAAAACAGAGACACACCACCAGAGGAAAAAAGGGGGAAAAAGGGGGAAAAAAAGATAAAGGAGCTGGACTAATGTCTTTGCTGAGTAAAATGCATTATTCATTTGTAACAGCAGAGTGTGAGCGTCTGTGTGTGTGTGTGTGTTAGAGAGAATACCAGCTTGCCTGCAGCGCAGCACTTTGGGGCAGTTTGATGGAGCTCTTGATAATGGAGGAACAGGGATTAATAGAAAAAATAAACATCCCACGGAGTTGTAATGGATTCCATGTGAAGGAGCAGACACACTACAAGCTACCAGTCAGGAACACATACACACACGAGTGCACACACACACACACACACACACACACACACACCTGAACTCTTCATTTCCACTGACTAAAATTACGATCTTCACCGGATCTCACTGTTACAGAGCATCAACGTGGTATTACAGCGTTTCAATATGCACAATGCTGCCCTTGTGTGCTTCATCCATACCTTGAGATGAAATACGTGTTCTATAAATGATCCAATAAGACATTAAAAATGAAAAGGAACAACTTTTAGCTCTTGAACTGGCACTAAACCACATAACAGTGAAGAATAAGGTTACAATGAATTTAGGGCCTTTTTCCTCTAAACAGTTCCAGGTCTGACTTAAGGAAGTATTTCACTGCTGGAAGGATGGTCTTTATATCAAACTGCCAATGCAGAAGAAAGATGCAAAATAATGTTGGAGTTTGGTGCTATATGAGCTGAGAAAACGGAGAAAAGGGCCTGTGTTGTTCTCCTTGGCTCAAAAGGTAGAAAACACACCACAACCAAAATCACTGCACCGCATCGGACTAACAAACACTCATGCTGGTGGGTGATGGTGGGTGATGTAAGTTGGGTAGTGGTCGTGTTTGTTTTGAAACAGAAAGCAAAATGATAGCCAGCTGATAAAAAATCTGATTTTAAAGTTAAATACAACATTAGGTGTTTCTGAAAGTCTGAAACGGTGACAGAATCTTTGTTCATATTTGATTAGCATTGCCTCATTTTACAGTTTTATCTGAGCTCTCAATCTGACTTCTCTCGTCTTAGAATATACAAAAATGCGAAAGTATAATCTCTAATTCAAACAACAGCCATAAGGTTCAAAAAAGTCCAGCAGATGACGCAAATCAACAGAAGGCACTTGCCAGTAAATGAGCTGGGTCTCTGGGTGCAGGGACAGCAGTGTAACATTGCTCAATGTGCGCATACTACCCACACTGTAGTGACGCAGAGCCGGTTGAAAATCTGGGCAATCATTTCTACAAACAGCTCTTTATATTAAGAGATCACAGGGGTAATTTTGGTAAAAATCTTTCAAAAATCACTCCCACACTTAACCAATGGAACAAGAATGGGACAGGGGACAGTTTTGTTACTTTTAAATGTGGAATTTAGCTCATACACATAATAAACAGAGAGTGATGCAGAAAGAAATGATCCATAACAGGAACTGTTTGTGGAAACACGAGTATTATAACTAAACAGATAGCAATGAGCCACACAAGACCAACCTCTGGACAACTCTGGAGGGGACAAACATTCGAAAATCTGGGGCTGTTGAGGATCCAAAAGGTCTCTCAAAGCGAGTTATTGGCGGTTATCAGACCTGAGAGAGTCAAGTGACACACAGAGAGATGACCCCTCTGTCCACCAATCAGCATGCGAGACAGTACAGCCAGCTCACACACAGGCTCACATATACATGTATGTAACACATTCACGTGAACAATGCAGTCTCTTTTCTTCTTGCCAAATAGCGATGCACACATGCTTCTGCACACAAGCCTCCCTCCTCTTCCAAAAAAACTCCCTCCTCTTGTTTTCTCAGCCTGAGGCTGTGTGTTTTTCTTTGTATGCCGGAATTCCTGTTTGCATTCACCTTTTTCCCCCAAACAGGGCAAAGGAAAACAAAAACATAATGAAAGGATTAAGGGGAGATTACAGGTTGTCAGAGTTCTGAAACTCAAAGTGTCTTTATGAGTGTGTGTGTGATGTGCATGTGTTTTTAGAGAGGAGTAAAACATGTGTATTCATGTATGAGTGTCTGTTTGCATGTAAGTGCAAAGGGGTCGGGTGTGTGTGTGTGTGTGTGTGTGCACATGCAGTGCATGTGTGAGACGTGAATCTGACAAAACCTCATTTTTCTTCCTGCTTGTCCTCACCTCATCACAGAGGAATGGACACAAAAAGCCTCAGCAGTGTAATGCAAAGTAAACAGAACATATGTGAAAAATGACTGTATAAAAATACTTCATATGACACATGTAGATGGCGTGGGGTGGGGTGGGGGGGTGTTGATGCTTGATGTCCTGCACAGTTTTCTGAGAAGCTCTCAAGTGTGATATGAGCAGGTGTGACGGAACGGCTTCTATTTCAACATGGCTACCATTCATCATAGCATGATCGCATGTCATTTCCATTTTATGAAAGGCACTAAAAGAGGGGGTCGTGCACATGGGTCAATCCTCATGTGAATGCAAACAGTTCACAAGCCTATCAGTGAGGTGCTAATACACCACAGTGGCTTGTCGCAGCAGGTCCAGTCAAAGCTTTAGCAGCGGCTAAGATAACCAGGGATAATAACCAGGCTAAGTCTGCAGGGAGCTGCAGAAGATTAGAAAAAGGTTACTAAGGTACAAACAATAGTTAGCTCTCAAAGCTAACAGGCAGCCGCTTACTAAAGTGAAGCAAGTCAGGACCTAACTGTATCCTCATGACAAAGAGCGTTGACTTAACATGAAAAGAACCAGCTCACAAAAGGTCCACTATGATCTGTTAACAGCTTCTCAAACATGAGACCAAAGAAAAATACATTACTATGCAACTTTCCCCTTTCTCACGCTAAATTACCTGCTATTTTTGGAGACCTCAGAGGAAAAAAATGGTCGAATTCTTTGATTGCAAGAGCTGAAATGTGACAGATCTCATTAGCAAGCATTTTTGTGTTCCAAACTAAATGTTTATTTTTCATATGCATCGGAGCTTGAAGAGGGCGGAATCGCTAACACACACACACACATATATACAGACTTTGTAAACTATGCTCACAGGCCTCTCTGCATGGAATTTTATCAGGTTTATATTTGGATCACAAAACAGGCGGGGCAGCGGGGGCAGTTTGAGACATAACAGGTCACCTCCTCTCTTTGGATACTTTTACCATAAAACAAATAGAACAAACAAACACACGCACTTATACACACACGCACACGTGTATATGAATAAACTGAGGATGGCAAAAGCCAAATGCTGATCCTTTCCAGGCCCCTCTCTCCATTCAAATAGAGCTCAATCGCTTGCTGCATTATGACAAATGTATATTAGGCGAAGTATAAAATATAAAAAAAAAGCACTAAACAAGATAAATGAGAAAATACACAAAGGAACAAAGGAAAGGAGACCACCGAAGGACAAGGAGGGTGAGCCAGAGTCTGGGGCGGGGGGAGGAAGAGAAAGCTGCTGAGTGAAAAGAGGGTGGAGAAAGACATGCTCATATCTGAAGTGCAGATTCTGTCACCGGTGAGATTTAATATACCGTTTAATTATCCGACTGTGCATCTGTGCAAACACCCACATCCTCTTCTGTCTGAGCCAGAAACACACACACACAAACACGCACGCACGGACACACATGCTGCTGCGTTACCAAAAAAATTTACACAGACAGTCATGTTGACTCAACAGTGGGAGGCCTGATGTACAAAAAACTAATATCAATTTCAAAATGCTCAAATAAAAGAGCAAGTTGAGGCGCTTAAAAATGTAAATATGTGTCAGTCTGTGTGTGTGTGTGTGTATGCCTGTGTGTGTGTGTGTGTATGCGTGTGTGTTTGTGTGTGTGAGTGCATAAAAGTGATTAACGAGCAGCGGAAAGATGCTGTTTGTTTAAGAGTTGTACTGCGGGCAGCATGACAGGGAGAAGGGGATTGTGGGAAAGTCAGATGTAATGTGTATTCCGAACTATCAAGCTGATCAGGGCGATCATGTGCCACTGCCTATGGGGTAAACAGAGTGTGTGTATGTGTGTGTGACAGATTCATAGCCAGATAAAAGACGATAAAAAAGGAGACTTTACATTTGTATGCTTGTGTTTCCTTCAGTATTGAGTAAACAGACGGAGACGGGGTTAAGATTTGTGTCAGTCTGTGTGTGGCATGTGATTTGACGGTGACAGATGGTGCTTGTCACAGCTTCAGCGGTCGCAAACCGTTTACCCAGGAGGCATTGCTCACAGGGTTTGTTTTGATGAGGAGGAGCACCAAAAGGAGATCGCGTTACCACTCACTCGTCGCCCTCACATGGCTCAGCTAAACCACCCCCCCTTCCCCTTTTTCTCCCCATTTTCTTTCTCTATCCAGATTGTCCATCTCTTCCATGAAGTACAATAAACACCACAGTCTGCTTTATTCACAAATACACTCCTGCGCTTCCACTGAAGATAAACACTCATATTCTGTTGCTTGTTCCTGCTCTCTGTCTGACACACACATATATTTTTTTTCCTGTCACACACACCACAGTGGCTGTGTAGTCGCTTCCTGTGCATAGAGAGGGTGCTGACAGATGTGGAGGCAGTGGTGTGAAGGAGACATGGAGCGGAGAAGGGGCTTGGTGACGGTGGTGGAGGTGGGGGGGGTGGGGGGTAGCATCTGCCGCCAACTGCACGTCAGCCTTCACAGTGATAACAGGGGAAAAAAAGGTGCCACTGAGAGTGAAAAGTGCAGACAAATTTTTTAAAAATAGGGGCAAGGGGTCAACCTCAAGGTGAGATTTTGATAAGCAGCTTCTGTTTTCGCTCAAGTGAGGGTTGCACTTCCAAACAGGCCCGGGTTGCATGAAGAAGCTGAGCCACAGCAAGTTATTTTAAGTTCAGGATAAGTGTCCCTCTGAAGTTAATGTCGCTTTCATCCACAATGACCACCGCTCACAACCGGAGCTCTTTGAAGTTGTCCCGGTTGACAGGCATGACTGTGACACCACGCGCACACACGCAAAAGCATGCAACCTTCATACAAATGAGAACCTTTCATTCTCTCACATCTTAATGTGCAAATGCAAATTTAAGTGTCATTTTCTTTATTCCGTCTCATGTTTTCTGCGTTGTATTCACACTTCAAAGGCTCAAAAGCTGTAGATCGAGCACTCTTCACATGAAAAATTCCACTCATGACCCGCGGTTTATGTTTCATGTCAACCAGCTGTCCCTCTCAACTTTCCTGTCTCTGCGTGAACCACTGAGACATGTGCTATCACGACCATCTTATAAAAAGAGCACTTTGAACAGTAATAACTTATTTATTCTTAAACCATTTCAACAATACAAACACAAGCTCTGGAGCCTGTTCAGATGCAATAACTTGCTCGAAGACACATCAGGGGACGGCTGCCATTATCGTGTACTGACAGACCTTTCAGCTGAAAAATTGATTCCCAACTGCACCAAGATGTTTAAATTTGCTTCTAAATGGATTGTATCGAACAGAGAGTCTTTGTTCACGTTTGGCCTAAGGAAAGTCTTATACTTCAGCACACAAAATCATATTAAGAATAATTCCAGTCATAGAAGTGTTTTGTCAATTCTGTAGTCTTTGCTTTTTAAAAATATTCAGCGGTTTTTAATGTAATTTTAAAAGAGTTTACCTTCATTCTAGTTGTAATTCACTTTCATGCCACTCAAGATGACAGAAAGATTTTAAAAACTGTACTCGCCATTCACTGTCTTCTTGTTTGCTTTACTCTCCCATCTTTAGACCTGATCTCTGAGTGACGGCTTAAAGTCTGCTGAGCTACAGTCCTTCCAACCCCATGATGTCAATCAGCTGCAGAAGAGATTTTTCTGACTGAAAATATATTTTTAATGAAAATAAGTACTATGCTTTCTTTTCTGATGTGTGCAAAAATATACTAATTTTTCCTACCTACTGTACAATCCTGTCTGTAAGATTCTTTTTGATTGAATTTAAAACTTACAGACATGATTATAGAAATGTAACAGAGCAACAACAGCAGGGAAAAAATTACAGAAAGAACTTTGTCTACGCTATTAGAGCCAAATGTTTTATTCTCTGACCCAAAGACTTTGAACTGTTTACTGCAGTGGTTCTCAAACTGTGGGTTGAGCTCCCCTGAGGGGACGCAGATCCACTACAGAGGAAGGTGTTAATGACCAGGGAAAACATATGACGTAGTACAATGATAAATGAATATTATTTATTCGAGGAAAAAACACAGAAGTTTGCTGCTAATGCCAACCTGCTGACCTTTATTACACTAAAATAATAGGCGTGAACTTTTTTTTGGCTTCTCAGTGAGGGCATGCCGGAAAAAGTTCACTGGTTTACTGGAACAGTGCGGTATGCGATCAAACACTGTAGACGGGCTGCTAACAAAATCTTCCAAACCCTATTAAAAACGATCCACTTACAGCGCTTACCTACATTGGCTTTCACCCTCACATACTTATATAGGCAACTCTAAAGTATCCTTATTACCTTGACGTTAAATGTTCACCCTGTCCAACTCAATTTACTGAGTGTCTGAGTGGCCTTGCACGCTGTCTGGCGTTTGACCGTCGATCCCAAAGTCTGGTAGATTCCAGACACCACTCTGATGCATTTAAACGTAACATTACAACTATTTCTTTTTACTAGAAGTTGGCATAATACAGGAAAGTGAAGTGATTATAGGTGTGAAGTTGCATAGTTAAATTTAAGATCATGACCAAACTTAAAAAATCCTCACACAGGCTTCCAGTTTGATGCCATGTCAACCACAGAGGTCTGCACCGTCATGTTGATCATGCTTTGGACTAATAAAATCAGTTCAAGACACCCACCATCTGCACAGTGACTTACAGGAAGCAAGAAAATTATGAATGTAAACATGGATGTCTCTCCGTCGAGGTTTAACACACACTTTGGGCCCACAAACACTGCGCTCACACACAAACCCATAAACAAACACAGACAGGCACACGCACACACCAGCACACAGTGTTTACGCTGAAAATTTATGAGGCATAATCTCCCCAGTTTCACATATAAACAAGCTGTAAAAGTGAACACACTGTGATTGTGTGAGCGTGCGTGTATGTATATGTTTGAGCGTGAGCACACATGTTGGCGTCGGCGAGTGTGTGAAAGAGAGACAGGAACAGAGACACATGACAGTAATCAAGCCACTTAAGCTAAGCAGTCGCACATAGAGCCGGAAAGCACAGAACACATGAGTGGAGTGTAAATCTAATCTAAAGAAACATAACGTCTCAGACCTCACTGTAAATAAACGGACTGAGCACATATACAGTTTAAAAGTGGGTTAATGAAGAAGAGTGTTGTGGAAAAAACAGAGAGACAGAAGGAAGTGATAGTTCACCACTTGTCTCTTTTCATCCCTTTCTCCAAAGGGACACCAGAGACTTTAATTACCTGCACCTGTGAGCGCACAAAGAGCCCCACCCACCAATCTGGCTGCCGACCACGCCCTAGTTCCCACGGTAACCTGCTTAAGACCCCTGCCACTTAACCCCCCCACCCCCCACTCCCTCCTGTATGGATACAAACACGCATAAAAAGTCCCCAGATGCTGCAAAAAGTGCACGCAGACGTCAGCAGAGGAGGTGAAGGGGGGTAAGAGGAGGGTGTACTCACGTCCAGAGAGTCCTCATTGACGATGATGAGAGACATGCCGTGTGTCACCAGACGGCAGGAGTAACCTGAGACACGGAGAGAGACAGTGGAAGGTGGTGAATTTTGGGGGCGGGGGGGTGATAGGGAGATTAGATTCACTCAAACCCAAAACACAGGTGGAAATCTGGTCTCATGTGTGAATAGATTCGACTCCATTTTCCTCCAGCCATCATCATATCTCCATTACAGTCTGTTCAACATCATGCAGCGACTAAAAGCAGCAAAACTGCTCATTTATACTGAATACTTACACAGATGTGAGCAGCAGTTCAAAGATAATGAAAACTAGGAGAGGAGGTCTACACAGAAAACTGGATTTTTTTTGCATGTTTTGTTTTTGAGGTTATCCGACTTCCTCCATGACTGCTAAGAGAAACCAAACACACTAACATAATTGCTGTGAAACTTTTACTCTGTATACAAACTGGCCACTGGCGAAGACCGGAGACATGTCTGGCATTTCACAGCCCGCATAGTGCCGGCTATTCTTCGGGTCATGATTTTATTAACTCCACAATACATACAGTTTCCTAGACTGCCGCAAATCAGCCTGCAAAGACAAGGGGACTTCCACAGTATCACTGGATTTGCTTCCATCAGCACAATGCTCAACTAAAAGCCCCCTCATATCCGATAAGCCGGCCTTATTTTCCTGCTTGTGGCAGAACTGTGATTCCGTTGACTCAAACAAACATCGTGGCCACAGTTTATTTTTGAATGTTTTCACCTATGTTGATGGCCGTTTCCTGCTTGTCTCCAGTGAGGACCCAGATCTTGATGTCAGCCCTCATCAGAGTGGCGATGGTCTCTGGCACGCCAGCCTGGAGACGATCCTCTATGGCTGTGGCACCCAACAGCATCAAGTTCTGACAGATAGAGACACAGAAATGAACTGAGAGGAGATTCAAAAAACAGAGATAGAACAAAACATCTCCTAAAAGAGCAAAGAAGGTCAGAGTAAATTATATTTAGGCAACAAAATGGCCAGATTTCTCCGGCCTGTATGTGAGGGTTCTTTCTCTCAGGGGAGCATCATCCGTATCTAATTTGAGGTTGAGGACGATGCCAGCGAGTTCACTTCAGTTGGTACAGCAGCTCATTTTGTACCAACTCTGTGTCTTCGTGCCAAGAAGTAACCCATTACCTTTGCTCCCCTTGCTTTAATTTGTTCAGTATTTAAATGCATGTGTACCCTCATTAGACACACTCGGACGCACACACAAACACTCGCGCAGACACACAAGTTAACACTACAGTGTTGTTGACTCCAGTTTTATGGGGCTTTTGGCAGGCTGGTGCAGGTAATTACCCTTGTGGTCTCCCAGTCTGAGCTCCCCTCCTCCTTCTGCTTCCTCTTTTTTTTTCCCCTTCACTAACTTTTCTCACCTCGGCTCTCCATGTTAAACCCTTGGTTTCCCACCTATCAGCTCAGCTCTCGTCTGAATATCCTTTCAAGTGAAATCTCTGCAGTTTTTTTGTTAACTTTTTTCCATTCAGTGCCACATTTCTGACTAACCAATATGCCATTTCTACGATGTCATCCTTTTACTTACTTTTATATCTTTAAAAGGGAAACCTAATTGTGTATTGTAATTTACCAGACTTGATGAGTAATGAAAGGGCACTGAAGGGTGGGGATCAATGTGGCCACTCTGCCACCTGCTGGCAAACATGATGCATTCCTTTGTGTGTGTGAGTGTGTGTCAGGAAATAAACCAACACTTTGATTGAATTTTATATCTGCTATAAAAGAAAGTTTGTATAAAAATAAGTCTGTCCACCACTGTGATGTTTTCTCTCAATCTCAAGGCTTTTAAACATTATTTTAACTGGTAGTGTAAACCTTCTAAGGCTGTTTAACTCTTGTAACGGAACAAATTTCAAGATTTGCAGGCACTTTATTTGCACCAAGAAATCTCCCATATGATCAGACACCAATGGTGCACATCGCAGCAGAGAAGGAGGTGCCGTATTTACCTTTTCCAGTAGTTCATAACACTCTTCTAGCTTCTGAGTGCGATCTTTGAGCACAGTGCTGACACGATTGTACTCCTTCAGCCACTCCTGGTAGGCGTCTTCCTCCAGGTCCACATAGGCAAAACACAGAGTCCTCAGGCCTGGACGGATGAGAGGAGGATAAGATGATCGATACATGATCTTGTAATAGATTCATATTTTTTTTTAAAAGGAATGAATAGTTCAGTGTTTTAGCATGAGAACACTGAGAAGCACCAGGGAAACAAACAAGTGTCTTTTCCTCTCTGTTGTTCTTCTTTTGTCTTACCTTCAGTAGCAAACTGCTCCAGATGAGCAACAGTTAATTCTTTGTACTGGGACGCCTCAGTCAGACGTTCAAAAATGACATTATCCTGCAAAATAATAAGAACGAGAAAATCAAATGTATTTGGCGTAAATTTTCCATTCAAATGTGAAACTATGTATTTGAGAGATTTGCTGTTTGAAACATGGAGCATTAAAGACAAAAAACTACTGGCTATATTGTTGGACGCCAGCAAGAAGTCAATCACAAGAAAATGGTTAAAAGTAGGACCACCTACCATTAATGAATGGATTGACATTGTACATGAGATATATGTTATGGAGAAGGTAACATTTTCTCTTAGAGTTGAAAAAGAAAAATTATAGGATCTGGACCAAGTGGACTGAGTATGTAAAACCAATCAGATCTGATTTCATTTGACTATACTTGTGCTTTGTGTAGACGAACCCTCTTTTTCATTTGATTGTTGGAAAGTCAGAGGTGAAGTGCTCCCCTGTTTTGTTCTGTTTTTGTTCATAACTAAAATAACCCGTGATCTGTAAGAGAAAACCCTGGAAGGGCAACATGGATATTATATATATGGAGATTATGTGGATGGATGGATGTTATATATGATCTACCATGGACAAAGAATTGCTGTAAATTGTGTCTTATGGAAATTTGCCTTTCCAAATAAAAAGAAAATTTCAAAAAAAACCCCAAGAAAATCAAAATTGAAAGAAAATAGTTTGAAGACATTCAGAGTGCTGGATTGCAGTCATAATGAGATAAACATACAGCTCCTTTGCAGTACAGCCGCAGCTTCCGGTTGGGAGTTCTGACCACGACAGACATACGTTTGCGGTTACTGTAAAGGAAGCAGTGGGTTTAGTTTCAAAACACAACTACAGTCTTTAATTACAGAATTACTTACTGACAGAGGAGAACATTTACCTGGAAAACTCCAACACGTTTAGCAGCTCATAGCTCATCTCTTTTCCTCTCTGAAATACACAAGAAAAATATGAGCTCCTAGTTTTGCAAAAAGCTCCAAGTGCAATAAAACACACAGAGAACACACTTACAGCTTCGATTATGACCGAATGCGGCGTTCTCGCAGTGAAAACGAAGCCGAGTCCTTTGGCCCCTTTGACCAGCGCTCCTTCATCTGGTGAGGAGGCCTGGTAAATGATCTGGTTTTCCTCTCTCTCTGGGACCACTGTGTGACACACCGCCATCATCGTCAGGAACTCACAGATCTGAGGCGATGTGGGCTGAACACAAACACAAAACAGATTGGATGAGGTTTTTATCAGATATTTCAATTCACTTTCTGGGCAGAATAAGTTTGCTTCAAGCAAAGAAATGAGAAAAAAAACACCTACATGGTTCTTCTCGATGTTTTGGATGAGTGCAGGGTCGTCAAACTCTGTGGAGTTATTGCTGCTGGATGGCAGATTGCTGTAAGACAAGAAAAAAGTATTTATGGCTCAGTTTAGTTAAATTTTTTAAAACTTCTGTCATTCATGTAGCATTTCTAGCTAAAAAGATCTTGTTTCTTTATTCTGGTTGAAGCACACAGCGCATTCCTTTCTTTAACAGCTTTTTTTAGTCTATTTCAGTTTTGATAGTGCAGGCAGTGAGAGGAAGGGACAGGAAAGGGAGGAGGGAAAGAAAGGATGATATACAGTAGGTGGCCAAGGGTTGAAATTGAAGCCGGGATGCTGCAGCCTTAGTACATTGGGTTCACACTCGGCCAGTTGACCCTTCAGGGCATCCCAGAGTACATTCATTTTTATAGAAAACAAATATTCAAAAGGGTAAAATGGATGAGAAGGTCAGACCAGAGGGTCACTAACCTGAAATCCTCCATTGAACGATCACAGTCAAGATCAGGAAAGTGGCTGCAGTGATGAATGATGTTGCATTGCAAAAGGAATTAATCAGTTGATGAGTTGATTAGTTCATTTAATCAAGCATGCAACAGTTCAATAATTTAAGTTAACAACAGATTCCTTACTACAAGTTAGTCTAAAAAAGTAAATAGATTTGAGATTAAAGAAAAAGGGGTTTTAGTGGCATTCTGAGCTCACTCTTTTTTAGTAGGTGGCTGCGTTTACAGGTAAAGCTGAGAGGGATTAAAGTATTATAAAAAAGAGGAGATGACTGACCCATATGTAATTCCTGCAATGGTACACTTCTTAAAGTGCATGACGTTACAGGTCAGAGTTCCCGTCTTGTCAGAGAAGAGGTACTTCACCTGGAGAAGAGAGATAACGAGTAATCAAAGTGAAACCAGGACACACCTAGTGTTCACGTAATCCGCTGATAAAAACAAACCTGGCCCAGTTCCTCATTAAGATTTGACGTGCGAGCCATGGCGGGTGTGTCTGTCTCAGAGTAGTACATCTCTACGTCCTGAGGGGGGGAAAAAAAACACACACAAGCAAAATGATTAGCAACGTTTGACTACTTAGAAGAAGTTCTTTTAAATATGTGCACTTCAAAACACACGCACCCAGTTGATGAAGAGGGCCTGAGTGAACTTGACCACCTCCAGTGTGACCAGCAGGCTGATGGGGATCAGGTTGTTGTACAGGATGATGAACGTCAGCAGGTTGTATGCAAAGTTAGTGGAGATATCACCTGCACAAACACACAACACTGACTTATTTACTGACTCTTTAATTATTTACTAATCCTAATTATTCATTACTGTAAGAAGTCTTCAGTTACAGGCTGTAAAGTGTGATATGTGTGTGTGTGTGTGTGTGTGTGTGTGTGTGTGTGTGTGTGTGTGTGTGTGTGTGTGTGTGTGTGTGTGTG
>JAQMCX010000032.1:7588597-7634216 GCA_029814765.1 Acanthurus leucopareius
TTAAAAATGTCAGTAATGACATCTACTAGCTGGTTGGCACATGTTTTTAGTACACGGCCAGGGATGTTATCAGGCCCTGCAGCTTTACTCATATTCACTTTCAGCAGGACTTTCCTCACATCCGCTGTGGATACTGACAGCGGCCAATCCAAACAGGTTTTTTTTTTTTTTTTAACAACTACTGTCCCTGTAAATAAAACACTATTGTGTAGCTATCTGTGGCTGACATGTATTAAGATTTAATCAGTGTGAAATATATTTCACTTCAGAACAGCAGCAGCAAATGTATACAAACCACTTTACTTTGAATTCTAATTTGTCTGATAGTTTTTTTCACAAATAAAGTTCAGTGACATCTGTTCCTTCTTCCTCATTAAAATTTCAGAATCTATAAATATGCAAATATTTTTCCTTTCAAAAGTTATCAAGCTGGACACAAGAAGTGAGTGTACACAGTCCTTCGAGAGCCTAAAAGGTATGCTGTGTTGTGCTCCGGTTTTGTCTGCCCCAGATTTCTCCTTGCCATTTAAGCTTGAGGTAGATGTCCGCGCAGTTGGAGCTAGAGCTGTCCTTCAGGACGATGACCAGGGCATCAATCATCCTGTGAGTTACTTTTCACACAAGTTTAATAAACATCAACTCAAGTACTCCACCATTGAAAAGGAAACTCTTGCACTGTTTGCCCTGCAACATTTTGAGGTTTATCTTGGGTCCAGCACTAAGCCTATTAAAGTGTTCACAGATCATAACCCTCTTGTGTTTCTCTCCAGGATGTCAACAGCAACCAGCGTCTTATGCGTTGGGCCTTGATAATTCAAACTTCAATTTAGAAATCACTCATAAAAAGGGGTCCGACAATGTTCTTGCTGACGCTTTGTCTCATGCTGTGTAATCTAGTTGTTGGAGAGATCAATTATGAGAAATAATTCCAAACATTATGTTTGGACGTATATGGGTGGGGGTGTTACATGTCAGGCAGGGGGGGCACAGTGTAGTTGTGTTTGTGTGTGTCTTTCCCTCCTGGTCTTCGCTCTCTCCTCCTCTATGCTCCCAGGTGCCATCAACCTGATCGGTCTGCACCTGGGTAGATTGGTACTTCCAGGCCGGCCAATCACACCCAAGGCTCTCGTTATAAAAGGACCTTGCCTGCAGTGATCGCTCTCTTTGCCTGCTGGAGCTGCTGGTTGTTGTGTTGAGTGCTGCTTACTTAGAAATTAGGTTGGTGGAGTGAGGTTGAGGACATAGGTAACTTGGGGTACCCTATACATATTCCACTCACATAGTTTTCATTAGTTAAACACACTAGGTTTTAGGGTTGGTGCTACCTCTGTATTTATTTTTTGGTTATGCTTCTTTTCTTTTTTTGTTTAAACTATTTTCTTTTTGCCACACATGCTGACTCTATCTTCTCTTTTGATTGTTGTGTTGATGTCTCCTTTCCACCCGTCAATCAAAGGAGTCGTAACACCTACATTAATTATCATTTTAGCTTTCGACTAAAGTAAATATATTCATTAAGGAGCACTTAAAGATTATAGTTTGTACTGAATCAGAAGTTTAACTTGAGGAAAGTTAATAAAATTGCCTGTAACAAAATTACATCAATATAATTAGTTTATTCCAAAGTTAAAACTATATTTAGATGTAACTTTTTTCAGGTAAACACAAGAAACTTGTGCTACAGAAAATGGACCAGACCCAGTGAATAGCTCCCTAAGCTTAACAACTGCCTTGCACCCTGTCCTATATAACCTAGACATCAATATACTTACAACAAATCAATTTAACTATACAGACCAAAGATAATATTAATAATCCAATTGCATCCTGTCACGCATTATTATTTTGGCTAATTTAGTTTTGTTTGCTAATTCGCCTGCTCTTCTCTCTGTATATAGTGGATAAAACTTCTCAGGTGTTTGATGTATTATTTTACATCATTCATGCCAATAAAATGCGATTAAATGAACTGTGAATCAGGTAGAGAGAAGGACAAAAGCTTAGGAGGGATGAGTGAGAGAACAGCAAAGATGAAGTCTGTGATGACAGTGATACCTGTTTCCAGATGATCGTCTGCCAGGCTCCGTTTCGCAGCACTGAGAGACAAGGACAACACAGCCATCAGTCAGTCCATAGAGCAGCTCTCATACAGTATTCATAGCCACAAAACGTTTGTCTGGGGTCTCTACAGTGAGTGACAGACAACGGCTATTCACTCAGCCATGAAAGGAAAACAAAACCCTCACAAATAGACACAAGCACACTCATGGAAAAGTGCACAGACAGTTGATGCGCATTACCAAGCAAACACACTCAGAAACACAAACACACACAGACGTGGATTTGGACGTTACCTGTTGTCTTCTTCTTGTTGACCGTGTTGTCTGCTTTGTGTCTTTTCTGCAAAAGACACAGGTGAAGTTGTATTAGCCTTTTAAGCTAATCATGCGATGTCTGACTCTTTATCACTTGAAAAGGTTAAAAAAAAGTAGTAACTTTTGCTCATTTAGCAGGTGGTGCTGATGGTACTCACATAGTCCTCAATGATCTCTTTTATCCCGGCCACGGTGAGGATGAAGATGAGCGGAACCAGTGTGGTGTAGCGACCGGTTGGTGATACATCGGGGATTTGCTGATGAGGGTCAAGAGAGGCAGCACTCAGAAATCATAGCTGATAGAGAGCATCAAGTGGCCTAAAGCACCTATAATGGACCATTACACTAATAGCACAGATAAACATTAGTTGTTACTGTGTTAAACTGTAAGCTAGCTAATCAGGAAAACCAGTCGGACAGAGCCATGTGAGCATGATGGAAGCCAGTGAGACTTTCCATTAGGCTTATGCAGAGAAAAACAACCCAAGCAACCCCTTCCTCTACCATCTATGGAAAAAAAATACTAGCAACAAATTAGGCGGCTTGGGATGAATGATCTATCCTCTATAATTCATTTTTTTTATTCATTATACAAGTTGCTAAAGGAATACACATTATGTGAGGAAGATGATGAATAAACACAGCATGCAATATTCATTTGTGCAAATGAGGATATTAGTAATATCTGACAAACACGTATTGTAGCACAAGCCGGTGATGTGACCCATTTGTAAAATATCAATGATTCATGCTTTTCTTTTAGTCTGTTACTTCTGGTTTCTAGAGAAATTCGGCAAAAGGTTTCCCCACAGGCCTGAGCCTGAATTACTGAGTGTTTTCAAATAGATATCCCAGGATACGTCATATAAAGCTTGTGTGGTCCACAGAATAAAACTGAAACTAAACATGCAGACTGCTGTTGTTATCACTCTGTGCCTGTTTACCTGCATGAGTGCGATGAACAGGAAGAAGGCGTTGGCAGCCCGCCTGATCTGCTCATAGAGGAACCGCGGCAGAAAGGTGAGCACTCCATACTTAGTGGTACTGCAGGGGATGAGAAAGAGAGAAGAGACTTTATTACATTTGCGTTTGAACAGCTGGAGGCAGAGACAGGTAATGCATTCGCAAAAGTACAAATACGGACAAATTGTGTGCTAATGATTTTATAACCAGGCACATTTTGACAAGATTACACTGAAGGCTGGATAACAACAGACTCCATCTGGGTTTCACACTGGTGTGCTCAGACAGGGCAGAGCCATTGTGGACAGCACACACATCACACCTATAAGTAGACCGACACATTTAACCTAACAGTCTAAATTTAGGCCTAGCACCCCTGAAAAAAGGTACAAGAAACCTTGGCACCTTAACCTCTCTTGTCAATCAACTGTATTGATCCGACAGCTGTATTGATCAGCCTTGATATAGCAAGGAGCTACGGTAAGAGCTTTTAGAGAGGCTAAAAATAAAGCAGTCAACCTTCATGTCAAGGCCTGCCTTGTTTTTCCTGTGCGACCTGATTGAAAAGTAAGAGCTTCTGCATTGGCTTTTGTTTAATGGATAGTGTGTGTATGTGTGTGTTTGTGTGTGTGTGTGTGTGTGTGTGTATAAATGTACTATACGGCAGAAAACACACTTCAATCTCAGTTCTGTATCTCCTAGGAAATGAATATATAACAATTGCTTCCTGTACGCCTCACCCTCACTTAAAAGCTACAAAGAGCAGGACATTACATACAAAACAGAGCAGCAACAGCTGTTTGTGTGTTCCCCACACAGACACAGACACACAAACACACACACACACGATGCCTTGACCCTCATTCTCTAAATACCTCAGAGTTAGTGATACCACAACTATGATCCAGCAGATAAACTTTCCTTAACTTTATCTAATCAGGGACAAGTGAAACCTGACTCCACTCGCACACCAGCGACACACACACACACAAACAAAAACAAAACATCTGGCCATGTTATTTTCATACTACAGATGTGGTGGTGTTAACAGCTGTTAGCTGCAGGGGTGATGCTCTCCTGCTGCTGTGTGGCTTCATCATGTTTTTTTAATAAAGAGGGTCAGCGTTGTTCATGCATTAAAGGCCAAAAGAAAACACTAGGCTGAAGTCAGAGCGGAGGTCGTCCTCTAAGAGGAGGAACATGGGCAGCTGGATTTGCTGGATTTATTAGAAAAATAAATTACGATGTTCAAGAATAAAAGAGCAGGTTACTTTACTGCAGGTTCCTTTACTGCATCTGTGCCCAGGAGAGCAGCACTAATGCACAGGTTGTATAAAAAACAAATGCATATGATAAAATATGGAAGTGGGGGGACCTAGGGAATGGAGAGGAGGTGAGTTGAGTGTCCAGATAAAAGCTACAAGGCTTTAATCTCTGGAAAATCAATAAGTGTATTGAACCTTTAAAACATAAACTAAAGAATTACAGGAACACAGGGACATCAAAGGGCATGCCTCTGGAGCCAAAGTGCTATTGACCGTCCAATCAGCATGCAGCGGAGGCAGAACGCTTCACGTGATCCAATCCCATGTGCCAGGCAGCGCTTGCTTTAACCTTATTTGTAGAGCTGAAACAGGCTCCTTTAAAAGTGAAATTGAATCTCCTGACAATAATGGCAGATAACTGGATGTCAACTGGCTTACGACAAGGCCTCATCTCATAAGACCATGAGCCTGCTGCTCTCTATGGCGCCATGCAGAGTTTGCACACACGAATAAGAATAATTAAAGGTAGAGACAAGGGACAAACAGGCGTCCGTCTGAATCAAACGCTAATACTGCTGCCTGACTGCAACTAAGTATTTACAGCCACAACAGAGGCCACAAATATGCCAATGACAGCTGGGATGCTGTTGATAAAAGAGAGTGCTCCGCTGTAGTGTGTGCTGTTTGATCGTATCCATCACCCTGCCTATGAGTCTATGATAGATAACCACACACAAGCAGAAAATTCACTCAGCTATTCACTGATGAACCACAGGGGGCCACAAAGACATAACAACACAATAGGTGAAATAATTATACTCTTCCTAAACGTGAGTCAGGGGGTCTGTAGTTTGATTCTTGTCTGTGCAATTTGGATTTAAGACAACTACACCTAGAGCCACTCACTCTACAATGACCCCTCTAAAATTTGCCAAACACAAACACAAAATTTACCTTTGACCAGATCGGCTGAGCTGAAGCACGTTTCAGCAAGTTATGTAAACAAATGGAGGTGTAGTTACGTTCTTTTTATTGGTAGCCTTAAATATTCACAAGGACGGATCGATTCAGCAACACCACCGTGTTAACTTGTTAAGCAAAGCACTTTTCCACTGAGATTCTCATGTGGACTTCAGGCAGTTTCACTCATCCTGACTGCTGCAGAGTTACAAACTGTTACCTAATAGGTGATTTATAAAACAGCCTTATCAATGGAGCTTCACTCGTAAAATAATCATAATTTTGAAACTAAAAATCAAAGGCATGTTTGTCTGGCAAATGATCATGGTCGAATGCAAAACTAAATGAAAGGACATATTTGAAAAACATAAAAAACCAAGGGTCCAAAGTCTACTTGCAGCACATGGCATGCTGGAAAGACAAACACACAAACAGGCTGTAATGTCCTTCAACCAGCCAACATGAGTGTAAAGCCCCCATAAGCAAATATCCACATCAGAAACCCGACAAACTCAACCTGCACTCTGACCTCCATGGAAAAGGCTCCGGGCATTAAAGTATGTTAAAGTAGATAATGTCAGGATGAACTCATCACCCTCTGAATACACACAAAACATGAAGTATCAGATAAGATGAAGGGATTATTCATGGGTCTGTTGGTAAGTCTGCTGTGTTTGGTTAAGCAATAGTTAAAAACAATTAAAATGTGAAATAAGTAAAGTAATAATCTGCCCAACTGTCTCTATTTTCTGTTTATCAATTAAGCTTCTTCTTATAGACTTTCAGTGAACATCCAACGATAAAATAAAATAAAACAACATCAGTGCATACAAACATGTATCACAACAAAATGTAAAAAGCACCTACCTGACATGGTTATCGCAGAACTTGGTGTTCTGTGGCCGGTTGAGCAGCACCGTCCGCGCCGTGGCGTCTACGGGATCCGCCTGGGAAGTGGTCCCGGACATCTCATCATCTGCCTTGCGGTAACCGGCCGACGAGCAAGCAGGTCCTGCACCGTTGGATTGATGGGAGAGAGGCGAGGCTGAGTGAGCGCGAGTAAGAGACAGTGAGAGAGAGAGATAGAAAAAAGAGGGAGAGAGAGAGAGAGAGAGGGCGAGAGAGACAGAGACATAGACGGGAGACGTGGTTTACGGTTCAAAGGCGAAGGCAACCAATTAATACTAGAGGCTACTGTATGCTGATGCGAGCTCGATTCAATGACGTTTCCCGTTATAAACAGTCCTCCCTTGTCTTTCAGTATTATGCAGGTACCGTCAATGCACACACGCGCGTTTCGCGACGCCCACGGGACCCCCCGCGTATAATGGATGTGCTGAGGGATGCACAATGGCGAACAAACACACCGGGTTTGCCTGTTTTATCAGCACGTCAACTTGTCCATACGCAAAGCAGAGAAGACCCGGCGCACGTCGCGGCTGCCATTTAGCTAAAGGAACCAATTATTTTGTGTTTTTTTTTAAAAAAGTGACTGAAAAGGATGCAACACGCTCCTTCTGCAGACCCTCTGCTTCCCCGCCCGCCTGGCTTTGTCGTCTCCGACCATTTTAAAGCGTCGTGATCTCCGCTCTGTCACCCCCGCATGAGCTCCAAGAGCGGGACATTTTCCATCCTTGAGTGCGCCTAATAACCGGACGATATGTATGGTTCTGCATGGACACCGTGATGAGGTGAGAGCAATGCAAACAGGTCTGGACGCCACAGTTTACTCAGCTGATAAAACAACAGCGGACCTGGGCGAGGACAGATGCAGTAGCACGCCCGTGCCTCCTCTCTCCTCCTTCGGCCTCGCTGAAGAGGGAGCTCCCGGCCCCGGTGAAAGATACTGGCCCGCCAAGCTCCTCCGCCGTGTCATCTGGCCACCTGCCGCCCCGGGAAGCCTTTAACGGGCGCGATTTGGACGCTCTCCTGCTTTCAGTTTGATGCTGAGCGGCTCACTACAAGTGCAGACAACAAGTGGAAGCCATATGGAGCTCCTTGAGTGCTGCGGAGGGGCAAAGCCAGGGCTCCGCTTTTAAAGGGCCAGAAGCCTGATATCGCCTTGAGGTCTTGCGGTCTGGCACAGATGGGTCAAATGACATCCCTGAGGCAGGCAGCCATCCATCAGGAGATCATTTTATGTCGCTTCACTCTGCCGTGATGCCTGTGCAACAGCAATGTTGGTCCCTGCTTTAAACATATTTTTTTGCTTTTTTTCCTAGATGCAGATATTTGATGTGTAAGACCAGAGATGCATCTCTACTCACGTAACATAGAACACTACATTTATTTGGTAAGTCTCATTTTTCTAATCATACACTTTCCACAAACCCTTTTGATGAGCCTGGAAAGCTAATCTGTTAATATAAGGTATGCTCAAATTCATCTCTTAACATCCCTATTTCAGTCCCACAATATCACTACAATCACTTCTCCTAAAAAGTATCCCAGGATTACTTGGAAAGTTGTTTAATCTTTTGCGGCTTGTGCACTGTGAGCATCTGTGCCCGAGTCCTTACATGAAAACAACAGACTAATTGCATGAATAATTTAGAGGAATAAGTGCTGCCAGACGATTGTATTTCTGCAGTCTGAAAACTCTCGGGTAATTCTCTCCCTCTATCAGTAACCAAAATTAGGTTAATATCATTATATTCCACTCAAGCCTGCTGTTTCAAAGTAGGCAAGGACTTGTAAATTGACCCAGACATATGACTGTATAGTCTACTGGCCGTGCCTTAATCACTGTTGACACATCAGACCTCCACTTTTCCATTGAAAGAGACATTAAGTTGTGCGTTTGATAGGAATCAGCCACAACAATTACATCTATTCTGAGTACAGTTTAAATTGGTCTAGGAGGAGACGTCTCTCTGTCTGCCTATCAAAAGTAAGTCTCAGCCTTTCCTGGTTGCACGCTTCATATTGTACTTTTGCAAAAGAAACCTGCGTACGATTTTTACCGCGCTTTTTTGCTTTTATTGGAAGAGCACACGGGCAAACAGGGAGCAGAGAGAGAGAGAGAGAGAGAAAGGTATGACATGTGACAAAGGTCATCGTCTGGAACCGAAACAAGGATGAGTTTGAGCCTTTATGTACTTCAACCATGAGGCTAACAAGTCATTTCACGCTTGAAATTTAGAGAGCTAGAAAACTGTTAAAAAAAATCCGACCGATGCGTAGTGCTGATTCACACCAGCCCACAGTGTGCAGAGAGCAAGGGTCAAAGTCTATCCATGCAGAATGATAATAAGCAGCCTATCTTTCATTTCTGTATCTCTCACCAGCTATAATTCCCAATCACAGCTCGGCCCCTCACACTGGAAACAGCACTGGGGTCAATCGAGATAATGAGTGACTGTGAGGAAATCATTAAGGATGATTCAAGATCAAAGGTAAGGGCAATGCACATTGGTACCTGTAATGTCATCACTTCCCCGTAATTAAGCAATTCTCTTTCCCTTAGATGTCTTTCTCTATTTCTCTCATGAATTATTTAACTTTTCTATACCTTGTTTCTCATTTCTGCTCCTGTAGAAGCATTTACCCTCATCACACCTTACCTTCACTTTTTAACCTTTCTACACTCTTACTTTTACAAGCAAATCAATAATGTCTCTCTCAGCAGCCCACTTCGTCTTTGATTCATTGCTGGGGAGATCAATGCCTCGGTTACTCATCTCTGATGGAGTAGAGATGCAGTCACGTCCATAACTCATTACCGATGCAGCCCCGATGAGTCAGCAGCAAACCCCGGCAGAGAACAGCCAGGTCAATTACACATGAAGCACCCAGGATAGTCAGAGAGGTACCACGAGTCTGAAAAGCTGCGGTCAGAACAGGTAAGACGAGGCTGATCTGACCTTAACGAACACTCTGATCTTAGACCCGGTTGGCAAGAAACTACCAGCTGCCCATCTGGTTGGTGAGGCTTAAACAAGAAGTGTCCCCTTTTTTTAGAAACAATTCTATGCATTGATTAACCTATAATCTGTCCGTAACCTGAGTAAATCGAAGCCTTTAGAGCAAAACACATTTAACACAAGCGATAACAACATAACCTGTTCCAGTGAGACGAATAAGGACCATGTTCAGTTAAATCCACATTATGTGTTTTGAAGAGGAAGTCAGTCATCACAATCCTAATTATATCTTAATTTTGAGTATTGACTTTTTGTTTGGGGTTGAGCCAAAGCTGCCTGGCTCAGGGCCAAACTTTAACTGTTAAAAAGCAGGCTTGGCTACTTAATAATTAAAAGTAACAGGCTGCATAATTCATGTACATTTTTCAGCAGGTCCAGAGCATTTTTCACCAGACACTCGGCCTCGGTGCTGCGCTCCAGCCTTTACTCAAGTAACAACACACATGCCAGCCACAATCACAGCGACTCCCCCAGCAGTTGTGTCAGATAGGGTGACTCCCAGAGTTTGTGTTTTTAAATGGCTCAAACATAACTTTGGAAATGCCTACACGTTTAATTAAATCACGTCTAATAGAGATGCACCATCCTCCAAACAGCCAGCGCAGAGATGAAATGAGCCAGAAAGGAAATAGCTTCTAAACATAACAGCAATTATAGTAGAACAGCTACAATTATCCCCAGCTGTTGAAGCACTCTCACACACCCCACAAGCCACACTGAGGACAGATACTCAACGATTTTATTATCTGAAAAACTGTCAAAACACTTTTGATGCAAAATGCACTTGTGGAGCTGAACGTTCACGAATCAGAGAAAATTGCATTAAGTGTGCGCAGCTTATCCTGGCATGTTTTGTCTTCCTCTTTTGGAAATGATGCTGCATTGTTTTTGGAATTTATTGCTCCATATTAGCAAGGCCCCAAGTTTTAATCATCATCAGCCATAGGCCCTGTCAAAGTTTTTTAAGCTTAACACGGAACCACAAACACTTCACTTACATAACTCCGACTAAATTGGGGAAAAAAAACACATCTTCCCTCCATTCCCCTGTAAAGCACACAATCTTGCTGTATGGTCAGGAAAGCATTACCAACAGAGTGTCTTCTTTTTTTCTGACTTCTGCGTCCCATGGCTGTCCTGGTCTCCTAGCTGACCCGCAGGCCCTATTCACAGGTACTGGTAGCCCGAGTCCCAAGCGTTCCCAGTGGGTCCATTTGCCACTGTAACGGAGTAGGAAGTAAGGCAAGAAAGCCTCTTACGGGCTGAGTGAGCGAGCATGATAATCCCCTCTGTGTCTGCTCTGCAACTTCACCTGCTGCTAAATCCATAACCTGATAATCCTACAGGTGAGACTGCAACACGCACACGAACACGCGTAACACCAATGTATGCATATACGCATATACATACAAATACACAAACACACTGACGCTGTATTATGGACGCATTCGCTCTCTCTCTCTCACACACACACACGCACACAGGTGAAAATACATCTTTTAATGCCAGAGAACATGCAAGGTCCCAGCATGCAGTTCCTCCCCTGCACCCTCTCTAAATCCAGCCCACTCACTTATGTGTCATACATGCATGCAGCAGTGTTCATGTACATGCTCTATTCAGGCATGCCATGTCCATACATGCATGTGTTGTGTTTAATAGTATGCATATGTATTCATAGAAAGACCCTGGTGCATTGCAGTCTGTCTAATCAGCATGATCTGACATGAGTGGTCACCCCGCTACAAGCACATGCAGTGAGAGGGTTAATTTCTGATAAGCATTCATCACTCCAGGCCCCAAGGAGCTACAGATTATTCAGGTTCCACAGCAGTAATATTATGTCTAAACCTTTGCAGACGAGAATTAAGAGACACTACTAAGTAACTATATATTGTAGCTCTTGAGGGCCAGGGGTTTGGAGACACCCGCTCTTAGCCATTGCGCATGGCCGCATGCACCTTGGGACTCCAGACACAAATGGGGCGTCATCCAGTCTAATTCGAGCAAACTCACTTTTGTCAAACCTGTCTGTGAGGCAGGCACGCATGGTAGCGCCCGCACCTTGGCCTGGGTCCTGCAGTTCAGAAGCCTCCTGTCTAATGGTGGTCAACACTAACTGCTCTGTGGGCACCAGAGAGGCCGCGGCGGGAGAAAACAACACACACAAGACAAAAAAGTCAAAATACACATACCGCACACAACACATCCATGTGCCAGCGATGATGCTGTAAGTGTGTTAAGGTTTATCTGTCACTGAAAGCATTGAAAGTGAGATAAAACTCATGCCTGTGTGGAAAGATGTGCGCCTGAAGAGTTGCACACAAAATTGGACTTCATCAAAACCGTGTAGCTTGCCCAGGAGTGCCCCCATGTGTCCAACTTATGTAACTACCTTCATGCTGCACTTGATCAGGCCTCTCTGTATCTCCCAAACGGTATCCTCAGTAGCTTGGCAGCCATGACGACCAGTCATTATCTTCCGAAAACAGATGCATTGTTGACAGCTGGCTGAGCGGCATGACTCACATAAACTAGACACACCACTGGGATAAAAAATGTGGCCTTACATTTAATGCAGTTCCTGTGGGATGTCCATGACAAAAACTGTACGAAATCTTTTATACTGCTTTGTTTACCTTTACATAGAAATATAAAATGCTTTTTTCCCTATAATATAACATACTCTCTCAGTCAGTGTGAGAAGAACTTCACATGTTTGTTAGTAAGGTGCTATTAGATACATCTCACAATACTCCAATGTTGATCAGAGCTTGCATCACCCACAATTCTGGTCATCTTAAATCCAAACAAATAAAAGCTCTGTGTGTGAATGTGTTTGAGAGTATGTGAGTAAATGTGACAGATTGGTAGCCGCAGACGTCATCACCAGGGATGTGGCAGCTCGCTAATTGGAGCAAAGAATCAAGAGGTCAAGCTCCAAGAGATTACAGTAAAGGCAGCATGGAGAATCCAAGAGGGAACACATGTACTTACCAAATGACACACAGCTGAAACTGTAGTACCCCTCTACATCCAGCCTGTGCCTTACATGTGGGATTAATCAGCACTCTTACGGTATAAAACTTTTAGACACCATGAAACCAAAAAGAGTATCTGCAGAAGTTACTGAAATGACGACATTAATTGCTTTGGCCACAAACAGGAAGAGAACTAGTGGATCTTACAGTTAAGGCTGTGGCTGCATCACATGAAATAGGCCTATATGAAAAGCAAACAACAGACAACAGTCAAGTGACTGATATGAGGCCACCTGATTTTCTATAAAAACAAAAATTACAACTATGATGGTTGAGAGCAACATGTGTACTTTTTTATCAGTACACTGTCAAAAACGTATGCCTCTAATATTTGAAATCATTAATGTTTTCTGGCCAAAATGTACCAGAAACAAAAAAAAATTGACACTAGGGTTGTTTATTTTTCTTAACAACAGATACATATCTGGGAAACTCTGGCCTGAAGACAGCATGGCCCAGTTGGCGCTTATCTCTGCTCACAATTCGCCCTGCTTTCTATTTCTGGAAACTGCATGAGGGGTGCAGCCACACACATATGCTCACACAGACAACAGCAAAAGCAGCCTGACAGCATGTGCCAGTCACTATTAAAAGCCACTGGATGAACCAAACACATGCTCCTCTCCTCCAGGACAATCCAATCTGATGTCAGTTTGCCATCTGTGGAGGCATCATCCGACACTGCCTTGTGTTTAAGCATCCATTTTTTCTTCAATTCCAACTCTGAGGAGAAAGACATTTTCTCCAAAAAAAAGTGAGATTTACAGCCCTGACTTAGCCCTCAGGTCATGGGGGATTTATTCTTATAAATTATGAATATATAGCATCCAAGACACTCAGGCCCCGAGGGCAACAACCTGAGTCATCGCTTTCTAACTGTACTGTGTACAGTGATGTGATGTGAATACAGGTTCTGGATGTGGATGAGGCTTTAAGTGAGCCATTAATTTCCGGACGGGCTGTGAACGGAGCGCTCCTCAATCGGTCACGTGTTTTTTAAGTCGGAGCGGTAATATGCTGTTCTCGGAATGATCTATAGGAGCTCAAGTTGACGTTTGAAGTGCTAAATAATGTTAATTACCAACTCATGAAGATAAGGAAAATCACATTTGATTTAAGTGTGTCAAGCCATACGAAAATATCTCGTATGATGCGTCTCAGAGGGCGTAAGTAAGAGGCATGTTGCAACAAAATTTTATAATAGGCTGTCATAAATGATGCCATGGCAATAAAGTATATGAGTAAAGAGTAATTGAGGTCACACAACGCAATTACAATGGTCCTTTCAAGAGTAAATATCTCGTCGTGCTATTTGAACAGCACGGATTCCTACATTTATCAAAACACAAATGGCAGCTAAAACAAATAAAGGGCACACACGGCTTCAAGAAACAGGCACCTGCAGTCTGTTTGCCCTTGCATCCCCAACCGGTGCCAAAAAAAACCAGAACGAGGCTGCAGGAGAAATACCGGTACAGCAGTCACCCCACATGCCTGCCGCAGTCCCGGACAACACCGTTCCCCGTTATTATGCCAAGCACATATTAAATACGCACGGTTAAATGCAGGCCGCTGTATCCTCCACAATAACACGCCTGTGATTAAAACGGAATAAACACGGTTTAACGGTGACAGGTCACGAATGAAGAAGCGGGCGGAACCTCGATCGGGCGAAGATTTAATAAGGTATGTTTTTTTTTTTTTTTAGGCTTACCTCCCTCACTGTGTATCTTCTTGGCTCTCCGGTTGAAATACATCTTGCTGGTGGCGAACGACAGTCGGTGATGCTGGGACGAGGAGGCCGGAGCGGTGGCATGCTCATGGCTCGCCGGCAAGGCAGGGTAGTTCCGCTCCGGGCCCGGGCAGCGGCCGCTGCTGCTCCTGTTGCTCGGTGATCGTCATTTCTCGGCTGGACGGCGGAGGTAATGTTTTGAAGGGCAATTTCAGCCAGCGTCTTGTCAGACGGAATGTAAAATGTGCTATTTCCGGTGGGAGCTTTCAAAATAAAGTAGGTGTATGTGAGACGAAAGCCTCAAGGGGAGATGCTGAATGTGATCAATCTCCATTGTAATTAATTTATATGCAGATTTTTTCGGCAAGACCAGACTCACAATTTAATTATGTAATGGTATTTGTAGATAAATTAGGTTTAGCCACATTAGTAAGATTAAGTTTCAGGCTACTCCTGATTAAAAGTGTAATCAAATAATAATAGCTCAATATATTTTATCGTTTTCATCGATGACAGAGCTACTACGACATTTCCTATGGACCACAATTTACTTAAGTCTGATATACAGTATTTTAATGCAACACCAATGAGATGATCAGGTTGCAGGGAAAGTTGCTTATTTTCTATACATCTAAATTGCTTCTTATAAAGTGTAAAATCTGACAATTATGTTGTGTTAAACTAAAACTGAAATAGTTACCTCATTGATCGAACAGTCGAATAACTACAATTATCAGCAACTACTTCAGAATTAATTAACTTTTATGTCATTTGTCAAACAGAAAAAAAAATAGTTTCAGCCTTTCAGTTGTGCATTTTGATATTAAATAAAACAGTTTTTGACTTTAAACAACTAGGACAAAACAAAATGTCAAACCGAGATTTGCTGCGATTTTTTCAGTCAATGTAATATGACAGGCTAAAGACCTCTTCGAAAATTATACTACAGGCTTTATTTTGGAGGGCATTTGTCAAACGTCTTCTTCTGTCTTGTCTGGCTTTACGACAGTGTGGTGACTGACCACAAAGTTAAGCCACGGGGGCGCACATCGTATGACGAGATACGTACGCGTATGGGCGTCAGGGCGCAAAATATAAGATTCAGCTACAACAAATACATTTATAGGGATGTAACTTTATAATTTCCCTATATGTAAAATGAATTTATTGTAAAAATGCTAATAATTTAAAATAAAGGGGATAGCGTTAAATGGTAAATTATGCAAATTTGCAGGAGCAGAAAAAAATCATTTAATTGACCCAAACTCAGTTAGCCTATATTAAAGTTATCCGACAATAACTAGTAGGGGTCACCAGCTCAAAGCAACACGCGCAGTGTTCACTGTGAACACAAATAACGCGTGCGTACACAAAAACACATTCTGTTTATTTTCAGGCATAACAAAGCTGCTTTTTATTCCATTGTTAAGGAGCAGAGAAGAAAACCCATGTCTTCATGTTTATTACATAGTAACATATTTATCTTAACTGTTTCATTTACTCTCATCACATTGTAACATAATACATATTCATATTTCAAAAGTTGATTTCCATCTTAATAAATACGTACAGAATAAATATTCATTTCTTAACCGAGAGGCCACAACCCTCACCAAGTCTCATAGATGGACAACAGCTGAACAGAAGTTTTCTGATAGCCAGATTTACTGGGACCTTTCATTTAACAATCACACATACTCCCATGTACTCACAATTAAACCACACACACATAACTCACTCTCAAACATTGTGACATATTACTCTACATCATTCCTGCAGTTCATTAGTGACAAATAAACTGCAGAGATGTTGTAGCTCCTGTGTTGCAACCCTGATGACACCACACTGACAAGTTGTCAAAATAGCCCTCCTATGCTACAGTACAAATGGCCAAAATTGTGCATGTAAGGTAAAATAAATCATAAAACATGCACAGACTACCATTTTACTAACAATTCCTCATTCAGGTGTTGCACTGATACTGTATCTGAAGCAGATTGCAGTTAATGCACTGTGACAGTCCCAATTTTGAGGGTGATATGCTAATAATTCTCATTGGAAATAACTCATTTTGGGAGATAGTGTTCCAAACATCAATTTTCCATCACTTATCTCATGAAAAAGGATTTCAAAATTAGTTGGGTAACCGAAAAAATTAAAAAAAATGTATTTTTGTTTTCTAATTTCACATTCCAAATTTTGGCTCAGCAGATGTAACAGGCTAGCTAAATGCATCTTCATGACAACAATCCCAAAGTGTCTGTAAGGTATGGAACCAAAACAGCAACAATAACCAACAGGAGACAACGATTTCAGGTCAAACAAGACTTTGTTTTTAAATGGAGATGATAATCAGGCATTACAATGTAAACAGCAAACAAACAATACTGTCTTTTCTCTCCATATTGCACAACTCTTTCTAAATTACAACTTTGAATTCCTGATTATCACATGCCTTCTGTATTTCATTTAAATTGTGCTGCTAATGAGGGCAATGTTAATGAGATCAAAGTGGCTGACTTTTATGGATGAACTTTGTATTGCAATTAATTCGTATGAAGAGGGATTAAAAAAAACAAATACAACTCGAGCTCATACACACCCAGTAAATCATTCATTTCTTTACCAACTTTAAAGGGACACTTAAAAATTGATGTCAAAGCTTTAAAATGGTAAATGTATAAAAAAAAGGTTTCCTGCTTCCATTCTGAACAGATTGCATGTGAGAAGTGTTTTGCTTCAAAACCCTTAAATACAAGCAGTAGTGTGTTATTTACAGCTTATACTGATTAAATCAAGTCAAGAAGTGATTTGTGTAGTCCAGTTGTTACAGATAGGTCACATGTATCAGACATTTAAGTGAGACTGATCAGCACATAGGAGCTCCTTAAGCATTAATGCCATTCACCGACATGGGCCTCTGAAGCTTTGTGACAGAGACCAGCGAAACAGGCCACAGAAAGAAGAAAAAAAACAAAAAAAAACAATAAGTTGTTGTGAACATAGGGTCTAAAAAAATAAAGTTTTTATTAATTCTCTGCATTTAAAGTTTCTTTTTTTCACCCACACTTTTGGTTCAACCTTCTTTAACCTCAACACAATGGATATTTTCAAAGAAATTTAACCATGAAAGCGCTATGTACATGCAAAGCCCACTTGGGTCTGCTCAGTTCAGCCAGCCAGGAACATGATAGTTGTGTTTTGGGAGCAAATGATCAATCATGATGTACTGCAAGTATGGGCTGCCTGCAGATGGGGCAAGTGTTGTTTTCAGAGAGCCAGCGGTCAATGCAGTGGATGTGGAATTCATGGGAGCAGGGCAGGCGACGCAGCTTGTTGCCCTGTGCATACTCATTGATGCAGACGCTGCATGCACGACCTATCTCCCCCTCCAGGCTGGCCTGACCATAGGTACGTGTGGATAGATTGTCAATTTGCTCTTTAGTCAGGCCCCTGGGATGTTCATCATCCTCCTCATCATTGAGAAGGAAGAAGTGTGCCAACCGCAGGATGGGCAGAGTACCATTTTCTACTAGGTTGTTGGTGTCTCTGCTGGTGGCCCGTCCGTCTGTAGTGCTAACTACTCCTCCTCCGAGCCTGGCCTGTCCACCCTGGTCCTCCTCGCCTCCCTCCAGACCCACCCTCTCCTGATCTACCACACCCGTTCCAACCTGGCCACCTGGGCTTTCATTTGTCTGTAAATGACTAGTTGGGCTAATGTTACTATTTGTACCAGTAGCATCTGTGTGGCTAGGTGCAACAGTTTCAGAGTCAGCCTCTGTCTCCATTAGGGAACTTAGCTCCCCAAATCCTGTCATGATCTGGTGCAAGATGGAGCGCAGGGCAGTGGAGTTGGGTTCCCCGAGGCCTGTCTCACTAATGCGCCTCAGTGGAATCCGAATAGTGCTCACGTAAGTGCGAATTCCAGCTCGTTCAGAGCGGGAGATGGTGCGTCTAAATCCACCACTGTCACTTTCAAATGTGACAGTATTCTCAGCAATGCGGGCACGAGAACGCGTTCTACTGGCAATGCTGTCCCGATCGCGGTTTTCACCAGGTCGAATCCGTCTAACCTGTAGGTCCAGCATGATGGTGGGGTGCCGTCGCACCGCTGAACTTCCTGATCCTATGACATGTGATTCGCTCTCCCGTTCTGCTGTCTCTACAGCTGGCTCTGTTAGAGCTGCAGGTTCTGCCACAGCCTCCCCTGTTTCCATGGAAACAGAGCTTGTGCCACTGCCTGGCTCAACAGTATAGATGCTAGAGCCACTCACACCACTGCTTGATGGTGGAGTGGAACTCGCAACAGGTATTCTGTGCAAAGGGGAGCGACTTCGCCTCGACAAACGGGATGAAACCCCACCCCCAGCTGCTGCTCTGCGTGCACGACCACGTGATCGAGTCCTGCTACCACGTGATTCATGTCCCACTGCTGGGGCCTGAGATACAGACTGAGGTGAAACCCGGGGACAGTCTATAGAAGCAGACATATGATCACTGCCCAACTCTACTTCTGTGTTCAGGGCTTGTTGTGAAGGTGTAGTTTGAGCAAGCAAGGGATTAGGAACAGTGGGAGGTGGTGCTAATGAGTGCAAAGTGGCACTTCTCCTATGAGCAGAGGCTGGGGTGGCCACTGGGGCAGGAAGTGCAGGGGGGCTCATAGTAAGTGTGGTAGTGCTGCTGCGTGTACGCCGTGTCTGCACTCTCCTGATGAGTGCAGGACGGGGGGTGGGGAATGGGGTTGGCCTAGGCGTGGTTGAAGGTCGAGGGTTGGACAAAGAAGAAGTAGAGCGTATTGAAGGTGAAGCTGTGTTTGGGGAAGTCACTGGCAGCTCTGCAGTGTCCGAATGGTCATTATGCTCCCCTGGCTCTGGCTGATCATGGTTGATGTTAATTTCCAGGCTAAAGCGGAATTCTCCGCTGTTAGGGTTGGTCCGACTCACGGCACGCCATGTCTGGTTGCCACTCTGCCCACTACGAGTCGCATTACCAGTGCGTCTGAATGTGTTCAGCCACTCCAGTAATGAGTCACCATTAGAAGTTTCTGCTCCGGGCTCTGTGGCCCCTGTAAGAAACAAATATGGGAAAGACTGTAAACCATTTTCAATATGTAATCAACCCAAAATTCATTCTCTCGCACAAAAAAATCCTAACTTTGGACTGCTGTTTTTTGTGTCCTCTTAAAACACTGACAGTTTAAGCCAGTCTTTTTCGTAATACAGTCAAAGAAACTGTGTTGCAACCTTGTTTATATTCTGTGAACAACAGTGCCATACTAAAATAAAAGATTAATTGACATTTGTCCAACATAATGTATAAAAAATGTTTAAGGAGCACTCAGTTTTTTCTTAGTAAATGCTTTATAATAACCAATGTCACAGAGCTCAGTTCATTTAAACCAGTCCAGTTCAGTCCTAACACACCATTATATTAAGGGCTGTATTTGACTCTAAATTGTTAGTCAAACTGGATTTAGCAGCTCAATACTGAGATCTGACAATGCACTCTCTTTTCTTTTTGTCTTTTTCTAGTTCAGCACAATACTAAACTGCTATATCTGCCTACTTGAGTCTTAAATTTTAACTCTAGGTTTATTATAATTATTAAATTCCCACACAGTCAGAGAAGTGAAAGTGCTGCTCATAGTTTAGTTATGAAATTCCAGTACACTACAGAGCATCTTTGCTGCCGGGATGCTGCCAGCACTGTCAGCTTTACAGTCAATCACAGTGGACAGCAGTCGCAGAGGTTATACCACTGTATGGTTCAAAAGTGGTTTAGTTGACTTCACTGACAGTCATTACTGCAGTACAGAGTGTCAGAACAGCACACAAACAGGAGTCATGCTGCTTTGCACAATCCAGTGTCACACTGGCTTCCATTTCTATAACACTTATTTCCGTCACAGTTAATTTTGTGATGTGGGTCATGTTGGGTTCTTTTCATAATTTTGATGGTAGCTGTGAATATGTTTTATGACTTAACTGAACATCACTCTACAGGATTTAGCAGTATGTTCAAGAATCAACGCGTTTTAAGGGGCAGCATCAGCTGTATTGTTGTGTGATGTTTTAGGCTTCTTATTAAATTAGTGGTGACTTAGCTTTAACCATGAGCATCATTACAAGTAATGGCTGAAAAAGGTCTGAAAGAAACAAGCCCTCCCCTCTCTTCCCTACCTGTTCCTCGTCTTCCTCCAGCCCCTCTTTCCTCTCCGTCACCACTGCTGCCCTGCTGCTCTCCAGAATCAGCAGTCTGTGAGCGCTGCTCAGTACGGGGCTGAGATGACATGCGCTCTTTTGCTCCATCAAGACGCTGCTGGAGCTCCTCAGCAGTCACCTCCCCTAAAAAAATCATGGACAACGGCAGTGGGTGAAGAAGAACTATTTCAAATCCTACATGACTGACAGATTGTTGGTATCATACATTGTGACATGATGTAACAAAATGCTATATACGATTATAGATTATAAATGAGGTAGAGCCACATTGGCAATTCTTATTTGTCAATTAACACAGATATGTTTCTATCCTCACCAGGAGTGCCAAGCAGGTTGCTGTCTCTCATTAGGCGGTACTCCTCTTCACTCAATTCATTAATGAAGTGATAGTATGCCTCCTCCCGTCGAAGACGCTCTGCCTGCCTCCGCCGTTCGTCTCCCCCACCAGGAGGGTCCATCACCGTGAAAAGTGCTGGCAGACAGATTAGTGAGAGTATCAGTCAGGGGTGTCATCTATAGCTTACCCACTATGGATTTGAGATCTATAAAAACAAGATCTGAAATCACATAGAGCCTCTGCAACTCCTCTGTTCAAATGGACATGCTGATATGTCATTACAATGTGTAGCTCAAGAACAAAATGCTAATAACTATTTGACTCTGTCCTGGAAAGACACAGAATAAACGTTTTGCTTAGCTCATGCACTTTTTAACCCATATTAAAAACTATAGCTGAATTTCAATGCAGTTGGAGTTGTTAGATTACCTTAGCCTTGCTGTGACTAATCTCTAACCAAGGACGACAGTTTAGACAACGACATCCATTTTCTACCGAAAGACTACCGGTAACACAGTGTGCACAGTAATCTTGCTAACGTCGCTCAAGTTTAACCCAACGACTAGCGCCTTAAATTCATCTAACATCTGAATAAATGCTCAATTAATTCGCTTTAAGGAATGGCTGAAAGACACCCTAATAACAACGAATTCCTGTATGAGCTAATATTAGCCAAGTTACAACAGTGGATACGGAAGGCCATGTTGAACGCAGGGGAATAAAGCAACAAAACTGGCGTTGTCATCCTGCTTAGCCACCAATCACTAGCCTACAGTAAATGATGGACACGCCCAGCGTCCAATCACTGCGTTGCAAGGGCGGGACGCGAAAAACTAAACGGAGGTCTCCTCCATGTAAACGCAGGGCGAAGAAGGAAAGACAAAGAATCTTGTCAGCTTTTTGACAGAATGAAGAAACCGTCATAGTATTACCCGGCAATGATTAACGACATTGCTGCATATGCACAGCATTCAATTTTGTGAATCACTGAGGAATGCGAAGTATTATTTTGAATGCGCAACGCTATGGTTGCTAACCTAGCACTAGCAAATTAGCACTTCCAACGTTAGCAAATAGCAGTCCGTCGACACTAGTGTTAGCTGAGTCGCCAGTGAGCTACAAGACTGAATCGCTCTTCAAATATAAACGTGACAAACAGTGTTATCAAGCAGTCAATGTACATGGAATCTAACGCTGAGCCCTAGCTTAGTTTTATAAGACGTGACAATGACATGAAAAGGAATTAACTACCTGACAAAGCAGCGGTAATATGGACGGTTTGCTTTGCTCTCCCTTCTTTCTTAAACCAAGATGGGACCAATGGTGCTACATCACATTGTCCGTCAAAAACAGCCTTCCTGTCTACAATAGTTCCTATGTCACACAAAATCAGTAAAAAGGTATCCCTTAGTATAATGTTGAAGTTTGGGTACACTCAGCACACGGATATTCATCAGCAAAACTGCCCTAGTAAGCTATATCTTATAGTAAAATTTGGGAAAACAACGCAGTTTTCCCAATTTAAAAACAAATGATACTGGTACACAGCAGACGAGCAGAACACAAACATCTCTCAGTGAAGTCTTAAATATATAAAAATTGATGATGTTAATAAATATACTTTTGAAATTTTTTTCTGTGTAAGTGAGCCGTTTTTAAAATTATATATATTTTTTCTTCTTCCATTATGCTATTCCTCCTTTACCTAAATAAATGTCTTGCATCCCTTTCCACCAGATTGAGGAGCCCACGTCCGCAAGAAAAAGAAAATTTGATTTAGTATTATGTTGTTCTTGGTAGACAGAAAAGGTTTTCATGTTTTTGTTAGTGTTCAGGATAATTGTTTACATTTGTTTCAAAGGTCAAAACCTTGAAAGATTTTTGGATGTTGTTTTGTTTGTTTGTCACACCCATGTTCATGGTCAGTCAAAACAGCTTTTGGGACAATCTGATGATAAGGAATTTCCCAGTGGAAAACTACTAACAGGGCTAATCCAGCTAAAGTGGGTATGTGGTGGTGGATTCTTTGGTATCAGTCCCAGCAGTGTTTCAAAAAAATGTTAAAATGATAATATTTTGTGGTGATATGTGACTTCCTCATGATTTTGTATGTGCTTAGAGTTTGCTCACTTTCAGATTCAAATCATTAACTGTGAGCTTTTACTTTTTAAAATGGATTAATCCTCTACACTTTTATTTGGCTTCTTATTACTGAACTATTACTGTCCATTAAATTGTTTATGTATATCCACACAAGACGACTTCGTTATGTTTATATTGACGTTTTAAGTTTCGTTCTTGTGTAATTCTTTGTGCCACAGAGCACTCTCAATTGCCTCAGAGCTTGCCAAGTGCATATAAACGTGTCTTTTGCAATAAGTATTTTTAATAAGTGTAAGTACCTTGATGAATAATAAACTAAATATAAACGCCTTATTCGCATCAAAACAAGTGGATTAAAATTTTTGTTGTACTGATGCAACAGACCAAATAATAAAAAAATGCAAAAAGGTCTTTTGTACGCGCCTCTCTCATGCCGTTCAAACTTATCATAATATATATGGTATATAATATTTTCATTTTTAATCTTACGAACTGTATTTGAATTAACATATACATGAGCTCTAATTTGTACGCGTATGAATTTCCACGTGGTGCAATCTGTCTAACCATTTTCTATAGCTCTTTCTCTGCTGCAGGGCTGTCTTCACGACGTTTTACGACAGTGCCGTGCGCGAATACGCCGTCGTTACCGAGTGAAGTGCGTCTCTTTGGAGCAGATACCGGCTGAGTGAAACGCAGCAACAAGAGAAAGGAATACATTTCGGGCTCGTTTTCCACCTGGACTATCTCCGAGCACCGCGCATCTCCTCCGGTACAAACAATTTGACCCGAAAGCTCGATGTGGAAGCTGGGCTGAAGGAAGAAAGCCACGCTGGGGAAGGCAACTAGCCGAATTACCAAACCGAGCTCGTTGGAGTAGCTTAGTTGCCTCCCAAGCGACGCTTAAAAAAGGAAGGAGCGGGTACATTTGGCCCAAATAGTTGTGAAAATGGACTATGACTTTAAAGTGAAACTGACCGGCGAAAGAGAGCGAGTCGAGGACCTGTTTGAGTACGAAGGATGCAAAGTGGGAAGAGGCACCTACGGTCATGTATACAAGGCAAAGAGAAAAGATGGGTAAGTTGATGACCAGCAAGGCCTCTAGCCAGTGAACCCTTCACCAGCCCCCCTCCCCTCTCCTAAATACATTTTAATTACTTCTCTCATCTTTCCCATGAAGGCAGGAATCGAGTGCCACGGTCTGGGGGAGGCAGGTTGTTAGACATTTACGTAGAGATACGAGGGATCATTGTGAAGGGCAGTGGATTGAAATTACCTGCATTGTCAGCATGCTGATGAAGCTTAGTGACGGATATGAGAGCACTGACATATAGTTTATCATATGGATTTCGGCCTGCCATACTTGTGCTGTTGTTTTTGCTAAAAACACTTCTGGGGGTTTCCATTTTGCCCTGAGTTGCTGCAATAGGTATTGTTTCCTTTAGTCAAACTGAGAGCCTTTTTCATGTGATGTGGTGAATGTAGGATACAGCAGGTGCACTTGCAAGCTCTTGGTTAATATCTCTAAACCAAATAGTTTGAAGTATGCGAGCCAAAGGCTTTGCATAAAATGTTAAAAAATGTTTTGTTTTGTTTATTGTGGAGGGATCTTGTACATGAGAGTTGGTTTCTTATTATTATATTTTGGACAAGCTGAGAAAGCAAAGTTAGCCTGCATTTTGCACTAAAACTGTTTAGCATGTATGGTAAAAATATATATATATATGTATATGATTTGCTGACTTCTTTTAATTTTTTGCACTCTTTTTTTGTCCTTTTTCATGTTTATCTTCAGCCGATTTGTTCTCTTTCTGGTGTTTTTGCATGTTAGTTAATAGTGGAAAGACTGGGTGAAGTAAGAGGAGAGCAAGATGAGGAATGACATGCAACATAGTTCCCCTGCTGAAACGGATCCCTAGACACTATGGTTCATTGTCAGCACCTTAGAGCACCCAGCTGCTGCCCACCTTAGTTCCAAAACCTATTTTTTCTTCTTTTCCGTACTTTTCCCAATACAACCACTGCAGCAGCCTGGACCAGATCTGGTGAGAACTAAATGCAGCTTTAGGCCCATACCAGGCCCATTATCACAGCTCGGACATACTGGCAGCCGGAACCACACAAAAGAGCCCTAAAGTGTTTAAAGATGTTTGTGTTCATTTTAGGAGGCTGCTGTTTATGAGACTCTCTGAGCTAATTTGTGCTGCAGCAGTTGGATGAGGCCTGAGGAGGCACAAAGCATGAGTTTATGAGATGATTTAGGCCAGGGGGAGGGTTGTACCCGATTCATTCAAGTGAGAGCCAGTCCCAGCGCTCTGTTTGTCCCTTGCCAGCTGCCAGACAGGGCCTGTTTCCTTTCCCCCTCTATTGTGTTGAGCCTCAGAGGTGAGCTTGATTACACAAATCTGGAGGTAATGCAACTCGGCCTCTTCTCAGAGTCCCTGTGCCAGCTGCCAAGTGCCCCTCTTTATGTTTCTGTGCAGACAGCTCTCAGGGGGCTCACAGTCTGGTCTGGTCTGGTGTTGATGTTGCTTTTCTCTGTTTGTAGGAAGGATGATAAGGACTACGCCCTCAAGCAGATTGAAGGCACTGGCATCTCCATGTCAGCCTGCAGAGAGATTGCAGTAAGAACTGCTTGGCTTACTCTGTCCCTTTGTTTGGTCTCTGTTCAACACCCTCATGTCATTGAGGTGGTTTATGTAATGTGTGAATCACCTTCACAAAGTAGCTTTTGTTAAGTTAGCAACAGGCATACAGCTCAAGAGCAAGGAAAGAATTCACAGAAAGAAACAAGAAATCTCACATCGATTTAATGCATTAGGAGAGCAGTTACAAAATCATTAATATAAATTATGCCCACATAATCAACACCTCAAACATCACATGCATTAAAAATGTTATACCTGCTGCAGGTTCCTTTTATAACATTGCACTAATTTGTGCAGGTGAGCAGCTAATTTGTTAATTTTCTATTTGTTTACCACTGCAGATAGTAATTCTTCAACATAGGTGGGATTCTTAGCTGATTGTCATAGCGACGCCGCGCCCCCTTTAACTCCAGCAGTTGGGAAACAATGCAGTAGCTTTACTTTGGTGTTGAGAAGCTGCAGCCTTTATTCACTGACAAACCAACCTTTAACTTACTGCTAACGATTTCCTCTGCATTGCTCGCGTCAGTTTTCTTCCACTCAGATTTCTGTCACACGCCTCAGAACACAGTCATTATGCACACACACACTTAAAGGAACTATGCTGCTCTTAAAACAGAGGATATTGAAGTGACTGTGTTCTTGATTTGTCTGCGCTTAGTCAATTGACTACAGAATTTTTTACAGGCTGCCATTTTTTAAAATCTGGGTCAAGTAAATAAAACAAAATTGTGGTTGCAATTGATGGCTGCCAAGTTATTTAAAAATGCCAGGGTTGTGCAGGATACCCATTGTCACGCAACTGATTATTCTGATGGTGAATTACTGACAAATCAGTGGTCTGCAGTGTTTTTATGTTCCCTTTTAATATCAGCTCAGCTTTTTTAAAACCTCAACTGAGGTAATAACTAAAAAAGTAGCAGGTAAAAAGTCCTATCCACAGTAGAGAAAAAAAGGAAATCAAGTCGAGCCAAGTGGCTTAATGCAGTGGAAACTCTGCTATTGTGTCCATTCTCAGTTTATATTATCAATGGTAATCAGTAATTATAATAATATATAATATATAATATATATAATAATTCTTTATTTTTACCTGTTAATTCATGCATTTAGAGGGTATTTATCATTAACTATTTTTACCATGAGAGTATGTGGTCAGTCTTTGATTAAGTTTGTATGTTGCAGCTGCTGCGGGAGCTGAAGCACCCCAATGTCATCTCACTGCAAAAGGTTTTCCTATCACATGCAGACCGTAAAGTATGGCTGCTCTTTGACTACGCAGAACACGATCTCTGGGTAAAATGCACACACATGCAACACACAGTGGAGATTAATGGCATCACTCATCAAAGAAATAGCAACCTTGTCTACTGATTTTGTCAATATGAGAAGGAATGCAGGTAGAATTTTTCTGTGCAATTACCTTTAATCATATTTTTTGCTAGTTAAGACTAACACACATGCACATACTACAGAATCTCATCCATGTATGGGAACACTTACAAACAGTCTTAGTTCACTCATAGTTTACAACTAGCTTATATATTTTTATGCCTTCTGCTGTTCTTTGCACGCATTTGATCATTTCCATTTGTGAAATGAGAGACAAAAGCACATTCACAAGTACAGAATTACTTGGAGTGCTTATGCATACATACACATTCACCACCCATTTGTAAGGAAGTAGACTGGAACTGGTGCTAATTATGCATAGTGAAGTCTCATTAAAAGACACACAAAAACCAAGAAATATTCAACATTTGGTAGTCAAACCCCTACTGCATAGCATTTGGCAGGGTGTCAGAACAGAGTTTAAATGCCATTTTCTGGTTCAAAGCTGCAGCACTCACATTCCCCTCTCAAGGAAGTGGAAACACGTGCCAGAAAACATCAGCCTCGCTCATCTTGCCTGAAGCATAAATGTAGATTTTTGATCATGTGAATGTAGAAAAAAAACCAAAATGGTGAATTTCAGTCATCATGTGCATACTCTCACTGCAACTCCTATTATGTTGTCTTTCTGTAGCACATTATTAAGTTCCACAGAGCGTCCAAGGCCAACAAGAAGCCACTTCAGCTGCCTAGAGGAATGGTCAAGTCTCTGCTCTACCAGATCCTGGATGGCATCCATTACCTCCACGCCAACTGGGTCCTCCACAGAGACCTTGTAAGAGGATTGGGGAGGGAAGGGGAGGAGCGGAGAGGAGGGGTAGAGTGAAAATATTTAGGTAGAAGGCGAAACAAGGCAACAGTTGAGAGATTGAAAGATTGTTATTGGGCAGAGAAGCAGTCAAAGTCATGTGAAACTGTGTCAATGTGCATGTGTTCAGTTATAGTTCATAACTGCCTCATATCACATGTTTTAAATGTTTTTGCATGTAGATTAATGATGATTTATGAACAGATTTGAACCAAACTTTTTGACTTGTACACTTATATATTATGGTTGCTTTAGTGGAGGGCACATAATAGCTAATTTTAATTTTAAGCAGTTGTATTAACAGTTATCTGAAGGAATCTCACAAGCTCTCTCATGTGCAGATCACTCTGTAAACTAGTTACTTTAAAATACTCCCATAGTGATCTTGTTTGCTTACAGATTTTAGCAGGTAAGAATGAAAATTACGCTCCATTAGTAGCTCTGACTGCAAAAATTGAGTTGGAAATGGTAGCTCTCCTCTCTTGTGCAGTACAATTATTTGTCCACTAGAGGGCAGCAAGAAAGTGGCTTGATTCAACACCACATGCAGGGCTGTTGTTCAACAACTGGAGCGAACTAAACTGAATCAGTCGGTCAATGTGGTATCATTATTTGAAATATTTGAGTTGTGGAATCATGTTTACAATCATTGGTATGTCTCTTGTCCCCCCTCAGAAACCAGCTAACATTTTAGTGATGGGGGAAGGGCCAGAGAGGGGTAGAGTAAAGATTGGTATGTACATTCTCTCCTTTTCAATCATTTACTGTTGAAGTTTGCTGCTGCTTTGCTCACTACAATGTCTGTCCTGCAGCGGACATGGGGTTTGCCCGTCTGTTCAATTCACCGCTGAAGCCTTTAGCCGATCTCGACCCTGTGGTGGTCACCTTCTGGTACAGAGCACCTGAACTACTGCTTGGGGCTCGACACTACACCAAAGCCATCGGTGAGAGTTGTGCAACATCTGTCATTAAAGCTTCGCATGTGTAAATGTGTATGACCAGTTTTACTTAAGTTGTTTGTGTGCACTCCTTTTGTTTCCAGACATCTGGGCAATTGGCTGCATCTTTGCAGAGCTGCTGACGTCAGAGCCCATTTTCCACTGTCGCCAGGAGGACATCAAGACCAGTAACCCTTATCACCATGACCAACTGGACCGCATCTTTAATGTCATGGGCTTCCCTGCTGGTGAGAGTCAAGTTCCACCAAACTTTTAGAAAAACGCTCAATTTTAGTTAATTAAATTTGCACAGTTTTGTTAATAATGTACCGAAATTGCTAGAAAAAGGAGATGTTTTATTTGCGACTTTAAGCGAAATATCTGCCTCTGATTTTCCAAACAATGTATGTGTATAAATGCTGTTCAAGCTGCTATTACAAGAAAGTGCTGTGTTGACTTTTTAGTGGAAAGTGCTGTGAAAGGATAAGCTCTTTCCATTTTCAGCAGAGGCAGATTATTTCATTGGTCCTTTTTGCTGTCTTTTTATTTTTTTCTTGAGACAGTAATGTGATCTGTGGGCTGTGAACATCAACTGACACAACAGATGAAGCCAAGTCGCAAATATAGAAACTTTTACTTGCAGGGCTACATTTGGGCCTATATTTTCCAGTTCACTTAAGCTGCTTCTGATCTTTTTTTCTCTTCTACCATCTCTGCTGCTCTGGTTGTGTAACTCACCAGTCTGTCTGATGGATTTTGTTTTGATTCAGCTTGATACCAAGCCTTATATATTTGCATTAGGGCAAATTTTACATCCTCTATGCAATGTTCGCTAAATACAGTCATGAAGCGTTTCGTTGAAATACCGAGAGATAATTGGTGATGGGCAAATTTTTTTCAGTTATATAAAAGAACATATTCTTATCCTGCAAGTGAAAACCAAGGCTTAATAAGCACTTACTTCACCAAAAAGTTGAAATCAAAATCATTTGTGCTTGAAAATATTGTAATCTAGAGCCTACGACCTAAATAATCCGTTCTTGAAGAAAGGGAGGGTGTGCAGTTGTGTAATCCTGCCATTCCCTCATTTGACAGATAAAGACTGGGAGGACATCAAAAAGATGCCAGAACACTCCACGCTGATGAAAGACTTTAGGAGGAACACGTGAGTCTGCAGAGCACCACTGTCCCAGTTTTCTTGAAGATGAGAGACAAAGTTAGAGCAAAGAAAAGTGCAATGTCTGCTGGCAAAAAAATGTTTTGGTGTTTTGTTCACAATTTTTACATGACCACATATAGCTCCGTATGTTCTTATGTGAGGTAATTGCACTGAAAGCATGTTATTGATACATTCCTTCCTTCTGTTTTACAGATACACAAACTGCAGCCTTATAAAGTACATGGAAAAACACAAAGTCAAACCAGACAGCAAAGCATTCCACTTGGTGAGTTAAAATGCCTCTATAATAAGGCATTTGCATATAATTTGCATAACTTATAGACATTATAGTTCTGTTAATGATTGCAAATCCGAGACTCTCACGCAACCTTAGTTTGGTCCTCCGTGACAAATGAAGCATACTTTATTACTATGCCACTTCTGTTAATAGTTTTTTGTTTAAGTATTATATGTGCATCTCATTAAAGCTGCAGAAGCTGCTGACGATGGACCCCATTCGCAGAATCACATCTGAACAGGCCATGCAGGACCCTTACTTTTTGGAAGAGCCCCTGCCTACTTCTGAGTGAGTCATAGAAAAAAAACACACACACACACACACACACACACACAGAGAGCCTGTAACCAGTTCATCTATCTTGTGCTGCTCTAAGCTTCATCACATGACCTCTGGAGGTCTACCACATTGAACTGGTCCCTTAGCTAATTAACTCAGAGTCACGGGAATGCATTTTGAAGTTGACAAGCCTTATTGCTTTTTTTTTTTTTTTTCCTCCAGTGTGTTTGCAGGCTGCCAGATTCCCTACCCCAAGAGGGAGTTCTTGACAGAGGAAGAGCCAGAGGACAAGGCAGATAAAGTAAGAAGTCTATGCGTCACATACGGTCTCACTATAGTTATTCACCATGAGTATATCATGAACATATACAAGGAAAGCAGTGTGTGATGGGAAGCAATGCACAATGGAAGCAACTACACAACGGGGCTGAACAGTGTACATTTAAAACAATGAAATCATGACATAGTTCTCTCTTTTTTGTTTGTTTGTTTGAACAATTAGAAAAACCAGCAGCAGCAACAGGGAAACAACCACACAAACGGGGCGGGCCACACTGGCAACCCTGACAACAGCCACGCCCAGGGCCCGCCTCTGAAGAAAGTGCGAGTTGTCCCACCCACCACTACCTCAGGTGGCCTCATCATGACCTCAGACTACCAGGTATGTCTCTTGTTTCATCCTCTATCTCCTAAAAATTCATTTCCTCTGTTTAATTCGGACATGCCATGGTCCCATGACAGTGAGAAATATGGAAAACTAACACACAAGGAGCCATGACGAATGGTCCAATGTCACATTGTATTTATCCTTTTTTTTCTGCAAGTAGCACAGTTAGGACCACTAGTCCATGTGATTAAGTAGCTTGCATCCACTGTAATACTGGGTTACTGCAGCCTACAGTACATGATGGTTACCCTTCTGTATGCACTCAATGTAGCAATCAGATGTTATGTGTTTCATGTTTTATTCAGTGGATCTTAACAATGGCTTGCTGATGTCTTTCATTCTCATTTTACCTTGACATGCCAAAAGTTATCAATTAACCTGTAAACCTCTAAGTTTTAAGGCTGAACCAAAGAGTGTAATTATGGTTTAATGAATCTCCTCTTGCTTTCCTCCATCCTGCAGCGCTCCAATCCACATGCTGCCTACCAGAACCCTGGACCAAGCACATCACTGCCCCAAAGCAGCATGGGATACTCCTCTACCTCCCAACAGCCGCCCCAATACTCACACCAGACCCACCGCTACTGAGACACCCCTCTCACACACACTAACGCACGCACTTATACATCTACACATGTTCACGCATACACAGCCCTCACCATGCCCACCTGAACGAATGTACTGAGGATCTGGGGAGGTCCAAGGCAACACCCCCACCCCCAAATCACGCCCCACCCCATGGAGGGCACCTTGTCTGCAGCAGTCTGTTAGGTCAGAATGACAATAATTTACACTTCTTTATAATAATATACCCCAGTATTAGAAACACCGCTATAGAGAAAAACTGATGGGTGAGGTAGGAGGATGAGAACATTGGATACTGTGAAGGAATCCAAACTTTTTCTGTTACTTACATGAAAGAAATCAAACCAGCCAAGAGAAGATGGCTTGGTTTGGGAGGACACATGTTAATTTGTTGTGTCATCTCCTCCCCTCCTCTTCTTCTCCACCTGTCTCCACAACTTCATCTACACCCTACCCTCTCCCTGTCAAAGTTTGGATGAGACTGAAAGCTGCTATGTGACTGCCAGCGGTGACAGATTCCCTGTCTGACTGTCCTCCTGTCTGTCCTACTGTCTGTCGGTCTGTCTGTCTGTATGTTTGTTTATTTTGTTTTTGTGGCCCTGTGAGGGCCTCAGCTGAGGACTGAACTGAGCTGCTGTGAAGCATGCTGGGAGGATGCGGAGCCCCCACAGCTGTGGCATTGAGGATTTTCTGAAAGGACAAAAAAATGATGACAAAAAAGATTTTAGTAGTTTTTAATTTAATCTGTTTTCATGGTTTTGTTTTCATGGCAAGAGTGGCCAAAGCAGCTTGCGCTGGCTAAACACGCTCAGCTGCTGTACGCTGTGGGCAAGCCTTACAACATGATGACAAAACCAACCAATCGCATGGAGGATGGCGGATGGAACATGCATTGTACTGTATTGTATTGAAATATTTTACATGAAGCAAGTATCCTGACAATAAAAGTGGAAACATTGCTATTGTTGATATTATTTGAGAGCAACTGATGAGTGATGCAAAGTTAAGCCTGTATTTGTATTTTCCCCTTTAAGAATATCACGCCTTTGTTTTGTTTTTCAGCTTCACCAAACTAGAGCCAGACATTACTCAAGAATGCATACAAATCGCATCAACTGGCAGAGATGCATGTAAAATTGCTGGAAGAATCATTTTTTCATGGTGACAACAATCTTTGCACTTGTGATAACATCCAGTGTCACAGAAAGCTCATAACAATGTCCTATTATACATTTGTAGACTCCTTAACTTGCCCTTAACTTATATTCTGTTTAAGACAGTGGACTTTAAACTCAATATTCTCCCAAAGGACTATACTGTATGGAAATAGGTTGTAAAAAATATTTTTTTTCATTGATTAATTTAACAATTATTTTCTTAATTAATCCATTGATCATCTTGTTTCTCAAAGCAACAGTCACTAGTGGAAAAAGGGGATCACAGTTTCTTATAGGACAAGTTGGCACCCAATTAACAGTCCACATCCTGAAAATATTTAAAGAAAAGCAGCAAATCCTCACCTTTAAGAATCTGTAAGAAAATATATATGCAATGGCTATAAGGATGACAATATCAAAATTTTTGCTGATCAAATTTCTGTCGATTAACATGAAATCTACAATTTTTCTCTCACAATTAAAGATTTTAAAGCTCCGAACAAAAAGTCATATGTTGGCTCTTACATCCAAGAATGCCAACATAGTCTTTTCTCTCTAAACTGCCCCATGTGTGCTTTGGTATTCACGAGTGATTAAATTATATATGTTAAACTGACAGCTGTATAACCAATGCAGGCTTTGGCTTTCCCCACTTGTTCAGGAATAGAACTGCCTTTTCAATAATGAAACTTGCTTTCCCTTTCGAATGGACTAAACCCAGCCTACAATCTAAAGACTATTCTTTGCTCCCTTTCACTGCTTTGCTGACTGTCATCTCCTTTAGACTGTTTTTGTCTACAAACACACCTGGGAGTATAAAGCTTAGATCTAAATATAGAAAGTCCTCTCACTGAACCTCTTCCTGCAAGATGCTGGCCCATCTATTTCAGTCTTTTTACTATCCCGGCTTATTCTAAGCATCACTGCCCAAAGCATGTTGTTTATTCCTTAAAAACCTCTCTAACTCAAAATTTACTGCCATTGATCGATTCTGATATAGGTCCTCTTGTCTAAAAAATCTCCACATACTCTAAGATGAATAATTTTGACTAGGATAGGGACCCAGTTGCATTAAAAAATCCCGTTAAGCTCTTCAGCAACGCCCAACAGTAGCCCCGCCTCCTCCGTTCGCAACACCGCTTCCGAGCCGGGGAGCCTCCTTGTCATTCATTCCATTTGAGAGATGCCATTGGCTGATATGAACGCCTATCATGTGTTAAAGCCCATGATCGTAGATTTGATTGGTCAATGTGACCGATGGGCACGTCCCCGTCCTCAAAGGATTTTTCCCCGGAGTGGCCAGACTGGCTGGGGGGACACAGGATGGAAGAGCTAATAGGAGTATCTAACGGGACATGCGGACGGGCTGAATTCTTCTAATATTTCAAGTGCTGGTGAGGTCCTTATTATACTTTTTAAAACCACTAATGACGCCATTTATCCAAATGGTGAAAACTGTGTGGCTATTTGTGTTGACTGGCGTTTCATTTGTACAAACTCAGAACTCGACCACTGGACATAAGCTAGCTAACCAAGTGGTCAGTTGAAGCGGACCCCCAGTTGAGGATAATAAACGGACTCTCCGTGGCCGAGACCTGCCTTAAAAAAAACAAATATTATTCCGCTCCGTTGGGGTAACTTTGACTAGATAACTGATATTGGTTCAATACCCTCGTGGTCAGTCTGTTAGGTCCTTAGACATAAAACGGTTGGTTAAATTTTAAGATTATAAGTGGCAGAAATTCCCAGGAACCGAGGTAAATGAACAGATGTGGGTCAGTCCATCAGTAACGGGAAGCGACGGTGCGGAACAGTGATTGATCGCGGTAGCCATTAGTTTACGCCTGTGTGTATGTGTGTTTGTTTCTGTGGATGTGCGTGTCTATGCGTGTATCAGCCTGTGGAAAAGAGAGCATGTGAGTGAATGTGAAGAAATAGGGAATTTTAACGCATGAAAGATCAAAATTTTACAGTTTTATAAACTTCGGAAAATCATTCATGTGATAACATGCGAGAACTGAAATCTAAATCAAATGTTGAAAAAAGGAAAAATAAATTCGTTAAAAAGAGGCCTAACGGTGTAATTTTATATTCAAAACATATATAGCAGCAATATTGAGGCTCCAAGTATTTACTGTCAATCAAATAATTAATCACATTTTAGATTAATTAATTAACAAGGTCTTTGTTCCATAAAATGTCAGATTTAACTAAAAACAAATGCGAACATGAAAGTGAGACGGTTTGGAGATAATACTGCTTATTAAATGTTATTAACATTTAAAGAGCTCTAATTATTCACTTCATCTCCAACATGAGAAAATCAGTTTTCAATTTAAATCGAATTTAAACCAATTTATCAATTGTTCAGCTTCAAAATGAAAATTCACTGTATCACCATTAGGATTATGACAACTTGAGGTCATGTTTGCATTAAAAGTCAGGTATTTGTGTAGGACTAATCCTGCTGATGTAATAAATAGATTAAGGATGGGTGGTATGAATGAATCCATTGAATATTTACATGTATCTATATAGTACACATAATGGCGAAAATATGCACATAAATCACATGTTACATATTATTAAATTAATGCTGAAAACAATCAACCAATCTCTTTAAATATAAACATTTTAAAAACTTTGTTAGTTTATAATTATATTTTGCCAACAATCATTATGTTCCTAAATTATAAGATAATAAGATATCATCATAATGTCAGTAAACAGGAGTAATTCATAGAGTGGACATATATTCTGTTTTCTTGTCTACAAGAAGGATGTTCAAGTGATGGCGAAGCGCCTTGGCCTTCTCTGTACCCAATTAGTTTTCACTGTTCAGAACATACCATTACACAGAGTTCCTCACAGGCACAGAACTGTGAATGCTTCACCATGGCTGCCCCTGAGTAATATTTGGTTGTTCGTGGACGGGCACAGTGTCACACTTTTACGTCATATTTAGGGCAGTGTGACCTGACGTAATCCAGACTGCATTATTCATAACGTTAGAACAAGCAAAACAGCCTGCAACACAAGAAGCTGTACTCAGCTCATGAATTGGTAATGACTCCCCTTTCAGATCTTAATGGAGTTCTCACATCTGTAGTAAAGGCCTCCTCAATCTTTGTGTGTTGGTGTAGAGATGTGGGCTTCTCACAGGACTCACAGGGAAAGTGTGTTTTACCCTGAATGCTGTCTGAATGTCACCCTTATGAAGATCAAAGACATTTTTGCTGCTGATGGAACTGTTTACATGCTGCTAATGGGACATTTGAGAGGCTACCTGGTGTGTTTGTGTACATGTTAGTGTGCCTGAATGCCTAAGTATGAATGTTGGGTTGCAATAAATGAAGCTTTCAAGCGCATGGCTTAACGGAAGAGTGAGAAACACTGAGCACGAGAGTGAGAATCTATCTTTCATGAGCAATGGGGTTTTTTAACTTATCATCTTTTTCTTGTCAGTGGGAAAATGTACTTATAATGTTTTCCACTTACAAAAATCAATAGACTTAATCATATTTTTTTGCCATCATAAATTTGCTTTTAATTAGTTACTGTCAGTCCTCTTAGTTTAAAAATGATCAGAACTATGACTAAAATTATTTGTCAAAAAAAATCATATAATGAGATTTTTTAAGCTTTATTCTTCCTTTCTTGCCCTCCTCTTTCTCCTCGAGTGAGTGGAGGATGAAGGAGGAGGAGCGCTCGCTTGCTATGCTTTCATTGCAAGAGGACAGGGGGCCTTAAAGAAGGTCGAAGAGGAGGAGGAGGAGGAGGAGGAGGATGCATGGGAGAGCTAGTGCTGTTGCCGTGTGAACGGAGTTCTATTGTCCCGGGAACCTTTCAGTGGCTTCCCTGAGGTCCCTGTTCCTACCCCTCCCCCCAACCAATACACTCTTTCTCCCTCACACTCACACAAACACATAATCACCCACACATACTTTTTCCACCTCTCAGTGTTACTCACAACCTTTTCTCTCTTTCTGGCACACTGTCTCACTCTCTTGGTGTCTCATGCACCCTCCTTCGCCTCTACTTTCCCCTCGTTTCTCACAAGCAGACGAGCCCTTGCCTCCTCCTTCTCGCCCCTAGTCGCTCATTATTTCGCCTCATTGATGTGATTGTCATGCCAGCCAGACAGTAAAAGCAAAAACATGCAATCATCTCATTTGCATCACCTCCTTCCCATCGTGTCCTATCCTACAAGAAGCACAGTGTCTCCAAAATGTTTATCCAGATGGCTAAATCCAAGGATCCTTTTTAACTCCAAACCAGATCTTACTGATTGTGTTCAGTGTCCTTTGTGGCATCACATGATGGTGTAATTTTACCCTTTGTTTTCTCTTACTGGCACAAGGCTGTTGGGGTTTGCAGGGGGTTGCTAGCTGAGAATACAGGGCCAGATGAGGACTCGGCTGGTGGGAATTGGCCTCGATGAACAGAAGTGTCGCTTCTCTATCTCGGACAGCTGTAATGACACTATCTGTAATTACAGTAGTTTCCTGCCGAGACACTGATAGCACAGCTCTGCTGCTTGCTTTGTTGGTGATTTATTGTAATGAAAATGTAACCTCACCTTTTTGTTTGGTCTCTCATAAGATAATTATTCCCTAAGAAGAAAAGATATATATTTTAATCCACTTAGGAGGCCTATATTTTGTAGTCGTGATGGACAACAAGGAATTTTAAAAACTTGTTTTCAAATTAAATTAAATTTCTTGTGATCATAAAGGAATAACTGCAAGGTATTTCTAGTACCTGTCAGCTATTATTAGCATTCTTTCTCAGTGCCAGAGCTCCTGTGTCTCTGCAACCTGCTTTTCTCAGAAGTGATTGTGGTTTTTTTTTGGCGTGGCTGCATAGTAAAATCTCTGGAACTGCAATTAAGAGTGAATTATTTCAATAGCCAATCTAAAAATTGTGTGAGATGGTTTTGGAAAGGATCTGTCTGTGTTTCCATCTGTCTCCCTGTCCGTCCTCCCGGTTGATTCTTGAGCCATGGCTGTATTGTTCTCGCCAAGTGTTTGGACAGGAAGGAGAGATGTGACAAAGGGAGGACCAGGAAACAGGAGTCTGGCTGAGACCGCAAAAACAGGAAGCAGGAAGAAGCTACGATAAGATGGCTGCTCTGGTGCACCCTGGGATTTCTCCTGCTTTGAGTAATTGTCTGCAACCTTTTGAACTACATAAAATTAGAGTGTCTGATCAAAGCCAATGAGAGTTTTATTTAGACAGTAAAGTTCAGAGTTTTTGCAGGTCATACACATGTCATACATGAGGCAGTGGCATCTTTGGTGGTATCTGGAAGGTGTCTTTATACATTTTAGGTGTTTGTCTTGTTCAGCAACGATGCTATCATTTATGCAAATTCCCTTTTGACTTTGGCGTGCTCCATCGTTTCCTGCGTTGTTGATGTTTGTCCGAACATATCCATGAATCTCTGTTTGTGTCAGGATTCCAGCTGGGCCAGTGACAAGCCGGCCAGGGATTAGCTGGCACCCTGTATCTTCCCATCCCTAATGCTTTAATCTTTCTGCTGGTTGCCACAAGTCTTCTGGCTTTGGGACACTGTTGGTCATCACTGTTGGTACTTTGGCCAGAGGCTCACCAATGCTTTCTTTGTTTTTACGAACAATTATTTATTTATGGTTAATTAATAATTGTTTTTTAAGAGTAATTTATATACAGAGGCCGGGCAAGACTTGCAATAAAATTGTAAATACAATGAAAACAGCGATGCAAACTAAACCAATAAAAAGTATATTTCTAAAAAAATAATTTAGAGAGAGGACATGACTTGAAACAGGGAAGTAATACTGTATGTATAGAAGGAATATTGCAATTGTTTTTAGCTTTGAGTCAGTATTTTTACTTGTAAAGTAGAGTTGGGTTTCACTGACAAATCAAGTGCTTATTTTGACTCAGTATCTTGGAATCCACAGCTTGTCAAATACATTTAAAAAATGTAATAATTTAATTGTTTCATGGCCTTTAAGATCAGGAAAAGACTTAGAGCTAAAATGATATGTCAGTTAATTAATCAGCAGAATATTATCAGGAAACTATTTAAATAGTAAAACAAACTTTAAGCAAAAATGTTAAAATTGTGTAAGTATTCCAAGTTCTCAATTGAGAATACTTGCTGTTTCTTATCTTTTCTATGATAATGATATAACAGTCTCTGAGGTCTGGACTGTTAATACTGTTGATCAGTCTAAACAAACAATTTTATTTTGTCACATTGTGCTTCTGGCAATTGTGATGTCATCTTTATCATTTTCAGACGTTTTATGGAGCAAATGATTTATCAGTTATTTAAGAAATTATTAAAGGTTTCTCTGTTCTTCTTGCTAACATGGTACTAGTATCTGAAACAGTGTGTGTTTGTTCTCTGTGTTTCCTTGCAGTTTGTGTCGGTGTGAGGCCTCACCATGCCGCTGGTGAAGAGGAACATCGAGCCCCGTCACCTCTGCCGAGGGGAGCTCCCAGAGGGTATCGGCAGCGAGCTAGAGTGTGTGATGAACAACACGCTCTCTGCCATCATCCGTCAGCTCAGCAGCCTGAGTAAGACACACACAAATACACATGCATACACAGTGTAGCTTCTGCCAGAAGACAACAGCTGCTAAAATTCTCAGATTTTAAAAAGAAAAAAACAAATGAGGGTTTTTGTGTGACATTAAAAACAGATTGAAGCTACAACATCCTCAGGCTATGACCCTACAAACTTCAGTATGACGACTGTCTGCGCTGTGTGTAGCCTCTTTGTGGCAGGACAAGATCACATGCTTTCATCATTAATCCCAAAGCTGTGATTGATTTAGAGTTGTCATGGTTACAGGTCCCGGGGTCACTGGGCTAGCAGCAGACTTAGAGCAGCTTCGTACCGGAACATGGAGGGTTGAAATGTAATCCTTTTCGAAAGCTCTGCAAAAATGAACTTACGTGGACAGCTGTGTGTAGATAGTGTGTGTGTGTTTGTTTGTGATTGTGCATGTGTGTTGCAATTTGCCTCGGTATGCATGTCTGAATGGCTGTGTGTTAACTGAGTTTGTGTCCCAAAATGTTTTACATTGATTTTCATGCTCACTGTGAATGTATTAGACAGAGTTATGAAAGCATCAAGGCCATCTATGGTCCTCTCTGTCTTCCATTCCCGTGTCCTTGTTTCATAACCTGTCAACATTGTTATGTGTTGTCATTTGACAGTTACCCTTCATCCATTTATATTCAGCTGTACCCATTTTCCCTCCCTCACACTAATCGTGTTGAGAGTTCAATGTAACCCTCACCAGCATAAATTTAAACCAGTCCTTTTGGCTGTTAACCCTCTGTTTGTTGACCCAGTCATTCCCATTCTCTGTCTGTCTCTTATTGTGTCAAGTTCCTGCGTTGGGAGTGGGCCTTTCAACAGCAGCTGTGGAGACTATATATAAATGCCCACACAGGCCTGGAGGGGTGTATCTACAGACTACATACAGTTTTCATGTCTGTGTGCTGAAGTGTGTGTGTAAGTGGACCATAAGAATCCTCAAGAGAGGTCAGAGTTGACTGGGCTCAGCATGCCGGATTTGTGATTCTTCCTTCCTCTAAATATTTTTCCTGCAGCCCATCCTGTCAGCGGGAGGGACACAAATAGCCCCTAACGCGTGTTTGTGTGTGTTCGCCACACCACCTTTTTCTATAATTAAACAATGTTAGAGCAGAGGTGAAACTACTCTTACTGGTTTTTTAACCTGTTAAAAATCCATGGGAGGGATTTTTTTTATTCCAGTCTTTCCATTTCAGTAGTGCCCAGTTCAGCAACCTTGCTGTAAAAAAGCTTTTACACACACCAGCCCTGAGCTAAGACCCCCACAGCCTAGAGTTTATAGCTCCATTAACCCTAAGCTAACTTAAAACTTTTATTTTGGGTTACTTCCTCTCTTGGCCCTTATTCAATTGCAGCTTTTGATGGTTATTCCCAAAGTGCAGGGTTAAGAGCACAAGTGTGAGTTGAGGTTAAAACCAATGACAGCTCCCCAGAAGTAAAGCCAAAACATCTCAAATGCCCCCTGGAGTTTGACTGCAAAATAGGACACGAATCCTGCCTTAATGACTTAATGAGACATGGGCCAAACTTAAAAAATCAAAGTGCACTTCAAGTAAATTTTACCAGCAATAGTTCCTTTTATTTTAGATAGTTCTAATCTCAAGTGTTATTCAATGTAACTCTTAATTCTTAAGTTGGTCTAGACATTGATGCTGTACTTTCATCCATCCATCACAACTACCCAGATTCTGTTGTCACCTGCGCAAGATGGCAGCACCAGAGACTATCAAAGACAGTTTGACTTGATTTTTGTACAATGGAAAAAGAGGAGATGCATTGCTGATCTTCATTTACAGTCAGGTTAGGACCAAAACAACAAAATGTTTGTTATTCATCCAGATGTCAAATCGCGCTGTGATCCATTCTGCAGATGTTAAACTGGGGCTCTGCTTTGCAAACTGTGAGTCTTTGACTGGGGGCTAAACCCCCCATTTACACCATATGTTGTAAAAATGGCAGCAAAAGTGGTTGTTTTTATTCAGCAATATGGGAATCTAGATAAGCCCTCTGTACTCTATTAATTGCATTAATGTGAACATTTTGTAATTGCCCCACATTGTGCACACAGCAGCTTTTAGTCTTTAAGCCTCAGCAGCCAGCCAGTGATGTATGTATTGAGGTTTAGTTCATAATGACAAGCCTTTCAGGTCTGTTTGAGTTAATGTGTGAATGGGTTAATAAATTTTAATGTGGTTAAGTTACCCATTTCCTTCTTTAAATACGGGTTTAGAAGTGTGAAATTAACCCATATTCTACTTTTAGTCATTGAACACCAGCGCTGGAATAATGGGAGCATGATGTGCACATAGTAGGATTTCTGCAGTCAGTGCAGATTAATTTATTAATGAGTTATACTGCTATATGGAGCTGTATCAGAGGCCATTTCCCGCACAGCCTCTCAAGACCTCTCATTGTGTCACATTACCATTGTATTGATTAGACTTCGGTCTCTGGGGATTTACTTGGCTCCAGATAATGATTGCAAGTCTCCACCTTTTTCTCATATTTCCCGTCTCTTTCTCTTTCTGCTGTTTTTTCCAGGTAAACATGCAGAGGACATATTTGGCGAGCTGTTTAACGAGGCAAACACCTTCTATCTGCGTGCCAACTCTCTCCAGGACCGCATTGACCGGCTGGCCGTCAAGGTCACACAGTTAGACTCCACAGTAGAAGAAGGTGGGTCGCATGTCAAAGCAAGTCATCACTCACTATTTGTTGTCCGTTGTTTGTTTCTTTTTTTTCTGTCCTTTTCCTCTCTCCTGTAGACCAGTCACTTTACTGTTTTTGTCCTCTTTACTTCCTTCTATGTTTTTCAGTTTCCCTACAAGACATCAACATGAGGAAAGCCTTTAAGAGCTCCACCACTCAGGACCAGCAGGTGGTATCCAAGAGCAGCGTGCCCAATCCTGTCCGAGAGATGTACAATCTGAGTGACAAGCCTCCGCCACTCAATATCCTCTCAACCTACAGGTCGGCCTTGTTGATGCACACACACTCACCAGATGCTCAGACCTCCAGCGTGCTCTTGAGGAGTAACAAAAACAATATCTTTTGTAATTTTCTATCCATTTCAATCAAGAGTTTTTTTTGCATTTTCCAAAGTACAGCCACCACCTCAAACGTGGAACAAATAATTAAACTGTGAAATTATATTACAATTTTCAGTGCTAGTCAATCTTTCCTTAAGTTTGTTTGTGGTTATTAAAAAAAGTTTTGTCAAATACTGATATTGAAAAGCATTTAAGAGCTCCTAAAATTTAAAAATGTGTGGCAATGAACCGCCAAAATGGTGACTGCCAAAAATAAAGAATGTTTTCTGACTATAATAAAAAAAGCATATGTTTGTTTGCCCTGCAGCCATCACAGTTTTATAATTTGAGAGAAAAAACAAACATAAGATCATAACTATTAATTGGCTTACATTTAAAATTTAAACCACATGTTCTAACTTATAACTTTGACAATAATACACAAAGTCCTGCCCTGCTCTTGATGTGATTTTGGCTCATTTCTGACCTACATTCACAGTGAAATAGCACATTTGGTACTGTTTCCTACTGCTGTTTGGTGGCTGCTTTTATCCTGTGTGCTTTCCAGTACTTTGGGTGCATTACATATTTAGCATGGCTGGCTCCGCTGGGACTCTAACTCCTAATCTTGACTACATAGCACACTTTATTCTCTCTTTCTCCAGTATGTCTGTCCCTCTGCCTGTTCACTCTTTCATCCTGTCATTTCTAGTTGTGCTGTCTCTGTGATAAAAATACAGCATCATTTCACTCCCGTTCTTCCATTAGCCTCCTCCAATTTTACAATTTTCACAGCTTCATGTATTTTATACCCAACTTAGTCTTCTTGCAGACATATTAACATTTTCTCTATTTTATTTACTTAAAAAAAGACCATACATTCACTCTGCTTTATGCAGATTTGCACTTTTGTTCAACTGTAAAACCTTCTCCTGGTGTCTGTCTCTGTAGGGATGACCACAAGGAAGCACTTAAGTTCTACACTGATCCCTCCTACTTCTTTGACCTGTGGAAGGAGAAGATGCTGCAGGACACTGAGGACAAGAGGAAAGAGAAGAGGAAGCAGAAGGTAGAAGTCTGTTCATTAGGGCCTCACAGATCATTCTATGGTTTAATATATATAATGTTATATTATATTGGTCTATTTTTTTTATACAAGCTACAAGCAGCACACTTTTCTGACCCAGACTTTCAGAATTAGTAGGGATAGATAAGCAAGTATTGTCATGAGGTTGTTTTTTACCATATTAATTACCATACATGCCACACAAAATGTTTAATTGTATCAGATCTAATTCTGTTCTTCCCCGTGGAAAAACACATAATGAAGGATCACAAACAGCCCTGAAAGTGGTCATTCATAGTTTGATTTTAACGAAATGAAATGGAATGATAGATGTTTTGCTTCTCTGTCCTTCTCAGGAGCAGAGGCGCTGTGTAGATGGGACATTACAGAGGGAGGTGAAGAAGGTCCGAAAGGCGAGAAACCGTCGGCAGGAGTGGAACATGATGGCTCTGGATAAAGAGCTGAGGCCGGACCATCGACACACCATACACCGAGACAGAGGGGCTTCCTCTGAGGGCTCCATGTCACCAGAGAACAGGTGGGTCACTCTGATTTACAGATTCTTTTAAAAGGCTTTATATGTTGGCATAACTTCAATTTTGTGAAAAAAAAAAATTAAATTAAAGAGCTCTATAGTATTACTTTTACATTACGGTTCTTTTATATTTCACCTTCCTTTTGTCTCTAACAGGGGTCATGGTCCTGACCAGCACCACTACCCCAACTCCATGAACCATGCTGGCCACGCTCACACCTACTCCGGCCCCCCGCCCAGCGTCCTGGCTGCACAGATGGCTGCGGGACACGGCCCTCGTGGAGGAGGTGAACACGAGAGTCGAGGCAGGACTATGATGGCCTATCAGAGTGGGACACTGGGCCGTTCTCACCACCACCAAGTTCCACTGCCTCCTCCGCCCACCGAGGCTATGAACGGGGGCTCCATGTCCCTCCCACCAATGGACTACAGGTGAACATACAAATGAGAGTTGATGGGACATAAGTTAACATATGCTTATTCACGCTGCTACTCAGACTGTAAATCATATTTATATTCCGTGCTTGCTTGCTATGTTTTTTTTTACATTTTGCTGCAGAAATGGCCTAATTTAGATTTTTTTTCATACAGTTTTTAGATTTTTTGCCAGCAGTGACAAAAAAAAAATCAGAAAGAGATACTTATAATTAAGTTTTGATCTCATACAGTACATAAACAGCACGAACTAGTTGGGTGTAACAATGTCTATTATTCTTTTTCTGAAATAAATAGATATAGATCTCCCTTAACACTCACACCTCAGGACATTTAGATGAACTTTGAGCTAGTGCTGCCACCTGGTGGGTGTGTGTCTTTATGTTTCACTCTAAAACCCTGATGACTTTGCTTATGACAGTAAACTTAAGTTCAGACTGCTGTAATTCTATTTTTAAGTTTCTACTAATTTTCTGTCATTTTCTCCTTCTTGCAGTATGGATGGCTATGCCAACACTGGTCCCCCTCCCCCACCTCCTGCCCCTCTCATCCCTTCTGCCCAAACGGCCTTTGCCTCACCTCCAGGAGGTCCGATGCCTCCTGGGCCAATGGTTGGCGCTGGTGGCTATGCTCCGCCTCCACCACCTGTATCTGGAGCCCATGCAGCTCCACCTCCCCCCGGTCCTCCACCTCCTCCTCTTCCAGCTGGTGCCTCCCACTTCACAACCCACAAGATGTCCTCCTCTGCACCTGCTGAGACCACAGTGGTCAACGATGCCCGCAGTGATTTGCTGGCTGCTATACGTATGGGTAAGAGCTATAGCATGTGCATGTGTGGGCCTATAAGATCTGTCTACTATACAACAATGTGTCTCTGTGTTACCTTCAAACAACCTTTAATAAAAACGCCACCGCACAAACAAATACAGTGCTTATAGACATCATTCACATCCCTGGAAATGTTCATGTCTTATTTTCATAGTTAAATTAACTTACATGCATTTGACAATTAACCTATATCTGTTACTTAGTAATCAATCAATCAATCAATCAACTTTTATTTGTAGAGCCCTTTACAACACACAAGGTGACCAAAGTGCTTTCCATT
>JAQMCX010000032.1:7634325-7733054 GCA_029814765.1 Acanthurus leucopareius
GCGACCGAGAAGGCCCGATCACCCCAGAGTTTAGTCCTCGCTCTGGGGACTTCCAGCAAGAGCTGGTTTGAGGACCGGAAGGCCCTAGTGGGGTTCTGAACACGCACCTGTTCAGACAAATAGGGAGGGGTGGGGCCATTAAGGGATTTAAAAACAAAGATTAACATTTTAAAATCAATTCTAAAAGAAACAGGAAGCCAGTGGAGGGAAAATAAAACTGGGGTAATGTGTTCCCGACGTCAAGTGTTGGTTAAAAAGTATGCGGCGGCGTTCTGGACCACCTGAAGACGGTTGAGTAAAGACTTGGAGACACCAACATAAAGTGCATTGCAATAATCAATTCTAGAGCTTATAAAAGTATAATATCGAATTTACAAAAAATTTAAGTCTTTTCAACAATTTTACTGTTACTATGCATAACATTTCAACATAAGAGTCAGCATATAAGCATAGCATAATCATAAGCATATAAGGTTTTGAATTTTTTGTTATTTTATCAAGAAATAAATCTGTAATGAAATACTAAAATTAATATTTTTTAAAAAAAATCTATGCCTTATTTTAAGAGCCACTGTGTCTGTTTTAAAACTTTATATCTGATATTTTCCTGCAGGCATCCAGCTGAAGAAGGTGCAGGAGCAGCAGGAGCAGCAGGCCAAGAGGGAGCCCGTCGGAAATGACGTGGCCACCATCCTGTCGCGACGCATCGCCGTGGAATACTCCGACTCTGAGGACGACTCCGAGTTGGAGGAGAACGATTGGTCGGATTAACGTACATTAAACCACTGATGATACACACACAATTAGACACACTATCAATCAGTCTTACACTCAGTTGAAAGAATGTCCACTGAACCACACTCACAGGTCGTTACACACTTTGTTGCTGAAAACACACACATTACTCCTACACACAATCACATGCTGTAGGTTGATATAAGCTAAATGGTCCAAAACTGGAAGTCTGGGGGTGTATTCAAGATGCATAAACACTGTAAAGACACTAGTAATATGCTGTAATCTCTGAAACATTAACAGTAAGTTTATTTCAAACATTGTGAATACACCCCAGTGGCTGTTTCTCTACCTGTTATAACACTATAGACACCCTGTGAAGGTGCTTATTTCATGTATAGTTGAAGCTTGAGAGTGTTAGAAGAACTAGAAACTTTCCTCTTGAGCTAACCAATGTACTTGTCTTTTTTAATGTTTTTACTGAAACTCTTGCCATAGATCATGAGGTGAGTTTTTAACCTGACAATAACTGTAATGAAGATGTAATGAAGGAGCTCAGAAGAGGCCGCAGTCGATGATAATGGACTCGGGCCGCTGAAAGAGTGAATGGGGAGAGAAAATTGAAATGCTGTGTTAAAGATGGATGAGAGGGCGATATGTAAAAAGTCTTATTGATCATAAATATGAGAATTGATTGAGCCATCTGCGTCTGCAATCAATCTCTGCTGTGTGGGAGGGGAAGGGGTTGTGTGTGGGGGGGGGTCATGTATATGCTAGTTTGAGCTCTGTAACCTTTGACCCAGAGAAAAATAAAATGATGAATGAAGGATCATAGATGGACTGCCACGTCTCTTTACTGTCGTCATAGAGACAACACATACCTGGCTCTAAGAATTCAGTTTCTATGGTAACGGTACAGCTAAGAAGGGGGTTGCCAGGGAAACAGAGGAGTGCGAAAAAGGGAAGGCACCGAGCCGGGGTGAGGATGAACAAATGAGTCGAGGCAGGAGTTTTATGCACAGCACATGTTTGTTTTTAATACAAAATTAACAAGATCTCTCAGTTGAGTGAACTAACCAAAGCAATAAAAAGTACAACTAACACCTTGGAAAAATAGACACCACGTTCACACAAATGTTTTTTTTTTGTTGGTTTTTTTTACAATATTTCAGTTAAGTTAGTGCATGTTGATTATCGTTTATACGTTTTTCATTTTGCAGATACTTAATTTGTTGTGCCATTTTTCATCCCAAAAAATAAAGTGCATTTCACATTGAAAACTACGCATACGTCTACACAAGATGCTGTTACTGTGGTGTTCTCCCATCTCTGATCCCCCCCGCCCCCAAAACACACACATTCACACACAGGCCCTTGAGTGTTTAGATATTTAGCTCTAGATTAGTAACCTTCAGAGACACGTCCTCCTGCTGAAATAACAGCCCATCGTTGGCTACACATTTTTTTCCAAACCTCCCGTTGCTTTGTACACAACCTTCACTGTGAAACCATTCATTTGATTAACAGGTGTGTGTATACAGAGAAGTATTACATCCAACATCACAGTCTTTTACTAGTCTTGGATACAAGCCCTTGTTCACACCTGTTCAACAACGAAAATCTCAACAATATTGTTGGTTGCACAAGAGCAAAACATTCACCAATCAGAGAAGGTTTTTTACCAGTTTTTTTCCCCTCAAAGCACCCCCATTTGTGTAGCCAAATTAGCTCAAACGTCCTTCAACCAGCCGTAACAAACTGGTGCATATTGAAGCAAGGAACTTAAAAGATATCCTACATCAAGAGTGGAGAAATGTCGTTCAAAAAAATGGTGCAACCCAACTCATCCCCTAGTGTGACTGGCTTTGGTAGCACCATGCACGGTGGTTTAAAGTCCCTCCTCTTCAGCATGCCGTATTTACAGAAACAAATGAGTCAAGAGGAGGAGATATCAGTTAAACAATTGGATTATTACTACATTCAGCAAAAAGGCTTTTACAGCGCCGTTATATCATACACGTCAGAATCTGAAAGAATTCAGGCCAGACTAAAGTGGAAAAAAATAGAACTTTTCAATGAATATAACAAAATAGACTTTTCTCCAAAGGTAAAGGAATAAGAGTTTGTGATGTTTTTTTTGATGTGCCAGCCTGACCTGTTGGTGCTCATCGGATAACGACAGGATTCAGTCTGACACTGTGCACAAGTTCACATACACAGGCTACATCCCAATGCTTAGAAAATGCTATTCTGCTTTCCTCACTTGTCTCCCCTCCCTCTTTTTAACTCTTTGCAACTGACCTGAGGTCAAAAGGATGAAGACTGGGAGCTTCTCAAAAGCCTCCATTGGGCTCACTGAGAGGGGAGGCAGCAAGGAAGGAAAGAAGAAGCATTATCTTTGTATTTGGAAGTTGCCTTTTTTAGCTCATAGAATCATTCAGAGGTCACTTAACGGACGCCTGTCTCGACCAGACTAGATTGATTTAAAGAAGAATATTAGCGATATAGAGGAGACAGAAAACACACAGCAGGACTAGGATCCCAGTTCATTCAGTCCCTTTCACTTTGGCTTGAAGTGCTGGAGCTTCCACATCCTAGTCCCGTCCGTCTTCAAAAAGCTCTACAAACACATGACGAGGCCACTTCTCACAGAATTGACAGGAAGACTGGCAGCATTATCCTCAAAGGTTAGAGGGTCAACAGGAGTTTATGTTCCCTGGTTTTACCCGCCCCTCCCACCCCCACCCCCGAGACAACACAAAAAGAGACAGATTATGGTCTGCTCAGCTGCTGGATAACAAACACGCACACGGATACACACACACACACACACACACACACACACACATGCACACACCCAGAGGCCATGCAACTCATACCGTATGCACAAAAACAAAACACAGTCCCAAATCACACACGGACACTTGAGGTTACGACACTCAGGACGGTTCATATGCTCACAAAAGGCAGAGGCACCCACTCCAAAAGTAAGTTCAGAATTTCATCCTGGTGTGACAAATGATCAAAGCCCAGTTTTAGGTAGGCAAAAAAAAAAAAAAAAAAACATTGCTGGGGAATGAGGCTGTGGTGTCACCGTGAAAAAATGACTTGTTTGATCTCACTCACTTTTCTCCAGCCCAGGAGTGATTATCCTACCACCTATTTGAAAATGTATCAGTGAAGCATCACTTGTAGCTCACCGAGCCCTTTCACTGCAACAAGTCCACCAACCAAGTGGCCATTGTGGTACTTGACTCTGTGGGAAGAAGTTATGCTGGGACGTGGATGTTATTGCTGTCTGAGTATTGCTTCACATCTATAAAATAACTACCATTCAGGCTAGTTATTGCTGACATGATATTGAAGAAAACAAGGGATCAGTGAGCATGTACTTTGTGGGTTTGAAAACTCATTTTGAGAGCAAAAAATAATAACTACTAACTCAGAGCAGCTGGTAGATGTTGTGAGTCGGGCCCTTCGTTGAATACTTAAATTATAATCAAAGCAGATCTATCTGAACGCCTCTGACCTTAAAACTTCACAGCTAAAAATTTTAAAAATTCCATATTTTTCAAAAAGGCTAAGATATTTGTGACCACCATGTGATGATCTTAGCTCATTCAATGCAACACACGTGAGGTGCTCTGTGGTACATAAACAAAATTATTAAGGTCATGATGACGTCAGGAGACCATGACCCATCGCCCGCAGTGGCCTTTGTGACCTACCACACTGAACTCAAGAGGAGGAAAGATCTGTGCTTGCAGCATGCAAATTACACTGAAGTCCAGCATGCAGATCAGATTTTGTTGGTTTTTAGGCTCTTTAGGAGCCGAAAAAAAGGGGAATACATTAGATTTAGAACACTTCCACACAAAATCACTTATAATTTTGCAATATGGGCTTTTGTCCATAGTTTTGTAGTGATTTGATGTTTTTAGGAATTTCAATTTAATCTCCCATTGGATTCTATGGACAAAGATATTACATTTGATGCTTATTTTATGTTTTCAAGAATAACATCAAGAATACCGTCAATCAAATAAGTGTTTTTTTATCTCATAAATGGTCATAGAAACACGTTAAACAATCTCCAGACATTCCAAAAGTCAAAAGCAATCTCCATTCAAATAATGACCGAGGACGTATATAAGGTGATTACATAATCTGATAGGCCTATATGCTATATTCGGTGTGGTCCCTCCGTTAATAATAAAGAATAGAGGAGGGGTTAATGGTGGGGTCTCCTGGGGGTTTCGTCTTGAGCCTCCCAGACACGAGCTGAACTAAAACACATTCACGCACAATCCAGAGAGAAAAGAGGACAAGAGAAAATTGGAGAGGCGAGGGGAGAACGAAACGGCTTGATTTCTTTCTTATCGTCTGTGGAGGACGCAGGGCGCGGATCAGAGAGCGCCGGGTCTATTTTTAGCTCTCCGCGGCTGTTTAGCTTTCGACGCACGTTCAGAGTGCAGCAGCAGAGCGCCGGGATGCTGCTCCAGACGGGCTTTATGTGGAAATGCCTGCGCATTCAGCCGCGGCCGCTCTCTCCTCTCCTCATAACACACACACTGCTTTGTTAATCTGCCGTGCGCTTTTACGCACGCACGCACAAGGGCGCAAACTAATAATGCCTCCCTATTAAAATGAGCATGTGTCAACCAAAGCTCCAGTGCTGGTAACTATATGCACATTCTATATACAGCGGCTGTCTGTAACACGTGATGCACTCAGCGCTCTCTGCAGAACAGAGGAAGGGCGTGGCACGGGTTGAACGGGAGGGGGCGGGATGCAGCCCGCGGAGTGGCCGCCTTAACTGGGGAAGACAGTGAGATACCTTGCCTTATGGCGAGTGTAACCAAGAAAAAAAAATGCCATCCATCCAGGTGGACCGTGGATAACAAACCAAACTGCCTCTGCCGGTAACACCTCGGGCCAGGAGTGAAGCCACAGCCGTGTGCCACTTCCTCTGACCTCCACTGCTGCTGCTCTCTTTAACACCAGACACATCCAGTGAGGAGCAGAGCTGACCCAGGCCGCCTCTCTCTTCCCACCTGGGTCTGCTTGGTCAGACATCGCTAGGGGTCCGTGCACGCTGGGCCACGCTGGCTGGCACGCAGCCGCAGCACACCAGCCACAGCGCCTTTTGGATCTCCTGGTTTCTGAAGGCGTAGATGACCGGGTTGATGACGGAGTTGTAGGTGGCAGGCACCAGGGTGGCATAGGTGTAGAGTGGAGGGTAGGTGTAGTCGGCGATGAGCGAGTAGACAGTGAATGGCATCCAGCAGGCAGCAAAGGTACCCAGGATGATGGCCAGTGTGGACACGCCCTTCCTTGTTGTGACGTAGTGGGGTGTGGCAGCCAGGAAGTGGTGTTGGAGGGCGATCTGGTGAGCGTGGCGCATCACAATCTTACAGATCTGGACATAAAGTTGCAGCATGAGGCCGAAGAGCAGCAGGAAGGAGACCGACAACACGGCGATGTTGTTTTTCGTTAGAGGCCGCACCACGCTGCATGTTGCCTCTTCTGCCAGGCAGTTGACACCTGTGACTGGCAGCAGGCCCAGACACACGGACAGGCCCCACAGCAGCACGAGCATGGTGTAGGTGAAGGCCGCTGTCCGCTCTGAGTTGTAGGTGAGGGCATAGTACAGGGACAGGTAGCGGTCAATGGTGATGGCCAGCAGACTGAAGACGGAGGCCGAGAAGGAGGCCACCACCAGGCCCACTGTCAGCAACTGGGCTGAGTCGGAACGAAGCAGGTAGGCACAGGTGAAGTGAAGCACCAGGCCCAGGCCGGCCAGCAGGTCAGCCAGCGCCAGGCTGCCTATCAGCAGGAACATGGGAGCTCTGAGCGCTGGGTTCTGCCAGATCACCAACACCACCAGGGCGTTCTCGCAGGCTATCAGAGTCCCCGATGAGCACAGCACAATATCCCAGGGGTTGACAAGCAGAGGCAGCTGGCTTGGCGGGAGGGAGTCCGGTGGGAAGGTCCCAAAGCTGGTGCTGTTGTCCATGGGTCCCCCGCCTCCGCTGGCCCACGCTGTGGGGTCAGGGGTCAGCCAGCTGGGGGTGACCGCTGGCTCTTCACTCATTGTGCCCCCCGTCTGTAATCGACACAAACAAACACTGTTATTATATCAGAGTTGAATATTCAAAACACGAATTAAGTCTGTACCAAAACCGGTGGCATGCAAACTCCCATAAGCAAAAATAAAGCTCATGAAATATTTCACGTTCCTCTATTATTATTATTTTTTTTAGCTTCACAGTGTCATGCACTAAAGACAGGAAAAAAGAGAGGCTGTTTCCTTCCTAGCCCCCGCCCCACCTGGATGTGAACGCAACTGGATTTGTGTTGTGTTTAAGACACCTCTGTTACTCATTCCACAACATAAGCAGTCAAGATTATATCTTCAGCCTGTGAGCGCACATTATGCATGAGCAAACACTAACCATCAGAGTCTGGTTCCCTCTGGTTTAAAATGAACATCAGTATAAATGTACAGTTTAGCTGTATCGGGTCATGTATTTTCCCCATGGAATTAAACTCAGTGACTGTATATAAGCTGATATAACAGAAGCATATAGGTTGCACCGCATGTAAAGAGCTTTATTATTCATGTATGGACAAGAGAAATGAAAGAGGATAATAAAAGCCAAAGCGGGCTTTGCAGCAAATTCCAGGCCACATTTCTTAAGAGAGAATATCGATAACCCTCCGCCGGCGCCGGCAATAATTCACGCTGCTGTCAAATACCGAGAGCCGCTCTCCACGGCAGAAGATACCGCACCCGTCATTGAATAATATCCTGCTCCCGACGCCGTACATGCATATCAACTGATGGCCATATGGTGCTGTTTTACCGTCTCTGCACCTTGCATCAGAGAAACACAGCAGCTGCTCCACGTCAGCATAATGATGCTGGCTGCATTTTTCCATGCATGTCAAGGATGCTCGATAACCCCATCCCGCCGCCACCCTGCCTACCTTGACTCTGTGAGGTGAGACTCCTCGTCTAGATGGAAAAACGACCGCCTTGTATTTCCATGATATTGATAAGGATGGCGCGGCGCCGGCGGACAGAGACGCAGCCCGGGGAGGGGGAGGCTGGTCCTCTGATGGAAGAAGAAGAAGAAGAAGAAAAGAGCGCGGAGCGGCTCTGCCGTTAACGGCGCATCGCCGTGGACTGCGGCTGTGCAGGGAGCAGCAAGCGGAGCAGCGGCGGAAGAGAGGAGGAGGAGGAGGAGGAGGAGGAGGTGGAGGAGGAGGTGTGTATGTATGTGTGTATGTGAGTGGAGGGAGGAGGGGGTGCCGAAGGAGGAGTCCCAAATGGGCCAGACCCCCAGAGAACAGTTGAACTCCGTCAATGAGCTAAATGTCTGGTCCGCGCTGTCTCAAGGACAAAGACAGGTGTGTGTGTGTGTGTGTGTGTGTGTGTGTGTGTGTGCGCGCGCGTGTATCGTCAATATTTAAATGCCGGCTGTCCTATTTTGTAACAGATAAATGGTCTGAATCCAAAGGCACGACCACCCGTGTTGAACATGTGTCCCTTAATTATGAAATCTCATATAGGCTTAATTGAGCAAACTGCATAATACAGGTAAATGGCTGAGTTGTTTTAGTTTCGGTGGTTGTGTGTTGTTCGTATAGAGTTTCAGATATGAAGATGCTGGATGCAGAAACTCGCTTTCCTCCTGCGACGCCCTGCTATTCTGGTCCTGTCTGCGCTATTAACAGCAACCCTGATGTGTGTCACCAGCTCCCCCTCTTCCCTCTTCCCTCTCCTCTGTCCTCCATCTTCTCTGCCTCATCTCTCCATCCTTGCAGCACCGCCTCGCAGACACCTCGGCTGATGAAGGGCCCGATGGGTGACTTGTTGATGTGCATTTATGCGGCCACACTTGACTGGCCAAGCGTCATGTCGGCTGTGTGCGTCGGCGTTTTTCCAAAGCACCTGCCTTTCAGGTCTGAAGGGATTAAAAATAGCTCCTGTTGCAGTGGGAGAGGAGACCTACCGGTTAACACCGCCAAGGGGCGATGTTGAGCTCTATGAGTCATCAGTGCGCACCTGTGGGACTAAGGAAAAAAAGGAAACCCTGCCTTAATCGTACTGGCTTTATTTCTTTTTCTTTAAAACAGAAAATAATCGCTTCACAACAGGCCTTTTTAAGCAAACCCTCACATTAAACTTGCCAACACCTACAAAACGGTATCAAAAGTGCACCATAGTGTTAATACATCTTCTCAAGGTCTAACATTTTCCAATGATAATATTATCTTCTTGTTATATTTATACAAATACCATCCTGTACACTGTAGAAATATACAACCCAATGTGTCCCATAAGTGGGACACTCACCCCACAGCCATCCTCCTTTACATCCATGATCAAAAACATGATCCACTCTTGGTACATCCCAGTGCAGAATAACAGTGTGGGGGGTGAAGACACCAGGCCAATATTACATCATATGAATTATTAAATACCCATCCAACCCCACACCCAAGGCAAAAACTAATCGACACTCATATGACCGACCAACATCTGTACACTCCTCATTCAACGTCTTTTTTAAAAACAATCTAAACACAGTTTTCATTCATCATCGTCTCATTGTCCCAACAGCAGCAGCAACAGCAGCAGCAGCAGCAGCATCCAGCCAAGGTGAAGGGGATGAGGGGAGGACAGAAGGGGTAAGTAGGCCAGGAGGGACAGCTGGTAAGTGGGGGGGGGACTTCCACGGTTGAGCTGCAGTGCTGAGTGCATAAAAGCACAAGTATGAATTACAGCTGTGCTGGCAGGTATGACACCAATGCGGGCTGCTGTGGTGTGTTTCTGGTCTGGTGTTCCCCACAAAGAGAGGAACGGAGCATTTCTCCTGGTCTCTGCGGTGAAACGCTCGGCTCCACATTTAGTCTCTTGACTGGTAAAAGAGGATGTAGCCCGACTCAGAGTTCTTTGAGATTTCAGAAGTGAGACCGTAGAATTCTTCTATGGCCTGTGCATCAATTTTCTGCAAAAACAGAAAGATGACACACAGCATTAGAAAAAATATCTGTACGGCCATTGTGACCGCTAAAGTCAATGTCTATGTAAATGAACTTACTTACCTCTACAATATCATCATCAAACAGCAACCAGAAGTCGTGGCTTTTCACAATGGCAATGTAGTGACCCCTGTTTGGACCACTGAAAAGAAATTGTACACTGTTTCAGCACTTCAGTGTTGACTTTAATCTCTTAGATCATACCTACACCCCATGGCCCAACTGCACGGACATTTCACTTATTTTGCCTTATTAAACTCCTTCGCAGGACAGCGTGGGTGTGTAAACACTGCACCTTTCCGATGTTCTTACTAGTTTTGGTGCACCTATTTGAGTAGGAGAAGTTGCATCCTGAAGACATTCTTTGTTCCTGCTGACTTCATTCAGTACCTGAAAAGCTCCACTTAACTTCAACAGCAGAGCTCTGATGTGCAAACACCTGTGTGGGTGTTCAGGGCTTATGATGAAAGAAATATCTGTGCAGCTGTAAAGCAAACCTGTTACATGTTCAAAATAGTGACTATGATCAAATCAGACCTTATTCGACTGAGACTGTTCTTATTCTGCAGGAGTTCACCAATATTAACTAAAATCTACCAACTGAGACAGCTTTGGACTGCTCAAAGAACACCTGTTTGGGACATTTCACAGATGAACAGGACAAAAACGATAGCACCCTTACATTCTGAAACATCTGGATTATAATTGTGGCAAAGAGGAAGCTGACAAGACAGCCGAGCTCTTAGGAGGAAAAGACTTAGACAGATAAATTACATCTGCAGGACACCCAACTCAATTGCCCAACTACAGATACATTTGACCTTTTAATCTACATTCTTTAATGAATTGTTTAATCCAGAGTTGCAAAGCTTAGACATTAAAAACTGTTTCAGTGTTCACTGAGTAAAAAGCAGGGAAACACCTTTTTCAAACACAAACAGACGGACTCCCTCTCACACTAGGCAAAGCTGGTAGAAGTACTGCACAGCTGAACAATGATAGATGAAGGTCTGTGTTTTCTCCGGTTAGATGTGATTTATATTCTAATGTCCCTTTATTCTTGTGCCAACAAGTTCAAATGCATTTTATTTTTGGAACAATGATTATTCTGGCTGTCTCTGGTTGCTGTGGAGACAGTTCTTAGGTGTTGTATTCTGGCTGTGTGTTTGCACCTACACACCTCCCACAATGCACTACCACGGCGACCAGGTCGTAGAGCCGTTCGGGATTGGTGGCGTCCCCAGAGGTGTTGAAGAGGCGGAGCTCCAGGGGGAAGACGACGCGATAGGACAGCTTGGTGTAGCGCTGCAGCTGCTCCATGTACTTAAAGCGCTTCAGGTGCAAAGCCAATATCATTGGCAGTTTCTTTACACGCATCCTATGTCACAAACAATACAGTCAGTCACTATTTCTGAATGCCCAACCATACACGAAAATGCATTATGAATTATGCAAAGCTCTTTTTAAGGATGAACCTGTGCACTGACCTCTTGTGTGCCTCCTGTTTGCTTCTACATTCTTCACAGTAGTATTTGTACTCACTGCACAGTGTCTCTGTGTTACTGAAACCTCTGAGAGGAGCAAAGAACACAGAATTAGTCAAAATACAATCTCAAGCCATGTTTGTAAAAATGTTTAAAACAGCTACAATATTTTGGAATTAAATTATTTACTATGGTTGCATTGTCAATATGGATTTATCTGCAGCTATTTTCTTGATTATGTGATTAATGTTGCAATTAGCAACAGTTCCTGCTTCCTTAACACTTGATGCAGCTCTGCCTCAATATGCCTGATTTAATTTACCTGAGGCAGTGTGTGATGGAGGTATTCTGTTCTACGTCCACAGAAAGGTCCAGAAAGTCCTCATCTTTGCTGCTTATCTGAAAAAAAAACATTATAATAAATTTAAAAAACACATATACCCAAATAATAGACACATTTTCTACTTGAAAGTTTGGAATATTACTGAAAAGCCTCACTGCTATATAAACAAGGCTGTGGCCATACAGCAACAGAAGTTGTTCTATATGCCTTTCTATTGTATTTACCTAAAAATTGTTTGCTTACACACTGATACAACCTAAGCTGTTCTCTACCCTTGTGCCAAGATCTCCAACTGTTTACTAATCATTAAAAAAAACAGAGGAAGAGGGCCTGACATGAATGAATACTTGTTCAAATAAGACTCTGGTCACACTCAATAGAAGACGTTTGGTGCAAACATATTAAACTTCTCCGTGGCATGAAAACAGCAGTGAGTCATCTAACCGTTTCACAAGTGAGGCAGCGTGTCTCATTGGTCAGAGTGCCTTGGAAGATCTCATGGACCCAGGTGGGAGCAGGCGTGGCGTTGCTGTTGTTGTTCTGAGAGTCCAATGTGCCGTTGGCAAGGCGGCCATTGGTCTTCTCCTGCTTCCTCTCCTCCTGAAGCAGATCTGCGATGGTATTGAGCAGGTAGTTCAGGAACTCGTGGGCATCCTGCTGCATGTAGTTGTCAAACAGCTCTGAGATAAAAAAGCAAAGAAAGAGAATTTAGACTTTGAATTTAGACTATTCCACATGTTCAGCTGGCTCTTCAGTCTCCTGCTGTTTTCAACCTCTTCATAAAAAAAAAAGCCAACAGGTAAAAACAACAGGATGAGGAATTTTAAAACAGTTGTTAACCTTTAAATAAATTGAATTTTAGTATTTTGCTGCAGTTGTCTGAAAATCCTCACTCAAATGAACATTTTCCTACTCAGTCAAACAGCTTTAATAAAACAGAAAGACGATGACAATTAATAGCTCTCTTTCACTCTTGAGGATAGAACTTCCTCTATTCTTTCCTTTATCCTTCACTCTATCATATTCTGATATTAAATATGTGGCAAGCATAGCTTTTTACACTGAGTTTGATTCAACACAAAAAAAAACACCAGAAAAAAGAACAAATAGCACCTAAAACAGCAAGGTGACAGCAGTAAGTGATCTTATGGTGTCCTAAATTGGCTCTTTGTTTCACTGGAAAACAGTGTCTGTCTCTGACAGCGAGAGCTGAGCAGGTCCTGCTCTTGACTGATAATGATTATGTGATGTGATTCGAAGCAAAAAACTTGACCTCTTGATCACCTTCAAAGATGAAAAATCAGTCAAAATCTCTATCATTACACAATACTATGGCATTCATAAGACTATAAAAAGTAGGTGTGGACAATTTCAGATACACAAATAGAAAAAAGAATAAAACTCACTTAAAAACCCTCCAAAGACCTTAACTTTATGCTGAAAAATTAACTACACCACAAAGCCCTGACTTTATTGTAGGCGTTTCCATACACTGGGAATGCTTTCAAAATGCCAGCCGCTGCTTGGTGCCCTATAGAAATATAGTATGACCTTTCTGTGGTTATATGTGGGCTTGAATGATCATGTGACCGGCTGATGTAGCTTCTTGTTCCTCTTAAGTGTATCAATTTCCTCTCACCATTCTCCTTGCGTAGCCGTGTGATGAACTTCTTGGGTGGTATAACGCCCACTTTCCTCTTCTGGTTGGCAATACTGTGAAACAGGTCAGCCAGGCAGGTGAGCAGGTTCTCCTTTCGCCGAGGCTGACTGCGGTACGCCAGGATTTTCTCCCTGAACGGTCTGCAGAAGTACAGAGCCTGCAGCACCGAGTTGCAGTAGCAGGTGTTCCCAAACTAAAAACAAATATGGCATACAGTAAAATCACTGTGAGTACGAGCCAAATGGAGTCACGAAATAGTGAAATCTGCACAGTGTTTCATGAACTTACATTGACCAGGCCAAAGTAGTGCTCATTGACCGGAAACTGCTCAGATCCAATCTCTTTCTCCAGTGCAGAGGCATTGGCGCCCTGTAACCACATACAGCAAAAAAACATTTAGCTTTATAAAATAGAACATTTTGTAATATTTTTCCTGAACAGAATAATTACAATACACACCGATAAAAAACACACCAAATCGCGCCAAAGACGCAAATAAAACTATAATTGCCAATTCAGATGGCAGTAGCTTGGCATTTTCAAGGCAACTTGTTGCTGAAATAAGGCAAATTAAAAAAAACAACAAAACAAAACAAACATAAATGATGTATGTCATAAATTCCTAACTAGACATCTCCCCCTAAATCATACACTGCGTATGCCATTAGGGCTGAAAGCATGAGACATGACAGTTAAGTTGGGGTATCCCTGGCCTTTAAATGTGAAACTCTTCTGAAATAACAAAGAGGTTTTTGAAGTTAGCACAAGACTTGGTGGCCACTGAGGGAACCACATATTCATCCATTTTAGTTGAGTATGGGTAAATTGAGTGACTTACCACGCAACATAAACCTAATTAGACAGCAACAATCTGTGCAGAACGGACATGCACCTGGAACAGGTCTACAACTGCGCAGCTAATGTTATATCATGTCGTCATAGCCTGCGTTAATAAAATCTGCTAATTTCTGAAAGGCCAACCCGTTAACTTGGCCTTTTCACGGTTTTCCTATGCATAATGCGGATTTTTCGTCTCTGTCAGTCTGGAGTCACCCATTATCCAGCTGTGTTCCAGTTGTTGGTGGGCTGTAACACTGATTTAGCTCTAGTTACCTTCACGTTAGCTAGTTAGCTGAGAATCCCAGCTGCAGCAGGTGCACTGTCACTGTGCTTACAGAAAAATGAGGAATATTAGCCATATAAGTCGTCAAGCTATGAGTTAAAAGAAAGTCACCACTAAATAGTGTCCATCTACAGTCGTTCGCAAAAAGACAAAAACGGAGAAGGCAGTGGGTGGCTGCTTGCTTTGCTATGGTCGCAAAACTGCTTGGCTAGCAAGACACCAGAATTAACTTCTTTTATTTCACATTCCACGATTTAGAAGCCAATAACAATGCAGCCATGTTTTCCTCGTCACCTAATAGCCTGATTAGAGCCAGTTCGAGACTGCCGTGCACTCACCATGGTACAAAAAGAGGCAAATTTGGAGACTGTCATTAGGATTTCCATTCGGCTAGCGCCATCTTCCACCACACAGCCGCGCGCTGACAAGACTGGGCTGGCACCCCCAGGCAGGCGATTCTGCTGAGCTCGCGACGAAAGGTCCACCACCAGCTCAAAGAGACAAGAAATGAGAGCATGCACTGTCACCTGCTTCCGTCTTCGCTTAATCGCTCTAGTTAAATGATTGCATCGTGTTTAAAAGCGAATGTCACACGTTTAAACACTGTCAGTCTTCTTTAAAATGTACTTTTAAAAAAAATTAAGTGCTGTCAAAATATATTATAAAGTATTTACTTATATCTTCAAAACGGTGGCCCTGCTCAACCTGCGCATGCGTAACAGTGCAAAGTCGTGAATGATATAACAGGACCATCCCATCGCACGAAGTAAATAATTGCTTCAGTTATTTGAAAAAACTGTCTCTTGTAAAAATAAAAAAAAACTGCGGAAGAAAATTTTGATTAGTTCATATGAACGTATACTGTTTTACTTTCAAGTCACTCAGTACACACATTTGGATTTTCATTACGAACTGATCTATGACCAGTTCGTGTACATGAAATGAGCATGGGTTATACTGCAGTTCCGGTATGGGCTGATTCTGGATCTGCTGACTATTTTGTTTTAGTGAAAAATTTTATTTGGTTCAGGCAATACAGCGGCCTGCCTCAATTGTATTTCTCAAGGCGGAGTTTGGGGGCCTAGGATCTCTCTTTCAGCCGTACCCGCCATCTTGTAGAGACCGGGGGTAAGATCCTCTCCGTCTTTAATGTTATTTTTCACATTATTTCCGTGTAGTTTGTGCTCAATTACATTCCCGTACTGACATCAGACATTTCATTACATATCAAATGGTAAACGTGCCCAAAAGAAAGTTCCTAAGAGCGATATTTTCCGTTAAATCTGAGCAGGAGCTTCAGCGTGGCTCTCCATGCGGGCCTGGCAGACAGCGAGACGTTTCACATTAGCATAAACAGTGTTTTCATTTAACACTTTCTTGACCCCATTGTATTAAAAATTAGCATGGTATCTGTCGTGGAAATTCATAGTCCTGTTAAACAAAACTGTAGAACAGGATATCCAGTGCTTTCCAATGTTGTTGTAGCCCACCTTTGCTCAATATGTATTTCCTGCTAATGTTAGCCCATAGAGTAGCATAATCACCTTAACCGGCTTAATTGACAGTTTTCATAGATTGTTTTGAAAAAAATTAGCAATACCCATGTCTTTTTTCTCAAAATTGCATCACGAATGTTACTTAACTTGACATCTTCTTGTCATTCAGTGGGATAACTTGTGAAGATCTGATGCGAAAACTTGTTGAGATCCGATGCCATATAAATCTGATTGCTCTTATTGTCTATTGCAGCAACCATTCCCCAATAATATGAATCTGGATGTAAACCATGAAATATTAAAGCCGACAGTGCAGCTTGTTACTAATATCAGGCAGTTACACTAAGTTTCCAGTATTATTTATTACATGCTAATGAAAAGGGAGAAGACTTGTTTGTTTTCATGCCATTTTTCATCGTTAAAGCAGGTGTAAAATGTGTTTACATCAGAAGAAAAAATTTGCAGGCTTTGTCATGACTAACTGATGTGTATTTTCTTTCAGTAATCAGGCATCATGACGAACACCAGAGGCAAGAGGAGGGGGACCAGGTACATGTTCAGCAGGCCATTCCGCAAGCATGGTGAGTAAAAACTTGGAAGGTAGCTTTTGTTATAACCACATTTTTATGAATAAAATGTTAATAATGTGTGGGAAGTTTTATTTAGTACAGGCTAGAAGCTGTGTGCAATAACATTGACTTTAATTACTCCACAGGCCCAATTCCCCTGTCCACATACATGCGCATCTACAAGAAGGGTGACATTGTTGACATCAAGGTAAGATGCAGCATGTGTTGACAATTACTCTTATTTTGGTGTTAAGTAAAACTGCTTGGTAAATTGAGGTCTCTATGTCAACTGGATTATCCCTCTCTAACAAACCTGTATACATAAAATAACGTGACATATGATTATAATCATTCAAAAGAAAGTCCTTTAGTACTTTCCAAGAATGTTGATCTTATGCTTATGCTGTTCACTACATGTTAAGTAATTCCCTGAAATTTTGTCTGACATTGTAGTAGATTTATTCAAAATAAACATATGAAGTGTACCAGCAGAATAAACAGGTTTTGAAAAAAGTGGACAGTATTTATTTTTTTTATTTGAAAGAGAGATGTCATTGGTGAAATTTTACCAAAACCCCTAACTAGACTTTTCAAATGAGAAAATGCTGGGTAAACATTAGTTAAAACACAATTACCCATTTACATTGGAGACTGAAGTTGAGAAGCTCAGTAATTTTAGATTTGACGCAGTGGAAAGAAACTTGTAAGTTGCATGCTGTGGAAATTAAATGGAAAAAGGCAATAGAGGGTTTGTTGCTGTATAATACACTGCTAAATTGTCAAATGCAATTTCTTTTCAGGGAACAGGTACCGTTCAGAAAGGAATGCCTCACAAGTGCTATCATGGCAAGACGGGACGTGTCTACAACGTTACCCAACACGCTGTCGGCATTATTGTCAACAAGCAGGTCAAGTAAGTAAAAAGTGACATTTTCTAATTATTATGTGACATTTATCTTGCACACGCAAGAACTTAAAGCATCTAATGCTTAAAATTATATCATGTTCTTGTAGTGCACACAAGATGATCAAGGGCATCAGAATTAGTTTGTGAAGAGTGTATGTTTTTAAAAGACTTCACATTTTCATTTTGTAGTTTTAAGTTCTTTTTTGAACCTTTAAATCCTTGCTTCAGTCTCTTGGTGTGTACTTGCTCATACACTTCGTCCAAGACAGGGGTGTGACCCCCATCTTCACTTTGCCACCAAGGCTGTTAATGTCCTGAGTGGTCATTCACGTGGGGAAAAGTATTTCATCCTTAAGCACCCCAGTCTAACTCCTGTTTGACCTGGGGTTGTACTGAGGAGACAGCACAGGAGTGCAGATACTGAAGCTGCACTTCTTTGAAGTTTGAACTGAAGTTACCAGACCTTTGACTTGATTTGTGTTTGTTATGAACTTGTTTTTGCTCTCTGCTGTCACAGGGGCAAGATCCTGGCCAAGAGGATTAACGTGCGCATTGAGCATGTGAAGCACTCAAAGAGCAGGGACAGTTTCCTGCAGCGCGTCAAAGAGAATGAGGCCAGGAAGACCGAGGCCAAGCAGAAAGGCAGCTGGGTGGAACTGAAGCGCCAGGTAAGAAAAAACTCTGTAAAAATCTCCTATGTAAAAAGTCCTGGTGAGAACACTTTTTGGAGGAAGTCCTTTAGCTGTGATATTACTCAGTCAAGTCTGTAAAAAATGAAACAAATGTCATTTAATGTCTGAGGTCTTCAAACTGGAAATGATAAACTCTTCCCTCTTTCCTGTCTCCACAGCCTGCTCCTCCCCGTGAGGCTCACTTTGTCAGCACCAAGAAGAACGTGCCACAGCTGCTGGAGCCCATCCCCTATGAGTTCATGGCATAAAGAGTTCACCAAAATAAAAATATTTGTACACACTCTGCTTGTCCTGTCGTCATCTTTACACACATTTGAATAAGTGTCATGATGTGCTGTCACTCTGTGATGATTCTCCTCCTTTGATTGTTCAAAATGAAATCAAACGCACTTCATTTTCACCGGCGATCTGAGAGTGACTGGCACACATGTCACAAGCATTTTACACCCTCACACCTTCACCTCTCAGGTCTACAAGGTTTATCACTTGCAAGATTTCTGTCTCAGGCAGATTGGCTCATTGGATGGCAGCAGTAAAGAGACCTACATGTACTCAGATCAGGCTTGGCTTTAACAGATGATACCTTCTCCTGTGGACATCTTAAAAAATACATCTTTATCATGGCTATTTATAATAAGGGCTTTCTCACTGAACATGTTTTTCAATGACAGCTAAATTTCATTCAGCTGCATTAGTTTTACTGTCCTGGTGTTGGGTTTCTTGAGCAGTAAAATAGTAATTTTTAATGTGATCAACTCCCTTTACTATTAAGTTATTTATCACCCTGTGGTGAGTGAAAAGCTCTGCTGTGTAAAGGGATTTTAGCTTCTCGGGTCCCATCAAGCACCAAGTTACAACGAGGCTGTGAAGCAGCTACGGTTGAGCGGCTGCAGCGGTGTTAACACACCCATGATGTATCAGCAAGTGTTTTCAGTTTTACAGAGTTGCTGTTTTTAGACCCCATTGTAGGTGTGGATTTCCTCTGACTGATTTCAAGTTATGAAAACAATAACATTAACCCAGGGGTTTTGAGATATCACAATTGTACCACTAAGCAAGAGATATTAAAAATAGACACCACATTTTGCGTTACATAAGCTGTCTTTTAAGTACAGAGGCCTCACTCTGTTAGTATAAGGTTTTATGCAGTTGATCTCTCCTGATGTATTACTGAGCCTGTTAAAGAAAGACAACTTCTTCAACATCTGTATCATTCAAGTTGAGATTGGTGCAGCCCCAGAAATGCTCTGCTCAAACTCAACACAACTAAAATCAAATAGAATGAATGGAAAGACACCTTTTAGGACATTTAAATAGTCCTCTCAAACCATGTGCAATTGGGGACAGTCATAATAGACTCATATTGACTAGAAAAACACTGTTCAAACTCACAGAATTCCATTGAAATTTACTCCATTTTCACCTGAATTGTAGAGAAAAACAAATAAAATCACAATCGGAATCTTATTTAATGATCCAGCAATGAAAAGCTATTTTGCTATTATTTCAAATCAAATCGAACGTAATTAAAGTCGAAATTGAACAGTTTATTAGAGCATTAATTACACATGGACTGCAAAACCTAAGAGGAATGTTGTATTGTTGTTTGTGTTCCCCTCAAGCCCAGTTTGGCAAGTTGATGCAGAACAAAAAATATGTATCTCAGTCCCATAAGTGGAGTGGAAAACACATGTGGAGTTATACCGTGGTTGTGCTGTAGGCGGCAGTGTGAGCTTCATTATGTGTTCAGCTTAGACCAGACATCAGGTGCCTGTGCAGCCACAGATCTACTGTTGAAAACTCAACTGAGATTTAAGTTAATAAAACTGATGAACAACAAAACTGTGCTTTTCTGTACTGTAACCCATGTTGGATTGGACACTATTATACCCAAGCAAATGCCTCACCTATGAAACTTCAGTTGACATTTTTTAGTTGACAAAACTCAACTTGACATGTGGGTGTTGGGCAGGCCATGATTCAGCAGTTTTACCATGACCAAACCACTTTTTCCCAGCAAACTGCTACACAAAAGGAATATTACACTCCTATTTTTATTATTTGTATATAGTCAGTGTGATGTTAAAACAATGTTAAATTGCATAATTGATCATACAAAAAAATAGCAATGACAGATCTGAAATTCTTACCGGTTGATCTGAAGGTTTTTTATTATCCAAATCACAGATTAAATTGCTCAAAACAATTCAAGGAATTACAAATCTATAAATTGAGACTGAGAAAGGTATTTCTTTAAATAATTGTACCCACCTTTCATCAGCCAGTTAACATCCTTTTCAGTGACCTTTTTTGTTGTCTTGTGTGAAAAAATACAAAATATGTACTAATTTATAGGCTGATTCAAGTGGTTCATCATTCAAAAGATAACATTTTGGTCAAGTTCTTCAATTTTTTTTAAGTTCATTATTGCATCATGTTGCAGTGTCTGTGAGTGTGTCTGTGAGTGTGTGTACCACTTTATGTGTGTGCTGTTTAATCAGTGGAGGCTGAATGGCTGGCTGGTTATGTGACAAATAGGTTATCTCATCCCACCTCAGTACTTTACCCAATATTTACACGAATTAGCAGCAGTTTACAGAGATAGGGCCAGCAGCTGACAGGATGAAGTGTGTGTGTCTGTGAGTGTGTGTTTGTGTGTGTGTGTGTGAGAGAGAGAAAGAGAGCTAAGGAGGAAGCCGGCTAGCAGTGGATCAGTCAGTGGATTACATTTTATTTCCATGGGTGCATTACCTGAATTTCCTTGAAGAGGAGCACATCCCATCTATGTGGAAGGGATGGATTTTCAGAGGGGAAGTGAATTTTACACACAAAATGGATGTTGTTATCTCTCTTGGGGACAATATGTGGAGATAAACCTGCAGAGGCTGCCTTTCTTCACCCTCATAACCCTGCAGGCCCTGAGGTCAGGGAATTCAGACACTGGTCTTATCAAGACTGAGTAATAAGTATCCAACAACCTGGAGAGGAAAAACCAGTGAGAACAGATGGAAAAATAAAAAGCAATCAATCAATGAGCCGGTTGGCAGACAAAACCCTTGGTATTGATCGGAAAAGGGCCTGGATTTTGCTCATAGTATTTAGATAAATTGCACCGTGCCTCTGTGCTTTTGTAAATCCCCACAGCTTTAAGCAAAGGTTGAACACATCACTTGAGCAGATTTGGGATTATTTATCATCTAGCACATTTTTAAACTTTTTTTTTTAACCACAATTTAAATTTTTTTCATTTTCAATTATATACTGCTTAATCTAATAATAAACCTGCCTTTACATCCACAGTTAGTGCTTTGTGTGTGTGTGTGTGTGTGTGTGTGTTCCCACAGACACACATTATGTGTGGCACTGACTCATGAAAGTTACTGATTGAAGGAACAAAAAGTAAACAGAGAAGGAGAGAGAGAGAAAGCAAGCGAGAGGGAGGAGGACAGAGAGAGGAGGCTTGCGGATAAAAGCCATGGAGCACTATGAACTCCTTAATCACACACGTTTGACACACACAGATTGAGTCTGTCAGCTCAGCCTGCAGCTCAGAGCAGCCGTATCGACCCGGGGTGTTACATATTAACCACACACACACAAACAGTAGATAATTGGACATGGAAACATACAGGTTTGATCCAAGAGGAGTTGTATGAGTAAATGTTGCATGATATCAAAATTCCCAATTATCAGCCTTGCACTTTTAAAGGGTGGACTTAGTTAAATTACAAAAAAAAAAGAAAAGAAAAAATTCTCACACTCATCTCTTGTGATATCTCACAACATAGATATTTTAGGCCCATTGCTGTGGCCTGATTTTGATATGAGTCTCTAAGATTTCCGCCTCCAGTGGTGTTAAATGGGATTTTAGTCTCAAGCTGAAAGCACTGGAATTTTTTAACAGCAACAACACAGACTGTCCTCAGTGATCCTCAGTGCAGCCTTCTTTGGCATCGTCCACTGAAGTAATAGTAATTGATTATAGTTGGATTAATAAAAGTAATAGGAACTCTTTTAAGTAAAAGTAGAATAAAACATTTCAAGAAAAAGTTCTCCATTTAAAATCATAGTGTCATAAGTGTCAGTCCTACAAACGGCAGATGAACAAAATGTGCATAAAGAACAAAAATCAAGCTACATGTTTTACAGGAAACAAACAGAGTTTTAAGATATTATTCTGTCATGTTTTATGGTACAGAGTTATATCAGTAAAATTCATTTTTGACTTGATAATGGGATTAAGCTTTTTCATACGTTCGTGTTTGGAGTGTTTCCATGTTGTGGCAGGTTGAGGATCTTAACTTGGGACTATACACTCAGATAACAGTCAACTTTTGTACAGCACCTTTGATCAGTATGAAACAAAAGATAAATGTAGTTCAGAGAGGACAATATTCCATTTGAAACTTAGCGGTAAAAAAGTACATCAAGTTGCAAATATGCCACAATTCTACTTTAGAACTGAAAATAAGTAGTATAATTTGTTACATCCATTATTTAGTTTTGACAAATATGAAATTCCACTGTTCTGGCTAATTAAAAAAAGCCCACAGGGTTAGGGTTAAACTCTCCTTATCCTACTTCAAGTCCTCACCATCCCTCACATTCTCTTACTTCTTTAGAAAAAAAAAAAGCTGTCAGTGGTCATATTTGCGACTGTGATGCAAGTGTGGGTGTGACAGCGTATGTCCACATGATACGTGTGTGTGTGTTTGGGATAGGCCTGAAGGTTGGACAAAGGCACAAGGAAATCCCACTGCAGGCCAAACAGAGTGCATGCTGTATCTCTGTGTGTGATAGGTGGGGTGATAGAGTTTGTGTGGTTATCAAGGATGGTGGGGGGGCACGGTCATATATGCAGATATTGGGCCAGCTGTATTGATCCTGGCCCTGACAGCAGAGGTGGAGGAGGTGGTGTGGGGGGGTGGGGACCGGATGAAAAGAGGAGGAGGCTGATAACGGTGTCAACTGACCCAGGCATGCTTACCTGAAGCGTGGGAGGGCACTGAGTTGACGCCCAACAGGCTCTCAATAGGCCTTATTCACAAAAGTCAGTCAAAGGTTTCACATGGGAGCATGGCATGGGCGCAGGGGGTGATCACCAATGTTTAGACAAGCAGATAGTGTTATTGGATTGACAGTGTCCTCCCCATTTTGCCAAAGACCCAAAGGTTTGGTCTTTTTTAAATGAAAGAGAATTAATGTAGTTTTTGGAAGACAAACAGCTTTTTATAAAAGAAAAGTTGAATTCATAAACTAACAAACGCACCCTTGTTCTTTTCCCTACACTAAAGGGTCTTGCTGCTGCAGGCTAAGCACTGCTTATTCTGGTATGATCTGTAACTTATGGTGGCTAATCTTAGCTAACATTAGCAGACTTTAAATAGATATTGCTGTACAGCAGTTTAAGCACTTAATAAATGTGTGTAATGTGTGACAGCTAGCGGCTGCTGACGCTCAAAGTAACCGTGCCCTTAACCATGCATAACCAACATGAATGTGTGTAACATTTCCACATGATTAAAATGTCTAAAAACAACTGTTTGATATGTTTTGTTGTGTTGGTTTCTTACATTTGTCCAAAATGGTTCCACAATGTTCAAACCAAGAAGAATATGTAGTTTTATTTCTGATGATTATGCGCTTCATTTCACGATCTTATGTTTTAGTTAAATGAGTGGATGTTATAAAGCTGGACTTTTTAATATGGGTATGTACGACTCACTTTTGGATCCAGCCTCAGGTGGCTATTTGAGGAACTGCAGTTTTTGGCACTTTCACGTTAACTTCATTTTTCAGCTTGTTGAAGAGTCAATTCAAGCAAAGTAACTAAGTAATGTGTGTTAGAGGCCTACAGAAATATTTACCTAGTTTACTGACATGAGCAAACATTAGCCTTAAGATACCAGAACAAACAGCAGCGAAACAGCTCGGTGAATTGAATTGAGCAACGGTTTCATTCCCAGTGAGTTAAATTTTCTATATTTAAGAGAGAGAACATTGTTTCTTAAAAAAGTTAGATGGTCAAGCTTCAAAGGCCGAGAAAGGTTGACTTAGTTTAGGATTTGTGGGTTAAAAAGGACCTCACTTAAGACTAAGTTCTGACAACAATAAATCTCAGCTATCAGACAACAATATTGGAGGGCTGATAAGATTAAGATTAGGGTAATAAATTCTGTGTATGTGTGTGTGTATGTGTGTGTGTGATTAAAGGAGACAGACAGTCGCCTCTCTCCTTACTTGTGCACCGCACACACTCTCTTACACACACATACACACACATACACACACTCACAACAGATCAGCAGACAGGGACACATATACCTACTGCAAGGAGCCTGTTTGACATTTTTAGTGCCCAAATCCATCAATGTGAAGGAGAGTCATGAACGTTTATAATGTTTCAGTATCAATTGGATCACTATTAAACTCAGAGACCTAAATCACTTCTATCACCTGACGCGTTGGGTCATCTGCACCACAATCCTGCACAGCTGAGTGTAGGAAAATGCTGAAAACATTCAGTTAAGCAGTAACAGTTTTATATGAAAAAAGTTCATACATTTTTTACAAATCATACTTTCAGTTTAAATGAAGAAAGACACCCCTCTTCCTGCTCTAATTGGTACATCCCAATGAGATAAATTAAGCACAGGTGGGCCGCTGGTTGTAGGTCAGTAAGTGTCCTGCTCCTTTACAACAAGTTTTGTCTGTGATTACAACACCACATCTGACATCTCTTATTAAAGATGGGGGAGAGGTTGCAAAGTCAGAAAATCTATGTTTGCTCTTTCTTTGACTGTAAAGCTACATTCAGTAAGTCATGGAAGCTAGAGGCTCATCTTTGCAAACACACAGGATTGGTAAGTGGCTGCACACTTGTAAAAGCCAATCAGGACAATGAGGAAGATGGAGTTCACACACCAGAACAGCTGATTAAATGTTTATGTATCAAAAACAAGTTGATGTTTAGATTCTGTGTCAAATGTTTCCTTAATCTCAGAAACCTTTCTCCTGTGAGAGCTGTGACAAGAGCTTCTGCACCCGCTACCAACTCACCAGACATGAGCTCAGTCACAGTGGGGAAAAACCACACAAGTAAGCTGGAATTCACCTATTTTTTTACTGGCAACAGTGACATGTAGTCTTGTTGGTTCGTAAGCTGCTTTTAAACTGTGACCTGTTCTCATCACAAGGTGTCTGGCTGATGGATGCCCTGAGGCCTTTGTCACAAACACCAGCATGAAGAACCACATGGCTCGAGTCCACCAGCACCAGAAGATGCGATACCAAGTAAAATAATGCTAAAGTTTTCTCTTGTTTGCCTTTAATTTTGTCACATTAAGGTTTACTGTGATGGTATACTGACTTATTTTTGCTCTAACTTTCTGACAGTGTGACCAACATGGCTGTGGAAAGGACTTCCACAAGAGGAACCAGCTGAGAGCCCACATATGTGAGCACCAACAGATTCTGCCATTTCAGTGAGTGGCTACACGTCATAGAATCAGTCAAATCTTTAAGTGTTTGGGCCGAATCTAAACTTTTTTTAAATTTGTCTTATTGCTTAGTTGTAGTTTCAGAGGCTGTGCAAGAGAATTTCCCACCCATGGAAAACTCAGGCATCATGAGAGAATGCATGCAGGTCAGTTCATGATTAAAAGGCTTTTTCTTCTCTTTATTTGATGTGTTTGACCAAAAAAAACCCCTGATGTCTCTCTTGACTGCAGGTTACCCTTGTGAGAATGAAGCGTGTCTTTTTCAGGGAAAGACGTGGACGGAGTATCTAAAGCACAGGAAAGAACATAAAGGTATTACTGTAAAGCTGGGTGGTGTTTAGCTGCATTGCATACCTTGTTACTCATGAGCCGTTGAGCCTTGCTGTAATGACTTCTTTGTTCCCAGTCAAGGTGCCGTGTGGAGCTTGCAAAAAGCTGTTTAACAACGCCTGGTTCTTGAACCAGCATGAGCTGCACGTCCACTCCGGGGAGAGGAGGAAGCTGTCGTGCCCCAAAGAAGGGTGCGATAAAAAGTTCACTCATCGCTTCAACTTGGAGAGTCATGTACTGGGAGACCATGAGGGCAAGAAACCCTTTAGCTGTGCATTCGCTGGCTGTGGGAAGAGCTTTGCCATGAAGGTAAACCCGCACAGTTTAATAATATGGCCAAATCATGAATCTTCTCAAACTAGTGGTGTCCAGCCATGCTGCTTAATCAGGTTTTGACCTATGCACTCCGACACTTTGCTGCAATCCAGCAAAACAGCAACATTTCCTCTCAGTAAGTCATCAGAGTTGCCATAAATAACCCAGACCATGCTCTATGGATAAGTTTGTACATAAAACCATGTTATACACTAGAGGGGGTTAAGTGCAAGCTGTACAAAATGAGGTCCAGGTTATGTAACAGAAATTGGTCCATTTTTTTTCTCATCAGTTTTGAGCAGCACAAAGTTATTTTCATTTTCCCTCATAATATTTGCTTGGTGGCACATCTCAGCAAGTTCTAAAACCACAGTGCATTTAAAAACTGAAACTCTGTACATGGCTAGATGTTGTTAGACATGAGAGATTTGAAGGTTTTTGTGACTAAAATGCTGATACAGTACAGCTGGTAACTGGTCTTGTTGGTAATCAGGAAAGCCTGTGGAGACATGGTGTGGTGCACGACCCGACAAAAAAGAAGCTGAAGGTAATTTTTTCTTTTTTATAGAATAAATGTGACTTTCCCTCAACTTGTCTTTTGTATTATGCTTTAGCTTTAAATATATTTGTTCTCCTCTCAGAAACTGCACCCTAAAAAGAATCAGCCCTGGCGTGTGGCACAGCGGCTCAGACTGGCAGCTGCAGCAAATCAAGCAGAGACCGACAAGCTTGCTGCAAAGCTGCGCAAGACAACTTTAAAGGATAACAAATCTTGAGGCCACAGTTATAAATATCTGCTTGGATGTGTTAATGGTGAAATGAATCATGGAATATTTCTGTTTGACATACCTTGTTTATGCAAATCTAAAATAAAGCCTCATTATTACAGCATTATGCTCGCAGTATCTCTGCTCCTACTGGGACTCTGTTACTATCAAACTGCCTCTTGCTCACATGAACCCTTCAACCGTCACTCCACACGCAGTGGAAAAGCATGCCGTGGAGCCGTTAATCCACTGAAGGAAATGTTTATTAAACAAACAGAACACACATTCACACACATGTATAAAACTCCAGCTGATGGGACAGCTGGTTGTCATGGTGATGAGGTCTAAGGGCAGTTGAGCCCCCAGGGTGCAGCAGGTTTCTAATAAGGCCTGAGGCTTATTCAGCTGGATGCAGCGCTGGAGTTGCACAAAAAAAAAAAAACTTGATTAGAGTGATTACAGGTCGTTACCCTAGATGACAGAGGATCACAGACTACTTCTTAATTTTTTTTTTTTAATAATCTATCTCAATCTGCAGCGATGCATCCACCTGAATACAGCCCTGGATGCTACAACTGCCTGGTGAGGTGAATACAGCACAGATCGCCTGTTAACAGTTGCAGTACCATTTCTCCCTGCGGGAGTGAAGACAACATGACCATATGATCTCAGCAGTGTGTTTGTGAGTGCAGTCTGTCGAGTGACGTGGCACGATCTGGATCAGGTCCCACCTGGTCAGGACAGGCTTGGTCCTGCTGGGTCTACCACAGTTCTGAATGCTTTTGGTCCTGGATTAAGCCCGGTATGGAGCGATGTACAGTAGCATGTACCAGTTCACTTTGGCCAAGGTTGTTCCCGATATAGAACATTCTGGGTGGACTCAGCGTGGTGTGCAGCCTGCTTATGATCTGGCCCGGTTATACCAGGCTGCCAGGCCAGGAGACCACGGTAAGCGCCACCCGGCTGCGCTGCTCCTTTAGCATGGGCACCAAAGCTGAGTGGCTCATTCCTGCTGTCGACAGGCCGTTCACTGCCACGATCATGTCACCACACCTAAGATTACACCAAGGGACCAGTCAGTATGGATAATAAATGGGAGCTGACAGCTCTGAGTGATGTGTCATTCAAATGACTCTGCATTGTATAACATCACATGAATACAAGTCTTTTCCAAGACTGAAACATAGGAGTGGCTTACATAGGCTCAGGCTGTAAAAATATAATTATATTTTATTGTCAATATATGATGTTATCTACAATTCCCGTGAATTAGAACTAGCAAACTTTGGAACAAAAACCAAGACAGAAGTCTCAATACAAGACAAGCAGTTTGTGAAGAGCTAACATGACTTTTAGAAAACTTTAAATGTAAATGTTTAAATTTGCAATGTTTTAAGAGCACAGATAAAAATGAAAAAAATAAAAAAGTCTGAGGTTTCATCATTTCAAATTGAAATATTTACTTATTTTTTTAGTCTCTAATGATCATACACTCAGCATCTCTGGCTGTTAATCAAATAAAACAAGCCTTGTGAGGACATCACCTCAGGCTCTGGGAACTTGTGATGGATGTTATTCACTATGTTTTGACATATTAAAGACCAAATTAGTGCTTTAAACAATCAACAAAAAAAAATATCTGAAAATGAATCAATACTTTTATTATTTAAAGGTTAAGCCATTTTCTAAATTGATTAAACTGTATAATTTTAGAGGACGTGGATTGAAACACATTTGTTGCTGTAATGAGAATTTACAGCAGCAGGTGTACTCACTGTAGGGCTGAGTGAAAATAATCTACAGCTCCTGGTGGTGAAGGAACATTTCAGAGGGGTTTGCTGATGCATTTTAATAGCTTTTGGACAACAATGGAGCTCAATGGAACAGAGGATTATCAAGCTTTGGCTACACAGACAACACTTATTAGTAGGATCAGTTTATTGTTGGTTTTGGTCTTTTCACGGGATTTGTTGCCAACAGAAAAAATGTAGAGTATCAATAGACGAATCCCTTAATCCTTTTAGAGGAGAATAGCCTAGAAGATTTTTTTTTTTTTTTTTTTTACTGCAGGGACAAAAAAAAAAAAACAGAGAAAGAAAGACCCAGTGGAGAATATCTGAGCTCAATTTGGGAAATTTAACAGAAACTCTGTCTTTTGAACATGATCTGAAACCTTCAGATTAATTAGTGAATCCTCTGAAGAGCAGAGGTAACAATTTACTAAATGTTCCACCTCTACTTTTGAAGGGCAGAACAGGATTTAGCTACAACAGATGTCAATCTTTGTGACTTATATTCATATCATATGTGTACAAAGATGGGGTCAAACAGAAAAATCTTGGTTTATTGGTAACTGTTTGCATTACGACTCCAGATGAGATATTGAAGACTGAGAAAAAAGGCCCTGCGTATGAAGTCTTGTATAAAAGTGAACCTTTACTCCTTAAGAAAAAAAGAAATGCAGTTCTTTCTTATCAAAGATACTCTTGAAAAATAAATAGCCAAGACAGAAAAAAAGCACTGAGCATGTGCTTTGTAGGCGTGGCTTATCATCACACCACTCTTAACAGTCACCAACATGAGGTCACAGTTTATCTACCTGCTTCTTCATCATTACGTGACTACAACATGAGCCACATAATCATGTGAAGATCAGCTGATCACTCACTTGAGGCGGCCGTCGTAGTACGCGGGTGTGCCGAGGACGATGGTCTTGATGAAGAACGCCTGGTTGCCGTGGCTTTCCTCATAGCCGCCAACAATGCTGAAGCCCCAGCTGCCCGGGTGGCTCCTCCGCAGGACAATCTCATGGCTACTGTGCAGGTAGCTGGAAGGACAGAGCAGAGGGCAGAGTGATGGAGGGGCAACTTGTCTGTTGTAAATCTTAAATTCTGTAAAATTTAGTAGTGGTATAAAGTATTTTCTAGTAAGTGTATTCCACCTGTTTCCAAACATGTTTCAAGGAAATTCTGAAAACAATAATTTTAGCCAGTTAAACTAAACCACAATACTCATTTCTGAATCACTTCTTAAAAATTTACCTTCAATAATTTGCATAAAAATACAGTGAAATTTGGTATTTCTGCCTCATATTCTGTGAAGAGACAAAAGGCAAGTGGAGAGACAAAATAAAGGAGAGAGCGTTGGGCTGGACAGTTAATCAATTGCATTGATTACTAACATTTTGAACCTCATTGTAAACTTCATGTGCTTAATTTTAAATAAATAGTTGGATTCCCATATATTTGGCATGAGAGCAGCTACATTAAAAATTACATTTAAGCAAACATAAAACCAGTTTCCAGTCCAAAGCCCCAACTTTTGACCAGGTTGGACATTAACAAACAAACTGATAATAAGGCAATAGAAGAAAGTTAATATCCTGTTGTTACAGTCATTATTGCAAAGGTGCATGTGACAATTTATCATGATTTATATTTCAGTTTATGAAAAGAGGAAATACTCTCAGTATCAGTCTTGAGTCGGAAGAGAGCTGTTCATGCTCACTGATAAAGCAGCTACAATCTGCATCATAGCAATGCTTCAAAGCAATACATCACAGTGATATTCACAAGACACATAAGTATGTAAAAAAGTCCAAAGACAAATATGTGCCTCCATCGTCCTCCCTCTCCTCTTTGGGCTCACCTGGGTAATCCCAGCCACATGACCCACGATGGGGACCAGTTGGCATCAAAGTCACTGTCATGTGTGTGAGGCAGCAGCTCGTCGTGGTCGTGCTCTTCCACCATGCTGACCTCCAGCACCCGCAGCTGCACCGAGGATGAGGCAGCGCTGGCCTTCAGGGTGCCCACAGCCTCACTGTGACTCAGGTACGTCAGGTCCTGCCCGTTGATACTCAGCAGGACGTCACCTGACGAAGAGAGGAAGTAGAGGAAGAAATGTGCTGTAGTTCCTGAGGTAGAGTTTCTGATGCGGCTGAGTTTGGTAGTGGTGTTGTCTGAGGAGGGGCTCACCTCGTTTGATCCGTCCATCCCTCGACAAGCAGCCATGCGGTTGGACGCTGGTCACAAAGATTGGCAGCTCCCCGCTTTTGCTGCCCCGCCCTCCCGCAACAGTCATGCCAAGAGACTCGAGGGGTTCCTTCTTCACAGTGATGTGTTTCTCCTTACAGGTTACACACTGGGAAAGATCCTGGATATAATCACACAGAGGCAACACACACACAAACAAGTTTATTCTCTGTCCATTCACAGGTAAATGGGCTGCTTACTCTTTGTACATATTTTTTTTAACTGATTTTCTCTAAAAATATGCAGATTTTTCAAAGAAGCCTCTTGGTGAAAACAATGGGTCCTGATCACATGACATCTACGACTACATTCTTTCAATGTTAAAATTAATATTAAAATGTAAACATTTATATGTTGGTGATGTAAAAACAAATAAAAATGTCAAAACACCCCAAAACACACTATCCAATGTATGTGTACAAACACAGTAATACACACAGACACACACACACATATGTCTGCTCACTCTGTGAGTGCTGGTGCGGGAGAGGTGTATGGGCACAGGACTCGGGGTGGAGCTGTGGTTAGGCAGGAAGTGATCAAGGCAGTAAAGGTCTCTGGTGGAGCTTGATTTTGGCGGTGGGGGAGGAGTTGGTTTGCTGGGTCGACCAATCATCAGGTGGACTCTCTCTCCACTGGCCTGGAAAGACAATCAGTGTTTTAAGAGACACTTTTTCACCCACTAACATTATTTTTTATGTTTTCACCTCTAGAGCAAAGTAAAAGAAATCTTAATTGGCAGATGCATCCTCACCTGTATGATCTGTGCAGCCTGCTCCGGGGTGCCGTGGCGTAGGTCCTGGTCGTTGACTGCCAACACGCGGTCGTTGCTCCGCAGTCTGCCATCCTTTGCCGCCAGGCCTCCCTCCAACAGATCCAGCACAAACACTCCTGACTCATCTGTTCGCCGTACCAGCTTGATGCCGAGCTGCTCTGTTGAGTCCCGCTTGTGCAGGGTGATTCTCAGGGTGGCGGGGCTGGACGGGGTGCCCTCAGGGGTGGAGCAAGGAGCATGGGGTACAGCAGGGGTGGAGGAGGAGGAAGAGGGAGGCGCACGAGAGGCACAACGACGCTCTCTGAGCACAGTCAGCTGCAAAGTGGTGCAGGGGCGTGCCAGTGTAGAGCGGGCGAAACTGTGGGGGACGTTACTGATGTCCACATTGTTCACCTTTGGAAAGAGATAAGTCAAAGGATAATAGAGGAAATTAATTTTTAAACCTGCTTTAATTTATCATTTAGCTGCTTAGAAACAGCTGCTTTGCGTTTGCTGGAAATAAGGTTGATGAAAGTCAACCTTTGAATTAATCTGAATGACAGTGACAGTGAATCAAAACAGTTGAGAGGGCATTAAATACAAAACAATGAGCTTAAAAGTGATAAAATGCTCTGTAATCATGGACTTGATGATCATTTTCTGTGTATTTGCACAGTGAACAGCCTCTTTCACATACATGTAGTAATGTGGTCAATTAATAATATGAAAAACTTATTCGAGCAGCTTGAAAATGTTGTAACTGTGAGAATAAAAATCACCAGTAGTTTAAGTAAAGCTCCAAAGTGGCCAGAAGAATGTTTTAGAGGCTCCTTTCTTGTAGAAAAATGGTCCAAGGTGTTTGGCAAAAATTTCATCTTTGTCCAGTAAATCTTCCCTGAAAGACCCCAAACCGAAGATGACCACGGCTCCTACCTGCAGAATCTGATCCCCAGCCAGCAGCCTCCCATCTCGTGCGATGACCCCGTCTCTGTACACTTCCTGAATCACAATGTTGATAAGAGGCGTCTCATTTCCACCAACAACGCTGATGCCCAGCTCAACATACGGGTTCGCCCGGTGGACCTCTATGGCAGTTATCTCTCCTTCAGGAAGCGAGGGCAACTTCACACAGCCTTAATGGACACACAAATCTCATTATCCGGCTGCATTTCAGAGTTCAATTTCCACATCCTCCAAACTTTTAGCATGATGTTGCCCGAATGCGATTATCATGTGCCGTCTAAGATTACAGCTCTTACATTTGCAAGCAAAATAAGCTGCAGTGTTTCATATCTCAGATTTTAATCATGGTTCTCAAAGTGGGGGTCCTCACCCCCTGTTGGGCTGCCAGGAGGGGAAACAGGGGGTTCTCAGCATGAGGATGCATGAAGATGAGAAAAAATTCTGAAAGTAAAAAAATTCTAAAAATAAAAAATAAATGAACAAAAAATCTGTAAAACTCACATATATGAGACATTTTAAAGTTTGGGAACACTTGTTCAAGTATTCAACCCTTTAGAGAAGATGACCAGTAAAGTGGAGGAAGTGATGTCATACCCTCCTCAGCTGAGAGTGGTGGAGACTCAGGGCAGTCCCAGCCAGAGGAGGTGGAGCTGACAGAGCGTAGGAGGTGGATGCAGGGATTACTGAGGGGCCGCTTCACCCTGGGGACCACGCACTCCAACCCGACCACACCTACACACATGAAGACATGAAGAGTAAGTCTCAGTCTGAGCTGTACTGATGATTTTAATCCCTTCACTCTGATCCAGCAGGTCGACTCACTGTCTTCCTCCGTGCTCTCCTCAAAGGCAGGGTTGTCAAGGCCGGCGTCGTCCGTCCACATGGGCCCGTTGCCGCTGCTGGTGTTGTTCGGTCCGGATGGAGGAGAGGGTGAGCGGTCCCTCAGGTCTGTCTGTGGGGAACCGGGAGACCTGGGAGGGCTGGTCACCATCGCTCGCTCGTCCCCGCTCTCACACCGAGGACCGTCCATGCTCGTCTGCTGACACCGCGTCCCGGGACACCTTTCACCAAGCAACAGGCGTCAGTTTGTTAGTCCATCTGACGTGTAAAGAAAATCAGGTTCAGCATCAGTTAATTTAAAGTGATGCAACTGACCCCAACAGGGAGAGTGTCTCTGTTTGTCCTCACTCCTTCAGAGTGCAGGGTCACATGAAGCTCAGAGGGATTCAGAGGGAAAAGTGACAAAGGGTTTTTTGCAGAAAATGAATTACAGCGCAGGGACACTAATCTGTTACCGATTAGAGAGAAAACAGAGAACATTGCTGCATATCTTGATTTCTTTACAGTCCTCTGATTTATGGCTGCACTATATATATATGGGGCATGAATGTATGTGTGCATATGTGGCATACTGTGTGACATGCATCTGTCTGTATGCTTTCTATATTAGATGTTCATGTGCAGGCTGTGAAAACTAATTTTCCCCCTGGGAAAAATAAAGAAAATCCACTATATTTTGCTATAAATCATTCAAATTAAAATAGAAAGCAGCAAAAATAGTTAATCACAATTTTCCAGATTTGAAAAATAACTCTTTCCTTTTGGTTTTCCTTTTTTCTGACCAACCAACTGTCTAAAATCAAAATATATTAAAATCAGGGTTATATAAAATGGGGAGACTCATTAAATACTCACAATTGATTAGCTGGAACTAATGAAAGTTACCTGTTTTAGCTCTATAAATGACTTAAAAATTGTCAGTCCCAAGAAAGCTGAGCCAGTCTGAAGCTCTTTCCATCAAAATAACTCAACTCTGGTGGAGATGGACTCGTGAGGTCTGTCCCACAAATAGAAACTCTTCACTCTCAAAAAAAAAAAAAAATTAAAAATAAATACAGACAGACATACTCAAAGGATCAATGTGGTCTCCCTGTTATAGGAAGTATTTACTATAACGAGCAGCTGTACTTTGAGCTGTTTGAATTATTAAAATGCTTCTGATCTTACTTTTTTTTTTTAAAAAAAAGGACCATGGAACAGATATTGCTGTCTCACGATTCTTTGCTCTTGTAATATTTAAAAAAAGAAAACAGCCAATAACCAGAGTTGTTATGCTGTTTGGCCTGATGCAATTTCACTGTCATCTATTCTTACTTTCTTTTCATATCTATCTTTGGTCAACAGTGTTTTCCAATGAGACTGTAGTTTTGAGATGAAAAAAGATAAACTTTGAAAACAAATATGAACATTTTGAAAAGGTTTGGAGATGAAGCAGGAGGAAGCTGACCAGTGAACTGCTGTGAATTGAGGCTGCAGCAAAACCCATTTAGTAATTGTAAAAATTATCTGACTAGATAATCATATCGTTTATATTTTAGGCTATATTTACCCTGCGGTCAGACAGTCCTTTTTGATTATATGGATCAATGCTCTCTTCTAATCCACCAGACTCTTTTAACAAACGCATTAATTTATCTGGCAGAACATTAGAGTAGCTGGTTTGCTGCTGCCTCCATCAGTCGCCTTGTTTGTGTCACTGTGCGACTTGAAAAGCAAACAAACAAACTATCCAAGACTGAGGTGGTCCAGCAACACACACGCTCTGCAAGGCAAACTGCTACTTTTATCAGAGGAGGCTGGTAGATTTGGAGAGAGCAGATGTTTGGCTCCAGTATCCTACTTCATGTCAGAGAAAAGCAAGGAAAGTAATCTAAATAAAATGTACACTTTAACTGATATTGATTCAGTTTTATGTGGGTTTTTTTTAGGCGGCTAAAATAAATTCTATTGCTGTCCTCATCCACACTTACTTCATTGCTGAGCTCTCTGTCCTGTTACTTCCAAACTGGCGACATGCTTGCCGCCATCCACTGTAAGTAATAACAGTGATTATGGATAATTGCTTCATACAACCCCACTTAAGAGAACTTTCCCTTTACGCTAATTTAAAGGTTTTAATTCCAGTACTTGTGTTCGTCTTTCAGCTCAGCTGTCACACATACATGCCATTAATGACAAGATAAACCAGTCCATCTCTGACCACTGTGAAACACTGTGGCCTGGCACTCTTGCCTTCTAATCTAATGTCCAGTGTTCCCTAATCTTCAACACAAACAATACTGACTGTTGCTATCTTAGACGTAAGTCTGCAGGGTTAGGGGAGCTGCAAAACCCACGTGCACCAGAGGTTTAATCTTTACTAAAGAATGTCACGTTATCCTCACAGTGACCTTGTTTGATCCATCTTGAACCATTTTTTCTTTGTCTTTTTGACACGACATTATGCTACGCTTGGATGTACCTGTCTGTTGATGAGGACAAAGAGAAGGTTGATAATAAGGTTTAAGTAGGCTATCCTGATCCCTAGAGGAGAGGGTTGGCAGAGAAAAAAAATCAAAGAATTCAGAAGCTTTCTTGTTTTTTAGGCTATTTTTCCAATATGGATGTACTTAAAGAGACAACTATGTGACATTTTGAAAGGTAAAATACAACCAATACCTTTTTCTTATCACAAATGAAAAGTTTATCACTCAAGCGTTAAAAGACACTCTTACTCATTTCAATAAACTTAAGGGTTTTGTAGCTAAACCACAGTCTGGCATAACCAGTTGCCAATGCTGGCCAATATTAGCTAATATTAGCTAATGTTAGCTAAATCCAGACATGTATAGCTGTGTAAGAAATGCTATTGTAAGAGCCAGTTCACTGACTTTTTGATTCTCTCTTCTTATGCTACGGTTCCGACATTAACTTCATACCATTAACCATTATCCTGTATAAAGGTCCCTTAACAAACAGGGGCTGTCATTCAGTATGTAAATTCACAATACAGACATTAAATCAACAGTACAGTGGGGTTGTCTGTTGAAAGAGCTGACTCAGGGAAGCTTTTGACGGCTTGTTGGCAATAGCTTGTTAGTGTGAGCTTGTTAAGGAAAATCTTCTTGACTTAACTGAGGTGTCCGTCACTGGCCATTGAGTCAATAAGCAAACACCATAACACCAATTGATGTCTCCTTAAAAATACGCACATTCTCAAAACATTTGCATTATAGTGTCCTCCCAGATCACAAACCATAATTAAAATATTGGTCCCATCAGGTTTTTACACATTTAAGGCATGTTCTGATCAAAAGATGTGAACCGAGCAAAGTTAAACCACAATATGCTGTGTAGATTCTCCAAGCATTGTTACATTTATTTTGATGTCCTCTCATATGCAAGATTTACCAAATTTACCAATAGCAACCTCCATCCATTCAACAGGAAACAACAACCTGACCTGTGATCTCTATGGCAACCCAAGTGCATCGACAATACACACCCACCCACTTGCATATTAGTGCAAGACAAGGCAACAGAGAAACAAAGACAAGCAACACAGGAGAGAAGCTGAACAAAAATGGGGGTTGAAGAAATAATGGAGGAAACCAGTAAGAGAAGGGAGCCATTGTGCCTTCCAAAGTCACGCTGACCTCACATCCCGCAGTGTTCGACTCACCACAGGCCAGGGTTGCCTTTGGCTGTCTCACAGAAGAAATGGTTGAAAAGGTCTCTGGTGTTGAAGTTGCTCAGCATGATTGCAGAATGAGAACATGGAGCTCCTGGTCAGCCAACCCATGACTGCGGTAGGGAACCACTAATCCCCCGTCACATGACCTCCAGCCCAGTAATCTCCTCAGGGTCTCACAGCACCTGGTCCAAATGGGCCAAAAGCCAATGCGTGTGGATGAACGGAAACCCTTGAGGTTAATGACGGTGGGTAAGTCTGGACTAAGACCAGTGACAGACCTTAAAGTTCCAGCCAGAAACGAGCCAACCACGACGATGGAGGGGTTCGGAATGCGACTTATGCTCTTTGATGTTCTACAAAGGTGACCAGAGCTGCAACTTACAGGTATTTACAGAATTGATTATTCTGTTAATTACCTTCTCCATTAACAGATGAACGACTTGTTAGAAACTGGAGAAAAAAATGCTTGGCAAAAAAATTTCCGGAGCCAACTATTTAAAATCCAAATATATTACCGACTACCTTAGAAGACTAAGTCAACCAGCAAATATTAACTCCAAAGGTAGAATCAATGAATTATGGGCAAATACTGTGTTGCTTAAAGATAAATCATTATGTAAACTGTTGCTCATTAATAATCTGTTGATCAGATAATAATCTGACTGATTAATTCATTCAGCTCTACAAGGTAACACACGAGTAACCAGTCTGTGAATTGTCTCAATGACCCCAATACAGCTACAGTAAAGCTGCATTACCTGTTGAAAAAATTAAATCCTGGTTTTCCTGCATGCATAAAGTTTAATCTGTATGCATGTGTTTGCGTTCATAAGAGCTTTAATCTGTGATGTCTACATGGAAGCTTGATTACCTGTGTTTGAGGTGGGCTTCCAGGTCACATCGTGGCATGCTGAGGGAGCAAACTGGGGTCAAAGGGCAGGATACAGACAGCTTGTCCAGCAGCTTGTGCACCAGTATGCTGGACCTGCGGCACGCCTGCAGCTGCAGCCGTGTCCTGTCCAGAGGGCAAAAGTCCCTCTCCTGGAGGAAGCTACGCAGGCAGCGGGCGCAGAAGGTGTGTCCACACGGTGTGTCGAGTGGCTGCACCAGCGGCTGCAGGCAGATGTGGCACACCAGGTCATCGTCCACCTCCAGACGATAGTTGTAAAGGTGGTTCTCCCAGCTGCGGTGGATCTGGCCACATTCAGGACACAGAGCCTCCAAGGTTGGCTCCACCGGCCCGGCTAGACCAACCTCGCAGCCCGGGCTGCCCATCTCTGCTCCTTTGACGCAACTCAGCTTTGGCACAAATGACTCCAGTGGGGCAGCAGTGTTGGGAAGGGGCACACACACTCCTATCCCATAAGCTTCACAGGATGAACAAGTTGTAGAGAGGACAGATGCCCCCCAGTGGCTGATGGCACATCACCCTGCGGGTCAAAGGGCAAAGCAAGAGGGTTAAACAGCTGTTTCAGAAAAACAACAAGTGTCTGATTATGTGCTCGTGCATTTATTCATGTGGCAAATGCTTTGTGCACGTGTACCCACGTGTCTGCATGAGATCGAGAGTGGCACTGTGTGTGTGTGTGTGTGTGTGTATGTGTGTGTGTGTGTGTCACGGAGTGTGCTGAGATTATGTATTGCTGCTCCTGTCCACTAATCTGACAGTATAATCTCTCTTTTGCTCTCGCCTGCTGCAATCTTCCAATTCCACAGAGAGGGAATTATCTGGGATTGAGGCAGAGAGAGGACACAGATCAGAGGAAGTGGGATTGGGAAAGCAACAGAGAGGGAAAATAGTTCCAGTGAGAGGTATAAAGGAGCATGAACAGAGCGAGGAAGAAGAAAAAGATAAGAAGAGGGGCAAAAGAGATTGAGGGGATTTAAAAATCTAAAAGAGGCACAAAACAAATAAAATGAGAAAGGAGAGAGGATGAGGGAGGCCCTGGAAGGCAGTGGATATATGAAAGAGAAGGGAACAGAAAAAGACAAGAAAATAGTAGGAATTCTTTAGACATTCCTCACAGCAGACTTGATATTTTTGGTTCAGGCCTTGTGCAGTACAGTGGATGCACTCAGTCTCCTCTGCATCAGAAAGAGAACATGCCTAAAGCAAAGTCTTGAAAAATAGCACTCCAGTGAGTAGAGCGCGTCCCCAGAGCTAATGCACTGTGTGTGATGATCACTTCCACAGTGTTTCACATCCAAAGCCGTTCAGACCTTCAGACGGTCTATCCACCGAGCCCCCTGTGGGCCTGATGCTATCAGCAGACAGCAGAGGGCGTACCTCAGCACGCAGCAGGCCAGCCAAGCCACAGTGACTACCTGCCTCTGTTCCAGCGGGGGTCTGCTCCTGTCTCCATGACGACCTGGAGCCTGTTCTGTTCAGTGGGGCTTGACATTCAGAGTGTAGCCGGAGAAGGATGCAGAGGAGCCACACAACAGATGCACTTCTCTCAGCAGGATGCTCTGCTCCTCCCTGGTACAGCCTGAGAGCTTGTCAGACAGCAGAGACGATGATGAGAGCCCCTTTGGTTCATTTTTTTCTCCCTTTTTTTCCATCACGTCTCCGCGGTCACCCATTTCTGTGACAACCTGTCTCTCCTGTCTCCTTGGCTACCGGACCGGTAGTTACTTATTTCAGACTCCTTTAAGTGTGTGCTCCTGTCTGCATGTGACTGGCTGCTTCTGTCTCTATCCCGCAGCTGGACATGAATTAATCATGAGGACACAAGGCTTCTCTGTTCCTATAACAAAGCTGTGACATCACCACATCACACACACTCTCACACACACACATGCGCGCAGACTTGTAGATATGCAAGCATAAGTCAAGCAAAAGCAAAAACACACACATCACGCACAAGAGCTTTTTAGGTACTTGATCCTGTGAATAGTCTTTATCAATAAATAAAGTCTTCAGGGTCTCACTGTGGCAACAGTCTAAAGTCCCGGCCATGAAAAGCACTTAAATCTATTTTAAACATAGCTGGACTCTGTAGCAACACATTCCCTTACACAAGTCATATGAAGACTGGCAAATGCTTGAGAAATCTCTTTCTTTCAATCCCACTGTGTATGTGTATGTGTGTGTGTGTGTGTTCGTGCGTGTGTCTGTGTGAGAGTCCAAGGCCATGTTGTTATTGTCATTGCACTGCTTTCTATATTAATAAATAACAGTCTTGGCCCTGCACCTGTCTCTGCTCATTTTTCATTTTTTTTAGAGATGACAATCTACTCTTACAACACAGGACGAGACACGAACAACCAGGCCAGCAGGAATGACATTTTCAAATAAGATGAGATGATGTTTTACTGTAGGCCACAGATTTAAAATCTCAGGTCCTGTCGGCTTAGCCTACATTTTCATAAACCCCATCTCGTCGTCTCTTATCTTTAAAAAAATCCAGAAAGGCTGATGGCCACTTGCAAGAACAGGCCTGCTGCTCTGTTGCAATAGGCTGCTTTTCTTTTTTTCACAACAGCCAGACATGCAATGATAACAACAAAAACTGACACTGATTCAAATGAAAATTCCTACATTTTTTTAATCGTCACAATTCTGAATTACCTTGGCAACGCACCAGCTGAAGTGTCATGATCTATAAGCAACCCGTATGCGCTGAACACGTTTGATTAGACAAGAGCATTTTTTTAATCATTGCCCCATCTGTCTGACTCCATCCCACCCTCCACAGGCGGAAAAGCTAGGACAGATGAAGCGACAATGGCAATATCAATGCAAAGCCAGCCACACACTGACACCGTTCATGCAGCCACTGAATATATGCAGATTTCAATATTACCTATTCCGGCTGCTCCTCCGCGCCGTGCACTCCGGCCCCAAAAAGGGGGACGATTATTAGCTGCGGGACCTCAATCACGCATTCACCGCAACGGCCCGTTCCGCAAACCCGCACGAAAACGCCCCCGTGCCTTTGGCGGTGCTGACCCCGCCCACTGCTGTCCGTCAACGCGGGTAGGCGTGGCTTGTGACTGTCAATCTCGTGCAAAATCATTGGTGGCTTCCAAACGGCCTGTCAAATATTATTAATAAAAACAAAAATTATACGGTTTCATTGTGTTGTTTGTGGCGGTCATTCATACCTACTGAAATTTTCTCTGTAATATATGATTGGTAGGTAATAATCAATAAGGATTTAAAACTACAAATAGTTCAGCTCTGTGTCTTAATACATTTGTGGTATTTTGTGATTTGCAATTCATAATATTTCCATGCATAATATGAAATTAGATTTAATATCCCAAATATGCCAGATTTGGATACAAAGTGGTTGAACTAAGGTCAAGTCTTAACTTCTGCAACATTTAGGTGATGACATCATGCATTATCAATAATAAAAAAGTGTACCCGGTACCTTACAACTATTTTTAGTTTGAAAACTTGCAGGACGTGTTGCTGAACACTCAAAGTTACTTTCTTTATCATTAAAACTCAAGACCTTATAATGGTATTGCTAACTGCTTAATTGCCTACTTATGAATATTATTTGAACGCTGTGCTGTTTGTCATCTGTTTGATTCAAGTTATGTATAGAGATTGAATCGCTTTAGTGTATTAAAGGTGGATTTAAAATATCTTTTAAAAATAACTGTACTATGATTTTGTGTCACGGAGACTTGAAAGTGGTCGTTGAATACGATCAGGCATCACTACGGACAGCAAAAAACACGGGGTCCTCAGTCGAAGGACCTCGCAGACAAGTAAACAGAAAAAGATGTTGCGCTAATCAATACACTACAATTTGTTGGTCGAAATAAGTGTGATACAACGTGATATTGACTGCGGCGCGATGGGAGAGAATGATGAACTGGAAAAGTATGTAACCATTTTGCTGTTTTGTCTCGCTCGGGAAACGTAAACACTCCTTGCTAGTAGTTCCTCCAAACCCGCAACACCCCTCCATCCATTGAGCGGTGGATATTTTTGGTTGGCAGCTGTTGTGTTTGTTGCATTGTAACACGAGTGTGAGTGTGTGTGGTGGTTGTTAGGAAACTTTGACATTAGCTGCCTGTGCTGTGTGGTTAAAGGTCGGCTATATCAGTGAGTCTCCTCTGCTGAGACTCTGCTGATTCAGCAGCTCGGGTTAAACGAGGACACTGCCGCTGTCCCTCAGTCACTCTGTTTTCTCTCTCTTAATTAAATTATTCTCCCCTTGGCTCCCCCTTGAGGTTTTGTGCCATCTTTGTCCTCAACTTCTCCGCCATCTCCTCCCTTTCACATGAGTCATTTGGATATTTTTGTGTATATTTATCTAGGCGCGCAGTGGAGGAGCTCCTGAGGGAGACTGAAAGGGCTCGGGTGAGAGCAGAGACCATGGGCCCTGCAGGATGGTGAGTGCTGAGTTTGACATGCCATCCGTATCATCCTACACATCTGTCATTCATGGACATCTGTCTGCTGCTTATCAGCCTAGTTGTACTTGCACAGGGGTAGATTTTGTTCATGGAGTCTATTTTAGGGTTCGAGCTCTTTATTGTCTATTTCGGGTATATTTAGATTTATTCTGTGCACAGCTTGTATTGTTTATGCGCCATCATTTATACCAGTGTGTTTGGTTTGGCTCTCTTCAATACCTGGGGTCACAAAAAAATGTATTTATACGACTGAAAATGGTCATTTTTAAACCATGTACAAATCGTAGCTCCGCATGATTTTCAGGGAAACCTACATATTTAGACTCCCTTTCTGGTCAATAAAGGTACAGTCTTAACGTTTATCAACACAAATGAGCAAATGTGTCAGTACTGTATTATAAGCTCTTTTGCAGGGACACTAATGGGTATGCTATGCTAGTTTATTCAGATGATGCTGAGTAAACACTAGAAACCAGTCTCTGCCTGTTTGGAGTTAATATGATCAAGGCCATGGTCAAGATTTTTTAAATATATTATCTATAAATGAAAAATCTAATTTTATGTTGTTTTTTTGTTCCATGAAAACAAAGAACATTTGCCTTTACGTCTGTATTATGGTGTCAAGCTTACAGTTATCCTGACATCATTAATTATCAGTAATAAAAAGGTGTATCTAGTATATAACGATTCTTTTTAGTTCAAGCATGTAGTTGGATCACATTTTAAAATGAAGAGACCTGCTGACCTTCTGAAAGCCATCTATCACCATCCATAGTCTAACTGTTGTGTCAGACAGTTAAAAGTTTCTCTGTTTACTGCCCCGTCAGGCTAAAGTGTCCCCTGCGGAGCACCAACAAGCGCTTCCTCCTCAACACCCTGCGCTCCACCGGCCTGCAGCGGCGCACCAGCGAGCCCCGAGATGGACACTCTACCACAAGAGGGCGCTTGAGGAGCGACTCCTCGGACAGAAGCCGCGAGCGCAGCCGAACACCTCCTAGAGACCACCGAAGCAACGAAAGCCGCAGAGACCATAAACATCATCACAGGGACAGCTGCAATAACAAAGATAAGAAGCAGGATAGAGACAGAGAGAGGAGTTACAGGTACAAAGACAACAGAGACCGGAGACATGGGAAGGATGGCCAGAGCAGAGACAAAGACAGACTACATGAATAAAGGCTTGTGTCCAGAGGAGAAACACTGCTTCTTTTATAAAGGCCACTCCTTCTCCAGTGAACACAGAGGTGGACACTCCTGAACTGCTCTGTGACCAGCTAACACACCTCATAGAGTAAGAGCAGACTGAAACACTTGACCTGTCCTGTAAATGTTGAAAACTGCACTGCAAAGAGAGGCAGAGAAGACCTGAAGTTAAGCCCGTGGACTATTGTTTAACATGGTATTTCACTGAAAAGTCTCTATGGAAGTGATAACAATTTTGAAGTTGTTCAGAGTTTTGTTTTTTTTAAAACTTATCATAAGATGCTTTTCCTTTCTCCTACTGAAACTAAAGTGTCACAAGGACTTTTTACATTACTATTTTGTAGCCAACATTGTTTTGCCCTCCTCTCTTACATGACTCAGGGTTTGGTGTAATTCTTTTTCACCTAGAAGAGGTTTGATTACAATTATAATGTCATTGCCATTCTTCTGTCATTATTCACTGGTAATGTTTACATAAGCCATGCTGCTGTCGCCACTGGGTAAGCACATTTTATCGCGTGTCCAACTTTCTGACATGTATACACCGGTTAACAGAAACTGTTTTGTTTGTCAAAGGAGAAAAAAAAACTTGTTTTCCTGACACTCCTTCATGTACAAGAGTCCTCGTGCCCAAGTGGTCTCCAGGCGATAGATTAATAGTGGTTTAACAAGATTTTTATAGCAACAATAACTACTATAATAATACCACTATTTAAATTCAGTTTTAAAAAGTGTTACTTTAATAAAATTAATGTTTTATACTACAAAAAACCCACAGAGAGTAAACTCGTTTCTGTAAATGGTATTGCCACGTGTTTTAGTTGGGTAACCGGGGTTTTAGGACAACAGATGGACATTTGATCAAGCGTTCAAAGTGTTGTACTGCTGTTTATGTCTTTCCTATCCATTTGGGCTGTTTCCATGTGTTTAACCTTGCACTATTTATTGTTCCTACATCCGTTATATAAATGTGGCAGCTGTCACTCTTTTGGTCATGATTACCCATATAGGTCTATTATGGCAAGATTTACTCTAAAGATGCACTACTCCTCGCTTAAGCCATCACGCAAAATTCTGTGCGAGAAGTCGGCTAAAATGCGTTTAACGTCCCTCATGCTTCATAAATCCCGTTGTGCATGTCCAATATAAAGGAGAACAACTTCGGTTAACTGTTTCCTTCCTCTTTGAAAGAATGATCAAATATAAACACCATTAAGCCGGGGGGATTTGTATAGAATTGGTTTACTTGAACTTTATTGCATCGCTGAGTGCCCCATTAAGATACCGTGGAAAGTGCCGTAATTGCTTTTGAAGAACTCAGTGCAAATAGTCTATTGATACACGCAATAAAAAGTAAAAGCCTCGTCATCCTGTACAATTAAGCCTACACGATGAACAGGTGAATCACTCCGATCATGTGGCAGAGGCTCAGCATGTTGCATCGAAGCTGAAGGTGAGCTCGCGGGAGACACGCTGCATCCGCACGCTGGTTAATTGAGTTCTGTTGCTCACTCCAACCTTAATTGGTTTACCACGAGAGCTGTTGTTTAATGGGCCGAACACACACCTGCTAAAGGCTAATGGCCAGCAAACATGGGGAGAGTGCAGCGAGCGTTGTTTGCTATCGCCAAGGGCCCTTCGTGCAGGGACCGTGGGCCCCCGCACACACATTAAATGGTGTTAAATGATGCATTTAGAGAAGTGTAATGGGTGCATTTTAAAAGTCAGAAGTGTGCAGACCAATGAAAAAAAAAAGCCTGTGGAAATAGACTATGGTTGTTTGAGCTTTTCACCAGAGTTTCCAGGACAACTGTCTCCCCATCCAGGTCTCTTATCTGGCCGGTCAAACCATGTTTGCGCCCATACATATCGATTAATCGGCCGCTTTGTGCAGGCATACAGATATAACCATATAAATTATCGATGCTTCATTGTTTGAGGAAAATCCTACATGAGATACCTGATTCTTTCGTGCGCTCAAAACTAATCGCCTCTCTGACCAATCTGTGTGTGCAGGCAGAGGCTTAGGGATTCACCTGCTCACTTGTCTGTTGCTGCTTTGGGGGCAAACACAGGTGGGTGTCAGGTAAACGTTGTGGTATTTACAGAGTGGCATTGATTTACGCGCTGACGGCCGTTCTGTTCAATTTGCTGAAAAATCCCACAAGCGACAGAATATCCTAGAAACTGCGGGCTATAGGTCTGCCGTTTTGAGCAAACAGTGAAGCCAATGGCTTTGGCGTTGCGAAGTCACATGGTGGCAGAGTGACACACCTGTGTGGAGCCGCGGGGGCCTCGCAGTTGCGCCACAGACAGGTAGAGCAGAAGGTCCAGGCCGAGGCAAGGCGCAGGAACAGTACATGTGCGGGACCGAAGCCATGAATCGGGAAGATCATTATTATCCTTCTCAGGTTTTTAAAGACTCCTGTGCCTACCAGAGATCACAGGGGGAGGACTACAACCACAGCCCGCCGCCCTGCCTCTACATGAGCAGGCAGGCCCACTCCGTCTACACACCGCAGTCCATGGGAGCCTTGGAGCAGGCCAGCCTTCCTGACATTGCACCCTCTTACAGTCTACCTATGCGGGAGGACCCAGGCGTGTCTCAGCTCCACCATCCTCAGGGGCTCCAGCAGCAGCCTCTGCAGCCCGCAGCAGGCTATGGGGACACGGGGGAACAGAGCAGATATCACCTGCCTTTCCCCTGGATGAAAACCACAAAATCTCACTCACACACCTGGAAGGGACAGTGGGCAGGTAATTCCTCCAAACCGGCACAAATCAGTGTATGTCACTCATTTCAGATCATAACAACACAGACAACCACTGAGCAGAGATGAGATTTGATTGTATTCACTCCTGATTTAAATTATTTTTAAAATACATTTAATCTTTCCAACATTACTAGTATTACTAACAAGTGTGTTTCAACTGATTCTTTCTGAGGCCCAATGACAACACGCTCCCATCAATAATCCTGGGTATTACAGTTTACCTGTCAGTCAATTTGTAATACACCCGGAAGATCAACGATCGCTTTTGTCAAGTTTTATGCGCACAAAAATATGAGATTTGTCCTTAAATAACATTCTCACAAACCCCTATATCTAAGACCATCGGCTACGTTTAAAACACCCAAATCTATCACAGCCGCTTTAGAAGACCTCGTATAGGCCCGTAACAGTGAATTTAAGACTTAAGCTGGTTTATACGAAATCTTAAATATTACTGAACCACTTAATTGACCCTATATTTTATGATCTTTACTGGGGGGCATTTTGATTTAGTGAGATATAGATCCAAGAAGTTCATGTTGGTTTTGTAATGAGCCTGTTTTTTCTCAGAGTAAATGTGGAACTATTAGACCAAAAGTATCTTCAACTGTAGAAAAGACTGCTCTCATATGAAAAAGTCATAGATCAAACATAATTCTGTGTCACTGATTTGACATATTTTTTTATTTTTTATCGTCTATATTCACCGCTTGACCTCTCGAGGCGATTTATTTTTACGCTCAATTTTTGTCATTAGTTATAATTTATTGAAAGCATTGCTATGATTTTAAGTTGTAACTTTTTGAATGTCATAATTACAGTTAATTTAGCAATTACTTTTTAAAAATATAAAAGAGGCTCATATAAAGTTTTAAAATAAAGTTGTAGGCTAATGAAGTGGACGCCAAGGGTCAAAGCTGTAGGCCTGGTCATTCGTGGCCTGTTGACATTTAAACTGCAAATGACAAAACACAATTCTTGCGTTCACAGATATATTTGTATACGTCAATTGTAACTCATAGTTAAAGTATCTACAAGGCACTGTTCGGTTTCACTTTCAGTTTGAATAAACATCAAAAATAAATTTTTAGAGGAAAGAAAGCTCAAATGTATGTTCTCTTCTGACTAAAGACTGATTGATTTATTTACTTATTTTAGCTTGAACATTTTAAAAAGTACCATTTTAAAGCAACCAATGCATAACAGCTAGCTGCAAAAACGGGCTCAAATTATGTCAATAACACTAATATTTTTCTGATTTTATTTTTAATTTTCTGATTATTTTGTTTTTTAGGACGAATGTTTGAATAAACTTGTCTGTGTTGTGGTACATTTTTAGACAAACAGTAAATAATAGTTGGGCATTCTTAAACAGAATAAATTCACAAAACCCGTTGCCTTCATCGGGTTGATAACTCCCAGGTGGCAGGAGAAGGGAATCAGGATATCCCGGAAAAAAACAGGAGTCTCTATCATAGTCTATATAAAGTCTGGTTATTTGTCTCCCTCTCTATGTCGTTGACTCTACAAACAACTTCAGCAATTCAACCACTAGAAAATAACTTTTGCGCGTATGAACTGCATCAAAAGCATGTGTCTGTGCCAACAGATTACCCACTACAAAACAAATTATCAATACCAACTCTGTTATCATGTTTTAACTTTTATTTGTATTTAACTATCAGATCACTGAGGTTTAGAAGTGGCTAACCAAATGTACACAGCTAAGGACAGTTTTGGCCCACAACAAGAGGGAACAACTCATATCTTAACTAAAATATTGATCTACAAAATTTTACCTTATGATCTTTAAAACCACAATTTCTTGATTTAGAGACAATGTAATTTTCTGAAAACACACTAAACAGGAAAATTTTGCCTTAATCTCGAGCAACTTTAATTTATTAAAAAAAAAAAACCAACAACTAGAAATAATGATAAATTTATGAGCATTTTAGATAAATGTTCCTGTTTGTAAGAACACTAAACATCTGTTTGTCTCCAGGACCATACGTCATGGCGGAGACTGAGGAAAACAAACGCACGAGGACTGCCTACACGCGCGCCCAGCTGCTGGAGCTCGAGAAGGAGTTTCTGTTCAACCGCTACATTTCGAGGCCGCGGCGCGTGGAGCTCGCGCTGACCCTCAGCCTCACCGAGCGCCACATCAAGATCTGGTTTCAGAACCGGCGCATGAAGTGGAAGAAAGAGGAGGACCGGAGGAGGGTGAGGGGGGTCGACCCGGACCAGGACTCCTCCATCACGTCTGGAGACCAGGGGGAGGTTGCGGGAGGGGTCTCCTCTTCGAACGGACCTCACACCAGCTCCCCCCCTGTTTCCCCGCTGCACGGTCACTCAGTCTCCGCTCCTGGTACCAGAGAACCCGCATAGACCCGCAGGAGGGTCTCAAGACTTAAACTCAATATTGCAGGAGTGTTTTTCAAATCCACATTTTAAGTTAGCCCTATCTAAAAAAAGGATAATGATAGGAATCCCATAAATTTCAGAGTTAGGACAGTAATGGAGAGAGTAAAATTTGGCATTTCAATCTGGTGCTAATTTTCCAGCGACCCCCTTTAACCCTCTCTCAAGGATCATCTGACCCCATCCCACTGGATACCACTGTCTGTCTGTCATTTACTGGACTGAAGAGATATTTCTTCATGCCACTTCACTGTGCTTGCCTTGAGGTTTTTGGGCGCCAGGTGGCATGAAAGGACCACCTATCTACCCCATCTTCTCGAGGCAGCGGTATGGATTCAGTTGCACAAGCGGTTACATGGTCTAATCATGTACAAAGCATTTTTTCCACTGCAGACGTACAATCAAGTGTATTAATGTATGCGTAATATTATTGTATTTGCTATATTAACAGTGCTCACTTGTACATAATCCTTGGCTAGGCTATATCGTGTAAATTGTTCAAGTAGAAATAATAATAATAAGCCACAAATATTTTATTGTTTGAAGAATTAATTGTACAGTATGGATGAATAACGCACAATAAATTTGGAATAAAGCAACTATCACAGCCTATGAACGCCTGCGAACAATGACAGTCTTTACATCCAGGAAGTTAAACTGGTGCAGGAGAAACCCAACTTAAACTCCATTGGTTGAGGCTCATAGCTTGCAGGGACCGTCAGGGAGCATGAGACCTTGGAGACGCAGGTGGCATATTTTCTTTACTTCCTCGATGCCGCGCGCCCTCTCCGCCGCGCGTTCGTTCTGGCATCGCTCGGTCAGCTTCCGTAATATGTTCCCCTTGTCGTTCATCCGGGCACATATGACAAACGGGAACCCGAAGCGCTCCTTGTACTCCTCGTTTAGTCGAGCCATGCGCGAGGCATCCGCCGGACTCAGCGCATCCATCCCTGCTCCAGCCTGCTCCTCGCGCGACTCCTTTGTCAAGGTGCCGCTCTGAAGGTCCCTGCCCGCGAGATCTGGGTGACATCTGAGGATCCCCTCTTTACCTGGACACAAATGGGGATCGATTATTGACAGTTTCATCAGTAATGTACCAGCACCGTATTGCGAAGATGAATCATATTTAATGAGTAAACAGCCACCCAAATCTTACTCAGCTGAAACACAAAATACAACAGTTTTACTGAACCTGATTCTGGCAGAGCATCGATGAATTCACTGATTGCTGCCTCCAAAGCAGCGAAGTTCACAAAGGGACGCCTCGACCACACAGCAGCTGTTATAATGGGACATTTCTCCACAACATTTCCAAAAATATTCACAAAATCTTCATAGGGAAGCGCGTTAACTGTGGCGATGTCCATGTTCATGTGGGGACAGTCTTTAGTTGCACAGGCAGCCTTTATTGACCTTCGGACAAAACTTTGCAACAAGGGTTAATGCACTGCTGGACGGGCCCCAAACGTCCGGCTGTGGTTAATATTTTCTCTGTCAGATCAGCTGCCAATCTTTGACGATGAAAAGAGTTTAAAGACAAGAGCAAAACAGTGCTGCAGTTTTCGAATGAATATTTATCCAAAATAGGCCTACAGACACGGATCTCTGGCGACCCCTAGCGCATTAAGACAACAACTGGCAGTTTTAAAAAACATTTTCCTCCGGCATGTAAAAGTTGTTTAAATAAAACAACCTGATAAGCAAAAAACATTACAAACTGTTGACAGATCAGACACATAGAGTGGACTTTTGCTCCATAAGTAAAAGTACATTTTATTGCAGGTAAAATGCTTTAACACGTCGGTAAAAAATCCATTTCAGTATAAAAGGAAAGATTGCCGTAACAAAAATAATATAAATGTATACAAAAATTGTTTTTAAGATGCAAGTAATACCTGCTGACATTATAGTACAGACCAAAGAAAAATAATTATGATTGCATTTTCGTTGCAGGACAAAAGAGTAAAAAAAAGAGTTACAACTCCATAGCTTGCATAAATTTATATATTACACAGGTAGTTCTGAGGATTTTTGGAATCCTTTGATGAAGCCATCTTCTTTTTAGCTGCACAATAATAATGAACAAAATAACAACCGTTAAGAATTTAAGGCACTTAAATCCCATATACTTAAACAAAACCTTTGTATGTTTTAAAAAGTCGTGCATGTAGGTGAATTATGCATGGTTATGAAAAGTTGGGTTAAATATGTGCTTTATTCAGTCTAATAATGCTCACAAAATTATAATAGAGTATAAAGCAAGTGCATTCTATTGTAATGAGAATAATGAAAAATGACCCATTTTAAAATATAAAGGAACTGGTTGACCATTTGGTCAAAATGCATTTGGTGATAAGTCTTCATCCCATATCAACCTGCTTCAGAGGCTTCTCCTCAGCTGCCTCTGTGTCCAAGTCAGTCATTTCCACTCTGCTTTCCTCAGTCGCATGGGTTCGGCAGTACTCGTTGGCTGACTGTGTCTTGCTCTCATTCTGTTTTATCAAGGCAGAAATGTCCAAAACGGCCGGTGCATTCTGGTAGTCGCTGGATGTCTGCTCAAGCGTGTTTTGGTAAAGCTGAAAGAGAAGGGAGGTTAGTTAGGAATAGAAGTAAGTTAAAATAAAAACGCTATAGATCAGATACGGTATTTATAGAATAAAGATCTGCTTCAAAGAGACAGTTTCCACCCACAACATGTTGACCTTTCCTACCTTCTCCTCTCTGTCTGTCAGCTGTTCAGCCATGAAAGACACCAGTTTGGAGAAAGATGGCCGGTCGCAGGGCTCCAGGGCCCAACAGTTACACATAATCCCATAGCTGGAGAGGAAAGTCATGGAGAAAGGAGATTAAATATTCACAGATTTTGCAACAGTTGCCTGTATCTGAAAGGACTTCATGTCTATGAAGTTTCTCAGTTATCCATTGTATCTAAATGTCAAAAGCCATTGCACTTCTGTATTTGTTTGGTCCTGATAACAGCAGTGGACTTAGTGAAGTGAAAGAAGTGAAAATACAAATAAAAAAATCTACAAATACTCCATTACAAGTAAAAGTTCTGAATTCTCAATTACAGACTAAAGTACAAAAGAATTAGCAAAATGTAATTAAGTTATTAAAGTTAAAACTGTACTGTTTGTAAAATGACCTGTTTTATAGTGTTATATATAGATTTTATTACTTCAAAGTGGTATTATTTTATTGGATTATTATTAATGACTCAACTTTATGCTGTTGTTGCTGGTTAAAGTACAGTAAATTTAACTGTTTACTTTATCTACAGTCAGCTCAGAGTCTAACAGTAGAAAACATATAGACTTTATACTAACAAATATGGGAACAATTGGGTCCTTAAAATCTGATTTTCTACAAATAAGCACAACATCCGTCAGTACAGTGAGTTTACTATGTTTTCAGTTCATATGAAGCTATTCAGAAACTAACCATATCTGAAGAGAGAAAGTAAAATTGCAGTAAAATTAAACCTTAGTTGATTTGCATTAAAAAATAGGCTCAAATATTCTCCTTGCAGGGGTTGGATTTTTTCCAGTAAAGTAACAAGTAACTAAAATTCCTGCATAACCACAGTTCAGTAAAAAGTACAAAACACAGAACACAGAAAGGCTGCATAAATACTGAAGACACCTACACAGACTCATTGGCGTAGTATGGACACTCCATCTTAAAGCCTCTCTCAATCATTGCGTAGAACTTGTCATCCACCTTCATGCCTGGGTATGGAGTAATGCCTGAGACAAGTAGACACCGACAGAGTTGTCAGTCAGTAAGCAGGAACTGATAATGGACTGATGGAAAGCACTGTGTGAAGGCTACCGAGTGAGAAGATCTCCCAGAGCAGGATGCCATAAGCCCACACATCACTCTTCATGGTGTATATCCCCTGAAAGGTACTCTCAGGTGCCATCCACTTCACCGGCAAACGCACCTGACAGACAGCAGTCATGAACATAATGTGTAAGAAGAGATGGGAAATATATCCAGAACGTAGCAACCAATTAATATGAAGTATCATCTGACATACATTTCCTCTCACGACATAGTTGGAGTCATTTTCGATGTCCCTGGCCAGTCCAAAGTCACCAATTTTCACCCGTCTGCCCCTTGTCACCAACACGTTACGAGCTGCAAGGTCACGATGGATACACTGCAGACAGACAGGATCAATCGTGAGGATATTTACCTCAGTTGCATCACACAAAATTCACAAAGACCAAACCAAAACTGCAGTTTGACATGAACTTAAACATTTTGTTCTTGTTTATGACATTTTATAGAACTTAAATGTGAGATTTGCAAGCTTTAGGTATGTAACAATTCAGTTTTTATAAAAATCTGGACACTCATCTTAAGGAATAAAATAATAGGTGAGAAAAGCTTTACAGTTCACACTGTTTAAAATCAAGTGAAGTAACAAATGGACAGATACTTTCATTCCAAGTGTGATGTTTATGGTTGCAACAAACAACTATTTTTTTAAATTGACTACTTGGTTTTTAAAATTACAAAAAAGGCAGAAAAATGACAAAACAATCTCCTGAAGTCAAAGTTAATGTCTTCAAATGGCTTATTATGTCTGATTTACAGCCTAAAACCCCTAAAATAAAGATTTACTGTCATATAATACAAATAAAAAGAGCAAATCCTCACAACAGAGAAGCTAGAACTGAGGATCATCTGGTATTTTACTCAAATTATCTGTTTTATTAATCGGTCATTAATACAGTTGTCAACTCTCTATTAATCAGCTAATTTGTAGTATTTATTAACTTATCAATTCTGTTCATCTGTTATGTAATAAACTATCAAAAGCACTGACATTTAAAGCATCAACTGTGTTGTTTTGTGTGTCGGTGTCGAGGATGCAGGAGTGACTGATGTAAATGTAGGCAGCTTCCACAGTTTGGCTCTTAGTCTCTTACGTTCTTGGAGGAGAGGAACTCCATGCCTCTGGCCACTTGGAAGGCAAAGCTGAGCAGGTCATCGAAGGTGAGGGCTTGCAGGTCCTCTGCCTGGTCATCGAGCCTGTCATACATGTCTGGGTCTGCAGATAAACAGTCAGAATCAACATGTTTCCCATTTGCACTGTAGATGTCAATTTATTTAAATTGTTCTGTTTGGCAACATGAAACATGCTGATGGTATCTTGATCACCTTCAAAGCTGTCCGTGTCACCAGAGTTGAGGGTAAGGAGGGCGATGTCCTCCTGCCCTCTGGTGGTAGAGCCGTACATGGGCACATAATGGTCCACTGGTATGTCTAGCTCACTGAGAAAACACATGTGTAATTGTAATGTTAACCAGCAGATTTATGTTACAAATGTGCCTGCACTTATCTGCCTTTTCTCTCTCTTATTGCCAAACTATTCCTACAAATTCTTCTTCCCACCCTTTGTCTCCCCTCATTCCCACCTGGAGTTTTTCCTTGGCTGCAGGTTGTGGTAGAGGCTGCTGAAACGGTCCTTGTTGAAAGCATCAGTCACAGACTTGTGGTAGCGCTCTCTGTTTTTCTTCAGGTAGTTCAATAGATCTCCATAACAGCAGTACTGGAAAATCAGGTAAGTGGGTCCTTAAATGGGAAAAAACAAATGATAATGATTGTTAGTAACACCCTCTTCCTATTACTGACAGTCACAAGCTGATATGTTGTTGTGAGCTGATATGAGAAACTTTTTTCGTGTTTTTGATTCACAGTATTTGTTAATTATTATTATCTCTCTAAATAAGAAATAATCTAAATTATTATAATTGTGTTTTTGTTCTAGCCTTTGTTCATGGGTGACAATAGGAGAAGTAATAGTAGTTGAAACATACATAAACGAACAGTTATTTAGGCTTACAACTACATTACACATAGGCATATATAGTGTTATAAACCATTTATCGAATGTTTATATACTGCTTGTAAGGGCTACACTTAGAAGTTAAAGTAAAGTCTTTTAAATTTATTTGTCAGCATATTTGAAAGTATAGTAGTACGCAAAATTTACTCTTGAAATTTGTTGTGCATGTTTGTAATCAGCAGTAGTAAACAAACCCGGGTCTGTGCATGCACCCAGCAGGTTAACAATGTTGGAATGTTGACCGATGTGTGTCAGCATCTTGAGCTCTGACATCAGAGCCTCCTTCTCCATCCTCTGATGTTTTTCTGCAGGGTCGAATATATCATCAGCAACTGAAATGGCTTCTGTAACATTTTGCATTACCCTCACAGAATACATATCTGGCACATTGACCTTTGAGCATCTTGACAGCCACCTGCTGTGAGACTCCAGGCTTGTTGATGCCATAAGCTGTAGCCTGAAGCACCATGCCAAAAGCCCCAGAGCCCAGTTCTTTACCTGAGGAGGACACAGAAGCACCCAGATTGCAATTGTATCTCGATTTTTACACACAATGAACTTGAAGGCAAGGTCAGCTTTATTGCCAAATTATATTAATATCATTAATACCATTATAAATGCAACCAGGACATCTATGGTATGGTATGGTGGAGATACTTCACTTCACATCTAAATTTGTGAAGCTGAACTTAGTTGTTTCTCCTAACAACCATGTCATGATCTCTGATTTATTTGCAATCCTTTATTGTGACTAGACCCTGGGAACTGCTGGAATGACTGTATCTAAAGTGCTGTCATTAAAACAAAAACAGCTTCTTTTTTAACAGTTATCACTATTAACAATTTAAAATATTTTAATGTCACAAGGGCTGATTTTCTACATTACCAGTATTTTTACTTTAATCTTTTGAGTAAATAATAATTTTGTGCTTTTACTTTCCATGATCCCAAGATTAAATCCCATGATCTCAGGCTACCTAACTGCATCATCTGCTCTCAATGTTTTGACTGAGAGCCCTCACATTATTGTGCATTCAAATTCGGGGCTTTAACTTCTAATTAAGCATTTTTACGGTACTTTTCCTGCTTCCTCCAGCTGTGATGTATCATGTCCAATGCCTTTTGTACTCATACCCAGTTCCAGATTCTCCCTGGGAAACTCCCATTTCAGATTGTACTCAAAGTCCTTGAAGTTAATGTAGATGTAATCGTTGTCATTGGGTCCAACCATCTGGATCATCTGAAGCTGAGGCTGATACTGGTGTTTCTATTGAAAACACAAAGGAGTCGGCATCACATCTTCATATTTATTTGTTTTTATATATGTGTCTGTCTGTATATGTGTATCAGTACGTAATGTATACCTTCTTTTTGATGAAGTACAAGAGCATCATGGTAACTACTGCCAAGGCCAGAAGCAGAGCCAAACTGCCTGCTTTCAGCAACATCAAGCTACCATCATCGTTTTTCGGATCACCTAAAAATTGTGACAGAGAACAGTTTCTTGTGACAGTCATCAAAAAAACCTATTTTATTTCTTGATTTTTCTTTAATGCAAATTGATCTCCTTACTTTTGGAAGCCTGCAGTAAAGGTTGATAGTATACTGGGTATTGAATGTGGCACCAGGAGCCGATTGAGTTTGTAAGGCAAAACTTTAAATAAGGCCCATCCACCTGATCTCTTCCTAGAGAGCTCTTGATTTCCTTGTTACACAGGACATCAGAGTCTGTATGAAAGGCGCCTGGGATCTCTTTCCAGGAGAAATCTGTTTCACAACTGTTTTGAGACAAAGAACAAGAACTTGAGGATATCTGGTGGTTGAGGGAAGGTGTTTGTGCACTTCAGCAACCTTCAATCTGAGCAGATCTGTCAGTGAGCATACCTGTCATTGGACGGAGAACAAGACATCCAGGTATAATTTGCCGGAACAAGACTCGCTGTCTCATAGGTGAAGGTATTATTAACTTGGTCGATTGAGAATTTGAACTTTGGGGTGTCTGAAACAAAATCAGTAAATAATCAGCTTTGCAACATTTGAAACAGAATTTAACATTTTTAAATCAAAGCGTTGTATAGAAGTTTGATTAACAAAAACTACTAAGCACAATTAATCTCTCTTACCCACAACACACACTGATATAGTCTTGGTTTCTTTTTGTTCTCCAGCTTCCAAATGTAACTTGTAATCTCCAGATTTGAGTTGATTACAACGCTTCACAGTCCTGAGATCACAGTGTCACAGCCAACATTCATATGAAATCATCCATCCATCGATTCATTAAGATCAAATCAACTTAATTATGTTTTGTAATAGTAGTCAATTACAAATAATCATAGAAAGACCTTAATTTTTTTTGTGCATTTCCACATGCTAATGGCCTTTTGCAACATTCATATGAGTTTAGTTAAACCTCAAGAAGAATATTTCATGCATCTACCTGTGTTTTGTCACCAAGGTGTCCCTGATGCATTTAGTTACAGTTTTATCAGGAGCTTCCCAGTAACAGTGCTGGAGCACAGGGTGATAGGAAACACTGGCTTGCAAACAGGAGTTGGATGCATTCTGAGCTGGTATGATCATGCTCTTATCCAGCTGGGCAGAGAGGAAACTCTCAGCTGAGGCAACACAAGAAAGAAATCAGCACAAAATGGTTCAAACAGGCCTAAAGAACAAGAGGCATTCACTACTGACAATTTGAAAGCAATACACACACACACAGAAAGAAGATAGAGATGTGAGTTTGACCTACGCTGGACATGAACATAGACGGACTTAGTTTTGTTTTTTGGACTCCTGCAGGTGTATGAGCCGCTGTGGTCCACACTAACTGATTCAATGAACAGGTAGGTCATCAGACTGTCAAAATGTGCGTCTTCCTTAATGCAAATCTGGAAAAAGAAACAGCTGTTAGGATTCAAGTGGTAAAGATTCATGTTGTGGTTTGTGTCTCAAACTCTGGAGATAATTCAAATTTGTTCAAATAAAAGTTTAAAAAAACTGTCTGTGGTCTCAGTTGGAGATACTTTACCTCCCCCTTGATGGCAGAAAGGCATTTAAATGTTTTGGCATCCATTTTTTTGCTGACTTTCTCCCACACAGGGTACAGTTTTCCGTACCCTTTCATTCGGCAGCGAAGCAGTAATGGTTGACCAGGACTCACAGTCACGTTAGAAAATTCATCCTTTTTCATAAAGTCACTCTCTAGGTCTGAAACACACAGCAAGGCATCAAGTCAGAGAAAAAGCCTGACAGTCATGTGCTGCTTTTCATTCTGTTCCCTCTATTGAATTGTTTGCCATAGTACGATTAATCAAAGACAGTCTCTGGTCCGTAGACGGCTTTTACTTTGGACCTTCTTTAGTGGCTGAAGTCAAAAACTTAGAAAATAAGCTTGATTCAATAATGATTTATTATGGATAAATCTGTTTCATTATGTCATTACCATAGTCATTTAGTTGGGAGCATTCTTCTTCCCCAGCATTAGAAGCACAGCACATCGCTCCTTTGTCATGGTATTTAGTACTGGATATTGTGCTCTTTGCAGTTCCACTGTCTACAAGAACATTTTGCCCCCCATTTCCACTGCTCAGAGGAAAAGACTAATCATTATTTAGAAAAAACACTATAAAAAGATGTTTGTTTAATAAAGTTAGTGTCAGTCAACTACATGAAACATACTCTGAATTATGCAAGAAAATATAATAAATAACACCTTACTTAGACCAAGAAAGTTTGGGTCTTGGGCAGCCTTCAGAGATGCATGCGAAAGTAGGGGACCTATAAAAGACTTTTAAGTCGACCAGTATCAGCTTTGGTTTTGTGGGACGTTCTGGAAAAAAATCAAAATTTTAATAGTTATCATAGTTTTATACACACTAATTTATCTGTATCAAATAGTCTAGTTTGACTGAACAGCATAGGAGAGCTGTTACTCACCCATTGTTACATGAAGAGTCATATTCATGGAGGACCTGGTCTCATTTGTTTCACAGCTCAGCGTGTACTCCCCTGAATCAGTCTCTGTGAGTGGTGGTAGGACCATGGGTTTGCTTGCATTTCTGGTAAGGTTTCAGGAAAAAACTCTCAGTTTTAATTATATACACAGAAAAAAAAGGGAAAAACATGTCTAAATACACACACAGACTTTAACTTACACTGTCAGTAGCTGGTCTGCTCCTCTTATCCAGTGGCAGACAGAGTCTTCAGGGACGTGCTCAAGAGAGATGATGAGTTTCTTTCTACAGCTCACCTCTAAGTTGACAGGATCCACATAGTCAGCTGGCATGAAACATGCCACCTGAAAGACAAGACTCACCAGTTAATAACACTGCATTAAGTACTTTTGGTGTGCTGGTATGAAAAATTTGCATGAAAGTTTCAAAAATGCATAGTTTCAGACACAAGAAGCTCACTTTTATAGTAGCAACGTAAAAGTAGAATACGCATTAATTGACTGCCTGTTAAATTTAAACCCCAAATAAACAGAGGGCAGCATATCACCAGAATAATTGCCATAAACTGTAGCTTTTTAACTCAGTTATCATATTAGTGTTAACTGACTCTACTTGTACTAGGAGCCCAGACCACTGTGGGAATATTATACCACTGGTAGACTGAGGCTTTCAGACTCTAGGGACCAGGTGGGGAAGCGTGGACGAAGAGTGGTGAAATTACCAAAAAAGGCAGAGTTGATTTTAAACTATTAGTATTACATTTTGTAACGTTTAGGTATTTAAAACTCACGAGACCATTTGATGATTGCAGTAACTGAATGTTTTAGTGTATTTACTTCAGATCTCACATTCTTTATATTAGAGCTAATATTTTTCAAGATAATGGACTTATAAATAGATGTTTTGCACTTGTCCTATTAAAAAAAAGAAAACACGTGTATTACTAATAGCATTACGATTACTTTAAGTGTCCCAGTAAGTCACGACAGTATGACAGCGAGCCAGGATGAGCAATACCAGGACCCCGAAACTGAAGCAGCGGAATGGAGTTAAGCTATCATAAATTTACATTTGCACCTGGGTTGGGCTCACTTTGACTTGTCAAAAAATAACTTCAAAATTTGCCTTGTGTCTGCCTCTATGGGTGTTTAGGCTTTCTGTCTTTTTAAAGGATAAACTAAAATGACTCAAAATCTTGCAGGCATCAAAGTAATGAACAGAAAGTAGAATAAAATTAATTTAGTCAAGTTTTTGCTCTTTTCCTCTCTGCTATTTTAGTTCACATTCCCTGTGCATAAGAAGAGTAAAACAATTTCCCTTTACTCAATAATGTTTCAGAAAGGTTAAGTAGCTCAGAAAAACTATTATTATTTTGAAATGCTAAAGTTTAAAAAAACCCACAATGGATTCTGGCAGCTTTTACCTCATGACTGGGTACACAGGTCTGACTACGCGCTGCCGCAAAGTCAGGGTAGTGCAGCTCGGCGGCAAACAGCAGGAGAAAAGCTTTAAAGACAAAAAATTGCACCTTTATTTTAACTGTTTAAGCATATTTAAATTGGCAATTAAAAAAAATAAAACTGTAATTTAAAGAAATATACAGGAGGAGTGATATTATAATTATAAAAACAAGTGCAGCACAAAACAAGAAACAATAATGATATTTGCATTAAATAAGTTAACTGCTGAGTTCATGTGTTTCCACTGGTTTGCTTCTTTGGTTAAATGGCATATACAGTATAAATGATATTCTATAGCAATATACTAGAATTTTTTAAATGAAAATTAAAAAAATAAGTTAAGACTGAAATGATGCCTCACAAAGAACATTCATAATGTTTCTCAAGGTCATCAAGTCTGACTTTGTATGATGAGCAGTAGAGTGCCTCTCGATAAAAGTTAGCCATTTTTTGTCTGTAAGGTTCCTCAACCTATATCACAGAGGAACAAATGAATGTTGACGTGAGCCAAGTATGTAGTCAAACAACTGGGCCTGCAGAAAGTAATAATTCTCCAGGGACCTAATCTCAAAATATTTGAGAGGAAACTATATTATCCTACAATATTCAGAAAAAAATTTAAACTACACAGCCAAAGAAGGGCACGTATTTATAAATATGCTTAAATTTCACAAACTTTTAAAATTCCCTCTGATTCTGCAGTGTCTAACCCTCAGAAAAAAAATGGTCTGGCTCACCTGCAATCATATTTCTTTGCCTCAGTGTCAGTGCTTGCGTTCTGCCAGTGTCACATCGGTCTACTCATTGCTAAGTCAAAATGTGAAAGTGTGATGCAGAAGATGTGTTAGTACCTTTGAAAAGGGAAGTACAACTGGAAGTGACACCGTCAGCCACGCCTGGCTGAAATAGTAAAATCTATCAGTCTTTAGAGACCAAAACATCAATAAAATTCAGCTAGAAACTATTTATAATGTCACAAGGGTTTATAATAGCATTATGGGTCATGAAATGCACAAACACAATACTGTGCATAGAAGTTTACACAGAGTAACATGTAAAGTCATTTTTGGAGTTTTTCGATTTTATTAGACAGTATAGGTTAAGCTGTGACACAATATATTTGTGATGTAAGAATGGTGTGATGGTTTTCTCTGTTTTCAATAAAAGTAATTTGATTTTACATTTCTTTTTGGCTCTTAATATTTTCCATTGATATTTTTTTTAAGATTCATAATATGTTTTTAATATGCCTATCTCTGCCATCTCTTGGTTTTCGTGTCCTGTTGTGTTTTAAACATATTTCTTTTGTGCAAATTAAACTGTAGGTACTGTCTTGATCTGATAGAATTCAATATGTTAATTTTGCACAAAAAACATATATGCAATTTTAATCTAGTAGATGCACAGACTTCAGAGAACTAGCCATGCAAACTTGGCCCAAAAGACCTCTTTACCCCTTCAGCTACAGCTAATATCACTGTGCTGCAACTTCAGTTTGCAGCTTTATTTGCAGTAAGTGCTGCCACACGCTGTTCCCACAATGCAAAGCTATGCTAGCAGTTCCCTAGCAGAGCAGCCTGACTGCGAGCAAAAACAACAACAGGCTACTTTGCAAAGAGGGCAGCTGCATGGATAGCGACAACAACGACGACCAGGATTCCACGCATGCAATGATAATTTCTTAAAACAAAATGCATCGTAGCCTTATAATGTGAGTATTGTAGCGTCTTAAGTGTTCTCCACCAGCTGAAGTGATATTAATCCGTTCCTTTGAGGGGAAACTGTTTGCAGGCTAGCTGGCTAGCTCGCTAGCTATCTGCGTCTCTCTATGTGCGAGTGTCTTCCGGCAGCAGCGGCGGCGGCAGCAGCGGTGCCATGAACAGTGGACTCCCAGCTTCAGCTGCTCCGCTCGGGGGTGCCGGGATACCAAATGTCAAAGTGAAGTTTTGCCGGTATTACGCGAAAGACAAAACCTGCTTTTATGGAGATGAGTGTCAGTTCCTGCACGAGGATCCGTCCATGGCAAGCCTTCCGCTGCACGGAGGCGGCGGTAGCCCGGTCCCGTTGTCCATGGCCGGTGGTGGCGGGACGCCAGCGGGGTATTCCCTCGGTGGTTCCGCGGCGGCCTGCACGGGCGGAGGGGCCGGTGTGTCCAAGAAGAGCGAAACATTGGGACCTGCAGGCACGTCGCTGGAGGGGCAGCTGTTAACCAGTGAGTGACACTTACAGGTCGACAAGGCCCAACACGGGGGTGACTGACTGTGACTTTACTCTCAGGCCTCCTTGGGCTTTCTTAAAATATAGCCCGAGGATTCACGGAGGCCTCTATATCCAAAAACAGCGTGGGTTACTTTTACCTGGCAAACATTATCTGAAGCCTTCTGGTGCGGCTAGCACAGTTGTTTTAGATGGTGAATAGCTTTGTCTTCAGCTAGTTTAAGCCGTGCTTCTTGGAAACATAAACTTGGGTAAACATTTTCCATGCTGCAACTTACACGAAGAAGGCCCGCTGTTTTGTGTGACAGCTGTGAGTGGGCAGAAATCCGCGACCCACTGACTTAGCTAGTGTAGCTTCTAGCCAGCTAGCGTTAGCTAACCTTTCATCAAATTGACCGATTTAGCTAACTTTCATGCACTTTGCTTTACATTTAGAGTGGCACTATTATTCTATATATTGATGTCATTAAATTTTTTCGAGTTAAATGTTGTTTTTGCGAATTATAAAGTTGCTGAAAGATATACTAGAAGTTTAATGTTTGCTAACATCAGTGTAGCTTCGCTAGCTGTTCCCGGGGCATTGTTTTTGTGTTGTGTTTTTTTCCTGAACGTAAACAAAAAAGCACGCAAGTAAGTAAGTGGTAAGTAAAGCTTGGCACGTCAGCTTGAACCTGGAACCATTGATAACAGCTAAGCCGTAAAGAATGTTGTTTTCAAAAGTGGATAGTGTCCTGTGGCAGGCTTTCGTAGTGGCTAAAGTTTTTGAACTTTTTACATGCCTTATTATTTGCTCTGTGATTAGTTAAGCAATTGCTCATTGGTGCCAACATTAAAATGCACATTCTCTTTTCTAGTCTCTAATGAACTAGGGAAATATCACTCTTTTTTAGCAATATTTCTGCAAATATGATTTGTTAAACTTTTGTTGCTGTCCTTCACAGTCCCAGGAATGGAAGGTGCAACCCTGAGTGATGCCAATCTTACCAACTCTTACTTCAGCAGCAGCTTTATTGGGGTCAACGGGTTTGGGAGCCCAGTGGAGTCAAAGTACTCAATGATGCAGGTACAAATAGGAGTTCAGGATAATGTTGTCACATTGCAGTTGTAGGTCCTTGTGTAAATTATGCTAATGCACCAATAAACATGTGCCTCCTGTAATACATCTGTTCTTGATGTAACTGTCTTTAGCGAATGACTACCAGCAGCAGCTCACCCAGTCTCCTCAATGATGGTGCCAAGAACTTCAGCCACAGCACTCATGGTAAGTGTCCTTCTGTGCTCTGTGATGCAGAACTCAGCACTCATTTTTTGAACATTAAAAGTGCCACTGCTTACACTCTTTGGTCTTTCACAGATCCAGTGAACTCCCCGACATCCTCACTGTTTAGCGATTTTGGTGCTCTTAGCATTTCCCAAAGGAGAAAGGTGAGCAGAGACACATCCTAGTCAAGACAGTGAACTTATTTCAAATTCTTATGAAGTTCAGTATTGCGCATTTGTAGGAGAAAGCACTTTGAACCTAACAAGGATGAATTTAATGTCCATCATCATCTTTATTACCTCTCACAGGAGTGGCTGTTTATATTAACTTTTACACGTTTTTCCCTTGTGTTAACAGGCTCCTAACCCAGCAGCAAGTGAATTTATCCCTAAGGGAGCTCCACGTATGGCCACCATGGCTCAGTCCACTGTCCAGGCCTTCCCCTCACCTCTCTTCCCACATCCTGGCCTCAGCAGCTCCACAGCTGCTGCACTGGCTCCAGGTGAGGGTTTTTTGAAGCACCACTGGCTGCGGATTCCCCTCATTATGTCTGCTTTGCCGTACTATCTATATACAGTTCAGTTTTGTTTTCCTGTCTCTAGCTTTGATATTCTAAGTTTTGAAATTCCCTCTTGTGTCTAGAACCACATGTGTTACTGATGAAACAAAACTCTGTGTTTTTCTATTCAACATTTTATCTTATTGCAGCCAGTAAATGCTACATACCCATTCTTAAAGTAACATTTTCTTTTTGTCTCTGAGTTTAGGCATGTCTCTGTCTGCTGGATCTTCTCCTCTCCACTCCCCAAAAATTACACCACACACCTCACCTGCTCCTCGTCGGCGCAGTCACACCCCAAACCCTGCCAACTATATGGTGCCCACCACAGCATCTGAACAGGGCACTCACATAATCCAGAAAGAGACTGTAGGGGGGACCACCTATTTCTACACAGACAACACCCCGGCACCAATGGCTGGAATGGTATGTGCAGCACACAGCATCCTACTGTGAATTATAGTCAAGAAATACTTGTAGACTACAGTATTAAAAACAGGCTACAGTAGTCCATTGTTTGTGGTAGAAACAACACTCCTCTGCTATTTGGAGATCCTGGTCTGGGCAGAATAGGTCAGCTAATAGCGCCACTTGCAGCACAGCTAACTGAGTTAGCATGCTAATGGCAATTACTGGCTACAGCCAAAGAGAGCAAAAACATCATTAAGTATTTTTGCACATTCCTCCTCTAAATCTGTCTGTGTTTAAACCTTGATCTGGTGTGAGTTTTTGATGGAAGACACAAATGTTGGCTCCTGAATTTCTGCACATAACACTGCACTTCGGTCTGTGAACTACTCTTTTTTAATGCAGTCCAAACAACAACAAAAAAAAATGTGTGCAACCAGATTTTTCAATTTGGCTTCATATGAGTTTGTGTTACCATCTTCACACTTATTTAAGTCCGTATCAGGGTTTCATTCCATCGCATTCACTGGTTTTCATTTCTCAATAAATAGGAAGCTGTCTTTTTCTGGTTTCATCACAGGTGTTTCCTACCTATCATATCTACCCCCCCACTGCGCCCCATGTGGCTTACATGCAGCCGAAAGCCAATGCCCCGTCCTTCTTCATGGCTGATGAACTCCGACAGGTATTTCACACTTGCCCTCTTTCTTTTTCATTTAACACATCCCTCGTCTTCCTCTGTGGAGGCAATATCTGATTTGAAACCCTCTAATTTCCCCTCCAGGAGTTGATAAACAGACATCTGATAACCATGGCCCAGATTGACCACTCAGAGAACCCAGGTAAAGGGTCTTCTCTATCGTCACAGCCAAGACTTGATATTCATCCAAAACTTTCTTAATGTGTGCAGCAGAATGAGGCAGCCTTTTCCACAAAACATTTAACAATTCATAAAAAATGTGTTCGTGTGAATTACTCACTGAATTACTCGCTGAAACTGTTTTTTTCAGCTGTCAAGCACTGGATTACAAATGAGAACTTAAGATAACATTGTGTACATGTTTTAAATCAAATCATTAAGAAAATTCATCATGTTTTTCTAGCTTAGTGTTCGTCAACATTCTTTGTTTGAGGTATTACAAAGCCTACTCTAAGTTGTAGGATCTGTCTTTATGTGCTTGTTGTTTTGCTGTGTGTCACTTTTTTTTTCTGTTTTTAACAACTTCTTTATTTGGCAGATGTACCATCTGAGGTGGACAGCTACCACAGCCTATTTCCCCTCGAGCCCCTCCCCCCACCAAACCGCATGCAGAAGACCAGCAACTTCAGCTACATCACCTCCTGCTACAAGGCAGTCAACAGTAAGGATGACCTGCCTTACTGCCTGAGGAGAATACACGGTAGGAAATGTTGTATTAATAAGTTCTTTGTCACAAAGCATTACACAGATGTTACACCAAATAGACCATCTGACAAATGATGGATTCATGAACACACACAAGGAAACTTTATTTACTTACTGAAAAGCAACCAGCTAGTTTAGATACTTACATGCATCTAAAGTGTTTGAAAACAATGTCTCTAGTGATTAAGCACTAAATGTAGTTTTAGTGATTCTAGAGAAGTCATCTCTCTAAAAATGACCCTTTTCAAGCGTACTTTCAAAAAAATTTGTGGGGCAACTTTAAAGGGAAAAGATGTTTATCTGTCATGCGGGAAACATGAACAAACGTCATTGCAGCACTCACGTTATTTTTAATGATAATTTTAAGATGTGTGATTTCTCACTTCCTTCGAAATAAACTTGAATTATTTGAATGTTGTGTTTAAAATTGACACAGGATGTGGTGACAGCGAAAAGTGTCTTTATTTATTTGTTATTCCCGATTTGTCATTATTGGTTCTTTACAATGTGTTCAGGTTTCCGCCTTGTTAACACCAAGTGCATGATGCTTGTGGACATGTGGAAGAAGATTCAGCACTCAAACTCTGTGACACTGAGGGAGGTCTTCACCACTAAGGCCTTTGGAGACCACTGTGAGTGCATATTGCATATAGGCAATTTTTATGCACTTGACTGTTTGTGAGTTTGATTCCATGTTAGTATCATCTGGACTTGGTCAATTTTTTTTCTTTTTCTAAAACATGACCAAGGTCTCAAATGGACCTGCTTCATAATTGTAGTTACTGTTTGATATAATCAATTTAAGTATTTTGCAATAAATGCTAAAATGTAAGCACTGGTGGTTTACTTGTTACCACAGTATCGCAGTCATGCTCTATTTAAGTGGATATTTGAAATCAAGTTTAGCCTTTATGGATCTCTAAAGTTAGCAGGACCAGTGAAGAACTCACTTAGCTGATGGCCACTAGGGTTTTGTACTTGATTCTTCCATTTGATTGTCTCATGATGCTAAAAGCACTTGTAGAATTTAAACTGTTGAAGATTGTTTGTTTTACTGAACCCTCACTCTTTGCCTTTCCATTTTTTTTCCCCTTAGCATTGGTGTTCTCCTACGACTTCCATGCGGGTGCAGAAACCATGTTCAGCAGACACTTCAATGATCCAGCAGCAGACTCGTACTTTACAAAGAGGAAGTGGGGTGAGTTGATCCTCCCTCCTACTTCGTATCGAAATAGACCCAGCATCACCTCCCCAGATACCCGTATACACGCCTCAGCTTCTCACATCTTAAGTTTACTTGTTTGCAAATTAGGTCATCAGCCTGTATCTATTTGGGTGTGTGTGTTTCTTGTTTGTTTCGCATGCGGTTGTGCTCACATCCGACGCTGGATGGCTACGAGATGTTTATGTGTTTAAACCAGTTGAGTCAAAGTAAAGACAACTTTCCCATGTTTAAAGGCCTAAGACTATTTTTTTGTGCATGCCTCGAAGCTTCACGGGAGAGTTAAGTGTCTGGAGTCTGTTGTGTCCCACTTTGACAGTTAGCATGTGCGTGTTTGAGCGAGAAAGACTTGTGGACTTGGAGGAAACTGTGGCTGAAACTGATCCTAAGGCATGTGCTGTACAGCTCACGTACAGGAATGCAGACAGAGGAAGCAAAACCATCCAGACCCTGGCCTCTGTTTAATATTTGGCTAACTGATAATAAAACGTACTGTATCAATCGTATAGAATCCCAGAGGGAAACCCTCTAAAAATACATCAAAAGAACAGGATTATACAAAGTGTCAAATTGTGTCTTTTGTTGTGCAGTGTGCAGCCTCACACTGTCTAAGTGATGTTACCCACCATAATGTTTGTGATAAGAGTCTGACAATATTACAAGTGGGAAGGGACATTTCGAACTGAAGGTAAACATGATATCTGGGGACAGTATGCTGAATTTCCTCTTATGTGTTTTGTTCTTACTGGAGCTAAAAAAAATAAGCAAAATGAAACTGTGGGATTGTGTTTTTTTAAATAGGTTTTGAAATGTAGGAAATTATAATGGGGGTTTTTTCACTATGACTTCTCAACATTATAGAGACCTTCTATTCATCTTGAAAATTATGAGCAGATGAACTGATAAGGAAAAGGCTGCTACTGTAGTGTCTTGCTGCCATGACAAATGTGAGAAACTGTTTTTTTTTCCTGAAGAGAATATGCCAAGGAAGTTGATGACAGTTTGAGGTTTGTTTCTGAAGAAATGTCTCACCCGTCAGTCTGCGTTTGTGTGATAAAGCATGTCTTTGTGCACAGGACAACATGAACCTCCTCCACCACGGCAGCATGCAGGTTTGCTTCCTGAGTCTCTGATCTGGGCCTACATCGTCCAGCTGAGCTCGGCCCTGCGCACCATCCACACTGCCGGCCTGGCCTGCCGTGTCATGGACCCTAGCAAGATTCTTATCACTGGCAAGACCAGGTACACGCAAACACAAATACCTCAGCAGGCATTTTGCCATTAATCATGGGTTAATGAATGTTGCTGATAAGAGTCTGTGCCATGTAACCACGACTGGTGGTGTACAGAACTGCATGAATTTCAGTTTTCAGAAGGTGTAGATATGACGGTTAACCGTAAATGCTTAAAAGCAGAAGAATATTTTCAGTTCAGTTTTTTTTCCCACATTCGTGGCTGACTTACAGACCAGCACACAAACTGCTTACAATAACTGTATCTTATCTCTGCAGGTTACGGGTGAACTGTGTTGGAGTTTTTGATGTCTTAACTTTTGACAACAGTCAGACCAATCATCTTGCCCTAATGCCACAGTACCAGGTATTTCCTATGACGTAGTTTATAGTTAGATACAAGAAAAAAGATACAGCAGAGTCAATAAGGGAAAGTTATGACTCATTTACTTAAGAACTCCAGAATGGTGTATGATATTAAAGCTCTTTCTAAAACTGTGAATTTTTGTCAATGATATATTTATTTCTGTTGTGTGTGTGTGTTTTTCGGTGTAGCAAGCAGACCTTGTTTCGCTAGGCAAGGTGGTGCTGGCCTTGGCGTGTAACTCCCTGGCTGGCATTCAAAGGGAGAACTTGCAGAAAGCCATGGAGCTGGTGTCCATCAACTACTCTTCAGACCTCAAGAACCTCATTCTGTAAGAAAGGGGGAGGGTGCAGCTTGTAGCAGCTTGTATCAGCTTGTGTTGTTTATTTAAGACAACAAGTTCAAAATTTAGCAGTGACTCTACCTTTAACCTGGTTCTTACCAGCTCAGGCTCAGTGACTTAATAGCTGTAGTCAACAGGAGAGTTCTGTTGGCATCCCCTCATCCACACACTGTTGATCAAGTAAAACACTTCATCTCCCCACCAGTTGGTCCCAAGACGTTGTACCTTCTTTTTATGTCCCTTGTACCATCTGAAGGCTGCACTTTTGCCGCCATCCCTTTTTCCTTAGATATTTTCCTAGAATATGCTTTCTGTGAGGAAGTTTTGATAAACCCCCGCAGAGTAATGGGGTTCAAACCCCAAGTTTCACAACTATGATAATGCTATTACTCTATAGCTTAAATCTGTGGGGTTATATTAGAACAACTGTCAAAGTTTAGGAAGCAAATTATATCATTCAGCATATTTTCAATAAATTTTGGTGTCTAAAGCCATCAGATATACTATATGTATGAATTATGTCTCTTTCCCAGAACTCAGTTGAATGCATCATCAACCTGCACTACTTTCATAGCTCATGATGGTTTTTCCATCGGCAGTTATTACTATTACTAGACCATCCAGCTCAAAGAAGCAAAGATAATTGAAAAAAAAAATTGTTTTTGTTGTTGTCACACTTATCTGCTTTTTTTTTTTTAAATTTAGATCAGTTTGCACATTTGTTTGTGATGTTGACAGGTTAGTTGAACTTCTCACCTCACAGTCAGACCACCTCATTTGCTTTATTAACTCAAAAACGGATGTCTGCGTGCACATGTGTAAACACCCAATGGCACGTGCAATGTTGTTAGGTTGCATTTAAGATTGTGACGATATTTTAAACTAACTTATGCAACAAATATTTAAAAAGTATTTTGAGGTGCATGTTTTGCTGTTTCTGTCGTTTTTGTGTTAAAAGTGTTTGCCACATTTGGCAACTAAATGCCAGGAATTTAAATACTCAAAATTGGTGGCTAATGGCAGCCTTTCAACCGTTATTTAGTTTTTCTCTATTAACTGTAAAAACTGGACAACACGTCTCAACGACCTCCCACACAAATTGAACTTAAATATCTTTGATGCAGGCGCTGCACTCCTGCACTGGTGGACCAAAAATCTGCTCAGTAGTGATTGGCCGAGTGAGCTGCGGTATCAAGGTCATACTCGCACAGCTGCCCAACTTTCTGGTTTGGGGTTTATAACCTACACTGCAGCCAGGGGGTGATTGAGATATTCTGGTTTCACCTTGGGGAGATGTAGTGTCATCCATATTTTTTGAGTCAAAAGCTGAGCCCTGCACTGCTACAAAGTGAATGTATATTTATGAATGGAACCATTTGACCCTGTCTTTTGGGGGTGGAGCTGAGAATTTATCGGAAGATTTAGGTTATCTCCAATTTAGAAGTGCAAGGTCAAAAGCAAATCAACTTGCCATTCTAACAGTAAGTCAAGTTCCCTCCAACTACTCCTTTTTAGATACTGTTGATGAGTTGAGAATTTTTCTTTTGTGTCTTGACTAGACTGATGGTTTTGCGCTTCAACCTCTGAACACAGTGTTTCTAAATGACACCTAAAGGTGGTTTGACTGAACTTTTTCAGTATGTGTTTGCTAAGTTTGTGCCTGTTTTTTTAAGTCACACAGATATCCAAAATCTAAGTAAATGCCTGATGTAACAAGTCTAAACTAGACTGTTGCATTGCTGATATCTCTTCCGCCAGTAAAATATGCTCTTTTAAATAAAGTAGACATGCCTGCTTGGTTAAGGCTTTACACTTTTAATGTTGTAGAATATGTTTTAAAGGACTCAAGGCATCAAAATAAAGCTGGTCTACTAAAATGAGTCTTGAAATTACAACTGCTCTAGTAATATTTATCACCTTTTGTACATAAGTTGAGCAAAGATTATTGACTCATGAAAGAGGCTACTTTTAGGATTTGAGTGTTAGTGGTATTGTGCATGATATCCAGCCTTTCCAGCTCCCCTGAAAACAAACTCTAGTGTTCTTGTGCTTGTGCAGGTATCTGCTGACTGAACAGTCTCGTCTGCGCAGTGTCAATGACATTATGCCCATGATTGGAGCTCGATTCTACACACAACTGGATGCATCGCAGATGAGGAATGATGTCATTGAGGAGGACCTGGCCAAGGTATGTGAAGGGCACTACATTTTCATGCAGGTATAATTTTTAAAAATGTCCAAAAGGAGAAAAACAAAGCACGTGCAAGTAAACATGATTCAGTTGTGTTCTCTTTAAGCTGATATTTTCGTGTGGAGGCCCGGAAAAGGGCTCTGGTTTGGTGAGCTAAGAAGGAAGTTGTGTGCACACAGGATATTATATGGTTTAGTATAGCTTTGCAGCTCGTCTTGAATTTACTTCCCCCATGTTAAGTGTGAATGTGTGAAAAACCAACCCCAACCTCATCTTTCTTCTCGTCAATGCCCAACTTTCCTCTTTATGCCCCCTACTTTTTACAAGATGAGCAAACAAAGCAGCTTGTGTTGGCCTTTTACCCTCTCTTCAGAGAGCAGCTGAAGAACAGAGCAGTGTGCTAGAAAAAACAGGGTATCTCTCTGACCAAACCTTGTGATTTGTTGCTATCTGTGCTAGTGGGGAGAGTGTTAGCGTCTGTTGTTTATCAGGGCTTTCCTCTCTTCATTATATGTTGACTGAATGTGTCCATGTGTCCATCAGTGCAAAAAAATGTTTCACAGGCTGATAATAAGCAAAGAGAAGGAGGTGAAATTAGGCAAGAGACAAGCATTAAGACAACTTGTTTACAGTAATCTGATGTAGAGGCATCATCTTTCATGTAGACTAAATTTTGAAATATTATTACGCTAGCACTCGAAACATTTAAGTATTTTAACTGACAAATGTCTTTTGATTTAATTTGTTTACTGTTTGTCTTGATCTTAAGGAGTTTTTTGACTCATTGTTGATGTTGAAGCTGGGCACTGTTATCATAGATTTTTATTAATTAATGATCAGATAAGACTGAGAACAAAATTTGATGCATTTATAAGAAGGTGCAGCTTCTACTGGTTTACTTTTAGTAAGAAGGAAGTGTTTTATGGAAACGATGCAGCACCATATATGGACAGAGTCAAGTGACAGAGTTTTCAGTTTCTGACTGCATTTCCCGCAGGCGTGAGTAATCTTATTGTAAATAGATCAATTGTTTTCTGGATAAATTGCCACCTACACCTCTCCCTCATTAAAAATGTGTTTAATCTTCAGTTATTCTGCATTTTTTTCATTTATTCATGTGCTTGTATGTGTATTTTTATGCAGCATCAGCACTAGCCATATGGCTGCTTTCTCTGTAAAACTTCAGCTGTGAAAAATCAAAATCAGAAATTCCCCTCAAGTTGTGTTAATTATTTGATGTTAATAAGTTTTTTCAGAGCACGCCCTGCAGTTGTGTGAGCTAAAGTGTAACCCCTAAAAGAATAGGTAGTTATTGAATCAATTGCGTAAAATTGATTTAGTGAGATTTATTTTTGTCTTACATGAGGAAGTGCAAATTCAGTTACATCTGGCTTGAGAACAGCACATGTAGTTTACAAGTACTTTTACTTTACAAGCACTAACTGTATTTAAAAGTTCTTTGATTGCCTTTGTGTGTTTCTTATTTGCTTAAACCTGCAGAAACTTCTTTACATCACATGCAACTTATTTAAATGCAATGTCCCATCACAGCCAAGGAAGCTGTGTTGAATCTGTCTTTCCTTCTTGACCTTCAACTATCAACTTTCCAATTAAGAGAGAGAGTAGAAACAATGCTTGCGACTAATGAGTATAAATAATTGGATATTTGCAGGAAGTGCAAAATGGCCGCCTCTTCCGATTGTTGGCCAAACTGGGCACCATCAACGAGCGACCGGAGTAAGTAGCACTTGTGAAAACACCCACCAGTATGTGAATTATGGCTCTGTTACTGCCCAGTGTTGACTCTGTGACCTTGTGCTTTGTAAAACAGGTTTCAAAAGGACCCAACGTGGTCAGAGACGGGCGACCGCTACCTGTTGAAGCTTTTCCGGGATCATCTGTTTCACCAGGTGACAGAAGCTGGGACGCCCTGGATCGACCTCAGCCACATTGTCTCCTGCCTCAACAAAGTCAGTGCACTTTCTTCTTCTCTTCACTTTTCAACCACAGTGATGATATTTAAACCTGCAGAAATTTGATTATTTGTTTCTTAATGGCGTAACAAGGCAAACATGCAAAGTGGCCTATTTTCAGAACAGCATTTCATGCTTCATATGCACTGGAAAAAAACACAACATGCATGCTTTTGCAAACAGTTGCAGTTGAGAGAGAGTAAAAGTAGGTCTATTGACGGCCTACTTCCATCATTAGGTATTTGTTTACCAGCTGGTCATAACCAGGCGCAACGGAAATGATCTCTTTGCACTTTTGAGCTGGTTTTTTAGTTTGTTAGGTATTTTTCTACATTGCTTTCCAGACAAATATGTTTAAAACTGTGTATTAAACTACAGCATTCTGTCAACTTTCAAAAACAACAAAAGCATGTCAATCAACTTAACAATATTATTGATTTATTACAAGCAGTTTTTTCCCCTTGCCTTGGTTGTTCCTCCTTGTACAGCACTGTAAACTGTGATGTAGGTCAAACCTGTGAAATCTTGTTCACGTGCTTTTACCTGATCTGTTTTATTAAAAAACACTTAACTACACTCAGTAATCGCATATGCTGCGTATGTTGATGGTCATCTGTGCTTTAGTTTGAACTCTTACTCTCCACCTACTTGTTTGATTAAAATAAAAACATCAGTTAACAGTAAGTTCACTGATAAATTATCAAATACTTTTTAATAATTAATTGGTGTAAAAATGTCAACAACAAAAAAAAAGAAAAAATCAAAATGTTTTCAGCCCAACATGTTATTGTCAAAAAGGCTAAGATAATTATTTTAATAAAACTTAAGATGAATAAAATTCTCATGTCAAAAGCTGTAATTAGAAAATTAAAATTATATATTTTTTTGGCAATTTTGTGTTTGAAGACATTTGTATTTTTATTATCAACATAGTTGCTGGTTGATTTTATGATGGTTAAGAAGTAAGCTAATGTGGTTGCAACTCTACTTAAAGATATTTATACTATAGGAGAAGTTTTTTGTTGTGGACTTTGTTTTAAAAATCAATTAGCCAAACGGTCAACTTTCAGATTTTTTATAAAAGTTTATCTGTTTTTTCCTTTTTTTCTTTTTTTTCCCCCTCACAGCTGGACGCGGGTGTTCCTGAGAAGATCAGCCTGGTGTCTCGGGATGAAAAAAGCGTCCTGGTTGTGACCTACTCGGACCTGAAGCGCTGCTTCGACAGCACCTTCCAGGAGCTGCAGGCCGCAGCCTCCGGCTCTCTGTAGCGCCCTCTTCGGGCCCAGTGTTGGACTGCCCGAACCTGGAGCACACTATTGCACTACAAGGGAGGACCAGGCTCATAGAGATGACATCAGCATGGCAAAGGAGGCGGGGCAGGGCTTCGTGAACCTCAGTCACATACACTGACCCTGTCACACCAGGAAGGCTTTTCTAAAGTGTATTTTTTTTAGTTTTCCTAAACCCCGCAGCTGAAAATCGTTCTACAAACGAAAAAAAAAAAATACGAAAAAGGACAAATATGGAAGCTGTGACAAACGAGTATGATGACATTTTTTTAGATTTGGGGAACAAAACAAGAAACAAACCATGAGGTTTTGAACTTTTTTCTTGCTTTTATTGTTTATTTCTACAATTGGGGTTTATTTTTCAGAGGAGGATGCACTAAGATTTTAATTTTTTTGTTAATTTTTGTTATTTTTATGAATATGTGTGAGTGGCCTACAGGGTGTACAGAGAGAGTAAATGTCACACACACGGACTTAAATAACAGTGCAGACAAAGAATGAAAACAAACAACCACAAAAAAAAAAAAAAAAAAAGAAATCCAGCTTTTCTATTGACTGTGTTTCTCTTCCGGCTGGAGACCACACCCCTTCATTGTGACGCACTAGGAGACGGGACACACCACTCTAGGCTCTCAGTGGGGTGGGATGGCGTCTGTTTAATGAAATCTGCCAGCCCATCATTGCCTTGGTTGTTGGTCCCCCCTCAGAAAGGACAAACCACTTGGGTGGGAGGGGTTCTTAAAGCAAGAAAAATCAATGGCTTTCTGACATTTTAGTTCAGGAAATCATGGGACATCAGGCTCATATGTGGGTAGGTGGGCGGGCTGTGGACTGGGATTTGGGATTTTGGGGGGGGAACAAGGGTTTTGTTGGCACTGAGGAAGGGGTGTCTTTTCCTTATGCTGTCTACCAAGTGTTTGTTATGTATGCAGCAACAACCTTTGGTTAATGGACGCTATCATGTAATGAACTGCTCAAGGATGGGTCATTTTGGTTTGGCTGACCAGCACTTGGGTGTAGCCCGTGGGTGGGGCCTCTGTTGAGGTGGAGCCACAGCTGCCTCTTTGTGGAATGTCCTTATTTTGTTCCTGCCCCCATGTCCCCTTTCTCTGTCTCTCTTACTCTTCCCTCTTTTTCCTGCTTTTATCTCAAACTTAACTTCCCCTCATGAGGTCTTGGCCCCTCAACATTTGAGAAATAAGTGACACTTTTTGTGATTTTTCTAGCTGGTTTTTCTCTTTGCTCAGATATTGTGCAGGAATGCATGATGGGAAATGGGAAGGCAATTCATTTTTGCCTACACTCTTTATTATTCTGTGGACCAATTCCAGCAGGGTTATAGGGAAAGGGGAAGGGATGAAGGGCAAAGGAGAGCATCGGATCAGGGCACCAACAGTTGTTTCCTTTTTTGTTTGTTTTATTTGACTTTTAAAGATCATGATATACAAACGTGCTGGAGAAAAGCGGTCGCTGCTGGCTGTTGCACTCACTCACTTGAAAGGCTTGGATTTCTCTCAGGATGACAAACAGCTGGAGGGGCCCAATGATTGAATGTGTTTGGCTGTCATTGGCTGCCACCTGACCAGTCAGATAGATGAGCTACAGTGGGAGTGGGTGGGACGTCTTCAGATTAAGGTTTTAGGAAGTTAATGGCATTGTGGAGATCATGCTGTGAGTGATTTCATGTTGCCCTTAAGCACAGTTCATAATCCGTTAATGATTTAAATCAAATCGACTGAATACATTTGGTGCAAACCTTGTTCAAACTGAAGAGATTGGTCCAAGTGCTGTCAAACCACTTTTCTTGTTTCCTCGGTAAACTCTTCTTCTAAACATGTTAACCCTTTAGTATTGCAGGAATTGCTACATATCTGCAAGGATATGACCACTGGCTATCATTGGTCTACCTCACTTATTAAAGCAACATCACGTCAGTGTGTTTAGATACAAACAAGACAAAATGACAAGAGTGTTAGAGATGGACTGTGGTATACACTTAGAATTCAGCTTCACTTTACAAAAAAAACAAAACAAAAACATGTTCGCTCACTCAGCCTTTTCTTCTTCTAGTCAAACAAGCAGGTTGTGTATGCTGTAAGAATTGGCATGATCGATTTTTCTGGAACTGCATCTAACAGCAGTCCTTGCTACTTACTGATGACTGAAAACTGGTTCCTGAGAAATCCCAGTTACCATTCCAGTGTTAAAGATCAACAGACAGAAAAGCAGAATCTGAATCAACAAAATCACAACAACTCCCAGCTCAAACTCTGCAGCTTCTCCAGAACATAGTTCTGAAGGACCGTTTGGAGGGCTATAGGCACTTAAACACCGATGCTAGCTAATGCTAACAATGAACAAGACTTGTGTGTTTAGGCAAGAGGATAAAAAGGAAGAGGGGCTTCCACCTTTGTCTTGGGCAGACATTGTTTTCTTTTAAAAAGTAAAGCTGCACTTGTAAGTGTTAACAGCAGTCCGTCTCTCACACTGTTGTCAAGTTAGATGTGCATCTTGTATCCAAGCAAACTAACACACTGTTTTATCAGTTGTGATGTAGACTAATGCTGTCAGAAAGTCACATCCTTGCAATAACAAAGGCTGCAGTCTGCTTTAATGGAAGTCGATGATCTGATCTGTACTTGGGGGCAACAAACCTGCAGGGAGCCGGCTGTGTTAGATCATGTACTACTTCCTCTGTTTTTTAGTGAAATGAACAGACAAAAACATACTTGGTGAATGTGGTGCTTTAGAAAACCCTCAAAACACACACAGAGACACATAAACCATCAGATGCACACACATGTGCCCCCCCCCCCCCCCCAACTTGGCCTACACAGTGTCAGTGTTCATATCACTATCTTCCACATCAAAATACACACTCCAGTTAATATTAGTGACGACCATCTTTCCCCCCATCAACGACACACCTACAATCACCATGTTAGTATGTTTTATGCCCCTCTTGTGTTCATTGTCTCAAATTTTGCAATATTTGTGTGTACAGCAGTATTTTAATAAAGAATACCAAAACTGATATATGCAGTTTTTTCTTTTTTTGCATTTGTGGACAGGTTTTATTGTATGAATGACAAAAATTTGACACGTTCATATAAACACAACACTGCCAGCAAATGGATTATGCTTTATTTAATGTAAATCACATTCTTCAATGATTTTTCCCCTCAGAAAACACGAGCAAATACAATGCATTTCACCAAAGCTGAATAAACATCAGTGTCTTTGTAACAACTTAATATTGTTTGGACATTATCACTTGTTTTAAAGTGAAATTGCCAAAATGTTTATTCTTGTTAACTGTGACGCTTTAAAAATCTAATGTGTAATTTGTACCTGGAGAACAAACATGTAAATGCTTGTGATTGACATGAATTTCACAGTCCATTCACAGATTGCATGTTAATTCCAGGTGAATATAGATCTTTAAAAAGTAGCTCACATTCTCTTACTGTAGTTGGTTCAAACTTTTTTTTATGTTTAATAGGGCTGCAGCTAATTACTAATTACTTAATAATTATTCACCTCTGTTTAAAGTAGTCTGTACTATCAGAAAATGAAAAAAAAAAATCAGAAAGTGTTCTGTCTGTCAATCAGTTCAAAACCCAAAAAAGAATCTATTTACTGTCACATAAGACAGTGAAAAGCAGCAAATCCTCACAGTTGAGTAACTGGGAGGAAGTAGGGAATGTTTGGTACTTTTTGGTTAAAAAAATAGAAAGATTTCCATTTTATCAACTAATCATTAAAGCTCTATTGGTTTAGAGAAAAAAGGAATAAAATTTTCATTTAAAAAAAAGAATAAAAAACAGCATTCTGGTATGTCAGTTCTAATTGAATTGATTCTATATTAAAGGATAATATAGAATTAAACATACACTCACTTGCCAGTATATCAGGTATAACAAGCTATAACAAGTGTATACAAAAGCCCTGCAATGAATGTTATATTATTTTGATTGAAACAATTTCAGGCATACAATTCAAACGTATAGTGATTTTTCAGGCTTTAGTTTCTATCACCTTATATGAGATGATTGATTAGATTTGTGTCCTAATGTTGGGGGAGATCAGCTGTACAGCTCTTGTTTATTGCTTGTGCAGTTCGTCCCTGACTCATTCTGCAGGAAATATACAGCTTGTAACTTTGGCGGTATTTCTATTTTTCGTTTATTGAAAACCACAAACCAGCACTGTCTGCGAAAACAGTTATTATTGACACTCATGCAGTGACCTGATACCTCTCGGGTCCACCCATTGAGGATTATGAGGACATGGTGGTAACACTAGGGGAGAGAGCCCTTTCTTACAGAATTATAGAGTGTAATGCTGAATTTAAAAGTTGTAGAGAGAGATCAACTTTCTGCATAAATCGCAGAAATCAACTATCAACTACCCCTCTTACTGAGGGATGTTTCAAATATTTTGTCCAACTCCCAATGGGTGCACCTTTCTGAAATAGTTTAAATAACACTGACTATTACAAGCTTCATGAGAGTAAATTTCATTACTGGGCTGTTTTGTTTAACAGTGTGAGTTTTAGCTAGCTGTACCAATAAAATGACAACTGAGTGTATATTTACATTCATAAAAGGTCAGATACAGACATGTTTGAACAAAGTGGCTCATAATTGAAATGATTACAGCGTTCAAATAAATACTTACAGATACATCATGTCTAACACATACTATAATTCAGTGGATAATAACTTTTTTCCAGCATATATTGGCTGTGTAGGAGAAACAGTCATTTCATACAGCAGTGTTCCTCTTCACAAAGCTCAGCACTTGAGGTACCAATACAATAAGCTCTAATATTTGTCGGTCAGTAAATACATTCAGCATAACTGCATGTGATAAGTAATATAAGGTGGTAGTTAGCAGCTCTTTGAAGGGGTTATGTGTTACAATGCAAGGTAATACTTGGTAATACTAAGGAGGATTTGTTGAACAGCAGCATACAGTTTTAGAGGGAAAGCAAAGGCGTGCTTTTGTGTTTAATCTAGAGAAATTATCTCTGAGTTTCATTAACGGAGAAACAGAAAAACATCCATGAGTGACAAAGGAGGTCAGAAAGTTGTGCGGATATTATAATGAGGTAGAGTATGCGAACAGCAAAGCTGAAATAACGAGCAGGAAAGTGAAGCTACCCTGTGTGAAGTGGTCAGAGAGTTATGCTAGATCAGATGCTAGAGGGATGGATAAAGGAAAGCGGAGTTGTAGTCCGGAGGAGGGGAGCCGTCCTCGTCAGACTCCCAGTCACATGGCGAGACAGTCGGCTTGTCATCACAGAGATCTGTGATGTTATTGCACAGGAAAGACAACTGGTTGTCCCGGCACTTAGTGAAGGAAAAGAGCCTAAACACACAAAAACATCCAAATTAAGAATCATTATCTTGTTTACCGTGCATTAAGCAAACATACTGCATTTAAGCATTGGCTGATTCTTGATTTCTTTATTTGAAGTTCCTATTGTGTGTTTCAAACATCGACTCTACTTTTTTTAAAAAATGTCACATATTTTCTGTGAAAACAAAAGCTTGATTGAAAAAAGTCAATCAAAGCGTCTGCAGTTTTCTCCTTTTTTGAGACACATTTCAAGCATGCAGCGATTGTAATCTTTGTATTTGGCTAAAAAAAACCATCATTGCGTGTCCTCATCTTGATAAAGGTGTCTGGGCTGTTAGACGTCTAAGGTTTGGTGGTCACAGAGTAGGTGTAATCACCTGCTGAGTTTCCTGTTCTTGGTGCTGTTGGTCCACATCAGATGCTTCAGCTCCTCGGATGGAAGGACCATGCCGCTGTCGCTCTGCTCATCCTGAAAAAGAGAGGACGCTAGCATGCAGCTTATCAGAGAGCCACAAGGTTTTCAGAATAAAAGAACACTTTTGGCCCTGTTGATGAGGAAGCTTGTTTGTCTCATTCCTTTCACCTGTGTTTATGTTTGTGTGTGTGTGTGTCAACAAGCAGAAGTGAAGGTGTTTTTCTTACGTCAGGACCGTCTGGCTCTTTGTAGGGCAGTTCCTCAAAAACCTCCAGTGTGGCCATACCCCTCATGTAACTGGATGGATTAGATTCGGATTCAAAACATGAGTTGAAATTTTCTTCACTTTCTTAACCTGTTTCCTGTGTTTTTTCTGAATTTCATTTCGGTTACCTCACACAGTTCTCCCTCATTGCTTTCACATCTGCACCTGTTGTTTTTCTCCCTTTTGTGTGTTTATTGTACCACCACAGCACTTCTCTGCATCAGTTTATGACTTATACTCATGCACATAACATCTAAAGTCAAGCTGTGCTGGCTTGGATCCCAAATATTTTTGGCTGATAAATTTTTAAAATTTTTAAACTTCCTCTCTTGTTTCCTTACCTCAGGTTTGTGACTGCAAGTGGATTTTCTTTGAAGGTCTCACCATGACCAGGTCCTTCTGTCATGAAAGATCCCAGAGGAATATAATCCTTCCCATCCTGTACAAGAGAAGGAAAAGACTATTTGTGCCTTTTTCTATTTTTTTTCTTATCCATAGGGAAGGAAAACTTAAATAATGTAATAAATAATAAATAAATCATAATCCTAAAGAGATTTGATGTATTTAAAGATCCTGACCTGCTGAACCCTCGCTTGCAGCAGGTCTCCCAGGGTCTCCACCAGGTTGGTGAAGGTGGGTCGGTCTGAGGGATTGGCCTCCCAGCATGCCAGCATCGTGCTGTAACTGCACACACAGGCATGCAGGTGTAATGTCTCATTTTTTAGTCACAATGCAAAATTAGAGGACATGATATAAAGGTAGTTCATTATCCACCCACATCTCAGGTGTGCTGTACTCAGGTGCTCGCATCCTTGTTCCCGCCTTCAGCCTGTGGCAGAACTCTTCATCTATGTGAAGACCAGGGTACGGGGAAGCTCCTGTGGGACAAGCACACATGTCACTACATCAGTATGAGAACAGTCCAAAAATTCAATCAACATCTTTCAAATATGGTTTTAGATTCCTAAGACCGTATTATTTGTTGCAGGGCTTTTGTTTTGGAGAGTGTTGCTGTATTTTGTCAACTTCCTGTTTATGTTTTAAATGCTAGCATGGCGATAGGGCCTCTCACCCAAAGAGAAGATCTCCCACAGCAGGATGCCGTAGGCCCACACATCACTCTGGGTGGTGAACACCTTGTCAAAGATGGACTCTGGAGACATCCACTTGAGAGGGAGGCGGGCCTGTCAGCCAATCAAATCACAGGAGCAGAGTTACAAAAGACAGCTTATGAGGACACATTAAGCGTGTGGCTGGTCGTTAGGGGAAAAATGTTGCGAGTCGTTTGTTGCTCAACATTTCCAAAACATAAGTAACAGCAACAGTTACAGGATGCATTATTCTCTCCATTGCTATTAAAATTAAACTAACTATGTGGTTTAATGTTTCAGTTATGGTATATTAAGGCTTATTTGGTTTATTTTATTTTATATGATGTGTAATTAGCACATTTCAACCACATGAAAACTACAAATTTTGAGACTACTGATTTTATAGATTCCAAAATACTAAATATTATATAAAATAAATGTTAAATTGTATGTAATTTGACAAATCATGTCAAAATGCCTTTTTTCCTGTTAGTTTTAAAACAGTGCTACCATCAGAGCTACTGGTTGATGCTCCAAGAGCTCTTAACATTTTGTTTTCAGCGGTGACCTTTATATGGATGTTGTCAGTCATATTGAAAAATCTTTAACTTTATTTTTCAGACACTGAGACCAGACTGCTTGCGTGTACTCACATCTCCCTTGCGGACGTAGTCGGGGTCTTTGTAGATGTCTCTGGCCAGGCCGAAGTCACAGATCTTGACCACTTTATTGTCAGAAAGCAAAATGTTCCTGGCTGCCAGGTCTCGGTGAATACACTGAGAGCAAAAATCATGACATTTATAAAAAATGCATATATCTGCATCCACATACACACAAGCAGTTGAAGTATCAGACCTTGCGAGAGGCTAGAAACTCCATCCCTCGTGCCACCTGGAAGCTGAAGGAGATGAGATCCTCCAGGAATAAAGGAGAGCTGGAGGCACATTTGGGATCTAGAGTAAAGGAAGAGAGGAGGCACAGGAATGCAATAAAGCAGCTTTTTACACGCAAACATGTGTATTCAGTATGTTTAACGAGCTCCTGTCTTACCGAGATGTTTCTGTTTTTCGAGTCTCTCATCAAACTCTGTTCTAATGTTGCTCGGGCTGCCTGACACTCCAACCTTCCCTCCAGCAGACTGAGATGGGAAGAAATCAGTTTATAGTTATTAAATATTGCATGATAGAAAGTGAAGATAAGGACAGGTAAAGGTTAGGAGGGACTCAAACTGTTGACCGCCCTTATAGGTCCTCTGACATTTGTTTCCACAAACATGTTTTGATCCGTGAAAATGACCTGTGAGGCCACAGTTTTTACTTCTGTCTAAACCTGTTAAGAAATTAAGGAAGTAAACGTCCTGCAAGAGAACAGATAACACCTTCGGATCTCAAACGGATTGCAGAAGTGAGTTTTTGAGTGTGTGATTTTGCAACTGTTTGTTTTTTCTATAAACTGTAAAGAGAAGCTGAAGTGTGGAGAAAAGGGCCATGTGTGAAATGTGTTTGTTTGCCATTTGTTATATGAAATTCAAATATCATGGCACCATCTTTAAATGTGCAAGTAAACTCACTGTGTCTAGCACAAACAGCTCTCTCTTGCCCTTCAGGAAAGTAGAGAGGTTTCCGAAGCGACAGTACTCGACAATGACCATGAGCGGTCCTGCAACAAAAAAAAAGTCATTATAAGCGAGTATGAGTGCACAAAAACACATATACAGGCTTGTGCATACATGAACAGGCATATTTTGGAAGCTCACACACACACCTCCTGGCTTTGTGCAGGCTCCCAGTAGATTCACTACATTCAGATGATGTCCAATGTGGTTGAGGATCTTAAGCTCAGTCATCAGGGCTTTATGTTCGCTGACTGTAGCTCCCTCTGGTGGACAAACAGCAGAAAAAAAATGTTAAAAAGAGGCACTGATGTTGAATTGTAGTTTATTTTTCTCAGAATGAAAAGGGAATGATTTTATACCTTTAAGCATCTTAACAGCCACAGTGCTGCAGCTGGTGGCGCTGTCGATACCAAACGCAGACGCCTGCATCACCTTCCCAAAGGCTCCACGGCCCAGAGGTTTCCCTGATGGAGGGAGAGAGAGGGAGAGAGAATGTGACCGAGGCTGACAGGAGAAAAAGGGAGGTGTGCTTTTGTGTCTAATTGAGCAATTTTATTAATTACTATTATCATCCATCCCGGACATGAGACGCAGATAAGAGAAGATCAACAGTCCATCTACTGGAATCCCACCCTGATGATAGTCATTAGTTCCAGTCAACACAGTTTACACACCCCTGCTAGAGTTGATTAGCTCCTCACAGACAACACAGACACAAAGTCTGATTAATGGAATGAGCGTCACTCCCAATAATACACTGATAAGACCTATGAGAAAGTCCTCGTATCTGTTCTGTGATCTTAAATACCTTCCCTCTCTCCCATCGTTAGCATCACAGCCCCAAAATCATTCACAGCTGAAGTCAAACTTTATAAAAACATCTATTTCTGTATCTTTTTTTTTCAAAAATTTTTTTAAAAAAACGTACCTAATTGGAGCCGTTCCCGAGGAAACTCCCATTGGTTGGGGTCGTATTGCAGTCTCTCACACTGCTCCTCTACCCCCCCCTCTCCCGTGTCCAGAATGATTGACAGGTATTCTGGTTTGGTGTTTGAGTTGCTGGACTTTATTTGGTAAAAAGGAAGAAAAGTATTTAAAGTTAAAACAAGTTCTGTGCTTCAAAAAAGAAGAAGAGCAAACATGCAAGTGAAACAAATGTAGAATGCTACTGATGTTTAAAAGTGGAGGCTGTTCTGGGTCATTTCTTTAGAAAGTGAAATATCAGATTATTCTGTAGTTTCTGGTGTTTTGTAGAGAGTTTTGAGAGGTAACTGTTTTGAAAATGCATTCAGTTCCAATATCTAAGATCTGAAATCATGGAGGCAAAATGCATTTTAATTTAAATCTTTTCTTCTTCTTTTTTAAAATCAAACCTGGGGTAAAATTGATCATCAAATACGGATTTAAAAAAATATACATGTACATCTTTACAACCATTTGTATTAAAAATGAAGACATGAGCTGATAGGTGCTTGTCAGACGCTAAACTGTATGAGCTATAAGTATTTTATCAATTGTGAATTATTGTAATCATTTACATTTATGATATCTATTTATTTCATTATTATTGATACATGTTACGGCTTATGTTAAACATGTAACAAAAGCCAAACCTCAGGGTGATCTAACATCAGTCTAATCGAATTTAATCTGTTTAATATCCAAAAAAAGGGTTGTTTTATGGCAGCATGTAAGATGAAAGGGAAAGGAAATGTTTGATCTGTGAAAAAAAAAATCTAACTCTAAAAAGTTGATGAAAAAAGTGACTGCACTGATGTAAAGTGTGCGATTATAATATATCTTTCGTACTGTGGCTAAAAGTCGCAAAGCTCACAAACTGTGTCTTTGAACTGCGACTGCCAAGGAATAAAACCTCAGCAACCACACGTTCACACCACAACAAACGAACAAATGCTCATTAACTTTCAGTGACTTGGTAATGATGACTCAGGTTAAAACAGGGGAGGAGGTCAGAGGAAGCGCTGAAACATTTGTGCTGAACGGAAATCTTGTATATCCGATCGCTTACACAATCAGAAAGGTGGAATTATACAGTGATTTTTAAAGAGTTTAAAGAGCTAAAAGAAACAGAAATATATTCACAAAAGTAGATATAGAACTTTCAATATTTCATGTACATTTTCTTCATTATTCCACACCTCTCACCTGTTTCAGTTTGCGTATGAAGAGTGTGAGCAGAAGCCAGAAGAGAGTGGCCACCACACAGGTACAGGTGAGGGTGGGAATTTCCAGAAAGGAGCCCTCTGAGGCACCTGCACACACACACACACACACACACACACACACACACGCTTAATCAGCTTTAATTTTTGCATTAAGTGACTTATACTTATAACACACAAGTAGCTTTGGAATAAACTTTAAATAATAATATACTTTAAATATTACTTTTTTGATGCTGAAACATTTTAATCGGTAAATTGTGGTAGTTAAAAAATGTGACTTAAAGATTATTCCAAAATGTAACTCTGACATTCAAATATAATCATTTCATTTTATTTAAAATGGAAAGAATCTGAGACAAATTGCAGATAAATCATTGAACGGCGGACTACAGGCAAGAAGCAAGCAGCTAATTTATTGTATTTTTAAGATGAAAATGTACCACAATCTCAAGTTTCCTTAAATGACTGACTTCCTGAACAAAATATCACTCTGCCTGCCATTTTTAGATTTGAATTCTAATTAGGGATCCTTAATATTTAAAGACCATTTTATCTCACAAAAAAGCATTGACAGCAGTTTATACTGTAATTAGTTCAAATGATTTTTTCTTACTAGATCTGGTGGACCACATCTATTCTTAAGGTGGTTTAGCCTAATAATCCTGCCATGGACACTACAATTCATCATCTGTAGAACTCAAGTTTATTCATTCTCTCTTTTTTTAATGTGGAGAAGTAAAAAAATGTGTGGTTCATGGCAGAGTTGAGCTGGGACGCAGGCTGAGCCCTTACACAGGAAATAAAAATGGGAGACAGTTTCCTTCCTCATTGATCAGAACACCAACGTGCCACTCCTCTCTCCAGACTCGGATTGGGGAAGTGCATCCTCCATCTCAGCCAAGGATCAGTGCTAAAACTGGGGTGTGTAACAAAACCACATGGGACCTCCCTTCTCTGCCACCCCCGGACTTATGAGTGAGTGTGTGTGTATGCATGTGTGGGTGTGTGAATGAGCAAAACTGAACAAAAGGCTGATTGTGTCCCACATCTGGATTATCTTAAGACCTCTTTGATTAATGTTTACTGAGAAGATGATAAACAGATGTATCATAAATAGATGTAACACAAAACGCCTCCTTTTATAAATACTACAGTCATAAAGATAAAGATACACACTGTACTACATGTCTATACATCCAGACTAGACATCTATTTACAGAACTGGGAACAATGGACATTCAGACATCTCCATGTATAGAAGAGTCCTATCTTTAAAAAGAAGTAAATACAGCCAATCAAAGGCACAGATGCTTGAAAATACTACTTACCGTTGACCCATATATAGGCAGAGCTCTCAGCCGATCCCCTCTCATTGGTGGCCTGGCATGTATACAGACCCTGGTCCTCCCCTGTGATCCGATCAATATGGAGGGTCCCATCCTCTGGTGATATCACAATACCTGAAGACAGTGGTGGAAACTCTTAGACACCTGAGTTCAGCTGCAGTTTGCATGTATATGGTGTTTTTTTTTTTTTCACCTGATCCCTGAGACAGAGCTCGTTCATCCTTGTACCATGTGATGGTTGGGGTCGGGACGCCTTTAGAGGGGCAGCTGAGGCTCACTGAGCTGCTGGCGTTGACGGTACAATCTGTCAAATTACTGAGCAACACTGGAGGCTCCAAGACTGAAAGGAGAAACACACACAAGATAAAAATGATGAGAGCCTGTTAGTGTAATTTCTGAAATAAAAAAATTATGAGTAACTAAATTCTAAAAATTAAGTTAAGCACTATATTTACATACAATGCTGAGATAAGTATATGGCCAAGTTTATATTATGAGTCTGCCACATTTCAGAGGAAAATAATGTCATTTTTAAAACCTTTTACATTTAGTTCACATCTACAGTAACTTGAAAAAATTAAGAATTATCTAAAAATATCTAATCAGCTTTAAAAGCCAATACTTAAATAAACCACTGAAGAGTATATAAAATAGTTCAAACTAAACCATGTTCAACTAAAATCCTGTTCAGCCTTCAAAGTATATTTAATAGTAGTATTAAAGGTACTTTACTTTTGATGTTTTGAGCCTTCATTAACTATTTTTGGCCACCTGGAGTCAGTGGAAAAGTGCTGTAAACAGGACAATTGTGTATTTTCACCTATGAAATTGATCAAACTAACATGTTAGCAAACTGTTGTCTATTTAAATCTTCAGCAGACACAAAAGCAACATTACCATTTACTGTTTTTGGAGCCATTTTCTAAAAACTTAGAGAATTTAAGTCCAGTATTCACTCTCTGTTTAGCTCTGATTTTGGTCTCTACCATGTGAGAAAAAACTCCAGCTTTTTTTTAGCCACTGAGTCATTCACTGGAGCTTGGCAGACGAACAGTGAGATTTTGAAGTTTTTTATGTTTCATATAAAAATGTACAGTAGAGCCTCTTTAATGACATTTTCTGTTGTCTACTTAAATTCAAGAAAAGAATCTGAAAATTTCTTCCACTACTGCAGAGGTCAGTGTTTATATTTGTCTCAGCACAGTTGTGTCTATTTATAGACTAAAACTGATTTGTGGAGAAGTGAAACCAGTGCTATTTTTTCCCACAATTTTTTGGACTGGTGCCACTCTTGGACAATAATTGTGGTAGTAACACATTTTTTCCAGAAGAGTAGTCTTGGTTTCAGCCTGTGAGTCAGTTTTCATCTGTAATCTCTTAGGTCACTTACCCTGAAATACTTTGGAAAACGAACCCATTTCCAAAAAGCAATAAAAAACGTGGTATTTCATCATGTGGGTGCCTATTGGCTCATGATTGTGCAATTAATTTAATATAGTTTTTCAGTTTCCTTCTCATGCACTATAATTACATCACAATGCTTACTCACTATAATTGGACCAGATGTGTCCTTGCTCCCTGAATCTCTCAAACTCTATATTTTAATTTTTGCCTCCATTTACCCACTTTTTTCTCTCTTTTTTTGTTCCCCTGTTTCTCTCTTTTTGGTCACCCTGTCTCTCTAGCAATTCCCTCATGGGGGTCCCGAGGGAGGAAGTTGACGTGTTGAGCCCTGATTGTATAGAGAACAGCAGTAAAAGACATGAAGAAAAGTCACTTAACCAAGGCGACTGATTATTGTTTCCCCTATCTTCCTCCTGGACAACAATTGATGATTGTCTGCGGGGGCTGGGGCCTGACAGTGTCTGATTGGCTGATTGTTCCACTGGCCCTGTGTGGGGGCCTGTAAATGTGGCATTGTGGGAAGTGCCATTGTGTGCTCTTCCTCCAGACAAGAGCTCATTCCCACGTGAAAGAGGTGCTGAGCTGGAGTGCAAGAGCAAAGGCAGGGTGGGGCCCCAGGAAGTCCAGGGGACCCAATTCCCAAGCAGAGAAACTCTATGAGAGAGCATGGATGTTTGTTTGTTTGCATGCATGTGCAACACATGTGCACATGCATGCAAACAATATGCATAGAAAACATTGTAACACTGTTAGTTTTTAATAGATATGGAGCTCAACTTAAATGTGTATTAATAAAGCTACAAATTAAACATATTTTGGGTGCTGAGTCAATAAATATTCCCTAATAACCTCTAATATTTCATCCAACAAGGATGTTTTTAATTCTCACACACTATGATTTGTATGGAAGCAAAAAAAGGCTAAACTGATTTGAACTCATAAGCCACTAAATGTGAAATTTAACACTAAAGGTTTAAATTTCAGGAAAAGTTTCTAGTGCTGAAGTGATGAAATGTTCTCCTTTGACAAATATTTATCTATTTTCACGTGGTATGAATTCCTCAATAACCATCATGAAGAAAAAAAATGAAGTCCCTCAAATTAAATTGGCATGATTCAAAACTTCTGATTGAAAATAAAATTTAGTTGCTAAAATTGCTAAAAATCAAGATGATTTTACACTTGAACACCAAGCCTGCCAAAAAAGGGCCGACATCTGTACTATAAGGTTATTCTCAGTCAGTCAAACGATCAGAGAAAATACAGTCCAGATAAGTTACTGAAAAAAAGAACACAATTTCTGATTTAAAAAAAAATTAAACTGCAAGTTGAAATGTGTAAATATTTCAAATCATAAATTAAATAAGAGAGATGAAGGAATTAAAATATTTAAATTTTAACATGAAGTGTTTATAAGTGGCAAAAATTTTATGGCCCTTTTATGTTTCCATACTTTTGTGCCACCTTTTTTATTTGCTCTATTATTTTTCTATTTGCGGCTTGTATTTGATGCTATTATGTCTATTTAGTATTTTTAATTCAATGATTTTTTGATGTACTTTGTAATTTTTGTTTTAAAATGTGCTTTATCAATAATTTGTATTATTTTTTGTTGTTGCATAATAAAAAACAAAAAAAAAAAAGAAAAAGCAAACATTGGGTACAGACACCAAAATAAAATAAATATATCCAAAAAATGCTTCATGTAATAATCATGAGAAGATTAAAGAAAAAATAATTGATTTGTGTCAAATAAATTGTCCCCAAAAAATGCACGATATTAATCAAAGATCATTAATTTTTGACCACTCACTTGTGACCACCACATGTGTGTCCAGGTGTGTCTCCTGTCTGGTGATGAGGTGGCAGGCGGAGCATCTGTAGGCCCCTGAGTCACTGGCTGTCAGGTTGCTTAGCAACAGGACCAGAGAGTTGGAAAACTCCCCTGATGTGATTTGCTGACTCCTCGGGATGAGGCTGGGCAAATGGGCGTCCTCTGTGTCATTCACTTTTTGCCATGACAACGCTGTGTACAGGTACTTATTGGCTACACAGGTGAGATAGAGGTCTCCACCCTCTCTGGGCTCCTCCCTCTGGCTCACACTGAAGCCTTCTGGCACGTCTGAGGGATACAGAGATGGAAACAACAAAACATAAATCTTTACTGATTTACTATAAATAAGCCATCTCAGTTTCTCGACACGCGAATGTGAATCCTGTCAGGTGAGCTTATTTGACCGATCCTCCATTTTTTGTAACCTTTGAAGGCAATGTTGAATGGCTATTGTGGGTTAAAGCAGCGAGTGGAATACAGTGAAAAGGCTTTTTATTTACTTTAGCCATTTGAAACTTCCCGTGGAAACGGCTCGAGAGTTTCCTGACGGCAGATAGTGTTTATCTTTCCCAAACACCCCAAGGCCTCCCGAAATAAAGCGGACCTGCCAGTCCAAGGAAGTGCGCTGTACAGGGAAGTGAAACGATAAGAGCCCCTGGTTCCTGTTTCGCTCTTGCACATACACTAATAGCTCGGCACAGTCTGGCGCACGGACACATACACACTCATGCACATACTCAAAGACAAATAGAAATAAAATAACCCTAACCTGTATTCCAAGTAAGAAATCTAACCTCGGATCACAAACAATATTACAGTAAGTACCCAAAGCTATGTGTGCTACAGTCTTCTGCCAAGTATTGTTTTATCTGATTATCTCCATGGAAATGCTTAAACCTGTAACCATATACAACAAGTAATATGATATTGTGAAAACAGCCTTTAATGAATGTCATTTTTTTAATGTAAAAAGTTACATTTCATCACCATAAAGCAAATCTGCTCCTTTTAACCATTAGTTTCTTTTACATTATTAGTAATTTTGGTGGCATGACATTTTATTTTAGTAGAACTGCCTTCAACAGAGAATATGGAAAAAAACAGGAATATGTTAAATCCTCTAAATGCTGAAAAGTTCAGTTGAGCAAAGAATTAAAAGTCTGTGCATGAGTGAGTGCTGTGTAAAAGATAGGGGGATTGATAAAGTGATGTCCTGAGGAAGAGGAAGATAAGCTTTCATCGCATGTACGTGCATCACAACTTGTTGAACGACTATGCGGAAAGTTTGAATTTAATAACTTTTGTGGTATTTCTGTTTTGGGTAATCAAAAACTGCAAGTCAGCACTGTCTGAGAATATGGACACCACTGATCATCATACTGTCATCTCTCTCTGCAGTGTCTGAATTTAGCATCACACTTTTTCATGGATGCTGTGAGAAGAGGCTCTCTTCCTAGTTACAGTATGTCTGCATGGGCCTCCTTTGATGAGCCCTTGAGACAGAGGTAGTGGGTGACAACAATAAAACCAATATTGACCATTTTCTCAGACTTTGCTGACTTGCACATTTCAAACATCAACAAAGAGAAAAACCACAACAGGAAAAAACTGAAAACTTTATGAATTCTTATTTAAGGAGTTGAACTGCATATGCATGAATTGAAAGCTGAATGGCTCCTCTCCTCCCACTTAAAACCGGGAACTTATCAGTCATCATCACAGGTTACAGGATGAATGATAAATGTCACAATAATGAATCTCATGTTCAACAGGCCAGTCACTTTCCGGTTTTAATATGACACAAAAATGGGCAGTTCTGGCTTATGTATTTAGGGAAGACATCCTATCATTAAGTTTCAGGTTTCAAGTGGAAAAAAAAAAATGAACTGCACAATTTTTATTGAGTAAATCTCTAAAGCCAGTAATCCGGAAAAAAAGGAACTGAGAAATTTAGATAACTTACTATTAGTTCAAAAATTATTTGCCAAGTCATGCTGACAAAACATTAGGCGAATCACCTGAAACAGGCTTATCAGAATGAACAAGAAGACATGAGTAAAGCGATCAGACGACAGTGACGGGTTATTTAAAGACAGAAACTAGTCATCTAAAGTAAGACATGTCAAGGGAGTGAGAGGGAGGAGGGGAAGGATTGCAAGCAAAGTTAAAATAGATACTTCTATGCAATGTTTTATTAAAGCTTATAAAAAAATTCCCACATGTTGGCAAGAACAAAAAACCCCAATGAGTTGTATATCCGCAGAGAGGAGTCATCTTTTTAAGGATCACCTGAAACGTAGAAGTGAATGTCTAGCTGGTCTGTGCCTGCAGAGTTGGAGGCGATGCAGCGATACACTCCAGACACCAAAGCCTCCGCCACAGTCAGGACCCCCACCGTCTACAGGAAGCAAAAACATCCACATGAACAAACCAGCACTTGGCACATTATGAAAAAACAAGCACGCACACTTGTTCATGTGTGTGTGGGTGTGTGTGTGTAAGGTTGGAAGGGTCAGGCTCGTTACCTCTGCCACTGATGGCAGGAATCATATTTTCCATGAGCCCACTGAGCAGACAATAGGGGTCTCTGAGCCAGACCTCCTGCCCACTTCCACTCCAGCGGGCAGCCCAACATGCACACCATCGATAAGTATTAATATGCTATGGGTGTGCGTCTGTGAATGTGTGTGATTTTGTGTGTGTGTGTGTGAGTGAGTGAGAAGTGAGCAAAGAGTGGAAGTGAGCAGGAAATGAGATGATCTGCACAATGAAATTTCCCTTTATTCCAAGAGTTGTAGGATATGATTCATCCTCTACACAGATTGGTGCATTTTTTTTACTCAATTTTCCTCCAAGAATATGTTAATAAATGCAATAAAAAAATCTTTTTTTCTGAAAGAAAACAATATCAGGATGCCACAAAGAATCCTGTTTCTAGGGCAGCATGACTCCTCTGTCCGTCACTGTGCGTATTTTAGTGCTTAACCTACCTTTTTCTTTCCCTGAAGCACTTCCTGTCTGTGCGTAACACTCAGGATGTAGTTGCTTGTGGACGTAGCAGGGATTCTGTCTGTCACAGGGCTCCATAGTGAGGAAGACGCTGGACACACACACCTTGAAAAGGGAGGAGGAGGAGGAGGAGAGGGACAGGGACTCAGCTGTGTTGACACAAGTCATTTTATGCTGCTTCCAGGTGTGTGTGTGTGTGTGTGGGTGGGTGTTTTTCCCAGCTGCACTCGGCAGGAGGAAGACCAGAACATCAGGGACAATGTTTGATCATTACTGCTTGATGTTATCTTCAGCCTAATTCACATAACCATCACCAAACCATTTTTATCAGTAGCATCACGTCCTCTTACCCAGTGCTGGTGGCTTACAATAGAGGATCGTTTTGGAATGCTATGTAATGCCGGATTGTTCATCTATGGAGGATGCAGAGGTGGTATTGTCATTCCGTGGATCAACTTCCTTCCATTCTTAACAAATCATCCCACATTTCCAGGACAAGAGTTCCTGTCCCTCTCAATGACTCTCACAAGTCTAAATCCATAGATTACACACAGGTGGAGCTATGGGAACCGGAGCTTATTCAAGCTGCTTTGTGGTTTATTTATGCACATCTCCTCATGATGAACATACAGGACAACATACCAGAGGTGGGGAGGGGTCTTAAAAAACACAAGGCTTGATCAATTAGTCTCAAAGATGAGGGACGGTTGTATTAGAGGAGAAAAAATAGGTCATAACAGTTTTCACAACAGCAGCCTGATAGCCTGGCAACAAGCAAGACTCCAGGAAGTAAAGTATCAGTATCGTTTACAGTTATATTAAAAAATTGTGAGCTTTGGAGGTCACCACCTGGTAGGAGGAGGGTTCATGCAGTTGTTGTGAGGGCCCATTATTCTGATTCCCTGTGCTTTCCCTTTTTTTCACTCTAATTCTGTAAAAACCTGACTCTGCTCTGCTCTGGCTGTGATTGGCTCTGATCCTGACTTTTTTTTCCAGCCCTAACCAGGTAACAAACCCAGCCAACTAGAGGGACACAGAGAGCTGCATGGATGATGTATTTTTGTAGGTTAACACAAGGCTAGCACTGCGCTAATTTCTTCAGCATAAAGCTAATTGGATTTTTCAATTGGCTTTTAGATCTATGCAGAATATAAACTTTGTGACAAACAAAAGTTTAGGATACTCATGTTTTGTTCTAGAATCAAGTTTTCACAGCTGAACACCTCCATTTAGACCTTTTTAGAATACATAAAAGCTTCAAAAATCATGAATAGTGTATTTACTGGCAGATTTTATGTTGTAGAACGAAATGGTGTAAGCTTGCGTTAATCACAGACATCAAATCAAGCATTGAACTAAAAACCCTGTTCAAAAAAATGATCGACTTCAAATCGAGGAAACCGGAATTTCAACAATGCTAACTCATCTCCGGGTTTTAGGATTCATTCCTGCAGCACTCTATTGTACAGGTTTCTTCGGAAATTTTTTGGACAAGTAAAGTTCTAAAGAAACTAGTTGTCGAAACAATGGACAGGTTTTTCTTTTCTTTTTTTTTTTGATACCTTTGGACAGAGTCAGGCTAGTTGTTTCCTCCTGATACCTGTCTTTATGGCAAGGTCCCAGTTTCAAGTAAGTCTCCAAACTATCTTAATATCTGGTTGACGAACATGGAGATAAGATCCATCCTTCTCTACTGTATCTCCCTGCAACTGAATCCCAAAATGTCTAACTATTCTATCATAGACTCTTTGTCTTGGCTGAAGATGAGCATTTTTTCGCTGCTCATTTTGGCTCTGCAACATCTATTTATTGTCAGGTAACGGATCTCATAATCTTAGCTGCATCGTTTGTTCATCAGCCACCATCCTCACTGTAAACTGTCATTTCCACTCTGTTCATTGATCCTATTTATGGACGTGTCGCTGCCCCTCTCTACCCTCCGTCTCTGTCTCTGTCTGTATCCTTGTCGTCATCATTTTCTGTCTGTCTTGAGCTCCTCCCTGAGGTTGGTTCCTCTCTGCTCCCTGATTGCTCTTCCTCTTGGCATCTAGTGCGCTACTGCACAAATGACCCACCCTGTGCATGACACCACAGGCATGACACACACACACACACACACACACACTCTCATCACACAGGCATAGATTGCACCAGCTCACACTCCCACGCTTCCCAGGAAAAGCTTGTCCACTCAAAGTTGCACTCACACTCACAAATATGATTAGTTGGATGGGTGTGTGGACATAAGAGTGGTTAGAAACAGAGAATGAACACGCATGCATACACACATACACACACACCACAGTCACATTCATACAACATGTGCCTGCCAACAGGGTGAGGAGCAGCTGCTTGGAAATATGAATGGACTGTTCAGTTGTGTATCAGTGGGGGTCATCACGTCTTATTTTTTTTTCCTGTCCTGTTTAACTGCCTAAAAATACATTTTTACCGCCGTCCCTGTCGGTTCCTGTCTCGAGCCCAAAATAACCACAAATCCATATAAACCAATACACAAATATAAGCAAAGTTTAATGCAAAAACACAAACGACTGATATAACACTTCAATACATCTTAACAGATTCATACAAAGTTGGCAAATATTGTCATTCATCATATGTAAGTTAGTTGTATAAAATTATTAAATATTAGATTCATATATTACTCATAGAACATCTGCATACAAGGAATGAATCACATTGGGAGACACCCGTAGAATGGGAGACACACACGCACACACATTAACACAAAATCTCTCCTTTTGCACACACATACACACACAGAGATGGACTTTACTAGAACACTTATGACACTCATCATCTTACAATGGCTTGTAGTATCGCATTTACATTTAGATTTTAACTAACTTTCAATACAAAGACAACAGGGCTGTTATACTGACATCATTTGACAAACAAGACATTTTGACATGGGATGACAGTGGACGACATAGGATGACATGATATGACAGAGGGCGGTCAGAGTCTCTGGTCTGCGGAGACTTCCTACATGGTAGGCGTCAGCTGACCATCAGTCTTTTTAATAGAGAACTGTAGGCATCCCATAATGAACAACACAAAGCTTGTCCTCTCTCCAGTTTTTCTCGTCCAAGGTGAGCACATTTGACCTTCTACCGGTGGCTAAAAATCGGAACAGAAACTCACAGCTTTTGTGGACGTCAGAATCAGATTAGGGCTTGGGTCGTGCACCCATTATAGTACCACTCTAGGACACAAAAAACAAGCAAAGCAGCTCCAGAAATGTGGCTGGTGGATGGATGGAATTGCACTTCTTCTGGCTCAAAATATCCGTGAAATGTAAAAAGCATTATACTACATGATGGCTGGGTGCAAGGGGAGGATTGAAATGAGGGAAATAAAGGAAATAAATAAATAATCAGTAAAGCAGGTGTCCTTATATCCTTAGTGATGTGGCTTTTTTTTCCTTCTAGTTTTCCTTCTAGTTTTCTGTCTCCTGGTCTTCACTGCTCAGCAGTGTTCCAAGTCACTCTTCTCACTTTCCACATCAGTTTAACAAGCACAGGATCATTACATAGGATCACTGGTAATGTCACTAAACGTTCTGGCTGCTGTGGAGGAGCACTGATGAGTGTGTGGAGGTGGCGGAGGAGGGGGGGAGGGAGTTGATGGGGAGCTGTTCTTCTGTAGAGGTGGAGGATGCTGGGCTGGGGTGGAGGGCAGAGCTGGTGAGGGAAGGGGTTGGAGAGGTATGAGTGTAGGGTAGCAGAGCCGGGGGAAGGGGTGTGTGGGAGGGTAGAGGGAGGTGGTGGTGGTGGTGGTGGGGATGTGGGGGGGCTCTCAAGAATAGATCAAGCTCTTGAGGAAGCGGACTGTGCCACGTTTGAAGACGAAGGGACAATCACGCTGCTGGGAAGCGTCTCGCGTCGGAGAGGAAGCCAAACAACGAGAGGAAAAGCGCTCTGATTTTCGCACAGGAAGCCCAGTGCGCCTCCTGCCCGGGCCAGATAAGAGCGCTGCAGTTCCCAGGGCCAGACTCAGGAGCGGGCCCAGGACCCAGGCGCGAGGCCCCCCATCAGCCTGGGCCAGCCTGGTCCGCTGTCCCTGGGCCTCCAGCGCGGCGTCAGGCTCGTGGTGCAGCCGGGCTGCAAAGAACAAGGGCCTAGTGAGGATCCAGCCAAAAACTGGTCTAGAAACACACTCAATACAGACACTGAAGCAGAACCAGAACAGAGCTTTACAAAGGACCACTGAAGAGGCCAAATGTAATCTGCTGGAACATTACTGTGCAATAATGCATCACTTGGTTCATCGAAATAAGTGTCAGCTTCAGTAAAAATCTTTTCTGTCTGCAAAAACCTTCATGCAAATTTAAATTATTTTCTGTTTTGCTACATATATGTATTTTCATGCCATATTGTTTGTCAATATTTAAAATAACTAAAACTTTTTTAAAATTTAAAATTTACACTTCACTCAAAATGAGTTCAAGTCTAATAGTCAGGCAGTAATTTGCCGAAATGATAATACAATAAGTGGGTTTTTTTGCAAATTTTCTTGCATGTGCAGATTGCATTTGACTCTTTTCATGATCAAAACAATCAGACATACTGTACCTCCACACTGTAATACATCAATGAGGTACAACAGAGGCAAAATTTCAAAAATAGCTCCACTTCAAAACCTAATATAAAGTCTGAGGTTGACACTTATGAAGGATCAAGAGTTTATTGAACTTCACACTTCGGTCTAACAATGAATTTCAGGAACTTTAACATCACCAGCTGTTCTAAAACATGTTCAAGTACATCGTGTAAAATACATTTGGCAGTGACGGACGAATGAAACCACACTGGAGGCACCTCGGCATGGCGCCATGTGCGAGTGCCGAGGTTAAGGGTCAAGTACACTGATGATGTCAGTGTGTCTCAGAGGGAGAATAGAGTATGGGCGGCTGCTGTGGTGCTCTCAGGTAATACTTAACCTTTCTGACTCGGTCATAAGCAACACAATAAGTGTCTGACCTCCAAGAATAACTCAATCAATGTTTCTGCCAAGTGCCTTCTCCAGCGCTCGTGTGTGTGCTCGTATGTGTGCAAGTCGACTAAATCACTGTCCCTCTGCATTGCTGGGTTGGGCCATTTCTCATGAGAACTTTATATATAGTGTGTGTGTCAGATATAAGAAAAAGCATCACAGGATGCGGTGTGCAATCACAATAATAAACAGGCCTCTCACCCTGCGTCCTGCACAGGAAATTCATTAAATCATAGCGTTTGATTTGGAAACCAACAAATCGTGACTGAGAGCACGGAACTGGCCTCTATTGAAGTGTGTTGTTTTTTTCTGCCCTTTCAAGTCTGAGATACACTGTGTACTGTGTCTGTGAATGTACCACACACACACACACACACACACACACACACACACACACACACACACACACACACACACACACACACACACACA
>JAQMCX010000032.1:7733154-7777826 GCA_029814765.1 Acanthurus leucopareius
ACACACACACACACACACACACACACACACACACACACATACACACACACACACACACACACACACACACACACACATACACACACTCACATACATACACACACTCATGCTATGCATTTACATGCACTTAAACAAACATGGAAAAAGACATATGGAAAGTGGGAGAACAAACGTATAGGAAAGGAGTTGCACAAGCAAACGAACATATAAACACAGACATGATGAAACACACACATATGTGGGTGCACACACACACACGTATATAAACACACACACACATTTTCACACATTCCCGCACATAAAAGGCCCCCAAAGGCATCTGTTCTGGTTACAGAGAGGAAACGCTGTCTGAACACATGCTGAAATAGACAAAACATGTCTCGTTTTTCAAAATCACACACACATACACACACATATACTGAAATAAAACAAACAAATTACAATAAAACTAGACATCTTTTTTTTGGACTAATGTGTTTGTAACATATACGCGTTAACAGTATTTTAGGCCTTTGCAGCCAAATTATGTATAAAATATACAAAGTTTAAAGTAATATTAAGTAGTAAACTCAAGCTAAACTATGCATACTGCAGTTTGTTATTTATTGTAATTGATCAAGGTGATTCAAATTTATTTACTGACTTTTCAAATCAACAGCAAATACAGACAGCTTAGTGCTGTATACCCATACATGTGTTTCTTTTATTTTGCCTGGTTTCAGTTTCTGTTTTGCAGTCTTAAATGGTGTCCTGCTTATTTTTTGCAGCAAGATTTATATTTGGAAACTGTGGTGCAGCTACTCTTGTAGGCTACTTACAGGCCTTTGGGTGGGCAGGGATGCCAGAGCCACTGGATGTGAGGAGGGGGGACCCCATGGGATGTGCAGTGCAGGGCTTGTCTGCTCCCCCTTGGCACTGTGCTCGGATCCACCGACGACACCGCTTTCTCTCCTATCTGAGGACTCACTGTCAGCCAAGAAATCCACACAAACACACACACATACAACAGCAAAGTTATGTCACTGAGAGGGTCCAACACAGAGCTAAAGGTGGTTGGTGGGTGGAGAATTTAACCAAAGTTTCTCACCATTGACCACAAGTGTGAGCGTGAGATTCTGATAGAGTCCATGTTCCTGGTTTCGTACCAGGATGGTGTACTTCCCAGCATCCTCTTCTGCTACATCCCGGATCACCAGGGAACTACCATCCATGTGATATCTGGAGCATTGCTCTGCTGCCACCATGCCATCCTTCAACCTGTTGGAGAAAAACAAGACACATGAGCAAAGTTTTATTTCTCTCCATCTCCATCAAAGAAATGGTCCTGAGAAAATTTGCCAGAGATTAAAATAGATTTAAAGATTTTATTTAGACATTTATTAAAGAGGGCAAACAAGGGGAATGAAAAACTAGATTTAAGTGATACAAACAAGGCTGTTGGGTGTGATTTCAAGAATTACCGGAACTCTTACCAGATGACTTTAGGGGCAGGGAACGCTCGTAGTTTGGGTGAAATGCGGTAAGATTTCTGCCCTGCCTGAGCCACCATCACAGATCCATGTCTGGGCTTCAGGCGAATAAATGGACGGTCTGAAATTGAGGGAACACATGCACACATTTTTTGTAAGATTAGGAAATTACCGTGGTGATATTTATCCATTACTCCCAACAGTGATTCAGTCTGTTAAAAAGATAAGTGGATGACACATGAATAAAACATTATCATGACACATGAAAATGTAAGTGAGCAATCTGATCATATGACTGCAGTGAGTAAGGACGCTCACCGTAGACTATAACAGTGGCTTTCCGTTGCCTGGTGTTTTCACCGCTGGTGACGCGGCATGTGTAGAGGCCTCGGTCTGAGCGTTGCAGCTTTGGGATGGTCAAGATGTTGTAGAACAGCATGTGCATTCTGTGTTTCAGAAGCCTTTTGGAGGTGGAGCCGGTGTTGTTAATCTGGCAGAGAGGCAGGCGGAGCCACAAAGTTAACATTTAATGCTGAGCATCCTCAGCATTTATTTAGAAAAGGTGTGAAAACAAGAACTGACAATTTTGAACACACAGCACAATATTGAATCTCCTCACTGAATTTATGACATTTAAAGTTAAAATGATCAGAGACATCATGCACAACATGTTTTTTTAACACTGAAGATGCTTGGTCGCATGTCATCAGAGTCCAGAAGGTAAATGCAACAAGGCCCTTTTACAATCCAAAGCCAAATGGTTTTTACAAACGGCTTCTGACTGAGCTTTATAACCTTATTAAAGTCCAGTTTGGAGGATTTAGGATAATTTTTGGGGGGAATATGGCAGAAATTATGTATAATATTCAGAGGTATGTTTTCATTTGTGTAAAATCACCTGAAAATAGCGGTTGTTTTGTTTTAAATGACCTTAAAATTAGCCGTTTATATCTACAGAGGGAGAGGGTCCTCTTCCACGCAGTCAGCCATGTTACACCATGTTTCTACTGTAGCTCAGAATGAACAAACCAAACTCTACCTGTGAGGATGGTCTTTGGCCTTTTTATCAGGTTCGCAAGCCTTCAAGTTGACTGGTGGAATATTTAGTTGGGTGCAATTTGCAACTGAACCACTAGATGCCACTAAATCTTACACACTAGACCTTTAAGTAATTATGACGGCATAGTTAAAATGATAACTTCCTTATAACAGGTTTGTTAGGTTAGGTTAGGTTAGGTTAGGTTAGGTTGTTGCAACCTAAAAATGTTGATGAGAAAACAACATTTGCATTTATGTGAATTTTTTTATATTGAAGGTTAAAAAACAAGATAACAAGACTTATATTTTTTCTTTAGATTGTGCACTTTTTGTAAGTTATTACAAATTCTTTTACTTGGAACAAATCTCTGCATTTTGGAGCTGTGAAAAAAATTATCAATTAAAAGCTTATAACATGCAGCTTTCGCTCTGATTATTCCTGAAAAAATCTTTTTTTTTTTTTTTTTGCTCAAAACAAATTTGAAAGTGTTTTTAAATCTGCTTTTAACATACCACCAATACCAGGGACTCTTACCAGCTTTTTAATCACTTTTCAGATCACACTGACCGCAGTGATACACTGTTGTACAAGTGTAACAGAATGAAAGTTCCCCGCTCAGTCTCTGTCAAAGGTCTTTTGTCATCTGAACCTGAGATTCTCTGCCCAACACAAAGTCTCCATAGACTTTAACACTGGTCTGACCTTTCCTGGGTAGTCCCAGGTGATGTTGACTCTGGTGTTCAGCTCCCCGGTGGCAGTGCAGTTCAAGACCAGTCTCTCTCCCTTCAGGGCTTCAACAGTTCCACTGGTGTTCAGAACCACGTCAATGATGTTACTCACTGTTACAAGAAAGAAATCAATAAAGTTAAGTCAGAGTGGACTAAGACACAAAAACATGAGTCACACTGTATCTAAAGGGAATAAATGTTCTGCTGACCTGGTCTGTGTATGAAGTATTTACGTGACATGTGTGTCACACCGTCAGTGGTTGTCTGACAGTAGAAGAGGCCGATGTAGTAGAAGGTGGGAGTTCGGATGGTGAAGCCTCGCTCGCTGTTCCAAATAATGTTCCTCTGGTCTGGACTCAGGCTGTGGTGGGGGTACTGTATGCGGAGGGAGGAGACAAAAACACACATCAAATTACTCACTTTAACAAATCATTGCAATCATTGCAGTGACTCACTTTGGTATCATAAACCATAAAAAAATTTGATTAAGACAAAACATGATCAGATTTCTTTTCTCTACGTCACTCAATGTATGAAGATACTTGTAGTGCTTTTGAAAGCAAGTTTTAGTTACAGCTCATTTCATTTATTAACTCTACCTGCATCTGCAGATTAAGACCATGTGATATGTCTGAGAGCTCCAGAAAAGCTGCTAAAAGGATATTTGAAACATGTCTGATTGAAGTTTAAATACTTGTTACAGCAAATGTTAAGCCCAAGTCAAGAGACAAGTTGAAATAAAAACTGTGTGTGTCAACCTCTAAATATTAATCACTAAAAATGAGTTAAAAAATGTTTATTATTTAATTTATTTCTGGAAATTATGGAGATGAAAGTCTTTTTTATGCATAGGTCAAGTGGTAAATATTCAAAGTATGGGGCCATGTAAGGCCTGTCTGTTGCTGTCTGTTGTTTTTTATGTTTTAACCAGGTCAAAACAAAGCATTTTTCAAAAATTCCAAGTCAAATCTTAAAAAAGTCCACAGCAAGTCTTAAAATCTACACTGCTGGGACTTTTCTTTTAAGTCTGACTCAAGCTTGAGTCTTAAGTGAGCAGCTCCGAATGAACCTGTAAAGAGTTTTTATTTCCTGTATTAGACCTTTTCTTTTTTTAAACAGATATTTTAACTTGTCAAACAGAAAATGCACAAGTGTTACTTAACATTAATAAAATATCAGTTTCATTTTTAAGTGTCCTAGAGAGCCACCAGCACAACACCAGAACACAGAAACTGAAGAAGTTAAATGGAATTTAGCCGTTGTTAATTAAAATTTTAACATATTTAAAAATAAACGACAACTCAGATATCAGGATAAAGTATAATTTTCTCAAATTTATCAATTATTAATACATTCGGATACTTTTCTTTTTTATAAGAGGGAGACTATTGTCTGCAGTTTGTTTTATAATCTTGTGCTTTAACTGAAGTCTTTCTATCATTTGTTCCATTTTCTGCTTGTTTGCATTTTGGTTTTTCATGGAAAGATCCATGTCAGGCTGGAGGAAAATAGCAGTTTGCTTCTGAAATCTGTGCAATTTTAAGGCATGAAAAACCTTTAGAAACTGTTTGAATATTAGTAGATATTAATAAATAAAAGTTGTCAAAAGGAGCCCATAATCAATGCTGCCTTTATTCTCACAATGTCAGGTATTTTTATTGTTTGCTATCGTGACACGGACACTTGTGTAACTCTGCAACCTTGTTGTTTTCTTGGAGGCTGCCTCAAGGAAATGTTTACTAGAGTTTCTGTGACACAGTGGAAGCCTCCCACCCACTCTCAAGGGAACAGGTGGACCTCCCCACCACCACCATCACACACATACACTCCCCTCCCACTCCTGCACCCCCAGTGAGAACTGGCTTATATCCCCCCTCCCAGAGAGAGGTGACCCTGTTAGACGCCACTAAGCTCCTCCTGCTTCTCTCTCAGCTCAAAAGACTGGATGCCCCCCCCTCAATTCACTGACGCACCGTCTGAGCGCCCTTAGTGCCCTCTTTGCCCTCTCGCCCCATCCTCTAACCTGCATGAAGAGCATGCAAAGGTGGAGGTGGTGGTGGAGAAACAGCGGCAGGAGCAAAGGAGTCATAAGAGTCAGGATATGAGAAACGTGACTCCAGTCCATCTCCTCGCATCCTGTTACTACAGGATATAGATATTTTGACCGGAAACCCAGGTCGACCCTGTCATCCCAGACCTCCTGGTCACTTTCACGGCGAGAGTGAGAGAGCAGAGCCTCCTGGGTATTGTTCCCGGTGACAAGGGTCATATTAGAGATTCAGGCAAAGCGCAAAATCCTTCCAGGAAAAAAACACTCCAGTGGCTGTGACAGTGATTGGATTCTTGGTTCAGAACGACCAGCGCAGGGTTAGAGGAGGAAGTGGGAGATGAAGGAAGAGGAGGAGAGCTATTTTTAGAATAATTACCTTAGTGGCTCCAGGCATTTGTCAGGAGATGAAAGCAGGACAAAAACACATGCGTGTTCATGTCCAGCTATGACTGTTTTAGGATCAGATTCATAAAGTGGAGAATTGGTGTGATGCAGGTTCTTGTTTGTCCTAATGAAGCTTTTGCACTTCCTGGATCCCAAATCCAGAGGATTTCATGTTCCTTTTTGCAGCTTACTCTTGTTTTTTAGCCTTTCTAGCAGGGTCACGCTATGAGTGGCAACACTGGTCTGCCACCATTTTTAGTCAAAACAAACAACTACTTGATCTATCGCCATAAAATTATGCTCAGATGTTTTCAGTCCACAGATGATGAATGTATCTCATCATCCCCTGACTTTTCCTCTCGCGCCACCAAGAGGATCACAATTCTCTTTTAGTTTGAGTGAAATGTCTCGACAACTATTAAATGGATCGTTATGAGAGATGGTGCAGGCATGCATGTTGACCTCAAGATTCATTTGCTATCTTTAGTTGTTGTGCCATCATCAAGTCAAAATTAAATTTGCACTTTGCTTAATCATGACATTCCAGCAAAACTGATGTCATTCTCATCAGACTCAGCTGCCAGCAGCATTATGTTTGCAGCTAACTTGGCTGTAGACTCTTTAGTGTTAAGACTTTTAGTAAAGTGATGATTTTCCATGTCAGACAAGCACTATTTAGCCTCTCAAGACAATTGTACAATGTGTCCTTTGGCTCTGGTTGATCTTCCTCAAGTTCAAAAAAAAGTGTGCCTTATAAAGAGGGTTGAGGAGTTTGAGGGACATGTACATTTAACAGCTAGGGTCTGATGAAGTCAGGAAATCATTTCTGCCGCTGTGCCACTGTTAACCATTCTATTGACTGCCCCTTTAATACACTTTTATTCTTTTAAAAAGTTTTTTGCATCTGACACACATAAAAAAAAACAGCCCAGTCCAGAGCCTTCTGTAAGTTTTACAACTACTCTATTGTAGTTACACCACAATGAGCTTCCTACAGTGACGCACAAGCTATCATATTAATGCTCAGCATTTGTGATTAAAGAGAAAGGACAGTACTTTGATCCGTCAGGGCCAACAGTAGCTGCCCCTGCTTCCTCCGCCAGGCAAAACCAGCTGTTTAAAGCATCAGCAGGGGGAAGTTGGCAGCCAGGATTCCTACTACAAGAGGTGGAGGGTGAGATGTGGGAAGTGGTGCTGGCTGGGGGCCAACTGGGCACTCCAGACCTCATGTCCTGTCTCCAGAGGTGGAGACGGTGCCAACAGGACGCCGTGGGCGCCGCTTGATCGGAAAGAGTCAGTAAAGAAAGGGGCATCCTTGACTGGAAGTTTTTTCTTGCAGATTGAAGCAGAACGACGAAGCTGCATTTCATTCACATGCGTTTAAAATCTATACGTACCGGGTGAAACATGCACTCAAGCAAAAACAGACACACATGAGGACAACGAGCACTCTAAATGCTCCTCTTTGCACTTAGTAACATTGTCCGCTCACTCCCCCCCCTCACTCAGCACTCCTGCACCGACACTCACAAACATATCCGCACACACTTTCACACATATCCGCAAATGAACACAAACAAACGGACACACACGCCATAGTGTAATGGCTGCCAAGATAAGAACAATGTGGCGAATGATCTGGAGTGGGAGAAACATCAGTGCAATGTGTGCATATGTGAGCCCTGATGGAAAAAAGTGGGACGAGTGATGATGTGCAGGGAATGTAAGTGCTGTGATTTGGCAGAGAAGGAAAAAGGTGACACGAGTGTGTTGATGCGTTTCTGTATGTCTGCACCCAAACATGAATTAAAACACGTCCAGATTGTCACTTCATTCATATTTTCTGCACTGACCTTGACCAGTGTGGTGGTGACATTAGGGTGGGTGACCCTGCAGGGGACGACCAGCGGCTGCTTCTCCCTCATGTACAACACATCTGGGCTCGTATCCGGATGTTCCACAAATGGCTGCTGGCTGTCTGAAACCCAAACACTGCGGTCAGGGACACACATGGTACAGATAATAAGCATGCAAAATGAAGGCATAAGCAAAGTCTTTTTCTTTTTCACATACTGATTTCACATAGATGAGAGTATGCAGTTTCAAAGATTAGTTCACCAAAATGATCATTTTGGTATGAAAAGTCAAAATATCATGAAAAATGCCCATCACAGCTTTTCAGAGCCCAAGCTCACATCTGCAATCGTCTTTTTTTGAAACTCAAACTTTTATATATGCAGCGATATAAAAGCGACAAAAAGAGCAAATCTTAATAAGCTGGATTTAAATTATTGCAAATAAATGTCCAAATTTATTAGTTGACTTATTGTTTCATCTTTATTCTTTTTGATATTTCTGCCTTGAAACAAGTTGAATGATATAATGTTTATGGTGTTTTTAAAATCTAACACGTTATCTCTTTCTAGAAATAATATCCTGAATATTCTCAATAATCCACTGACATTTCTTATCAGCTTTTCTAGGATTTCTTTCTAAGTTTTCACAAGGACACAGTTTCAGGAAAGTGATGCTGATGAGTAACTAAGGCAGGCAGGGACCTTGGCGTTTATGTAGCCTGAGAGGCAAAACCCAGGGTGAAAAATTCCCAAATCTCACCACTCACAACTGCTTGCTAAATTTAATCTGAGTTATAACAAAAGGTGACAATAATGAGTGTATTAACATTTTCATCAGCTCAGATTTCCTCTCACCCAGACTCTGGAGGACTGACTTCAGTATAAAACTCAATCTGAAACTAAAAGAAACTAAAATAAAACTTAGGAAGTCTTATTTTCTAAGAAATTTTGGGGGGGGGCACACACACGTCCTCCCATCCCCATCTGTAATCACTTGCCTTGACTGAGTGAGAAAATTTGTTTTTGGAATCATTTCCGCGAACTGACCCTTTAATTTCATGCACAAACAGAAAGGAAAGCAAACAATCACCTGCCTATATGCACAAACACACACACTTCCAAGTATCAATCTCAACAACAAACAAAAACAAACAGACACACACTCCTAAACATACACTGCCCTCCACACCCATTCATTGAATACCCATTCAGCAAATGACTGCCTGAAGTCAACAATAAACACACAGATTGTTTAGAAGTAATCAAACGGCCTCTCTGTGCTTTCTCCTCCCAGCTCGACTACTGTAACAGTCCTGTGCCATTGAAAAGTGTGGGTGTTGCTCACTGTATTGTTTGTTAGCGTAGGGTGTTATTCAAGGAAAGCAAATCTCTGAACATTCAAACAAAAGTACCCCAAGGACTAGTGGACTGAGGGCTTCCTTCTCTTGCTTTGATTCCTAATAGAGGACTCGGGGAGGGAGGCAACGTCTGAGCAGAGCTGCAGGCCAAGTTCGACGCTTAATGGACATGGTGACCTGAACGATTGATGGCCCCCCAGGGTCCTGTTGGACGAACAGTAGCGTGCCCTGTGACCCTGGCTTCCAGCCCAGCTCTGTGCCCGGTTCAGCCCAGCCCGGACAGCGTCACCCTCCAGGACAGGGAGGAGCCGCCTGGGCAGACATCGTGCCTCCTCTGCCCCTGGACACCACTGAGCCACTAGCCTTCATCTTATCCCTCTCACAGCTCCTCAAAAACACACATACACACACACACACACAGACTTACACACACCTCCCCGCCGCCACCTTGTAGAGACACAGCGACATCCCCTCCTTGCACACCCCCTTCGAGCCCTTCCCCTCCTTCCCCAAGCACAGGATGCTTCAAGCAAGGCTGAGCAGAGCAGATAAGGCTGATGCCCTGGGAAACTCTGCCCAGGCCTGAGCCTTTCAGCAGCTGGGCTATTCCTGGCCTCGAGGTAGCACGTAAACGAAAGTAAAAAAGGATTTATATATAGACAACAGGGAGGTAGGCCTGGGCTGAGAAAAGAGAGGCAGGGGAGGAGGGGGTTGGGTGAAACTGTGCCAGAGTCATCTAAAAGGATGTGTTGTTGGGACAAACAGTGTTTAGATATAATTGGCTCTCTGGCATTGGTCTGTATTTAGCACCAACCACATCCTGTTTAACCTGAGGATATAAACAAAAAGCATGAGGAGGTGAAGGAGTGTGGGCCTCCCAGTGAGTGCAAGGAGAGTACAACTTGAAAGAAAGGGAGTGTGAGCCTTAACCTTGGACCTCGGGAAGCAGTGTCTTACCTGTGATATATACGTAGACGGAGGTCTGTTTTTGGGCTCGGTGCCGGTATCTGCAGCGGAACGGGCCGGTGTGTTGGGTCTGGCTGCGGCTCACCGTTAAAAGGCTGCAGTAATGCTGGCTCGTCTTCCCACAGCGAGACTCCTCGACCCGCACCTGATCTCTGGCCAAACCTGGCGGGAACGCCCATGACAGCTCCCAGCGACCTCTGCAAAACAGGGGTTGAAAGTTTGCTTATAAAACGCTTTGCGATGTTGTACGTGCATCAACACTCAGCTTGCATCACATCATAGGAACTTTATGTAATTATGTAATGATTGTTTTACCACATTGAGTTGAGTTAGAGGAAGAGGGGTTGAAAGAAGGAAGCCTCTTCACTGTGCAAGAGTTGACATTTCACTAAGTGACCCAATGGAGATGCTATAAAGAGCTTTTTTTTAAAAAAACTCAAACTGCTCATATTTTGATTTCTTATTTGGATTTCGTGATATTTTCTGTGTTGAGTGTGGCTGAAGAGAATTAACAGAGTTAGAATTTGCCAAAGTCAGGTTTTCTGGCCTGAATCCGTCTACCTGAAACTCACCTGCAGCTGAGCTGTAGCATCTGGTTGGTGTCAAGGATCAGCTGCCTGGTTTTTACATCCAGAATCGGGACGCTGTACTTTCCCTTCTGATCTTTATCTGCAGAGATCAAGAGAGAGAATGAGAATGCAGAAGATGGCAGCATCCTAAATCTCCATCATTGATTAAGTGCATTAACTATAAGGTGAAAAGGCCTCAAGGTCAAGATCAGCTCGTAAAAAACTTCAGTTTACAGTATTTTTAGTGACATCTGGGCAGGATGTTTACTCTCTGAAATTAGGACTTCTATCCCTGATTTCTATTAAGGTGTAATTTTTCATTTATTAACCTTTGCAATCATGTTTGGTTCTAATCTTGTGAATGGGAGTCACCTTTGTGTGGATCTGTATCTACATGAGACCACCTTCAGAGGAAATCCTGAAAAGCAAAACACTCAGCAAGGAATAAATATTTTGGATGGTTCCTTTGAGCTCTGTTCATTACAAACCGGACTAAACCGCACTCTTGGCTCTCTGATTGCAGAACCGATCTTGGGTCCCAGCTCCACAGCACGTCCTCCATCCAGGCCAGGGAATCTGTGACCCTCCTCACATCTCCTCGCTCAGGCCACTTGACAACTCATGTGGAAATGCGTAAGCAGTGTCCCTCTTGTTTATCAAATAAAGGCATTTCTCCACTCCATCGCTGAGGTTTATTAATGACAGATAAAGACGACTGTCTGTCCGCCCTTCCTTCCTCCAACCAGCAGCGGAAACATCATTCATGGAAGTTCGTCCTTCACTTTGACCGCCTCTTACAGAGTGTATTACACACAGCTCAAGACACTCTTCACATCACAACTGTCTCACTGCTTTGCAGGTAGTTAAATCACTTCTATGGCAGAGTATGAGTTTGTCACTAAAGTCCATTAATACAGTTTATTGTCAGCATCATTGTTCCCAGTGGATGCCCCATTGAGCAGATCCAGCATTAGTCACTCTGCACTTCCTATACTATTTCCTTGGAATTTACAGAGTGTGAGCAGGCAAGAAACACACACATGTGCCAGTGTAAGGGAAGACAGGGGGAAGTTTGGGATGTCCTCCAGGCCCACTGGGGTTTTCCAACAAGCTGTGAAATAGGTTTTCCTGCCACTTTACCAAACTGATACAAAAAAAGTTTAGTAGTTTTACCCTAAAGGTCTCATTTCCAACCAAATTAAAGCTCCACCATGTGGGAGTGATTATTTCTTAAGCACGTTTCCACACTCACTCAAAAATTCTTCTGCTCTACACTCCTGACTTATCTGGAATTTTGGAAGAAATGTTTTATGTCTCAGTGTTGAGGGGAAAAAATACTATGGCTAATTAAAAGCGATAAAAGTGACAGAATGAAAGTTTACCACAAGACCTTTTTGTAATGACATACAGATGCCTGACTGCATCTAATTATATGAGTCTGAAGATAATGGAAATTATTCTTAGAAATCCACCAACAAATCCTCAATTTTCTGCAGTTTGATCTGACAATAAATAAGGCAAAAGCAGTGGTACAATAATAGCACTAACTTCACAGTATTCACACATTACTTCTGTATTTTCTATTGATGTGTTTTCTCAAAAAAGCATTTTAAAATAAATTAATATAATCGTTATTAAACCTTATCTAAATCTAAATCTGTACTAAATATTTTTACAATAACAATAATGATACTAGGATGTGTGCAAATGAAGATAAATATACTATATGTACAACTATGTGTATTTTACCTGACTGTGTAAACGTTGGTGCATGTTGTGGGCCTACAATACCGCTGTTTCCTCTCAACATCCAGTAATCCTGATAATACATTTAATTTACTCATTTTGGATTGTGTTAAACCATTTGTTGAATCAATCATTTTTACATTTTCCTGAAAATAAAAGCAAAACATTTTTTTTCTAAATTCAAATTGAGTATTTCTTAAAATCTGAACTATACATAACTAGGCCCTGCAGTAAGGCCTTAGTTGCCGATTAGGTTCATAAGCAGGAGATAGTGAGAGCTTGATCAGACACTTTTAGAAATAAGTTTTTTAAAAAACAGGCTAAGCGTTTTATTCAAATATAAATGAGACATTAATAAATAAATAAAGGCTCTAAACGTAAAACGTGTTAGTAACAGCATATTAAGACTTAATTAACAGAAGATCAAGCTCTTTTAACTGTCAAGGATCATATATTTTGACAAAGATAACGTAAAATATTAGACTATGGCCCACATCTGAAGTTTTTAACGTTCTTATAATTGCGCATTATTTTTTGTGCAGATTAAACATTATCGGGTTCTTTCTTTGCGCCTTCCAAGCGAACAATAACACCATCTGTGGAGCGCATAAAAGCAACCTGCCGACCGCAGTGGCAATGAGCAAAGATTAACCCTGGTTCCTGCTCACTGGATATTTTCCTTCAGTGGGTCATGACCCCTCGTTCATTTATATCAGAACTTTCATTTGGCAAACTCATCAGTCTCAGGAAACAACGCCCTGCGTGTGTCCATTCAACCGGGGCCAAGCGCACAAGGAGCCGGGCCACAGAGGTCCGAGGCATTATCCAAACAAATGTCCCGCAGGATAGCTCTTATCTCCCTCACTGCACTCCGTGCTATTAAACGTTTACACGCTCAACAGCCCCAAACCAAACGACCGCACCGACGACTTAATTGACCTATAAATGAGCAGCCGCACCACAGTGCGCCACAGTGCAGACGCACAATTGTGCATCTTTTGTTTCCTTCCAAAGAAAAGGCAGAATGGTGAGGAAAAGAATGTTCTGCCACGGAGATAGAAATTACTCCTCTTTAAAAGGCTTCAAGGTGTTTAGCGATCATTTCAGACCCTCTTGTTTATAGGAAATAATATTTAAAAGTAAAGTTGTGCGTAAAAGGCAATTTTCTATGGTTAAAAGTTTTTTTCCCTCTTAGTTCACAGCTGATAAAATGAACAAAAATCATACTATGCAATGGCGCTTAACAAGAATATTAATGAGCTACATGAGTTATTAAATATGTGAAAACAAGATCAAATAGGTAAAGCAGGTGCTCTGTTCGCTCCTCAGCGGCACTGAGCTTACAGCGGTGCATCTGTTACTCACCTCTGGCACGAACACCGTACAATCCACATAAGAGGCAGAGCAGGATAAGATTCATCATCTCTGTTGACTCCGGTGCAGTAAGCCGGTTTTAAATATTAAACATGAAATAAGTTTTTATTCCTGCTCGTTGTTTCGCTCCAGACTTCACACGGCGCTGCGCACTTGTCTGTGGCGCTCAGGCGCTGACGGTCAGTAAATACAGATGGTGAGTTTCCTGAGAAGAGCTGCGGGAGATCACGCAACAGGACACCGCGCTTGAACTCCAGTGCAACTTTTTCCCATCGTTTTGGATAGTGGCGCGGATTTATACAGTTCCCACAGTGCGGCCACCGGATAGCGGACTTCCGTGACGTCTATTGACACACCCCGGACGCGTAACCGCAGCGATGACCAGTGAGGTGTTAATTAATGTACAATGTAGAGTCCAAATCGGGTTTCTAAAACAGACTTTTAGACATAAATACTTATAAAATCTTCCTTTTCTAACACGTTCTGCAATTTTTTGCTATTTTATTTTCAGAACATGATTGAACGACGCACCGCTGGATGTAGAGGAGGATTCACGCGTGCCAGCTCTGTGCTTCAATCTTGTGTGTGCTCTGGATTGGTACACGAGATGATCAGCACGTAGGCACGTAGGGTAACGGGGTGGTGTCCTGATCAACAACTTGAGAGGGTAACACTGCGCTCCTTGCAAGAGCATGTCACACATTCCACAACCAGAAAAAAAATGATCTCATCACTTAAAGGGAGTTTATCTCGCTTTAAAGTCGGCTTCTGGTCCTCACTGTCCTACATAACATCCACTTTTTATTTAATAGAAACAAGTAGGTCGATAGACTCCAAACTAATCCAAACTGCACTGTTTAGGCAAACGCACAGATTGCAATTTATGAAGTTGAGTTTTTCCATCTAAAAAAAATTGCTGGGAAGAGCCCGGCCTGCTGCATGGGAAATGATGTCTTTAATATAAAGGCATATAACCTGATATTAATAAAAATGGCGAAAACAGCATGCTTTTAATTCTTAGGGTGTAAGGTGCATCATTCCCTAAGGACCTAAAACCAACAATAGTGCAGACTGGCCACTGGGTGGTATTGTGAGCTGAATGAGGGGGAGAATCATTATGTTTCCTAACAACAGCATCAACTGTATCCAAGTTTAAAGGCTGAGCTGTGATCAAGGTGTTCAGGTAGGACATAGACAAGAGGAATCACGGAGATAAATTAAGTTATAGTAAAAGTTAAATGCAAAATATATATTCTCACCTCCTATTGAGGGATTATTCACTTCTCTACAATTACTGAATGTACTGAACATAAAGCTCAAACTCATAAACTCATGATATACAAACACACATGCACATTCAGTATCATAGCACTCTTAAACACTTACAGCAAGTCATAAACACATATTTTCATACAGTACATGGACAAATGTAGTCAATAACAAAAATATATGGTTACATACTTGTGGGAGAGAACTCTTTCCACATTTAATAAAACTGATGGGATATTTGATGTCAGCACTTACATGGTCACTATCTCTGCAGTGAACAATGTGGCTGTGACAGGAAAGAGAGGGAGGTTAGACCCATTTAGAGAATAGGAAATGGTTACAAATTCTTTGGCCAACCATCTGTTCTGAAGTCAGATATCTACATATTAAAGCAGGCAGCAACCTGTGCATCAGACTGAGGAGGCTCAAATGAACTATTGCTCTGCTAAAACTGTGCAGTCAAACAGATGTGGATGGAGCAATAGCAACTAGTCACTTTGCTTATTTTGTAGTTTTCATTTAGATTTATTTTCCTCTGAAAATAAATTTTCTCTTTTTTTGCTGCGAGAGGAAACAGTCCACAGTTTACAATGACTGAGATCTCCTGGTGGCAAGTCTGACTGAGCTGTGCTTTAGATTACACACTAAAGAGGAAAAAATACCGAGAAAACAGAAATAAGATGATGACAAAGCACAGGAGTCATGCTAAGTCATAAAAATGTTTGCATGGAAAGTGGTTTTTTTAATAACTTGCTTTTTAGAACAATTTCCCAGATGTTTTTCTTATAGATTCCATTTTTCAAAAACAAATGTTAATATATGGTTTCTCAAATGCCGCATGGTTCTTTGTTTTGGAAGTAACAACATTTCTTTGTACTACATTTCCTTTTAAATACAGCTTTTTGCAGGATGAATAGCAATAAGTAACTATTTGTAACTATGGAAGATTAATAACTGTTATATGATGGTGAAACAAAGTCAACTTTCAGTACTATTCATACATTCATACTTAATATCAATCTAATAGGAAGATAAAACTCTGTAGACATAAAACTGTCTCAGGGGATGACGGCAAATTTAGGAAGCAGTTCTCACTTCTTTCATAACGTCCTCTTTCCACTGAATAACCGAGGAAGGAAGACTCACGTTTTCACCTTTCATTTTTTATTTCAGGCCATTCTTTTCTTCTCTTTTTTTTCTATTTGATCCTCCTGCCCGACCATGAGTCTGAATGAAAAATATAACATCAAAAATAAAATTCTCAAAATAAAAATCTGCTTCCTTTTAACTGGCTAACGTACTAGTTACTAAGAAAACTTTGGAAAAATGGACATTTAGGCTCCTTAAGTTCACCCTTATTAAATATGCCTGATATGCCATTTTAAAGGGAATTGGACCTTGAACAGACGTACAGAGTGACAACATAGAAACAGACAGTCTTCCAGCTGAGTCATGCAGAGGCAGCGGTGTTAAAACTGAGACTGTCATAACCAGTTGAAAACTCCTGGCAGCTGCTTTATTGATCAAATAAGTACTGTCTTATTGAGCAAGTCAACACAGCCGTTTTGACGTTTGAGACTGAAAGGCAGCTGGCTGGTTTGGAGCAGAAATGATGCTCCTGCTGTCCAGTAAAACCACGAATACACTCTCAAAAACTGATGCTATGTGACGTCATGCAATCATGACAACAGTCTGACTCCAGGTCTGAAAACCTCGTCCTGAGTCTTAAGTCTGTTGTTTTGTTCAAGTTGCTAAGGCGTTCAGTCACACCAGACCTTTAGTCTGCTGATAGATCCAGTCACTAAACTTGACCACCTGTGTGTAGACGCCAGGACGGTTCAGCCTCGCACAGCCTTCACCCCAGCTCACGATCCCTGCCAGGAACCAACGTCTGCCCCGCTCAAGACACACCAACGGACCTCCTGAGTCACCCTGAGTGATACATTCAGAGAAAAAAAATACATGAACAGAAAGTCTGAACAGGAGAAGCACGAAAATCCTTATCACTTCTTCTTCTCTCACTTCTTCTCAGTTACAGTTTACATCATTACGTAGCTATTTTGTAGATATGTGATCAAATAAATGATGAAAGAAATCTTTTACTTACTCCATAAATACCCTTGTTGGTGCCTAAACTTGGTGTGTATTTTTTAAAATTGCTGCTATGAGACAGTTTGCGAAGTGCTAACCAAGCTGTCATTACGTTAGCTGTCTGAAGCCAATGTGCCTTTAATGCTGATACACTAGACATGAATGATGTGACTGTAGATATTACAGTAAATTTTTTTATTGTTTATTTTTTCTTAATGACGAGAAATCCTGTTGGGGTTGTGAGAAGAGTCCTGATTGATGTAGACAGTCAGACTGAAACTAAATTCTATGAGGCAGTCATGCATTTTTTTGGTTATGACTAAACGGTCATATGGTCTTATGGTCATTCTACATTTGGGAGAACAAGCGTTATCAGTGGCAAGAATCTTTCCATAAGTTTCATTCTTGTGAGAGGATTCACCGACAATGATGCACACACTCACCTGACAGGCATCGACTCCTCCCTGTAGGTTCCCAGCACACAGCATTCTGGGAGTGACGGCGTCGTCATACAGCTTATTACAAGTGTTCCTGCTGATGATCTTCACTGTGGCCTCTTGCAAGCGAGAGGCCAGCTCACCTTCAATTAAACAAATACACATTGGAAACATGTTGGGGGTATTCTAACATATTGACTATGCTCTCATGCTCACATATGATGGTCAGATCTACTTTATTTTCAAAATTTCAGCAAGATCTCCAAACTTTTTTGATAAATTGGCTCTTAAATTGATTGAATACTCTTGAGCGGATCTTACCGTCCTCCATGAGGACTCCCCAGCCTGTGACAAAGCAGCTGGTCCCTGTTGAGAAGGTGTGTGAGGGAGCAGGAACACACACAGGCTGCACCAAGTCATTGAAGAAGACAGGAGCACTGAGCTCCAGCAGGGCGATGTCATAGTCAGAGGTAAACTGGTCATACTGTGGATGGAGGAGGATCCGACGGACCGGCCTGGTGGTTGCTCCGTTGTTCCCTGTAATCATCACGCGCATTCCCATGTAGGCCCGCCACGCCCGAGCATCCGAGTATCTGCAGACACAACAAGCATGTACACAGGGGACACAGGAGCGACTTTCACAACGAGGCTTTCAGGGGTCTTTCTTACTTTATGGCGTCTGAGTCCTGGAAGCAGTGGGCTGCAGAGATGAGCCAGCGGCTGGAGACCAGCGTGGCTCCACAGACGTGACCGTAGCGGTCCATCTGGAGGCTGACCTGCCATGGCCATGACCCCACCCCAGCGTCAGAGCCACCCACTATCTTAGTACGTTTCTTGGGCCTGGTGCCACAGCCTGAGACGAGGATGGAGAGACCGAGGAAGAGACAACATACTTAATGCCAAAACTCTTTAAGAAAAGTCAGAAAACTTTTCAGTGACAATAGAGGAATTCAATTTTTGAGTGAGAACTCACCACAGCGCAGTTCATCAGATCCATCAAAGCAGTCTTTGACTCCGTCACACTCAGGGTTAATCTTACTTACACACTTCCCATTGGCACATTTATATGATGATGAGGAGCAGCCTTTAATGTCTAAAGAGAAAAACAGTTACATCATAATACAGAGTGAAACAAAGGACAGCTAAGAAGGAAAATTGCTTATATATACAACCTGTTTAAAAACCACTTAACCTGATCAGTCAGTGTAACCAGTGATGCAGATGTTATAAGTACTCACACGCTCTGGTACAGTTGAGTTCGTCACTGCGATCTTTGCAGTCGATGACACCATCACACACTGAAGACTTTGGTAAACAGACTTTGTTGGGACATACGTGGTAACATTTACCTACTGAAAACAAACAAGTTCGCATTTATTATTAAAACACACACAAGCGCACGCACATGTTACGTCGGTGACAGTCCACTCACCACAGGTGCCCTCTTCACTGCTGTCTGCACAGCTGCTCGGGCTCCCACACTGGCTGCTCACAGGCTTACACTGGCCGTTGCCACAAAACACTTCACCTGGCCTGCAGGATGCTACGTGTTTTACACATACGCACAAACAAGAACATAACACATGAAAAACAGTGTAGCAAAGTTCATGTGTTTGAAATTTAAGTAACCCAGTTTTGTGCCTGGTTTTTATCTAATTTGGTAAATTTTTTTCTAAATATCTCCGTGGATAAGGTTCCCAGATGCCACCATATCCTGGTTTCTGTCAAATGGGATCCAGTTAACACAACCATGTTTCTAAACCCTGCATACGGTCGTATTCAGATGTCTGACAGCTGGATTTAATGTTTATGGATGTTGTGTTTCCCAGATGTCCAACTCTTGATACAAGGATGCTAACCTATGTCATTCATTACATTTCAAATTCAAAAATGCACTACATAATATTTCTGAGGTGTCTACTGTATGTATATTTGTATGTAAACAACTGCCTATATTGCTTTTTTATTTTTTATCCTACTCTATTCTGTGTATATGTTCTAGATGTTTAGCATGAAGGACTACAACTTTCTTGTTGTGAAACCCTGTTTTGTACAAGAAAAACTAAATGACCCTAAGACCTTAAATGTGTGACACAACCAGGATGCTGCAAAAGCAGGATATTTGTACACGTTAGTGCATTTGATGTCAACTCTTACCCACTGAACTTCTAAAGAAGAGAAATATGAAAAGCACATCGTAGAAACATTCTGACATAATAATACAATCATAAAAAAATCCAGTCTAGAAATCCAATTAGATGTTAAGAATAAATAAACAGCTGAATGTGCAGCTCTTTGTTATCTACTACTGTGTCTGAAGGCAACAGACTCACAGCATCTAGCCTCGTCCCGTCCATCCGAGCAGTCTTTCACTCCATCACACACCTTCCTCAGAGGGATACAGCGTCCATCTCCACAGCGAAACTGGCGGGGACATGCTGGAGATGAACAGGAAGGAGAATTGCATGCACTTGCTGGATTTGTAGTACTGTCAGATATGCATATGTGACCCCAAATACCTCTGACATACAGTATTAACTTTCAAGAAAGTTTTGCAAGCCTCCCTGTCAGGGTCAATGCATTGTGAGAGGGCCACCGCCCTTACCAGAATAGCACAAAATTAGAGTTGTAGCTGTACCAGTTTCACTGTATGAAAGTTATCATAACATGTAAATTTACCAGTGGTATTTATTAATTATTAATCACGTTAAACCTCTTTAGTTTTATTTTTAAAAAATTCCAGGTTTTATATTAAGTTTCACACCTATCAGAATAAAACATGTTGCAAAATTAAAGTAAAGCATGGAGTGATTTTAACTGGTAATAAGGATTAAACTGATAACTGAGTAACACCATGTACTGTGATTCCTTGAAACTGATGCTTTCAGATAATACTTACTGCCCTCTGGAGAAAAAGCTCGGTAGAGCAGGTAGAAGCCCTTGTGAGTGAGAGACTCATCTGAATGGAAGTGGAGGGAGAGAGGAGAGGAGTAGACTCGCTTTTTGCTGCTGTCTGACACTGGATTACACAGTCTGGACACAGAGAAGCACAAGATTAAAAACTCATACAATTATGTTTAAACACATGAAATTACTTGAACAATTTAAACATTTAAAAAATTCCTCTGACGTGGATGAAATGTTAACTGTCATTGGCTTTGCTTGTAACCGCCTTGTTCATAACAGATTAGCTTCTTAACTCACTTGACCCCTCCGATGTCCAGCCAGTCTTTCTCACAGCCGTCTGATGACGAGGAATCCTGGATGTCCATCATCACGATCGTCACGGAGATCAGGTATCCTGGCAACGGCGCCTGATAAAGTAACATAAGAATAACAGAAGAGCAATTCACGCTTTTACTCTCTTACTTTCAACTTTCTTGCTCCTAATCCACTGTATTTTACACTCACATGCATGTGTGTTTACGTGCAGTCATGTGACTCACCCGTACGGTCCAGGTGCAGTCTATATTAGGAGGGTAATAGGACGGGTAGTAGGGCGAGGAAATAGAGCCGTTCCAGGAGGAAATCGACCCACCACAACCTGCAGGGGGAGATGAGGACACAGACAGGTACACAGAATTAAACAAAAAAACGCCAGACGTGTTCTAAATATGCTAATTAGTGGTAATTAATCATTTCAATTGTGAACAATTACACAAGAAGTGCAGATCTCAGAAGTGTGTACGTTTTTGTCTGTTTGTGAGCGCACTCTTACCTGTCTTTGGGATGGCTTGAAAGTAAGCTTTGAAGACTGCGCCGTCCCTCTGTCTGCTGAAGGAGAAGGTGACCAACATCACATTCCCCGAGGACGTCAGCTTCATGACGGGGGACGAACCCGTAACAGGCAGCCCACACCACCTGAGACAAGCCAATACAGAGATAATATGTATATATAAAATAAATAAATGAGTCAAGTACAAAGATCAGACCAGTGCAGATTTTTACAGTAAAAAAAGGCCATAAAATGTCTTTACCTGGCAATTATCTTGTTCTGTAGTGGGAGCAAGAAGTCGTAGGCTGAGAGTTTGTGAGCAGTGCAGCTTCCTGGTGTGGCACCATGCAGAGTGAGGATGACCAGCCGAACCACATGACCCGACGGCACACGGAGACGCCACTGGTAGTACGGCTTCTTGGGACTGACGAGGCTCAGGGTGCGGTTGTTGCCATATTTGGCATAGAGGTCGAAGGACATTGCTGGACAGAGGAGACGATGGAAATATTAAGTTAACTACAGCAGCAATCCAGACAGAGATCATTGATCAGTAATCAGGCCGAGCACCAACAGAGTCAGACCATCTACCTCAGTCACACTTTTTCTCAGTTTTTAACTCCTCAGTGGAAACCAGGTGTTTATTTTTTGCAATAAAAAGTCACCTTGGAAGCCAAGCTGCCACTTTCCACTCTGGATGCTGTTGGGATTTTTACTCTTGTCTGACTTTTCTTCTGATTCAAAGTTGTCAGGGTGGAGACCTACACACACGCACACACACACACAGCAGATGTTAAAGTCAGTAACATTAGAGAAATGCACATATAAAACCACATTATTAAAACTTAACAAAATTAGATCAAATATTAAAAAAAACTCTAAAAAAAAACAAACTTATAAAGCATATGCAACAGGTTAGCTGTTAATAACATCTTCCTAAATCAAGTGTTTCTAAAACTTTAAACTGTTTGTAAGAGTATTTTTATTTGCCATGGTTATTGTTTAGTGTGAAGCACTGACAGAACAACAGAGTCCAAGAGTTTTAGATGGAAAAATACAGTTTGTGGTTGATATGCATGTATTGTATGAATGTAGATTGTATATATAAGAGCCTCTACCCAGCAGGTGCAGCATGTTGTCATCTTCCTCCATGTAATAGCACTGCCTGTTGCGACTGTCCCGCAGCACCTTGTTGCTGCTGCTGGGAAGCCTACGCTGCAGCCTCTCCGGGCTGGTCCTCCGGATCGCCACTGCAACGTCATTTGGGGCGTAAAATTTACTCCAGTAGAAGACGTTAAGTCCTTCTGCTCCTTCACTGTCACACAAAGTGTTTACAATGATGCTATTCTACAGGGAACATACAGCTGAATGTGTTGCTGTCATGCATTTTCTTTCTTTATATGAGCTGTTACGGATGTTATTTTATCAGCAGCTTTTTGCTAGAGCAGCGAACCTGAAGGCAGTAATTCCTGAGTGCAGGTGGTAAGAGCCCCACGGTGAGGACTTGTAGAGATCTGAGAACTGGTTTTTAAAAAAAAGACAAAGAGACAAGAAGGGATCATTTTACATTACTGTAGGTGTGATGTCACTGCAGTGCAAATGAGGTCACTTTTCCTCTAACAGCAACACATTAACACACCTGCTCGAACATGCCATCAGAGCTCAACAAAAGCATTGTTCCTGTAAGTGTGTGTGTGTGTTATCAAACTCTGCATGTGTGTATGATGACTTTGAGCAGCACAGAGCTCCATTGTGTCTCTTACCTGCTGGCTGTGTGGAGGTTGAACCCTGGGTGGTATGGGCTCCTGGCCTTGAGTTCACCTATTCTTTAATGAACAGATGGCTGCACAGATACTGTGACCACTTAACAAGGCTGCTAACTCACCTTCACAGCTGATTAAAGGAGCATTACACTACGCCACTGCACTTTTTTGAGAATTTACACCTATCAGTGTGACATTTCTTCACTGCTTCACAAGAATGCACAGCCATGCACATGATCTTTTGCTCCAAAACCCAAAGTCCCCCTCTCATAACTCTGCCAAATCCCTCTGTCATCCCATCCTGCCCTACTGCCCCGTCTCTCCCTCTCAACCCCAGCAAAAAAAGTCACGTTCCTCCTCTTCTCTGTAGTGTACGGCACACAGAGCTGCTGATTATGTGAAAGCAACACAGACAATGTTTTTATTGAAGGCCTGCTCTTCCTCTCACTCTTGCTGCCTGGGCCTAGCTGGGCTCACAAATGCCCGGCTTGTCCTCAGCCCTGAAAGGGCCCATGTCCCAGGGGGTCCAGGGAACTCGCACACACACTGTGTCCAGCTCCTGTTTCAGCTTTACATTTAACACCACCAGAGAGACAGAGAAAGGGACAGAGGAGAGAAAAGTAGTGTGGAGAAAAAAAAGAGAGAAAAAGAGAGAAGAGGATAAGGCTAATAAAGAGGAAAGCAATGAACAAGAATGCAGAGACAGATAACAAGAGACAAGACTGGCAGGGAGAAAGCGAGCAGCAGTGTGTTGAAAGTGCAGCATAAAAGAGACTAGAAACCTGCTGTAATAAACCATGTAAAGTTAGATCAGCAACATCATCTTCAGCCCAGAGAGGAAAGGTCAGAGGGGAGTATGTGACGGACAAGTCCACTATTCCACTTACATAATGGTTCAAAGCCTGAGCCTGCAGGCGAAACTGAGGGGAGGTGGAGTCTGCCAGCTCTGAGGAGAAGCTCAGGTTTGGGAACTCCACGCTGCCACCAAGGAAGAACACTGAGGAGGGTGGAGCTGGAGAAGGAGGAGGAGGAGGTAGAGATTTGAGACAGGTCCACTTGTGTGACTGCAGGTCCAAGTCAAATTAGAGACATTTTAAAGAGCAGGAGATCTAAGAAAAGACTAAACCAGGTCAGTACTCACATGTTAAGAAGTGGAGGGTCAGTGCAATGGCAGCAGCAAAAGGAAAAAAAGGCAGGAGACCTAAAATCCATCTCCTCCAGGAGCCACAGGCTGGAGCTCGCTCCCCCTCCACCTCCTGCTCTGCATTATCCTTAGGCTTTGTGGGGGGGCTCAGTGACTGGGTGGGCTCCTTCAACTCCACCTCTCCCTCCAGAGACAACAACATGACTCAAATATCATGCAAGTTTTTTGTTATGTCTCAACGCAAGTTGATCCTGATTGTTTGGATTTTTATCTTTATGAGCCACAAGAGGGGCAAATAAAGAGAATGCAGCAGCTAAAATCAATGAGACATAGACTTTATGGCTGAGCAGACACTGATTTATTGAGAGTAACGGTGAACATCTCTGAGCTGAAAGGATCTCCTTAAACATTTAAGGGGTTGGCAGGATTCCCCGGGGGAGCAGACAAAGCGTGGCTGGAGGAGTCTGCTTTCCCACGGCCTGGCTCTGCGGTGTCAGCACTCAATCAAGTGGCTCACGCCGAAATGGACATTCATGAGAAAGACACCCGCATACCCCGAGAGACGGATTTTTACAATTAAACACACGCGCAAGAGCGATTTTGATTGGTTCTGATTATTGTGCATCCTTTTTGTATTGTAGAAAAGTTTTTGAATGTTAAATAAACAGACTAATTTTCGAATACACATAGAATATAATGAGAAAATAGATTTTTCTAAGAGAAAAATCCCGCTTTGATCTGATTTTTACGCGCAAAGGCAAGACTTCAGCGATGCTTACCTGTGCAGCGGGGCAGCCTGGGTGCCCGTGCCCGGAGACGCAGTACACCTCGCAGGTTTTGCTTTTAGGAAGAGTCCTCATGGCACTGTCCAGTTCAGGTCCGGAGAGGCGATATGCAATAATACCGCAGGCATAGAAACATGGAGAGAGAGGAAACCCCCGCTGTCGCTTCCTTTGAAAAAAGCGCAGAAATCCGACCTGAGCGGCTCGGATGCTGCGGCCATTCACCGCCTCCCGTTCACCTGAACTGGGCGGCAGGTGTCACACGGATCCCCAGAATGCAGTGCGGGGACAATGAGACCACTATGAAAGGGTACAATCCGCACAGCCAGCCGTGCGACAGATATTGTGGGCAAACTTCCTCGCTGTGTATGCGGGAGTAAAGCTGAGGGGGACAAAAGGGTGCTTAAGAGAAACGTGTGCGACGTATTACGACTGGAAGCTCGGCTGCTGTGTGCTGAGAAGTTCCATGGGGGCGCAAAGCAAAACGGGACTTGCAACACCTTACAGTCTCAGAGTTTGGGGATGAAATGCAGAGAATAAAACTTACAAACATATTGTAACATCTTGCTCTTGGAAAAAACACAGCACACTGTATCTGTTTGATCTTTTATTATTTGTGAGAGTTTTGGAATATTTAAACATCTTCTGGCAGCAGATGAATAGAATATTATGTCAGCTGATATGGCTGTAGATCCAGGAGGTGAACTTGTTGACCCTGGTGTAGACCCCCGGCAGGTTTGGCCTGCCGCATCCTGCCCCCCAGCTGACAATGCCAATCAGGAACCAGCGACTCCCTCCTGGTGCCCGGCAGGACAGAGGACCCCCTGAATCCCCCTGAGACACAAATAGTGCAGTTGATTTAGAAAGAATACACAAACTTTTTAAAGCTTCATATCAACTAAACCTAAATCTAAATGTAGACGATCATTGCTGAGTTGGTCAGGTGTAAGCTCACCCTGCAGGCGTCCCGCTCTCCGGAGGGGACCCCAGCACACAGCATGCGTGGTGAGATGGGTCCGTAGCTCTTCTTACACTCAGTCTGGCTCAATATGGACACTTCTGCTTTCTGCAGCACTGAGGGCAACACCTTGTCTGCAGGTGGAAAGATGTGGGCTTAGATCGTGCAACTGACTGATACAAAAATGTGCACATTTTGGGGCCTTAGGCTCATAAGATCCTCTTACATGATGCAAAACAGCTGAAACATGGCAGCACAGGAGAAATCCTTTACTATCTGTTTATCATCCTTTTTAAATATAATTATTCATAACTCAAGGAGTTCTAGGGTCCTTGAGCTCCGTCCATGGCCTTGCTCACCCTCCTCAGAGCGGTATCCCCACCCGGTGACCCAGCAGCGGTGGCTGTCGGTGACAGTGTGGGAGGGGGGTGGCAGGCACACAGGCTGGACCAGTGGGCTGAGGGAAGAAGGCCAGGGCTTCTTCAGCTGCAGCAGGGCGATGTCATAGTCAAATGTGTAGGCGTTGTAATACTCGTGCACCACAATCCTCTGGATTTCTGCCACATGTTTGGCACTGCCCTGTGTCAGCATGCCGAGGTGGGCGCTCCAGTAACGTGGGTCGGACAGCCTGTAAGAGTTGGAGGTCAAAGGTCAAAGACACTGAAGGTGTTTCAGATTATAAAACTTGATAACAGATGAGTTTATGTTCAGTAAGTGACAGTTTATATCTTGATGATATAATTGCCAAATGAACTATAAAAATGTCATGATATTTCTTAAATTTCATTTAATTTGGATGTGATACACTCTTAAAATTTTCTTCCACATTTTTTCTTTTAGCTAATGAAATACTGCATACTCAACCCTGCTGTTGAAATGCTTACACCACGTGTTCATACATGACCTGTAATGTGTGTTTTCAAGTAGATGCAGAACATTTAAAGGGATCATAAACTAAATTAAAGGCAAGCCCTGTTCTGTCAGTTACTGATGACTTGCAGCTTTCCTTTTTAAAGCTGTGTTTTTTATGCAAAATAATCATTATAGTGATCACAAAACAATACAAGAATGTTATCACACAGCAGTGAGAGGGACTCACCTTTCCTTGCTAAAGCAATGTGCTGCTGAGATGAGCCAATTAGAGGAGAGGACAGAAGCACCGCAGTACAAGTTACCGGAAAAATGGAGGCTGACCTGCCATGGCCACTCCCCCTCTACAGAGTTAACCCCGCCCACAATTCGCCCTGTTGATGACTCCACCTCCTTCACCGGGGAGGGACGACCACAGGCTGAGAAGCACATAGTAAAAAATGTTCATATAAAAGGTTATATTACACTGGACTTTGGTGCTTGTGTGAGTGCACATGTACAAAAAGGCACACGCTCATCTGTGTTTTATATATATGGAGTTTACACATGCACTATATTTTACATCATCAGGCTGTAAATTCAAGACATTATTGCCTCTAACAAAAGAGCATGCCTCAATCAAAACATTACAGTTTCTTCAATGCCAAATTTTTTGGAACATATTGCAGGAGTCAAGTCCAAAGTGTGTTTATTTTTACAAAAAGGGATAAAGTTTATTACTTTAAATATTAAATATCTTGTCTTTTTACTGTATTGAGCTGAACAAGGGTCATAAAGAACTTGCTGTTCATTGCATTGTGTTTTTATTTTATGTTTAATACCACATCCCACCTTCTTTTTATTGTTCTTTTTATTACTCGAATTATCATCATTAAAGATCTATTCATGAGCATAATTTGCTGTATCAGTGTGAGTTTACTGTCTGTGTGTGTGTGTGTGTGTGTGTGTGTGTGTGTGTGTGTGTGTGTGTGTGTGTGTGTGAGTGTGTGTGTCTGTGTGTGTGTGTGTGTGTGTGTGTGTGTGTGTGTGTGTGTGTGTGTGTGTGTGTGTTGGACAGAGGCCAAGCCATGCCAACACAGCCTACTCCGTCTCTCTCTGTTTCTTTCCCTCTCTCTCTCCCCACTTCATTTCCATGTCTATAGGCTTGGTCTAATGGTCTGCATACTAACAATATCTGTGTGAAAGCCCGCTGACAGTCCAGCTTTGTGAGCATGACAAGGGTGCCGATTCATCAGGGAGGGGGGAAGTTACTTACTACATTAGTTCTCATGGTACAAGTTTGCAATATTTTTCTTTGGTTATGTAGCAGTGAGGCAGATGTACAGCCACTTTCACTCTGCAGGCGTGCCCGTCCTCATCTCTGTTCAAAACACAGCTGCAGCAGCTGAATTAAGTGAGTAGCCTGGCCTGCGCAGTCCAAAGATGTCTAAGTTGGAGGGGGGTAAGCATTTTTGAAGATCTAGACTAAGCGAGTCAATTTTCAGAGACAACAAAAGAATTAAATGAGTTATGCAGTTCAGTTGTTACATACAATTTCTACAATGAATAGGATTTAAATGTACAGTTACTGCAGTGATTTATGTGTCTGGAAGGTCATCTAACCCAGATTTGTTTACTTTGATCTGGAATGGGCACAACATTTCTCAATAAATGATAAAAATCAGTGGTCTACTGTGATGAAAACCGTCAGAACTTTTCTTGGTTTATTGGCTGTAGCATATTCTTTCCTTTTCTATCTTGCACTGATATGCAGCCAAAGCATTAACTGCCAATTATTTGATCCTTACACAGAGTAGGTTATACATCCGAGTGTTACTTATCATTAATAGGCCACATAAACCCTTTATTCTGCTGAATAGAGCACATATTAAGTGGGGTGGCTAATTTGCCAAAGCACTTTCAGAGATGTTTCTTCTAGCCAAAGGGAGTGCAAATCAAAGAGCCAAACCAAACAAAGAGGACGATGTGATATCATCATTGGTGCATTTCTGTGTAGCGAGCATGACGGTGCAGACAGTGATGTGATCATAGCTGAGATGGAGGCTGTGGGTGTTTCAGTGTTCAATAGTATTTTTTGACACTGGCTTTTAAAAACAAAACTTGCTGAATTTTTCTGAATATTCACCAGTGATAATAGCATTCCAAAATTCTTTTGATCAAGTAAAATAAAAACACAAAGTAGAGTAGAGCTTGAGTGGTGAGTTATATGTTAAGTCAGAATATCTATAGGAACCAGTTTATGCTCAAATTAAAGCAGTTGGTCAGTCACAGTTTGAAGGAGGTGAGTGTCACAGTGTGGGTTTCGGTGAAGGTTTTTATGGAGTATACTGGAAGTTTTTCATAAAGTGTAGTAGTATTAAGTATGTTGGCCACTAAATAACAAAATATTGCAGTGCAAATGTTTAAGATAACTTTTAGGTCATTTAGAAACCACGTCTTTGTCAACCAAAGACACAGATTAGAACAACTGTAAAATATCTTGCTCAGTACCTTTCTTGGTCATACTTCCTTATTAACCCAACGACCCCTTGATAGATTTACTTATGTACTTATGTTTTATGTAAAATATAAAGAAATTAATGTTTGCTGATGTATCTTGGAAATCTTTATCCTCTCAAATTTAATTTTTTTGAGATCAGACTAAAACATCTAGGAACATTTAGGCTCTAATTAGATATAGACCTAATAGTCCTGCATGCAAAATATTAACTGTGCCAATAACTTTACTATTACAACCTTTTACAAAAGCAATACTTAATATTGTGGGCAGCAAAATGTGAAGAATATGGTTAGCGTGTGAAAACTCACTCTGAATAGTAATCTAAGAAATGTCATAGGGTATAAAACACAACATTTCTTTAAAAGATAGTGTGGCAGATCTATTAGATTGCACAAAATTGAAATACTTTGGGACCTTAGCATGGTAGTTTCAGGCTCCAGCTATGCAAATAGGATTGACTCAATGAAGATTAATGCAGATTCATCCAAGGCAGCTTAATGTGCCAATAAATCAAACTGAGCTCTTGTTCTTTCCATGCATTTTTTAAGTCAAAGCTGCATGCGTGTGACTCCATGGGCAGGTGTGTCCTTGAGTAGTCGGACGCTGTGATGTGTACTATATTATTGAGCATCTGTGAGCTTGTTTAGTCTATTCTGATCTCTTGTAACTTTGATATCTGAATAGCCCCAAGATGATTTCTACTTCACTTATCTCAGCTTTCACCGCAGCAAAGTTTTTATATGTATTGCCACACTCTGTGTTAGCCTCAGGCTGTGAGTTACGCCGTATAAGAATGAAGCATATCAAAGTTATACCCAGCAAGCATCTTGTGCTCTCTGACATTTCCTATAATATGAATGTCTCTGGACCAGCTGTCTCGCTGTGGGCCATGCGCCGCTCTGATTAAACTACTGCACCTCGCAGTAGTTTGCATTAACTTTCTGTCCGTCTGTACTTGTTTGTGTCCCTGCCTTTCAATTTCTTCTATGTTAGACTGACAAACAAAATGTCTCTTTTCCTCCTGAACCAATTTCACAGAACACACTGAGCTCCCTCTGCTCTTACCAGCACACATGCATGCATACACACACACACACACACACACACACACACAAAAATGGTGTAGTTACGTGATCAGCAAAAAAAAGCAAAAACAAGGGGATGGTTTGCGTAGCTGTGTGAGAGGGTGAGGATTTGGAGGGGTGCTGGGTCACACTTTGTCTCCCTCTCTTATACTGTAGCTTTTCTCTGTCTTTCTGGTGCATCAAAAGGCGACTGTTTTTTTTCTCTTTTCTCAGAGAACAATGTGGAAAACAAGGAAAAGCAATCATAGCAGTGTTAACAGGCGTTTTAAGGCATTTTACTGCAAAACTGTCAAAGCTCACCAGGTGAAACAATTAAACCTTGTAGTATGTGTTTATTTTGCACCTAAGTCAAAGTATAAAACTGTAGTTGTTACAAAACCAATCATTTTCACCAGAAGCCCCACATGGTTACTGTTGCTATGTCTGTTATTTTGAAACTATGTGTCCTTGATTTCATACAAAGGATGACAAGAAAAGACTGTTCATCTTCTAGTGAGCTTTGTTCAGTTTTGTCCACTGAAATAACACCTGGGCTGACTGTAACATGGTTCTTAGTTGAAGCTAGTGAGCTAATTAAGCAAACATTAGCTGTATGAATTGGTTGAAAACACTGCCTCTGGCTGACTTTTAATATTTCAACCCAAATCTATTTAAAATGAGAACAGCGTATGCTCCTGAATACTACATACGTTCTATATATTCTATATCTAATGCAAAAAGCTAGCATCCTGACAAGTTAAAGATCCATATGGAAGATACAGAAATATAGACTGTTGTTCTTGTACAGACTGTTCTTGTATTTTAGCATAGAGCTTGTAGTTCGACTAAGAAAGTGTTATGATACAGAAAAATTTAAGATCAGACACTTTAATTTTACTATAGCAAATAAAAACTGTTTAATGCATCCCATATGCTCTTATATTTTATGTTTCAATGGCTAAAACAACAAAATACCATTAAAATTCTTTACATGCAGAGTTTTCTCCTTACTGCAGCCTTACCACAGTTTTATTTATATTTTCTAAAAAGTTCCCCCTTGATGTTCTCTGCTTCTGCTGACTTCACATTAATGTAGCTGTCTGCCACGTTCAAAGTCCCCATGTCTAATGTTTTGATTGAGATATCAGAGTAAATCTAAAAGAAAGCTTTTGTAGTTAAGTTAATAATCTTTGAGCCACAGCAGCGTCATTATCAAAGGAAATGTTTGACAGTGAAATTAATTTGTCAGTTAACATAATGAGTAATGCAGATGTCTGAAAGTGCAGATTTCATGGTTTTGACTGAAGGAGAAAAGCTGGTCTGTAACAGCATGCTTTGACTTGGCTCATTTGACTGCATATTATAGTCTGTGTGAGTAAAACGACACCATTGATAATATTTTTAATTATAATGAGGGTTTTGTCTCCAAAGTGAAGGTCCTGAAATTTTATGATCTTTCTGTAACCTTCCTGTTATTAGCCACAGACCAATTATCCTGTGGCTAATAAACCACTTCCTTTACAAAAATTAATAAAACAGAATGAAATCATGTCTGTGACTGTCAAGATTTGGCCTGAGTAAGTGTGTGTGTAAACTGTATGTGTAAATGAGAGAGAGTGTGTGTTTGAGTGTGTGTGTGTGTGGTGGGGCTTAATGGGAGTGTGCAACACAGAGCTACTTGTTATTCCATGTGGGTTTTGATTTCCCTCCCAGAGGAGAGGAGAGACACATCCGGTATCACTACTGAGAGGGACAGCTACACTGTCTGTGTGAGAGGGAAGAGAGAAAGACGAGTGACAAGCAAAATGACAGAAAAGGGGGAGGAAGGAGGACGAATGTGAAACAACCCAAATCTATCTATCCATCTATCTATCATTTCCAAGATCGGTTTACTGTCTAGAGGGATGGAAAGCACATTTATTGATTGTAAACATACATATTTCAGAATGTTATCTGTTGTTTGTAGCATGCAATTCACATTCTTATCTTGTTCTTGTGCTTATTTGTCGTATCAATTAATCTAAATCTGCCTTTCTTCCCTTTATATATTTATTTGTTTGACAGTGATAAGGGCAAAGATCTCTGGAGAGAAGATTGTGTCGCCTAGCAACAGCTCCTCACCTTACATGAAGATGATCCAATATGAAATCAAAATGATCAAGGTGGGATCCCTGAACAGCAGTAACAGCTGCTGCCGGTGCAGAGGAATATTATTTTTGTTGCTTATGCTGCTGTGTACAGCTGTTTGGTTTGTGAAGCAGTTGACTAAAGTAAAAAAAATCTGATTGGCTGCTCTAAAATTTAGTTCAAATGTTTGCAATGTGTCCATGTCAACACTTAAACACTTAAACACAAGAAATAGTCTGGTTCAAGTTCTGTACGAGTGTGAATGTTAATCTCAGATTGACCTTATTCTGCTCTGAATGAGAGTTTTTTTTATAAACTATATCATTTTTGATTTACATTTTATTTCTACATCTTGCGTTGACTTCATATCTGTTTGCTAACTGGGGCATTAAGACCCAATATACTATTTTTTGACATTTAAAATTTTGTTATGATTCTGTATTACAAACATTGCAGCCACATATACATTATTATTGTATTCAATACAACATGATGTATGTGGCTTTTCAGCTTTTCTAAAACTACCTCTGCACTCTCTTCTCCCTGTATGTCTCTTTGTCCAGATGTTTAAAGGTTTTGACAAGGCCAAGGACATCCAGTATGTGTACACTCCAGTGTTCTCCTCACTGTGTGGCGTCAAACTGGACTCAAACAACAAAGCGGGGTATCTTCTCTCAGGTATGAGATGCTCAATGTTTGTGTTGCACTTGCGGTAGAAAAAGTGGCAAAAAATACAGCAGCAGATGGGCCAGATGTCTGCTCGGTACACTACTAATGTTTTTCTGTAGGAATATACAGCAGAGATTTACAGTGTTGATATTTGTCTGCAACAGTATGTAGCTGGATCCAGAATAAAGTTAGCTTAGCTTAGTTTATCTTAATGTATATGCAGGAAAAAGCAGGACAACCGGACTGACCCTGTCCAAAAATAACAGATCTGCATACCTGCATCTCTTAAGTTCACCAATAAATATCCTTTTATATCTGATTTGTTTAATTTCTATCGAGAAATTGTTCTTCTACTAAACTACTCTCTGCCAAGTTTGTATCTTTGTGTATAACAGCATTGTTATGCAGCATTATTATAGTCCCTGAGACCATCATCAGCGATACAGCAAAATAACCTTCTGCAAGACAAAAAATTTTAACGGCTGTGTTGTTATGTCGCTTAACAGGAAGTATGTGGAGTGATGGGAGAATTTCTATCGGCCAGTGTGACCTTGTAGAGTCCTGGGACAACTTGTCACTGTCACAAAAGAAGAATCTCAACTACAGATACCAGATGGGCTGTGAATGCAGAGTGAGTAAGGACTGTTCATTATCCAACGTACATATTCATCTTCTGTCCCACTCATCTATCAGTCCAGAGATGCCTCAAAAAACAAAGCAAACGGAGCTTTTAAACCTCTTATATTTCACTCTTGCTCAAACTTTCCTTTTTTTATGGAACATAAAATGTTCCTGTGTGTTGTGACATATTTTTTGTTTGTCTGCAGACACACATTCACCCCCAGATATTACATTATTCATAAACCTGAGGATACTAACTGCAGGAACAATGAGATGAGTGCGTGGGTAAACAAATAAACTGAAAAACTCTTCTCTCTGCAGATCAACACCTGTTACACGGTGCCATGTGCGTCAACAGGGGAAAACGAGTGCTTGTGGACTGACTGGCTGCTGGATAACAGCCTAAATGGGGAGCAGGCTCGGCAGTACGCCTGCATCCGCCGCTCTGACACGACCTGCAGCTGGTACCGGGGCGGACCTCCACCTGAGAAAGACTTCCTGGACATGACTGACCCTTGACCTGTAATTCTGACATTTATTTTCCACTCCATTTTCATTTGTGCAAATTCAAACATTTTCTGCTTTTGCTTATGTAGCTCACATCAACATGCACAGTAGCAACTGATTTCATCAAAAAAAAATTGGCTGATTTACGATCAAGGGGGTTTCGAGCTTGAGCTTCTGTTAGCAGAGTTCAGGTGGTTGCTGCAGAAATGCTAGGAGTAGTTTTTATAAAGCACAGGGGCTTTCAACATTCCTCTAACACATTTTCTCGCTCTCACACATTCCATTTCATTTGTTGTTTTCTGCAGAATAAGAACGGCAGCAGACCATCCACTGCTAATTATTCACCCCAGAGTGAATCTTTTCTCTGTTTCTTTTGACCTGAGGGTAAATGCATAACCATGACAAACACTGCATAACTTAAGATACGTAATGTAGGTTTTTGGTTATGCATTTACTAACACAATTACAGGAAAGTATATAAAAAAAAAAAATTAAGAAAAATGTAGAAAAATGCTGCCAGCTTCTTCCAGACAAAGTGTTATATGGTGTAAACACATTTACTGTGCTCTAAATGTAAACTGCAGCACTGCCGCATTTTGCTCACATATTCTGAATATTTACATTTATATATTATCCAGTGTCCAAAACAATGAAAAAAATGCATTGTATATATCAGACAAAGCAAAACCATTCATTCTCCTATTTGACAGAACCTGACAATTGAAATATATATGATCACCACTCTTGTACATCTAGTTCATCACAGTTTATACTCTCAAATTGCTGAGAATGTAAATATTGTACTTCAGTGAGAATTAACATTTTAAAGGCTAACCCAATCTTGTCTTGTAGCATAGAAGTTGTTTTCTTGTGGTTTTGTGTGTTTAGTTTCCTTGGTTGAACTCTGTACTATTTCCTGTGCCAAAAATCTAATCCAGCGCTTTAACAACAGCACTGCCACCTGTAGATGCCAAGCCACCTCTCCTCAAAGGAAATGATGTAACAGGACAAGGTTCAATTCCCTTTTTATAACTCCTTAAAATCAGGAAATGGATTCTGCTAAATGCTCAAGTACAAGAAAAGATGTTAAAAAACAAAAGAGATATAACTGAAATTTGTGGATAATTAGTGATTTTTAATTGCTTTATATGTTTTTTTTTAATAGAATGACTCAACATTTATTGAAAAACCCAAATCTGAATTGACCCCTGTCTTGTTACTGGACTACTTTACTGAAGTCATACAGATTAAAATGCATCATATCTTATCTCTGATCTGTCATTAAAGGATCACATTGAAGACATTCAGCAATAAAAGATTGAACTTTAACTGCACAATGCAGAAATTTGACATGATAAAAAAAACTCTTTTTATAAATGATTAATAGTAAATTTAGGCTTCCATTAATGACATGAAAAAAAATGCATAGTAACTGTATGGCTTTAGCGAAGCATTATCAAACAATTTCATGTTTGTTTTATATTGAAAGAATTGTTTGGGTTTGTATTTAAGTCTCTGTTTCTGTCTAAATAGAGTTTTCTATTTCCATGTACCAAAAAAGATTGTATATAAAATGTCTCAATGGAAAAGTGTGACTCTTTTCTTCTTCTCTTCAGTGACAAAAATGTTAGAAAATAAGGCTCTATTTCAACGACATCTCAGGGGGGACTAACGCTGATAAAACCAAGTGCTTTAATGAGGATATTTCTGAACTGGCAAAAGGGTTTCTGTTTCTACAGAATATCTCAACAAGCCAGAAAGCTTTGAGCACATTTCATAATGAAAAAGCACTCTGGTGCTTCAGAGAATAGTAAAACCTTTTTTCATCTCTATATTTCAACCCTGGTTCTGATAATGTTGGCACGTTGTGTAAAGCCAACTTATTTTCTATTCTCTCTGTTAGCCTGCCACTTTTGTGTAAAAAAATAATGGGTATTCAGAACATTAAAACATGTTAACACTAAAACGTGCGAACAGTTAACTGAATTTGAGGAGGCATAGCTTTGGCGGGGATGTTAAAGTAGTCCAAAGTTTTTTTATGCTAGAAATGTTTCAAACCGTCCCAAGACAAAAGTTAAACTACTCATTACACGGTTATCTAAACATTCAAATCTCGAGATCATTAATGGGGACATTTTGTCGATTGCTGAGAGGTTGCTCTTTTAGAGTTTTCTGCAGGGTTATTGACAATAAACAAGTACACACTTCAGGAAAACCTGGTCTTACCATGTCTTTGTAGTTGGGGTAGAAAGTCTGATCTATGACGGGGAACTTATCCGAGCCCAGTCTCTTCCGATAACTGACCAGCTGAGAAAACTGGTGGATAAGAAAAAGAAAGAAAAACAACCAAAAAAATCAACAGAAATTTTAATTCAGGTTGCTAAATGAGTGTTATGTGTATGATAACATGTAATGCGGTTTAGTAAAGTCACATCATTCATCTAGTAATAATACTAAAGTGTTTTAAGACTGCTTTAGAAGGACAAAGGTCCTCTAAATGGTCTTAATCAAATGAAATGAATAGCTCTTAATGAATGCAATATTTTTGCATGTAAATTAGTTTGCAAAGTGCTTACAGCCCAGGGTTTATCACAGAGGTTGTAGATGGAGTCCAGAGAGTTGACTGCTGGGATGCCTGCATACTGCAGACCGATAATCAAGTTCCTGAAATCCTCGTTCTGAGCCATGCTGAAGGCGTGCTGACGCACCAAGACGAAGTCAGGCCTGAAGGACCTGATGTGAGAGCAGCAGAGGGAATAAAGAAGAAATTAATGAAAGTTAAAACATGAATGAAACATGAACATCTTCTATTTGAATAGACAATCATCTATGATAGATTCTCATTAACCACTTGGTTTGAGATTTGTTAAATCTATTTTTCTGGCATTTTAAACACCTTCACACCTTTGATGGTAAATGAAGCTTAAAGTGAGTTATGTATGCTACATTTATATTCACTTTATCTATAATCAAAACGACACAACTGTTCAAAATATGTGATTTAAAGCAAATCAGGGGCAAACCTATTTATGACAAGAAAAGAATCATTCATAAAGGAAATTCTATACACAGACATCTGGTTTCACATGAAGTTTGGTTCAATAACAAAAAAATACATCTAAAAAGTAAATGAAAGCATACACCACTCAATAGTAGTACAAAAGCTTGGTTGTTGTTGCTATGATTTGAAAAACTGCACTGGCCTCCAGGAAGGAGTCAGTCACGTCCTCCCTCCTGAAACCACAGAGTGTAGCAGGAGATGAGTTATGCACACTTTTGTGTGCAAAAATTCTTTTAGGTGTTGAGTGTGTGTTTTTTGAGCAAAATAATTCAATGAGTCCTCAAGTTTTAATGCACTACTTACTAAGATATTGAGAAGATTACTGGAGGCGGCTTATTAATTAAACTCAAATTTTCTAATCAACAAAAATCTCTCAAGACTGCTGTTAAATGAGTCTTTTAAGGATTTTGGAGAAGTGTTTCACAGATTTTCAATGTTGCCAAAGTGCTTCATAATTACATGAATAACAAATAACACACAAAGACATGCAACACACATGGGACACACAGCTTGTGCAAAAGTAAAGTAATATGAAGTAAAATGGCTGTGTTAATCATTGTCACTAAGTTATAGTGACTGCCTCTGATTGGTCAGGATGCCTGCGCCCTGTGAGGTAGATTGTATACAAAAGATACTGCAGATATTCAAACTATATGTAAGAATCTTTTGCTCAAAATAATAAAAAATTAACTGAAATTATCAATAGAATGTGAAAAAATAATAGTTTTGACTGAGAGTCAAAGACGTCTATCTGTTGTGTTGCAGAGATGTCTAACTTTGCTAACTTGTTAATAAGTTATGCTAACTTATTACCACTTTATAAGGGCATATTTTAACACCTGTTGATCATATTGAAGGTACAACTCGTGATTAAGGTGTATTCACACAGAAAGCAAAAGGGAATTTTCTCCACCTTCAACTCACAGTACTTTGACCAGCTAATAATCCTTGTGTATACAGTCATTACCTGCACCACATCACAAAGGTGTTTGTGTTTGTGTCCAAGGAACCATTATTACCACTTGACACTCATAGGAAACCATGTTCAGTGTCAAATAAAAGGAGTGAGACAGAAGCAAACCCAGTGTAAACATTAACTTTGATTTCCATAACTGAAGTCAACTCCGAGTGAGTAAAGGGATTAAGATTGATGCTGAACTCACAAAGTTTATTTTACTGATAAGTAAACAGCTGATGATGCCAATATTTGCATTTTGGCTATATCTAATACAGGTAGCTAAGTGCGTAGTGGTAATAACGGTATTACTATGTTTGCAAGCCACAGACATTTTCAGCATTTCCTTGTGCAAAAACACAAGTAGAACAGGAAAGGTCCCCCAACTTCCTAATAAAATGCTGCACTTAATTTATTTGGAGTATGAAATCAACAGCTGACCAGTTCTTACTTATAGCAACTTTAAAACACTTGCTTGTGTTTAAGTATGTATGTGATTAAGTAAATAAGTAATGGGCAAATCAACTGGTGCTCATGAAAATTGTATTCAGAAGTAATTAAAAACCATAAGGAGACCATCCTGCCAAGAACAATGAACAAGTGCCAAAAAACAACATATGTTTATGTTCTAATAAAAAAGTCCTCTAACAGCTGGAGTGGTTATGATGGCATTGTAGGAGTAAGTGGGTTGGCGGTGCCATTGAGTTTGTGGGAAGTTGGGTGAAGGGTCAACAAAACAGAGGATATGGTTGTTCATTTATCGCATCCTAATCAACACTGATTATCATAAGTATGAAAAATCTGGCTTAAAATTTGAGAAAGCAGGGGCTGAATTTTCACAAGTAAAAAGAAAATGATGCCAAATGGCAGACAATTATAGGTTTCAAGTTTAGGGTTTTATAATCTACTTCAATTTTGAAGGATTTCTATGATTCTTACTTTAAAATATGTCAGCTTCCATTGCAAAAACAGCAGAAACTGCAGCTCACAGAAGCAATTAGTGATCAGTGGGATACAGGCAAAAACAATTTTCAGTGCAGTTCAGCTCTTTGAAAGGTTGACGCTTATAGGGTATGACTTCTGTTATTTTTCCCTTTTGTCTCTGAAATGTGTGTATGAGAGAGGGAATGTGAGGGAAAGCACAGAGAAAGGAGAGGTGTGAGAAAAGAGAGAGAGAGATCTCAGTGGAAAAGAGATGTAGAGAGGAGTGAGAGAAACAAGACAGACAGAAAGAGAAAACTCTGGCACAGTGTGACCACCACCAGCTCATCATGCATCGAGAATACTAATCAGACAGACCAAGAAAATTATAAAAAGACGGGTGGTGAAGATGGCTGTGAAGATCACCGCGGTCATGAGTCAGATTAATACCCTGGACCAGTGTTTGCCAGCAACGCCACTGTCCTCCTGATCCACTTTCACTATGGATTTTTCACTGTGCGTCTTATAACCAATGCACTCAAACGAATATAAGACCCAACTAAGAGTCTAAAACCATGTGAGCTGAATGCTAACACAAGCAGGATAAAAATGAAAATGCTAACTTGGTAACATGGGAATGAATAAGGGTGCAATGTTTAAAATTTTTTATCTCTTAGCTCAGTGTGTTAGCATGCTAACATTATATAGTTAGCCCTGCAATAAACACAAAGTACAGCTTGTGTTGATGCTTTTGGTTTTGCAGGTACTTGGTCAGAAACTTAAGCCTTAAAAAAATGGCTTTGACCTGACGATGGTGCTATCAAGGCCAGTTGGAATATCTGTACAAAATGTCACTCCAGTCGATCAGGTACTTTAGACCAGATGCATAAAAACCTATCATTGCCATCTATAGAGAGAGAATACATTTGAAACAACTCACAAAGATAATGTGGCAAAGTCTATTATCCTATTTCTTTTTTTTAAATCATTGTCAGGAAAAATGACCTTGGTGAGGATTACATAACATTCAGACTCACGGCAGTTAGCAGAATCACCACTTTGACTGGAAATCAATGGGCGCAGTGCAATAACAAAGACAAGTGTATAAAATTAATAATGTCCAAGTCTGAAAAGCCTGCAAGGAACTCAGACGACAAGACAAGTTGTGAGCTCGTTAATTTTACCCACAGCAAGTTTCTGTTTGGTCGAGGCAGAGGCTGTGATGCAACTCTGGAGGTCTCCATGGAGCTCAGATTAGACATGTCATAAAAGAATAATGCTCCTGTAGACACAACACTGCCAGGACAGGTGAGTGTGAATCATTTTGTCAGCTAGGATGAATCAAAGTTTCCCTGAATCCGGGCTATCTCAGGCGATGGTCACTGTGTGTTTGTTTTCGAGCATGTGCGGACCAACCCCTCATAAAGCCTAATTACAGGGCACAGACTGTTGATTGTCAGACTGAGGTTGCCTTCTTCATTTCCTGTTGGCTTTGTTGGTTGGGGAGCAGTGGGTGTTACAGTCTTGCTTAATCACTACTAGGGCACTGGTGTGTGTGTATGTGTGCCAGTGTGGTCTGTGGTGTGTGTGTGGGTCTGTGCGATTGTCTGGTTTACAGTACGTTCACATGTTTGTATGCAGATGTACTGCGCCGGTCTGCGGCTGATGGTTTTGGTCAAACGCCTCTGCTCTTTTTCCACTGATCAGAACTTTCAGTAAACAAGTGTGTGTATTATTTCCAAGATTATTCGGAGGTCTCCGTCTATTATATGCAGAAAAATCTTTGGCTCATCATTAATTGATGCCTGTTTGTTCTTATTTTTTAGTTGTGAGGGTGAATTGTCATTGTCAGTGGAGACATTTGCAGTAAATGTTGAGGTCAGGTTTTCCGTATTCTCATGTAACAGTGATTAAAGTCTAATAATAGAACAATTCATTTTATGCACAATCAAGAGTGCTGCACCTTTAAACCTTGCATAAGGTTTTAAGGTACAGCACAAGTAGTAGCAAATTTTTCTTTTCTGCAGAGGGATATATCTGAAGAGAGCTTCATATTTACAGTCAAGAGAATAACAGCTGAGTTTAGTTTTTGTGGTTTTGTTTGTGTTGCAGGATTTTCAGCTTAGCTGTGAGAATAACAACAAATGAGATTTGGAGTATAGAGAGCTTGCTGCTCTTATGGTTTTTTTTTTTCTGAGGACCAAATGTCCTTGCAAGAGTCTGCAAAAGCAGGGATGCCTTTGTATGAAGAGGAGGTTATTTCTGCTTCTGTTATCAGCCGAGAATAGATTTGTATTTTTTTTATGGTGTTTTTAGGATTAATCTCACTGTCGAACGTTAGAGTTCAAGAACGGTAAAAAATTAAGATCTAGAGTTTGGAAGGAAGGATTTGACTTCAAAATAATCCCAATTCAATCTTCTCTGAATACCAGAAAAACCCCTGTGTGTATGTATGTATCTCTGTGTGGGTAAGTGTGTATCTTTGTGTTGTGCTTACCTGACCACTTTGGTCCCTCCTCTGATAACCTGCATGTCCACGCTACAGACGCCATTTGAGTGTGAGATGAGGTTGACCTCTGAGAACTCAGCCTACGAGGATGAAAAGGAAGAAACAAGACAGTTTCATCAGCTGTACGATAACCATTATTATATTATATTATTGTGCAAGATAAGGTTGAATTTATTCCATAATTACAGCACAACATGCACAACATTCTTTGTTATCATTGGTACTAATTATTTGTACAAATATCAAATAAAACTTTGTGTAAAGACCGAGTCACTTTCTCTTTTAACAAACTTCCTTTTCAGAGGAAAGGAGCTGACAGTGTGGATAATACAGGCATACGTGCAACATGCAGTTATTCTATAAAGTAATGCACATATGCTCGTCTTTGGTGTGGTTGCAAACATTGTGAGGAGTTCTCTGTGACTCATAGCTGCCAACTCCTGTCTCCTCTGGTGTCTATTTTCGTTTCTGTGGTGAAGCTTGAGGTTGTAATTTAACTGTCAACATCTATTAGGTGTGAAACTGTTTTGTGTGAAACCCCACAGAAGAGTCGTTTCAAATGCTGAAACCAGATATGGCAAAATGGTTTGCTGGTTTGGTGGTTCAACCAATATGAAAGCAAAATGTCACATGCTGTTATGATACAACTTTACTATGAATATGACTGCAATTTAAGAGTGGGATTCTGGTGTAATTTGACATTTATAGCACTTGTGGTTTTGAAAATGTGGCTATACGTTTCTATGTTGTTAAATTTACACAGCACATAAATGCTTTTTGCTGAGAATGACAAATGCAAAATGTTGAGAAAATGACTTTGCAGTCTCTATTTTGCAGACAGAGTTGAAAACCACTGTGACACAAATACCACTGAAATTTCATTTGTGTAAAATACAAGAGCACGGTATGCTAGCAGCTTTAAGATGCTGTAATCTTAATGTTAGCCATAGCATAAAAAAATGCTCACAGTGACAGTGCTAGCATGTTGATGTTAGCTGGTAATATTTATTATGTTTACCATCTTAGTTTGGCCTGGTATCACTATAAATACTGTATAGCTAAGAATGGTGAGGATATCTTCAGGTTTTTTTTTGGTATTAGGTCATAAACCAAAGTGAGCAGAAGCAGAAGATGGTGGTCGAATGAAAAAAACAGTAATTCTCTATAGTATTAATTAAATTTTACCCTTCATATCTGGAGACTAAGAATATCTACAAAAAAATTGTACAATTTATACTAACTTTTTTGCAAATCCATCAGCAAAATGTTGAAAAAATTTACTGAAGTTAAAACTTTGACCTGCTGGAGGCCCCCCAGGGAAAAGTCTGTGACACTACAATCTTCAGGAATCATCCTGTGGAATCATTTTTAAAAATCCGTCCAAAATTTAATGGCAATCCATCCACTAATAAAGATGTATCAATGTGTGCCAAAATGGTGGACCAGCTGTCTGATGAACCTAATAAAAGGACCAGCTCTGGTCCTGCCTGCTCAATATGACCTTCTGATTTCTGCAAACCCCCCCCCGCACACACACACACACAAAAACACAAAAAGTAATTTTACATGCTGTTCACACATTTCTGCAGTGACACTTTTTAGTTCTTCCACAGTTTAGCTTCTTTCTAGGAAATAAAAAGCTGCTGTAAAAATTAAAAGATGAGTTTGCCTGAAAAAGTGTTTTGTTTTTGCTGAAAATGTGCTTTGGGGCACCAAAGTCTCAGCTTGTCAGTGAAAAGCAATGCATTTCCATATCAAATGTGAATGTGGTGTCAGTTCACTTTCAACTCTGTTCTGATCCCTCTCAACCTTTTGTAAAGTCTTATGCAGCATTGAAGGTCTATAAAACTAATATGATACCTGCTCCACTTTGATGTCGTATTCCCCAAGGACCTTCTTTCCTCGAAACACTTTGGCCCTGGAAGAGAGGAGAGAACATTAAGTTTGCTATTTGTTCACACTCTCAGTTGTCTGTGCTGCCCTCTACTGGACATCACACCCCATCTGGTAAAACTGAGAAAAAGAAAATGGATGCCTTCTTGTGTACTTTTAATGGCAAAACTCTCGCAGTTTAAGGAGAATATATATTCTAAAGAGCCTTTAACAGCTGCAGAGGATACAGCAGATCAGTGTGGTCGTACTAAAACTGCAATTAGTGTCACCTCGATGGGCGGTGGCATTAAATTCAAGTCAGGGCTGCAGTTCTGCGGCAATATTAAATTCTATCTTGCTGTTCCAGTGACAAATGTGTCCAATAACAGTGTGGTTTAATGTCGACTCCCTCATATTTCGGCTGCCACTTGTTAAAGTGCGTTGTGGAAATAGATTATAAGTAAACACGAACAAGCAGGCAGATGGAGAGAAGACAGAAAGAGACAGACAGTTGGACAGACAGACAGACAGACAGAGAGGATGAGACGAGCAGAGGGGCACAGGCTGCCAGCCAACACAAAGCAGACTAGACGTCTCATTTTACACAACAGTGTAAATGGATTGCAGACGGTTTACAATGAGAACATCAACAACCCATACGTACACTGAGGCTTAATAAAGAAATGAGCCACAGCACAAACAAGAAGGGGTTTACATAATTTTGGAGTCCTGGCTGATGATAAAATCAGAGATTAGGTAACGACGCCTGACCTTCAAGAAGTCTTGTCTTTTTCCCTTTCCTTCCTCATGTTTGTGTTCATGCTCCGGCTATAATATAAAGTATTCTGTTAGATGTTGACTTCATTCTCATAGACAGGTCCTTAAATCTCATAGAATCATCTATTAAAATCATTTATCCCCATAAAACAGTGTGCCAGCTTGCCTAATATGATGCTAAATTCAATTGCAGGTGCACTCATGGTTCCTCTCTGTGCCCATTAGATTAAAATTTTACAGTGAGGGGATCTTGTGTCGTGTAGCACGGTGGCATCTGGCTTGTTAGTCTGGTTCATTAGGATCAGACCATCTGTGAGAGAAACACTCTGAGGGCATGATGACCTAGCTCCCAACAATCAATAACCACAACACCAAAATTATTGACCTTAGAATTATAGCAATATATCTTTTTTAGTCCCACTAGAAGGTGCAGTTATGTGTGTGTGTGTGTGTGTGTGTGTGTGTGTGTGTGTGTGTGTGTGTGTTTTCAGTATGGGGGGCTGCTTTAACACACTGCAGTGTGT
>JAQMCX010000032.1:7777926-7864243 GCA_029814765.1 Acanthurus leucopareius
CTCTGCTGCTGACACTATATAAACTAAAACATTACAGAGTGTCTCTCCCCACACTCCCACACACACACACACACACACACACACACACACACACACACACACACACACACACACTTATACAGTATGCCAAGTATCTGTGAGTGATCAAAGACAAGCCTGTTCTCATCACCTTGAGACCCCATCATTATACAATAACCACAAACAGAGAAAGCTATTACAGCTGGGCCACCTCGGTGCTGCAGGTCACCAGGTTTGGAATACACTGCCAACAGGTTTAGACACTAACTACAACTTTCTCATGAGGCCACATAAAGGATCTGGCAAGGTTGAGGCAGAATAACCGCCGTGTACCAAATGAGTCATTGAGAAGCAATTCAAGTGGGACCATATGTGTGAGATTGTGGTTAAGCAGACAAACCACTGAACTGGAATTCCACTATGTGAACTTGTTTCATAATTTAAGGTATTTGGTTGGAACTGGCTGCTCTAGACGCTGAATAATACAGGAAATTTTTGAGCATATTTCTGAGCTTTTCAAAATTTATAAATTCTTGAAAATGAATAAATTCCATCCATCAGAAGCCATATGCAGTATCTTATGAATTTAAAAGGTTTTTCAGATTTGAATCAAATCACACACTGCTATCTGAGTCACTTTAGAGATGGAAAGTTGCAAAAAATGTATCACTATTAAAAAGACTGAATGTGAGATGACAAAAATAATAAGCAGGGCCATAGTGTAAAAGGCTTTTTGTGACTTTAGGAAGTGCAGATGGAGAAGGTAAAGCAGAGTGCTCACCACAGTCGGCCTCGTCACTCTGGTCCTGACAGTCATGAACGCCGTCACACTTTGCATTTTTCTTCAGGATGCAGGAGCCACTGCTGCACTGATACCTGATCGCAGAGCAGGTTGTTTCTGACAACAGCAGGGAACATCATGTCATTATTAGTGACTGGGGGGGTGAAAGGGCAAACAAAATGCATGTTTAAAGACTTTTCAAATATCATACCCTGAGTGCAGTTGATCTCATCTCTTCCACCTGTGCAGTCTGTCTCTCCATTGCACACAAACAAAGGATGTAGTGGACTGTTGCCACCACAGTTTTTTGTGGGCCTCGCTGTGAAGATAAGCGACATTTTTTCGACGCATGACTGATTTCTCAGGCAAAAAAAAAAAAAGGTAGGGCGACAAAGCAATCAAATCGCTATTGTTCTGCTGAACAAAGAGTACAATGAAACTTGTAAAACGGCTTACAGCAGAAGATCTCATCACTCTCGTCCTGGCAGTCGTCCAGGCCATCGCAGCGTCGACTCTTCTCCACACACAGTCCCGTGGAGCACAGGAAGTGGCTCTCTGGACATGCTGGTGCACATGTATGAGGAAAGAAAGGTTACAATAGATATGTGATTGGAAAAAAACTTGAAGTAGATACAAAAGTTTATTTTTATATCTGTTGTAACAATTGAATAAAAGCCACCACAGGAAGCTTGTATGTGATGCTTTTTAAATGAATATGATTGTTATAATTCAGTAGAACATACTGTACAGTGACATTAAAGCTTCAGTGACGAAAGTTGACCCACTTAATTATGTTCATTCCCTTTAAAACATCCTGTCTTTTTCAAGTGTAGTTGCAAAATATCCTGGCAGTGTATTTTACACCTGCTGTTACACTGTGTTCTCTCTGCAAAGTATGCCGTCATTTTTAGAATCCACTTCACAACTAAGTCATTAACTCACAGCCACAATGGAGTACAATCAAACACTTATGATCTGTCATTTCCTGCGGTGTATCCTGGCTGTAGGCATGAGTCACGCTCTCTGCCTTGCACTGCTTACGTTGGCTGATATTGTAGCTGCTGCAAGAGGCCTGAAAAGCCTGAACTGAATTGCGTGAGCTGCAGCGAAACTCCACCTCCGGGCTGTGATCAGCAATCCGAAACACCGTGTGGTGTCCCACGTAGCTGCCACAAAATCTGTGGAAGGAAAGAAACCGTCAATGAACCCCTGCAGGATGTTGTTGTGGGACAAATAACTACATGTACTAGCTGAAGCAATGCAAAAATAACTCCCCAAACAATGGATCCACCATTTGATAATATGATTTCTGGTGCGGGAAGACGTTATCTGTGGTTGTAGATATTAGTAAAAACGGACAGAACTAAATGAAATTGTTTTTTCCTATAAAAGTATAAACGTGTAACTGCACACACATACATGATTTCATTGACCCTCCACCAGCCATGGTCACAGCTCTTCATGTCCTTTGGTTTCAACACATAGTTCTGAAAGTGCAGAGCAACTCCTAACGCAGTGTTAGGGGTCTAGAATAAATAAAAACAGAATGCACGGTCAGTGGAAAAAATGTTATTTCAAGTCACTAATCAAGAAAAACTCACCCACAGTTTTACATAACATGTAAATGTGTGCAATACCTGAAACCTCCAGGTGCAGGAGCACTGTGGGGGCAGAAGGCTGGGGTGGAAGGGGCTGTAGATCTGACCGCTGATGTCAGGCTCTGACTGGGTCTCAATTTGAGACATACACACTAAGAGAGACAGAAACAGACTTAAAGATTATATTTCCCCTCTGAGACGATATGGTCCCATATACACTACATCTTTATGGAGGCATCACACAGAGACATGACATCATTTTACATGGACATAAACTAAAAAAGGTTGGAAACCACTGGTATATAAAGTTATCAGAAAAATGTCTCATACCTTCCTCAGCGATGGCCTCAAAGTGTCCTCTGAAGTTTTTGTTGCCATTTGTCATCCTGAAGGACAGCAACATGACATTGGAGGTAGACACTAAGGAGAAGGAGCTGGACACCGGCTCACACAGCCTGCAGCACAGACATCCACTTCAGTATACACAGTATTATATAAAACATGGAAAAATACACTAACATATGGCAAGAAGCCCTTTGAAACACTTGCAGCCATGAAAAAAAAAACAGGCCAGGACAAATTCAGCTGCCTAATCGGAGCTGCAGACTCACTTGTGCAGAATGCGCCCTCTCATGGGCAGCAGGGCGTCATACACGGTCAGGGCATCACTCACACAGTCACTGGGCTCGATGAGGAATGAACTGACTGTCAGACGGATTAGAGAGCCGGGGACAGAGGTGAGTTTTACATGGCAAGTCACACCCCCCCACGATGAGAAGACATTTAATGGGACCTTTGCTCCAGGAAGGTTGGCATACAGCTTATCTACACACTGTGAGCCTGGGAGGAGAAAAATGAACAACTCATTGGCACACAATATAGCACACACCTGAATTTTTATCACAGCCAATCTAAGTATTACTGCCTACCTGATCCTGATGTATAATCTGATCGCTGAACAGCTGTGGGAATAAAAATAAAATTAATCAATCTCTGCACTCATAAATACATTTGTTGACCTGTAAATACACTAACGCACCATTGATGAGGATGGAGTCTATATCCACTGGGAGACCCAGCAGGTAGCCCACAGATGACCTGTTCTTCAAGCTGGTGTGGACGGAGTCTCTAAAAATGGCTCCTACACACTCCTCACACACCGCTGGGCTTTTTAGTCGAGGTACCACGAACACCATCCAGAAATGAACCAACACACCACCCTTGTTGTTGTTACTGTGTGAGGAAAAGTTTATGTTAGAATTATAAAAACAGGGTGTGTTGATCAGATTTGGTGGAAATGGACTCAAAAGCACAAACTTGTTCATAAACATCAGCTTTTTGCTTTATGATGAAGATGGCTAACCAGCCCACTGTACCTGAGGTCTGAAATGACAGCTTGCTTGTAGAGTCTGGCCACTGAAGACATTTTGTACACATTGCTCACCTACAGCAGCAGACACCAGCAATTAACAGTAAGACTTTGTCAGATCTCACCGTCATCGAAATAACAGGGATACATTTGATACACACCACATGTTGTATTTTATTTGCCATGGATGCGAACTCATGGGACTCTTCCTGTCGGTACTCGGGGATAAACTCCACATTGGCAACACGGAACATCCCAGCAAAATACACTCCACTGTTGCTTTCCCTGCGAACTGAAGAAATAAAGGCAAAATTTGCATTATATGGTGTAAAGATGTCATTAAATTCCTGTGGGATTCAAGTTTGAATCCTTTAACTTACATATGAAGACCCACAGCAGCGACCACATGATGACCACCACAACAAAAACCACCGCCGTGATGATGACGGCCAGGTGTGGGATATTCAACAGACGGACCCACAACCTTTTAAGTCCCTTGGGCTTCCGTCTGGTCTTCCTGTACATCCTGCAGAGCTTTTGCAGAGTGTGGTCAACTGTGGCAACCTCCACAGACACATCTGCAATCTACAGATTGGGGGGGGGGCGACACAACACATTTATACTAAAGTAAATTTTAGATGCCCTTTGAATCTGTCACTTCAATCTGTGTTGATTCTAATAGGGATGTGGTTTATGATGCTGAAATGATATGAAAAGCACAGATGCGTCTGTTGATGCTGCAGATTCCTATTAAGTGCATTAGAGCCATCAGGATTGTGTGGGGACAAAAGGGCACAAGGACGTCAAAGAGCCATAACCCCGCTGCTACCGTTCCTCACTTATCACTCTGCCTTATCCAGGTCAACCAGTTCACATTTCAGAAGCCTGAACATCCTGCTGATCAATCCTGAATGCACAGAGATATGGCTGATCAAATGTTTTAAATAGTGAGAGGTATTCAGTATGTCACACCATGCATAGAAAAAACAGCATTGTTACTATAAAGTTCAATGAAACTGTCACATTTAGCCGTTGATCTGCCACCAGTGATGTAAGCTTGTGTCCACTGATCTCAAAGCTCCATGACTGGCCACTTTAGCTTGTGGTGGGAAATGCTGGACGGCAACAGTTAACTCCCTCAGATGCAGCACTCGGCGCTTATTGAGTTACACAATGCACATATATTATTCATTCAGTGTCATCCCATACTGTGCAAGCGGCACTTCATCCATCACAGGTTAGCAGGATATACATTCCCACAGGAAAAAAAAAGATGATTAAACATATTAAATCAATTATGGCAAAAAGATGTGACTTAACAGTTTTGATGTCTTAACAAACTTGATAAGTCAACTAAAGTCTTTAGAGTTTCCTCTAGATAAACAGCATCTACATTTGGGCAGAGGGAATTAAAATACAACACACTGCCTCTAGAAAATAACTATGTCAGAGGAAAGCTTTACTCACACTTGCAGCGTCCTGTTGACATCCATCATCTCCGCTCGTCTGCTCGCTCTCCTCAGGTTCTGTGCCCATGACACAGGCATCCCTTCAGGCCTTTATCATCTAATTCCTGACTTCCGGTTTTTAAAATCCATTCCCTTTTTCCTTGAGAACAAAACCTGCCTTGTTAAAAACAGCAGCAGCAGACACTCAAACCTTGCAGAGCCACACAGCGCTCTGTTCGGATGCACAGACAGTCGACAGGTGTGTGAAACCAGATCCTTCAGCACAGACGAGCGGTAGAGAAACAGGGAGCTCGCTGATGGAAATGTACCTCCTCCAGGCCTACAGCTAATGTTTCATTCATTAACTTCTATCAAATGCACATGTCCTAATTATAAAATTCTACTGTAATTGCTCGACAATAAAAAGAAACAACAGTTTAAGCTGCATAAGCAAATAGATTTAAGTAGAAGAGACAAGATTCTCCTTTGACATGTTTGTACAAGAGTTTTATTTACAGAGTTAAGAGGGAAGGTGAATGTGTCAGTTAATTTATCCTCTGGCTGTTTTGTGCTCAGAGTTGACAGACTTGCAGCAAAAACGAAAAAAAAGGGTCCAGCCTTTGTGAAACACACTAAAACCAGGTTTGTCAACGTATAGGCAGAATATACATTGTTGTCATAACATAAAAAAAATATCTTTCAGCTGGATTTAATAAGACAAAGGGGTGGGAGTCTCTTGAGTGAGCAGCATCTTTAACACACCAACAAAGTGGACAGAGTCAGTATTTTAACACTTTTGTAATGCCCCTTTTCAAAATGGTAGGCACTGGATTTCAACATGCAACACACACAGACACACTGACAAAGACACATGAGGCACAAAACAAAAACTTGACAGTACGTTCACAGGCAGGAAAATACAGGAAAAAAATAAAGTGTTCTTTGAGTCTTCAGGACGGTTTTGGCATGCTCTGAACATGCACAGAGAGGGAAAAAAGATGAGGGAGCAAAAGCCTCATCTCCTGAAAAAGGCGTTGCGGGTGAAGCTGTACAACAGGTGATAAGGCTTTCGTTTAGGGGGCTCGGCCAGCGCAAAGACCTGCTGCTGAGGCACGCTGGTTGGAATGGTGATGTGACGCTGGTGAAGTGGGTGCAGGTTTTGGTGGTGTGGTGGGACAGAGCCAGAATAACCAATGGCTAGGAAGGTGAAATAAGAAAAACATTTTAAAATCATAATTGTGATTTTAAAATTATCATAATATTGACATGAAAGGCTGCGTGGCATGAGGTAAAATATTTTCTTACATTTGTTCTTCCCCTGTTTGGCTCGTCTTGCATTAACAATGGCCTGTTTTCTTTGTGCTTCACTGATCTCCATTCCTGCCAAGAAACACAAACAAATACACCTTCAGGTCAAAATATTTCCAGCCACTCCCAACATTTTTTTGTTCACCTTCTATTCGACATCAACCCACAGTAGCTGTTTTGCCTCACAAATGACAGGAATTCCGCACGACTCACCCATCTCTTGGTCTTCCTTAACTCTGTTTCTCTCCTTGGCAAAAGCCTGTAACCACCTCTGCTTGTCCTGGGCCTTTCTGCAGCACAGCACACACACAAACTCCAGAGTGGAGGCGTTGCGCAAACGCATAGCATTCCTCAGGGTCAGGCCTAGGTCTAGGTCCCGCCCGTCGGGCACATCCACCACTTCGGTCTCATCCATATCCAGCCGTCCACGGTAGTGGAGCAGGTCTCTGCGCAGGACATCTTTTTTACAGAAGACCAGCTGGTGGTCAAACAGAAAGAAGCTGCGCTGTTGCATTTTGCCTTGTCGGACGATTCGAGTCAGTTCACCAGAGTGGATCAACTCTGAGCTGCGCTCCAGCACGTCGGATCCCTGCAGCAACAAGTTCACATAGACAAAGTCAATACATTTTTGCAGCATATTTAATGTTTTTAAATAAAGCTGAGAACAACTATAGGTTACTTTTAACTGATAACCAGAGTAAAATTTGACAATATTCATTAGTCATTTTCACCTCCCAGTGCAGAATGGCCACCTGCCAGTGAGCAATGGTGTCGACGCTCTCCAGCCGTCTCTTCCTCTCATTTATCAGACTGGCCACATTCTTCATGGCCTCATATGCTTTGCTCACAGCGCTGTAATCACTGCAATAAATCAGCAAAGAGACAATGAGCATAGAGCCACCTCAGCCATGAAAATGATGGGACTTTTTCATTTACACTAATGGAAAAGTGAGTAAGACATCAAACCTCTAGGACCACCTTGAATTCTTTACCAAAGGGGAAATGTTGCTGAACTTTATGAATTTTTTGACGTTAGCTTATAAATGAAAGGCTCATTGATGGGAAAGGAATTGCTTTATGTTAGTTGATGCTAGGCTATATACATACAAGTTATGCTGTAGCTTCTTGAAAGAAGTTACTGTAATAAAGTAATTCTACAGAGACAACTTCATCTAGTCAAACTATCTAAATTATATGACAAACTGGCATAAGATGTTGTTGTAGAGCTGAACATATCCGTAGCTACAATCATCACTGGGTCTTGCTGTGACCAACAGTCACACTAAAGTAGACTTATGATCCAGATACTGTATACTATTTCATATTTACTGTTGAAAACAATGGTTTTGCAGTAAATTTGCTGTCTTTGCATGCCTGCACCACAGAGTGCAAGATATAGATATACAGAGACAATAAAAATGTACAACTAGCACAAGTAATAAGAGTAGTTTAATTAGTGAAGTAATGAACTTCCAAGAGGTACCTGTGGTCTTTGGGGGTGTACTTAAGCAGCTCTCCCAGCTGCAGGGGGTATTTACAGATCTTCTGGACGGGTGTGAGCAAGAACCCCGCAATGGAGATGTCAATCATCTGCTGGAGGAGCCGACAGGCCTCAAAGAAATGCTTATATTTGCCCAACTTCATGAGCCGCTGCAGCTCAGCACAGGCTTCTGGATGAGTGTTACAATAATCTGAGTAGATGGAGAACCCCTCTCCCTTAGGAAAAATGATAAACTTTCAATCAATTAATCATTTAGAGCTACTGAGTCAAGTAAGTAAACAAGCTACATTGTGATTAAGTGGACTGGTGAGTCGTTCTGTGTGTGGCTGTTACCTGCAAAAGGAAACAAGAGCCTATTTCACTGAGATGAGGTTGGTCTTTATTGAACTTCTTCTCCAGGTCTTTGAGAAACTGCCTCTGAAACTTGTAGATGTCCTCGATGTTGCTGAAAATGGTCTTCAACTGCAGCTCAGTGAACATGTCCGGGTGTTTATGACACTGGCGGATGTAACCCTGAAAGCAACATAAAACCAACATGCTGACTGCACTGACATGAGGTATGAAAACAGTTCAAATACTGGCCATTGGGAGGTGCTGAACAGTTAAATATTTTTTTTTTAAATTCAACTATAGCTTATTCTAAATGTTGGGGCTCTTACATCACAAATGTCCTTTAGGTGCTTGATGTAGATGCGTTCAGTTTTCATGATTTCCTGAACCACATTGGTTCTCATCTGCTCCTTGTGCTGAGCGCTGTGTGTGTCCCTGGGAGTTGGATTTTCCTGGTCCACCACACTCTCCAAACTTTCTACACCGGAGTCCTCCTGGTTCACCCGCACCTGAAACACAAGCGCCACACATAAGGTAACCTCCTGAGCAGTATGCAAATCTTAAATAGTCCTCTCTGTTTTAAGCTATCTTCAAGTCAGGATATTTGGTCTAAATATGTTTTTAGTCATTATCAAACAAAGATATCAAATATGATCCATGACACATTTTTGTGGGGGGTTTTTTCAGCTTATAGCCAAAACAAAAATAAACAGTGACAACTACTTAAACCACAAATATTCAGATCTACTCCACATCGCGATGGCAACTACATGTGTAAATTTGACCTGCTCTTGTTTGGCAACATTGATTTAGCTTCAAACAATTACACAGCAGATGCCTATCTGCCAATCAACTAACCTCACCATGGTTACCACAGACTGCCTAATTAAGACCCAACTGTCAATCAGTGCTGATCACCACAGAAACCAGCTGAGCCTCTGAGGTTTAAACACTTCCACACACACTGCTAGGAGGGCTAGTGAGGTTTGTTTGGAGCTGAGCCAGTTTAAAAGTCTTTTTTGAGCTTCTGGAGAGCAAACATGCGCCTGAGGTCAGGAAGTCCACTTACCCTCACAAAGCAGGAGGGGAACCAGGCCTCCCTGTCGGCCCCCCTGCCCCACCACCAGTCTTGATGCGAGGCATCCAGGACACGGATTACATCTCCAGCTTTGAAGGCCAGCTCCTGCTCCTCCATGGTCACATGGTCCCAGAGAGCCTCAGCATACACTGCTTGCCCCGAGCTTAACAACTGAGTAGTACACACAGATAAGATAAAGTTACAATTACATGCAGCCTAAGCCCATGTCTGACATGTAAGATTATGTCTAGACTTATGGACACTGCAGTGGTTGTCTCTTCTGCTGAACTGTGGCCAAACATGTTGAAAACACACACACACCAAAAACATTTTAACTTGGTTGTTCACAAGGCATGCTAACAACAAGAACCATGCTGCATCATAAATCCAACACGCATTCTTGGAGGGGATGTTTGTGAGTGTTGCAACATGACATGCTTCCCTTCTTAGCCTCACCTCATTGAGCACAGAGAGCTCCACCCCCGGCTGAAGGTAGGGTGTGACATCAGTGAGCTCATCAAAGCTGTACTCCTCCTCCTCACTCACGCTGTCATCAAGTGTCGCCGAGCAGTCAGTCATACCATCTGTGACATGCACACAGAGCTAAAAACATCTGACAAGACTGAAACCATCCAGTGAACAAGTCACAGTTGCAGACACAAGGCCCCACCTGGCTGCATGAAAACATTGTCCTCAGACACACATATTGACATTCCCAGACTCTGCTTTCCCACAGACTTAAAATATGAGATCAACAACAACCTCGGTTCTCACCGCTGAGCACTCTGTGGAGCATACGCCGCCCAACGCGGTCCAGACCAATGGGGGTGCTCTGGGAGAAGGTCGAAGGGCGAAACCTGGCTGACACCGCTCTGTAGGGGGGGACCTGGTGGGAGGGGATGGGCGGCCGTGACAGGAGCTGCAGACAAAGCCAGAAGAAACATCCTGGGATTCAGGAAGAGCTCACGTTCTCTGTTTTTCAACCCCTACCTGACCTCATGACAAATGATAATCATAACAAAGACCATGATAAATTATTTTAAGACTTCTTGTGTCTGTTTTTTGTTTTTTTTTGGTATCTCATACCTTTATTACAGACAGCAGAAAGTGAAAACAGGAAATGAAGGCTATAGAGATGCAGCAAAAACTACCTGATCAGACTGAAGCCAGAGAGAGAAAAAGGGTTGCCCTGCTTTTCTCTCCATAAAGTTTAAATAGTGCTTAATATGTCTATGTTTTTTTAAACATAGAGTTCAATAGAATTAAGTTTTGATATTAAACAGCAAGTTTGCTCAAGGAGAATCTTATGCATAATCTGTAATTATTTACCTCCCCTCACTTTTAATAGCTGTAGGTGATCAGGATGTTTCTTACAGTAAAAATCTAATTAAATGAGAATGTAAAAGCGGAGTAAAAGTCAGTGTTTTTACCACATCTGAAACAAAAAGTTTGACCGAAGTTTAAACATACTTATAACAAAAAGTTTCATTGTTTTGATCACTTCAATCCTGGCTAGATTGCCTGTAGTCAACAATTAATCCTTGACTGTATTTAACCTTTTTTTTGCGTACGTATAGCAAATTAGAATTTAAGCAGCTTTTCACTTTTTAAAAACCTGTAGGTTCATGTAGGTTCAAGCTCTGTGTTGCTTACAGAAGGAGGTCGGTCATCCTTTTCCTCGGCATCAGGAGAGAACAGATCCTCAACTCCTATCACAGAGACTGGCCGTTGCCTCCAGCCCTGAATGTCTCCATTTACACTGCAGCCATCAGGGCTATCTCCATTCGCACATGCATCGTCAGCACTGCAGTCTTTATGCAATGATGCATTTGCTGTCCTTTCTTCATCACGCAGTTCTGCCACTTCCTCAGGAATCGAGTGCTTCCTGGAAATGAGCTGCGCATAGTCAGAAATAGGACGAGGTTTTGGGCGCCCACTCCTTCGTCTGGGCTTGACGGCGGATACTTCTGTGGAAGAAGCGGGGGCTTCATCTGAGGGGGATGAGGGCAATGAGGGCGACTCCGAGAGGCATGTTGGAGAGATAGTAGGGGTGCTGCTGGCTGTTGGAGAGACCTCTTCTGCTTGAAGAAGGGCTTCCTGTGCTTGTTGCTCTGATTTCACCTTGAGAAGAATAAATATAAGATAAGAATTAAAAGTTCAAAACTCAGTTAGGACAATGACATTGACTTTCCCCTGTTCAATGACCTGAAATGTATAGTGATAAAGAACAAAATGTCTACTGGGAAGAACATCTGTTAATCAGAAACAGAGCAAAATTGTACCGGGAATCATAAAAGCTTCAACTAGAAACAACTGTTTTTGTTGGACATCAACAAGAAAGAACCATATAATTCAGTGTGAAACTATTTCCATGAACTTTATCAGGATTTTCATGAGAAACTTTTATCATGTGATGATAAAGTATTCAAGTTTCACACAGTGATTGGTTCCATGTATTGAAAACTCTTATGCTTATCAGGTTCAAACAATAGCAGAAAAAGAAACTGCACAAATATTCCACAATTAAATGTTATCATACTGCATGTATGTCAGCAGGTATTGTATACTCAACTGTCAAATATTGGCTAACAGTTACTCATTTGGAAATTGTAGCTCTGTGTCTGCTAGTCAGCGAACTAGCTAACACAGAGCTAACAGCGAAAATATTAGACCTCACCTCTTGGTTTTCTCGATCTGGGTCCCGTCCACGGCATATACACTGGAAAGGCATGCAATGGCCCAGAACCATTGTGAAAAACACAGAAAAAATATATAATCTGGCCTGTCTCTAAGGCCAACCCTTTTTTTTTTTTTTTTTAAGGCCAGTAAACGCCTCAGGATTTCTAAAGTAAACAAATCTGATTCTTCCTATTCATCCTTTAAAAGAAAATCCTGCTCTTAGACTAAAAGACATTTCAATATAACCTTGTGTTTATGGTCCTGTCTATCTAGTGGTGCTGCAAGCTGCCCAAGGCCCAGTGTTCATGGTGCTGGACTTTGATCCACTTGGCTTCAGCATGAGGGGGAGACATGAGGCGGGGGCCGTACTCACTCATAGCTGCCTACCCTCCCACAGCAACAGGACTATGGAGCCGTCTTTGCGCAAGGGCCGCTAATCATAAACAAGGTCTAATCATTAACTCCATCTGCTCCTTCAGTGCGCCAGGTAGCACAGAACAGCTGTCTTCAGCATGTAATCTTGCTACAAAAGAAGTCAGTATATCAAACACAACTGACAGTGAAGACTTGTTACGCCTGTGTCATTAATTATTTGACACTGACAGACACAGAACTATTTTTTTATTGCATACAAGCTGCCTAGAGACAAATATCACACTGTCATGAGAACGTGTCTCAGAGGGTTTGAATCGTGCTGGAATCAAAGATCACTTCATAAAATCACCTCTTACAGGAGTGAGGCTTCAACTCCTGAGACAAGGGTCAATGCCACTAGACTGAGAGATTGGCACCCATTAATGATCATGCTGTCCTAGATAAATTCCTCTATCTTTCAGTGCTTCCTTCCTCCTTGTTACAATACAAAAAGCTTTTAATCTAATGATATCCTATCCAATGTTTCTTAGTCAGTACTAACTCGTGACGCATTTTGTAGCCTTATTGTCTTTTCAGTCACAGTACATTTTATCCATCTGTAATTAGTGAAACACTTCGTCATCAGACCAGTTGCATTAAGATAACATCCTGTCTTGATGTCATCACTGTTGTTTTACACAGGACCTGCATTGTGTTAAAACATTTGCATCTCTCTGTGCCAATAAGAAGTGAGAAACAGGTAAAGCAGAACTGACAACAAAAGAAAGCAAGTTAATTTAATTGTTTTCTAATCACACCCCTGTGAGGTTTACGCACATTATTTTACTCCCTTACCCGGTTTGGTGGCGTGTTGACCTCAGTCTCTAATTGATGCTGTGAAGGCTCTTTTTGGCAGAGTGGAGATGAATCTGTCTCACTCTCTGTGGCAACAGTCAGCGATTCATTATGAACAGAGACAGCACATGAGGTCGGCTCTGTTGTCTCTGGGGGCTCCGCAGACGTCGGGCTGAGAGGGACCTGGTGCTGCTGTGGGCTGATGTCACATTCAGGCTGTGAATGAATCAGAGGGGTGTGCCCGATAGACAAGACCCGTGCTCTGACGGGCGAGGGCCGGCGCTGTCGCTCACTGGTTGTTAGGCAAGGCACACGGCGGGAGTAGTCGTCATGGAGACGGCTAAGGGGAGACATGAGAGATGGAGAGGTAGGGCTGGGGGAGGGACTTCGCTTGCGTCGGACAGTCAGGTCTGTCATGCTGCCTACTAGCTTTTGCATTGGCCCTTTGGTCTTTACAAGGCTCTTCCCGCGGCTAACAGCTCGGCTCCGGAGGTCCACCAAGGAGGCGCTGGCTGTCCTCTGAATGCCTGGTTTCCCATTTGATGTACTTGTCCTCTGGGGATCCTCCTGAGGTGAAGGAGGACCTGGAGATGGGGCTTTGCGCCTGAAAGGTGCCTTAAATATGTTAAGATTTTCTGCACTTTTGCTCAGTCTGTTTATCACCTTCACATTTGTGTTCTCATTCATGTTTTTTGTTTGAGCATCTGCCTTGGATGTCTTGTCTGGTTTGTGACAGTCCTTTACTTCATTTGTTCTACTTCCTGCTAGTTTCCCATTCCCCAGATCAAGTAAGGAGATGCGCCCTGCTCCGTACGCTCTCCTCATACTCCTGGAGAATCGTGTGTTGCGTGTTAGACCATTTCCTTCATTTTCCTCATCATCATAGTCCTCAATATCTGATTCACATTGGTTTATCACAAAATTTCCATTACACACATTGTGTCCCTCTGGAAACTTGAAATGATTTGTTGCATCATCTTGACCAGGGTCACTGTTGGCCACAACACTACCGTTGCTCATGTCACTTGATGAAAGGACATGATCTCCATCCCCAGTTACTGCCCCTCTACTCTGTATACCCTGGAGCACAGAGGAGCGGAGCTTTTTGAAGGAGTCCACAACACCCAGTCCTGGAAGTCCAGCCCAGGACTGGGGGACATTGTTGCTAACGCTGCTGTGAGTTGAGGTGGAATTGTCAGTGGATGGACTGTGAGCAGGGACAGGGCCCTTCTTCGAGTTGGAAAAGAGCTTCATAATTCTGGAGGAGTAAGGCTTTCCCTCGGGATGACCTATAACAGGGTTGGACCAGGCGGAAGAATTGATGCCATTCAGTCTGTTTTGATCAGAATCTGCAGTCATCGGCTGTACTTGGGCGCCACACCCAGACAGCAGATATGGAACTGTACTTCTGTCAGCAAGACTGTGGAATGGGTATATATCACTGTGGGGACGGGTTCGGATCAGCGGGTCCACTCTGGGGTTCTCAAGGCAAGGGAGAGGGTCTTCGCTTGTGGACAAGACCCTGTCCTTTTGTTCTGCCTGCAAAACCAAACAGAGATTAATTTTAGAGATCTTTGCACTGTGGAGGAAATTAATGAGTCTGTTCAAAGGTTTCTATGAAGAAATTAAATTCCCTAATTAGATAAGAGCAGATCCGACAACTTCAGATAATCAGAGACATATGATATTTTTTACAGAATAAAGGGGGTGACCCTGATAAACAGACTGATGAATATTCTTAATTGTGCACAGGTTCCAGAAAAAGGCCAGAGGACATTTTGCACTGTGAACACCATGTGCATTTGTCCTTGGTGATTGTATTTCAATTTTCAAGGAGAGCTGAGGCCCAGGTTGGGGTGATGTTGTGCTAAGTTCAGCTTAATATGTGTGTGTGTGTGTGTGTGTGTGTGTGTGTGTGAGTCATGTCAGTGGCTAATGCAGCTGAGCCTTTGAAGTGGGGCTTTGTGAGCGTGACTAAGCAATGAAACTTGCTAATCCATTGTGATTAATGTAATAAATTGCCTGGTTTTTCTCAAGATTACATAGATAAGGAGATGGTGAGAGGGAGAGTTGTGTGGTCTTCAAACCAGTGAGATGGAGTCATCTATTGTGTATACTGGATTCCTACCAAAGGGCCCTTTGCACAGGAAACATTTAGCCCGTCATAGTAAGTAAAGCACAGGTGTTACTGATACCACAAAATGATGGTCTATTTAAGTGACCCTATTAGTCACGACAGTGTGACAGTGAGCCAGTATGCATCACATCAGCACCCCAACACTGAAGCACCTAAATGGAATTCAGCCATCATTCAGCCTGTGGTTTTCTTACCATGATGTGTCTATATATCCTCCATAACAAAGACCTCTAGTCTATTTTCAAAATTCACACTTTCTCCTGGTCTGTTATATGCCTAGATTCAACAGCTTTAGCTGCTTTGTGAAAGGCTAAATAAACATCACAGTTCTTCTATAGCTGGTAACTGACTTTTAGATAAAGTAACAAAAATGTAACCACAAAAAGAGAACAGCTATAATGAATATAGAGTATACTGAATTACTACGTAATGAATCATCTTACATTGAATTTTTTAAAACTATTTTTCCTCTCAGAAAATTATTCAAACATTGTTTAGTGTATTACATGCAGATTTCATAATCGTAAGTCTTCCCATGACAACATCCTGGCCTCCATCATTTTCCAGAGACTTTTTCCAGAATAGTTCCTGGAATAGGAACCAATCTTCCTGTCTCTTACATCATGGCCTGGGATGATATGTGGTTGTTATACTAACATTATCACACTGAGTGTTAGAAATTATTAATTCGTTGTTTATAGCACACTTTTTAATACTAAATAAGTGGGTTTTAAAGTGTTATCTTATTTACATTAGTACTGCTTGATTTACATCGATTGCCGGCAAATAATCTCTTAACAGCACAAACAGTCAACCCAATAATTTCTTACGATTACTAAGGAATTCAAATTAACAATGGTGTCATTTTGTCAGCATCACTCAGTCCTAACACAAACTGGCAAAGGCATTTTTTCCCGAGGCTTTGACGGCAGTGTTGCTTCAATTGACTGCTATACATGCGGGAAGTTGCAGGGAGCCTGGAATGCTTCCATACCTCCTGTCAACATGCGTGTTCAGCAGCAGATGGACTTTCTCAGTCAAACTCTCTGTGGAATCTGCCGTCACTTCAACCAACTCGCTCCATCACACTGAACACTTATGTAAACACAGAGCCACCACTGCCAAGCACCGCTGCTGACAGACAGTAAACACCCTGCGTGAACAATGTGCCACTTTCAAAGCTATGCTGAATTGTCTTCTTGTACTGTCCTTCTCCTCAGCCACGGAGGAATCATGTTGAGTAGCAACTGGAAAAATAGATGGGATCAATTATTCTATTTTCCAAGCAGAAAGATAGGAGATAGAAAAGGAATTTCTCCAGCTCAAGTAGCTTGTTTTTGTTTTGCATTCTCTTGTCTTTTTATCAGCTATTCCTCTTTCAATCCGTCAACAGCTTTCAGCCTTCTCCCTAAACTTGGCACCACCTGTCACAGGCCATTTGGTTTCCACTGAGACTTGGCAGTGCTGTTAGACAGAATCAAGCCGATGCAGGTGGCGACTGTGGTATTCCACGGAAAGAAAACAGGGACTTAAACCACCAAAAACATATATGCAACATGCCTTATATTTCAATAATGTTGCAGTATTTTAGTTTATTTTACCTTTAACTATGATTTTTATGGCTGCATGAGTCTTGACAGTTTTTTAGACCTGATGCATCAAATCTCATTTTTAGCTTTAAAGTTTACAATAGACACACTTGTTTCACTGTTGACAGAGCTGAATGTTTTTCTTTTAAATTTTTTTGTATAATTTTACAAAGCAATTTCAACACCGACAACTGCAGCTTTCTTCTTAATGAATTGCTGTTTTAACCTGAGGAAAAGTGAAACAATAAAGAGCCCTTTTCATTAAGGCACTGTATGCTCATACTGTCCACAATACATACACAGTTTAGGGATAAGTTGTATAGAAAGACCAACCAATGCAATTCTGATAACCTGTTTCCCATTGATCATTTATCTCAATAGTCCAGATCAAAAGTTGAACTTAAAGGTTATGGCTTCCTTTCTTTTCCTCTATGTTTTGTGAAATAACAGACAAATAAACTATGTAAGTATAATACAAAAGTGCAAAGAGCATCTACTACATCTGTGTCTACAGCTATGCCACAGCTTTTGCGACATCCAGACAAATACTACTTACATATATATTATTATCAGGTCCTACCGCCAGTGAATGCTGGTCGTTTTTACCATGTTGAACTTTGCTACTTCATCTTTGCTCTGCCTGCACCAGGATCACTGCTGCTCTCAGGCCTCCTCCTGCTAAACTGAGGATGGGAGAAGTGCTCTGCAGCCCTTGTCCAGAGTTAATTAATTAAAAGCTCAAGGAGGAGTCCCCCCACACACACATGGCAGCCAGCTGGAGCCGGCCTCAGATTAGACTCCCATAAACAAGGATAGACACGCACCCAGATACATAAACATGTATACAAGAGCTTAAAGCACGCACTCCAAAAACACATGCCGATTAGTGAGAGCATCCTCTCTCATAGTGCACCCAGTTCATGTGCATGTTTGGGTACACTTACACACATGCATGCACAGAGCTGAGCAGGGAGGAAGGCATTTAAATAATTGGCTCCCTTCCTGTTTGGCTAGAAAACCCAGGTTGTTATGTAAGGTGCAGTCATAAAAATGTAGTGATAAGTGACCTCCTACCCACAGTTCACCTCTGCAGACATATGTCCTGCCTTGGGCTAGGATAAAACTCATTAGACCAAAATGAACTAAGCATTAAACTGAAAGACCAGCAGACAGAGAGTATAACGGGAAAGTGAGTTTTTATGTCATTTTTCATTCTCTGGCTCAACTCTGAGACAGACACAACCACCCTGGAGCAACTTCACCATTCCCATGTAAGCGATCACTTAACTGGTTCACTTAATCCGTCTCAAGAAATGAAAGCTGTGAGGAAGGCCTACTTTTAAGATTTCCCACACAGTGTTTTAAAAAACAGATTGGCTAATTAGCTAAATCAGTATGCGTAGCTTGGGTTCTGTGTAACATTAAGCTGAACATATGTTCAGCTATTTTCAAATAAATAGGTTTATGTTTGTGGTTACATTGGGATTTAGATCAAAAAACCCTCGACAATATTCAGTATTATATTTAAATGCATATTAACATCTTATTATCTTTGATACTTGCTGGCTGACCTTACAGCCTGTTTCCAAGCAAAGATTAAAAGTGCCAGTGAGAAAACTTTGAACAAAATCTACTTTGGGGAGGGGATCTAGTGTGGGAGTGGGAGTGTGTGTGTTTGTGCGTGCATAGCACATTTCTCTGTCCGTCCCAGTAATAATCTGATTAGCAGAGCTTTACCAGTCTGTGTTTAGGACTGGTTTCATCTACACATGATAGCCTAATCAGGGAGACAACTAGGCTATTCAGCACTGACTGAGAGTGACACCCAAAGCTTGTAAGCAGCCAACAAGGACTTAACTGCTGGGGGCAACTTGGCCTGTATGCATTCTGTATGAGGAATATTAACAACATAAAGGCCAAAATTCAACCAATACAATTTCTAAGAAATACAGGTTACCCTCTTTTGTGGCCACATGATTTTGAAATTGAGAACCAGTCCAGTCAGGATAAGTTGAGCACATGTGTTACAGCTTCAATTTCCTGGTTAGTGTGTCAAATTGTTGAACTAGTTCCTCATTTTTTGATCTGACAGTAATGGGGGGTGATCAGGAGATGCCACGCCCACCTCCTATACAGCGTGGGAAGTACAAGTGGAAGCCAAATCAGGGAGTGCCACCATGCTCACACAGGCCACTTACTCACCTGATGTGTTGTGGTCTGTCATAGAGACAGACAGACAGAAATCCAACACCACACAGTGCAAAGGCCTTACAGGGGGCGAAACACCGGTGTGCCTTGTTGTCAACAGTCAACAATAACCAAAAAGACTGCTATTTCAACATTTAAAAACGATGAAAAAATCAAATGCCTCTCAAGCATTAAAATCCTCTTATTTTATATAAAGGGAAATTGGATTTTTGGAAATAGTGGATTTCATTGATTTTGAAGCTTAGAAGTCATAGGAAGGCTTTCAAATGTACCATTATCACAGTATTACCCTGAGGCAAATGTTCGTTTTGAATGAGTCACAACATTGAGAATGGCTTGTTAAAGTGGAATAAGTTCATAAACTACAGACTCAAAGCCCATGGGGACATAATTACAGTTGAGTATTATACAGAAAGTAGCCAGTAAAACTTTATTGTAGTAATTGTCCTGTAGTAAAAATCGTTATATATAGCCTCTCTAAAGCAGAGATTACCTTAAGATGACTTATCTAGGCAGCACAATATGGCTTTATCATAAGAGTCCATCTAAGAAGAAAAAGAAAATGGATGATTTATTTGCAGCTACACTGTAGTGATGACTGCAAACTCCCACAAGAGTGTAAGTGAGTTAGTACATACTAACAATGAAGCTGAATCTGAAAACAAGGAGCTAAGAAAGGGGGATTATACTAAGTATTTTTCTAAGCTCATAAAGAACTCGGGGCCAAACTGCTTATTTATTTCTGCATTAATTAACTTTCTCTGGCCATAAAGCTCTTTGTAGTTAGTGCCCCCCTACCCCGCCTTTACCAACTCCCTGCGCAGCCTGGCATCTCCCACATCTCTATAACAACCGCGGCTGTAATGCACTACAATAACCCCCTCTGGTCCCATTTCAACCAAGAACACAAAAGGGAAAATCAATGCAACTGCAACGTGATCCAAGAATAGTATAAATAATTTATGGGAATTATTTTATTACATTTTATTGGCTGTGAATTACATTAGCGGTCATTGCACAGTTAATAGAAAAGACCAAAACTTTTGCTCACCCTGCTCATAGTCGCTGATGTTGTCCTCCTGACCTTTTTTTGCTCCTCACATCAACGGAACAGCTGTTTTTGTTGTTCAGCCATATAGAAGTAGCCTGGGTTTCTCTGAGGTCCAACAGCTTGCTGCCTCGCACTCCTCGCACTCTTCCAAAAACATGTCGGATACCAAAAACCACGACAAGTGCGGTGCCCCTGGTAACTACTCAACCCGCAACATATTGAGACAAATGGCTGGCTGACTCCTTAAACACACTGGGCTAGCGACTTGAGCTAGCTCACGAGCTCACTGATAAAGTTCTTAATTGCGCAAGCTCTGCGGTTTTGTAATTTCACTTTTACCGACCGTCAAAACCTGCTGGTAGTCAAACAGGTACACAAAATTAATTCTGACTCATCCGATATCTTCCGAAATTTCGCAGGAAAAGCTTCATAATCTCGTTGACGATTCCAGTTAAGAAAGGTCTTTTCTTGGATTGAGCTGGCGAGCATCATTAATGCACTTGTTGAAGTGTTTGCGAGGGGAGGGGCTTCGACGGGTTTATGCTCGAGGTTACTGGTTGACCGCGGCGTGACCATCCGGCCGACAGCCAATCATAAGTCAGCACATGAGTCTGTGACCGCAAAAACCACGCCCACGGCGGAACGCTCGTTATTGAAGAAAGAAGAAAAAAGACAATGTAACACCGCACTTCCTGCAGTTCTTTGAAGACAAAAAAAAAGACTGGACCTTCCAGTTATTGTTGCACCGTCTGCCTCCTGTCATGTCTTTGTATGTATCATGCCAACACAATTACGCGTCTGGTAATTCTAGTGTTTATGCCCATCCCCACATACTAGAGGATGAAATTAAATTACTAAATTAATGTGCTGCTTAACTGTAACAGAACAAACAGTGTCAACAAACAAAAGAAAAAAGCTGAGGTATGTATGTTTGAGACAAACGTGACACAACTGCCCTCTTTTTCTGTTTGTGTTTTTTTAAAATTTATTTACAGGTACATGCTTAGTAGAATTACATGTTCAAAGTTCAGCAAGATATTTGACTTAATCAGTTTAATTGATTTATCCACATGATTCACACACATTGCCAGATTTGGGAGAAAGGTCAGATCATTTTTACTCGTACAAAGAGCATTGCAACCCTGTAAGAATACAAGGTATGAGGTATTTTACTGCTGGAACAGTTTTGTACTGCTTTATATAACTGAGTAATCTATCACAATTCATTTCACTTTATAAGCCTGCTATATACTTTGCATGGAAATTCTAATCAGTAAAGTGACCACAGTATTCCATAAATGCAGTTGAGTAAAAATTATTATGTTTATCTCTGTACTTTAGTAAAATATTAGCAGTAAGTGCCATAGAATAGAGATACTATAGCAAAGTAAAAGTATCTTAAGTCAGTCTTTGAGTACAGTAGTTGTGTTCATGCACCTAATTACATACCACCACTGCACAATGCGTTATAGAATCAGCTTAAGTTTAGAGGAAGGCTGAGCTCTCTCAATTATTCTAAAAGACATTCAAGATACCAAAAAAATCATAAGGGAGGGTTATTTAAGCCTCAAATATTAAGAACCCAGAGAATGTAGTGTCATCATCTTCATCAGCAAAGAGCCCATTGAACAGCTCTCCTCCAACCACCTGCAGCCACACCTTGTCCCCTACGTCCAGGTGCAGCACAGCACCCCCTGCTGCCTGATCCTCGCTGCTCTGGTAGTTGTCAGTGGTGTGGATGATCTTTACACCATTCTTCATGAGTGCCACCTTCACATTTCTGGAGAAGACAGTGATGTGGTAAGTGAAGAAATAGGCTCCTGCTGCAGAGCACGTGTATCTTCCTGTTTGTGGATCGTAGTGGTTCTGCTCGTTGTAAATTATCTTGTCAAACCGGATTGGTGCATTAGCTGCTGGGAGTTTAGATTGGGCTGTGAGTCCTACAGAGAAGGCACTTTTAGAGATAACAAGTGCATCTCCCTTCTCACCCCTATCACCTTTGTCTCCTCGACTCCCTCTTTCACCACGATAACCAATGTTGCCTTTATGACCTGGAACACCAATTTCTCCTTTAGGTCCTGGCCTGCCAGGGGGCCCCAGTGGTCCTTGAATGCCTCTGTCACCTCGAAGGCCAATTTCCCCCTTTGGACCCTTTGGTCCTGGAGGCCCTACTTCACCTTTAGGTCCTTGGGGTCCAAGCAGTCCAAGCTCTCCCTTATTTCCTTTTAGGCCAATAGGCCCTTGGACTCCTTGGGGCCCCATTTTCCCTGGAGGCCCGCGTTCTCCATTATCTCCCCTTTTTCCTTTAAGTCCTGCTGGGCCAACTGGGCCTGTAAACAAAACCACATAATAAACTTCTATATCCTTCAAACATTGTATTTGCATATACACATATTTCAAAAGAGCAGATAAGGTTGGACAAATACATAAATATATTGTGTTAAAGCATGACCAGTTTAAGTTTATAGTGTGGGTAAAAACAAAAACAACCACAAAAAATCAATGTGTAAACACAGATTACTTAACAATATTTACTCTTATAATACATACCAGGTTCCCCTTTGTCTCCCCTATGGCCATCATTACCTGCTTGTCCAACAGGGCCAACTTCACCTTTTAATGGATGATTCATGAATGTTACTATAAGTTTTACAGTAAAGACCAAGAAAAGGACATTTTTTGCTTAGAGTCAAGTCTCAATAAGAATTTTTCTCTTCTAAACTTACCTGTATCCCCTTTGTCACCTTTGGATCCATCTCGTCCATCTCTGCCTGGTGAACCATTGTGTCCAGGGTCCCCTGGTATTCCAGGGTATCCACAAACACAGCCTTTTTGTGGGGTTTCTTCCTGTGCGACACATCTGACCGTCAATAGAAGCAGCAAGACAAAGATTGTAAACCTAATCTGCAACATTGTACCTGATGTATCGGTCTAACGAAACTAATATTCCACAGCTTAAAAAGTTTTTAGACTAAAAGAAGTTTGAGCCGGTACATAGTTCACCTCAAAATCTAATGCACTAATCAAATGCAAACATATAGCAATGTATCTTCAAACTGACATGCTCAAGAGGAGCACAGTGGAAAAAAAGACAACTAGGATGGCAACCAAAGAAAACCGAGTTCAACAAGAACTTTGGACAACAGTGACTCAGTCCTGAAAGCCTTTTCATTGGTCTGAATGTGTTTTTTAGCTTACTTATTGAGTCTGTCAGTTACACATCACCTGCGCCTCTTTAGATGCTCCTCCAGTCTGGTTGAGGCTATTAATAACCAGAGACTCAAAGTGTATGTGACGGCCAGATATGCAGCAAGCCACACAGTTTTACATGCGCTGCATTCCTAATACAGTTAAGCAAACAGAATATTAAACTTAAGCAAATTATTATTACATGCTGTAATTTCACATCTGCTAAACAAAATGTATTATTCTTAATAGAGCAATAAAAAGACAGAATAAGGAACGGATGACTTAAAATTACATTAGGTGTTGTTATTGTTCAAGATTTGAAGACAACCAAGTGATGGGCTGTTTGGTCATTTAATGCTAATAACCAGCTAAAATGTTAATGTATGCATTCTTTTCTCATATGTGCTCTTTAAAATGCCAACACTCAGGAACAATTGACCCCATAAAATGGATCATTGACATAAAATGTGACCTTTGTGGTTTAAAGCCCAACCCCACCTCTCTAGAAAGCCTTAAACAAAGGTTTTGGGTTATCTTAATGATAGTGCCCCTCAGATGTTCTCCAGACGCTTGACTGACTTTAGTGTTAACCAGCGTTTGAGTGGATATTTGGTCAATGAATTTCCACAGGCTGGTGAAAGCTATGCAAAAGAAAAAATATAGTGTAAACATTAAATAGCAGTTGTGGTGAGTCCTCTGTTTTTGCAACACTCTGCAAAGTTTAGATCAACTATTAAACAGCATTGTAGAGTCAGCTAGGGATTTAATATCTAACTGAGGGTCACTCAGCAGAACAAACATTTTCAGGCTTGACTCAAGACTATCTGGTAGAGAAACCGTCACCCTAATCATCATGCTGAGCTGCTGCCTCTTTATTAGATTGTGTACAGTGCAGTGAGGCAGGAGGGATGTGCACAAGGGAGGAGCTACAGCATTAAACCAAGATAAGAAAAAAAACAACCCACTGAGCATAGCTATCAAGATACCCAGCTTGTGTAACACAGACTGACACAAATACATTTTCACATACTTTATTTTTTCAATAGATCTTCTCACAAGCCTCCAGATATAAATATATTTAAAAAAATATAAACATGACCATACATTAAAGTACACTTTCAAGCAATGTTTTTATCTGGCACCAGAAATGGAAACTGTCACATGTTGGCTACTGCACATTTACTCTTTTGGACACAAAATGGACACATCATGGACAAAGATGTAATCTAAAAAAACAAATAATGAGGGCATGGCTCAGAATGAGTGAAACTCATTTATATTTTGAGGCCAATGTATCAGGACCCAGTCTCTGTAGTCCCATAACCAGGCACAACGTGAGGTTGATTTGGTTACAGAGGATACTGCAACAAGTCTTAAGACAAGACAGCAGAGACATCGCCAGTCAGTTGAGTTCCATTAGGTTTAAGGCTAAATAATTACACAGTAACATCCTCAAACAACAACCGAAGATAAAATGTAAATACCTGCGTACATGAAAACAAGTAAATAGCATACAACATGCTGTAACAGTATTTCAGATTTAGAATGTATATAACACTGATGGCTTGCTTTGTATACTCTTTATAAGACCAAATTGATGATGAATGACTTTGAGTTCCACATTAAGTAATAAGCAGGACATGTAGAGCAAGGAAACAGAGTAAACAAAGCTAGAGAAGGAACAGCACAAGGCAAATGGAAAGAGAGGAACAGGAGGTGAGCCTTAGGGAGGAGATCTACAGCATTTGACATCATTTAGGAGAAAGAACACTGTGTTTGTGAAGCAGCAGTTGCAGGGAGTTTGAGGTTAACATGGCGGGTGCTACAAAGGACGTGAAACTTACAATTTTTTCAGTATTAGTAGAAAATAAGGTCTGGAAGCTGGGGTGCAGGTTAGCTTGTAATCACTCTACATGATCTGACGGTGCATACCATAGCCCGTCATACCAGCTTGGGAAGCCCCTCGGTTGCTGCCCATCTGCAGGCCGATCAAACTCTGGCCTTGGCGGAGCTGCTCTTCAGTGAACTCTCGTCGATATCCCTGGGCTTTCCTACACATGTATGACAACTGAAAGGTGAGGTACAGAAACTTGAAGCATAATGGGAATGCAGCTGTGGAAATGTTTTCTCTTTACCTGTGAAACCAGTCCCGGTCACCTCTGTAATGACCATCATCCTTCGTCACAGCCAGACTCCCCAGAGCCATAAGAGTTCTTTGCACTGCTGCCATGTCTTTACCTATAACCAGGGCAAAATGATAACATAGTTAAACTGTTTTCTTGAAAAAAATAGCAGAAAATAAGTAATCAGAGGTGAAATTACCTTCCCACAGGTCCACAGTTTGAAATATGTCAGTGGTTGTGACTCCATAAGCTTCAGCTGCCTGCAGGAACTGAGAGATCTTCTCCATTTGTTTGAAGGCCATCTGCGTCTCTGGAATCTTCTTGATGGGCTCCTTCCCTCTTGGATAAAGGCTGTTGATAAGCCTGCAGAGAATCTGGGAGAAAGGAGGTCATAAATCTGATTTGACTGTATCAAGCGAACACCCTGCAAGTTAGTACTTTTGCCAGTGATTTAAACATTTTCAAGAATAATGACTGCCATGAGGGGCATGATGAGGGGCAAGCACTTGGATTTAATTGTGAAAGCCGATACTATTTGTAAAAGTGAGAGTTGGTGACAATGCAACATTTTTTGTGGCTGCATTGCATTATCTTCTGTTGAGTTGCTTGCTGATGCAAAAATTGATGTCTCTGCCTGGTCTAAGATGGATTTTTCTGGAACGATTTTTTCACATCGGAGTCAGCCTGAGTGTCAAGCAAGAAGACACTGCAGCACTGTAGAGTGCATTTTATAATTGGTTGTTAATTAGCTCTTATCTGCAAACATTCGGTCTGTAGACAGAGGAGTTCTCCATTAAAGGCTCTTAGAGTGATTCAGTACAAAATTTTCAAAGCAGATAACAAAAGTTGGCAAATTAATATCCACTGCTTGCTGAAAAGTGTTTACAATGAACCAAAACATGATGCTGTTTTATACATTTTTAATAGGGCACCTCCTCCATCTAGAGGTCATGATAATGGTCAGTTCTTCCAATTACAAATAAAATGTCTCAAAATTTTTAAATCAGATTAGTACGTCCCACTGAAGACTTTACTTACAATCACAAACATTTGATTCTTTTTCACTTGATGGGCTCTTTAAGTCTGACAGTACTGATTTATCAAGCTTAAATAATTTAAAAGTAACTTCTATTTTGAGTACAGGTGCAGCAGCCACTCACTGTCCCATCCATTAGCCATTTCTGGAAGTTCTCTCTGCCTGGCTGCGGCTTCTCTAGATTTCCACACTGTGCAACTATCCAGTCCACCAACCGCGCCTCCAGGTCGGGGTTGTACTTCTGCTCGATCTTCTCCTGCACCTCTCGGCTCAGTCCATAGCTCGGCCCTCTGTTCGCCATGGCAGCCCTTTCGAACACTTTAATATATGTGGTGTGTAGTAGCCCTGAGGACAACAGACAAAGTCCACATGAGGCTGGAATATAATTACTCTGTAGCTATTATAAACATAATCTGACAAAACAGATTATTATAATGTTCCTTTAATATACCTGTTGAAGAATGTTAATGAATATTTTGTATCCTAATTAAATGGCTACAGAATAACAAAATTTTTTTAGAGACAATTTCTTTTTTCTGTTTACCGGAATCAACATCTGTAGCATGTCATCAAACGATTGAAAACACGCCAAAAAGCCAGGTTTTAAGTCCCTTTACAGCTTGGCTCTCCACCCAGGCGCATCTCTGGAGGCTGTGGCAGGGTGTGGTCCCTGGCAGCCGTCCCGAACAGGGACGAGCCCTCTCATTGCTATGGTAACAATCAAACCTGTTTCCGGCACGCTGTGTGTGGTGATGCGCTGCATGAGATGATGGTTCAAGTATGACCTCCAGTCATGATGGTGCGAATGAAAAAAAATCAAATCTATTTTCACAAAGTTTGCCGTCATATAAATCACGCATCCACGCGGTGTACAACTGTTCTATATTTAGTTTAACTAAATGACGTCAGTCCCCTGTGCCGCATTTAAATGGTTTGTGTTAATTCTTGAGTTGATCGTTTTCACTGCGTCTGTTGTTGAGCGCAATTCTCTCGGTTAAATTCTGTAATTTAAAATAAACTCCCGCCATCAATGTTACATCACATTGCTACGCATTCTGCAGCTTTTTCAAAACATCAACATTTTACAAACCCAAAGGCAACTGCGCAAAGCTCACGCGCCGGCTGCGACGTTGCATCGGTTGTGTAAACATTTCGGACAATATGTCATGCAGTAAAAGCAGTTTTATTCCATAAAGGTTCCGTGCACTTACTAAAGAAGAGAGCGCGGTCAGATTTGTACGTGTCGCTGTTTCAGTTCCGCTGAGCTGGGCAGGGCAGAGGATGCTGAAGTGCTGAAGCATCCATGAAGCGCAGCAGCAGGCGCGTCGGGCCAGGCTGGATCTAGTTTGTCCGGAAGGGGCGAGTCACTCGTTTTATATGCCAGCTCCTCCAGGAGGGGTCTCTAGAGACTCTTAACACAGAGAGCGACGCTCCATCTATGCCGGACAGTTGACACTGCTGTGCATGCTCAGCTTTAGGTATCATGAAGTGGCCCTCAGCAAACTAAGGCACGTGATGAGACCACATTAATTTAATTCTTTTTTTATACTCGAGCCTGAGACTTAAGGTCAAAACTGGACACCATGTCTGTACTGGATAAATATCATTTTAACCTTGGTAAGGGTAGATTCAGTGGCTTGCTCAGTGAAGCTTGCATGTTGTCTTGTTGGAATACTTGTTTTAACCAGCTGGTTTCCCATCTGACTCAATATTGTATGATCTGCTTCTACACTAAAGCTTACTGTTTGATGCAGTGTCAGTAATGACAGCCATTTCTCCTCACTTATTGAATTAAGTGGGTATCTTTGTGGTGGATCAATGTTAGAGGGAAATGCTGTTAGAGGTAAATGCTGTTTGTGGACTTTCTGTGGCTAAATATGGAAAGTATGGTGCCTTACTTTATGCAACTAGCAAACTAAACCACTGAGATATGAGATTACTTACAGAGAATTTCCTAGTTGACAAAGATCTCTGGAAAGAAAATATGCTTTGTGTAAATTCTAGACAAATATCACCTTACACAACGCCCTTTTATGCCATCACTTCTGCTTGCAATACAACTGTAGTACTACATGCTCCCATAAATTAATGTTTGATTTTGGTTTTGACACAAAAAATTACTGACTACATAACTCAACCATGAGTAAAAGGTCACCGCTGCAGTAAAGTGGATCTGAGAGAGTTAAGTGGTTGGTTTCAGCCCATTGAGCACAGAGCAGCTAGTGGCCAATTACATGTTAATAATCAACAGTCCAGTGGCTTCATTCAGCGGGACTCTCCATGGCTAAAGGCCAACAGGTATGGGGAGTCATGTAACAGAATAACAAAAACAAACCTCACATAGCTGTGGCCTAAAATGCATGATGATTTTGATTCAGTAACAGTTCCTGTTTGTGTTGACATGCTGGTAAATCCTGGCAAATTGCATTTTCTCCAAATTTTATTACCTTGTGTTAAATTTGTATAAAATGTCCTTATTTTGAAATCCTCCCTGTGGGTTTATTAATCATGGTGTTAGGGTCAAATTTAAAACCTTCAAAATAAACAACTTTTGTAGGAAACATAAAACATACTTTAAAGTATTTAATTTATAACTTAAAATTGGTTTATGCAATAAAACTCTAAATCTATTACAGCTGTACATAGTTTAAGAAATTAAGTGTTTTAAATGCATATAAATATCAATGTAACCATCTTCATTCATCATAAAGACAGTTGTTTGACATCTGATTATGTTGTGTGGGTTGTGGTAACAGACTGACACCTGCACTTTATTGTGCAGAGGTTTTATTGGCCAAAATGGGTGAAAAGTGATTAAAAAAGGCACAGTAAACTATGGGTCTAAGTAAAGAGGGAAGAGAAAACAGTCAAACAATAAGAACAGCGGCAGACAGCAGCAACAGCAGACCTAATACAGGCCAACAGTACACTCCATATCACAACCTCGAACACATACAAATGCATCATGAAGATATAAGGGATCAACTAGCAGGATAGCTCCCCTTTATATAGTCTGAGCTGTAACGTTGTGTTGACATGACAGATGAAGTATGGGGAGAATAACAGAGATGGATAAAAGGTCATATTTGGCAGAGAAACATGCCATTGTTTGGTAAATTTCTTGAGGGTTGACTTCCCAGTAAACAGTCCTTTTCTCCTTATCTCAGCAACCTCTCAAGCTCACTCCTCCATCCCTTACTCAGACCAAAGTGGTCAGCTTGTCTATGAGATCATCGATAGTGTAGACCATGAGCTTGATGTCGTCCTTCTCGGACATGCGATGCTGGCCGTGTCGCCGAAGGATGACATCCACGTCGGGGCTGAGGACACGTTCTGCAACCTGCATGGAGATGTGCCAGGGGACGTCCTCGTCTTTGAGCCCATGAATGAGCCGTACGGGGCAGGTGATGGGGATGGGGCTCTGGAGCACACAGTGATTTTCTGCCTCCCGCAGGAAGTCCATGCTAAACTTGTAGTGACCCTCTTCTGAGTGTTTGGAGGGCACTACCCACTCCCCCTTCTCCTCAAACTCTTTTCGTGTCTGTACAATCAAACATGAAGAAATCCAAGTCAGAAACACATTTGAATCAAAATGACTGCTAATTTTAAAGCAAGTAAATAATTGGATGTTCTTACCTCCAGAGGAAGGGAGTTGAATGATGTGACAATGTGATCAGCAGCAGTGGAGATGCCAACAAGCGCAGCAGTTTTCTCTGGTCTTGCAATGGCTGCCAGCAACATGAGCCAGCCGCCTATACTGGAACCCACCAGTATCTACAAGTACACAGAAACACCATAAGCAGACTTCAAATAACTTGATTAATGAAAAAATAGTCATTGAAACCTCATAAAGATCATTCCATAGAGACAGACACTGAGTTTAATTACAGTAGTGGAAGACTAACAATACAACAAATGTGAATAACTGGCGCCATCTGCTGGACAAATGTTTGAACAGACAAACTTGTGATGAAGGCTGCCTGGAGTTTATACATTTTCTTTCTATTGATTCTGCTGTTTGATCTGATTCTATTATTGTCTTTCTAATAATTCAATTTTCAGGTAATAAGTTGTGTGAAAAATGTGTTGTTTTTTTTAAACAGCTGAGCATGACCATATATGTAACTAAAAATGTGCTTTGTTTATTGTTGCTTCACTAAGATGTGTGACCCTCACTGTGCAAAATGATCTATTTGATATGAGCTTGGCATTAGAGGGTTGTTTTCATATTCATCTTCTAAAGAGGGAAAGCTTCCCTGTGCTCACATTACATGTGAGTTCATCAAGTGGATGTACAAGCTGAATCTGTGACATCACAACTAGTTTGGAGCCAATCATAGTCCAAGAGGTGTGATGTAGAAATATGAAGCCACCAGTGTAGTGACACTGAGAAATTCACTTTTCAGAGAATTAGGAGACACCTTGCTATCAGGGCTTAGACTTTTGTGCAATATGTGTATATTCTGAGATTCTGAATTTTTGAGTGAGGAATGAGTAGATTTTAAATGGTATGTAATTGAACTTGTTTGTAGAAAATCTATTTCAAAGACACATATTATTATTCAAAGTGACAATTTTTACACTGCATGAAATATGTTTCTCTTGTGAAACTACAGCCTTAGTATAACATGAGTATCCGTGTGTGATAGATATTTCCCATTTTGGAGGCAACACAGATACACAATGTGGGAGAATGCATAACTTGGCTGTATGTTTTCAAAAAATATACTGTAATTTAAAGAACAAACGCAACCCTGCTATTGTTACTCATAACTGAAATCAAAGGCCTGAGAGTCTTGCTTTTCGCTCTTCTGGTTTAAATGCATTCCTACATTTGAAGATGTTTTTCTTTGACAACACAAGTCTATGGAGAGCTAAGACAATGAGAGCACTAATTCTGTCCTCAGGTTATTGTTTGCAGTGCACAGAAATCAGTAACTAATAGTGTCAGGTTCTTTCCATCTCTATTGAGCGAAGTTTTCAAAACACCACTGATTACTAACTACCACTAACTTGTAAATGGGGGGAACCCTATGAAATATTTACCTGTGGCCCCTCTGCTAACTCGTCCAACACAAAAAGGACATCTTTTTTCCAGGTACCAATAGTTCCCTCTGATAGAACCCCCTCTGAGGCTCCGTGCCCTGTGTAGTCAAACCTGGGAAAACAAAAATAGAACAGCCAGTGATTGCAAGCCCAGATCAGAGTGTAAACAAAGACAGGCCATTTGAGGATAGGACAAAGCTAATTTTGTTTTTGTTTTCTTCCAGACATTATGTGTATCCTAGATCAGTTATACGCTACATTAAATATGGAATTAGGCCTTTGAGAATTCACTATCTTGGAACATATCTTTTATAACAAAACAACTCAAGAACAGAGGGTTTGCTGGACATTGAGGTTTGGAACAGTACGGAGGAACGAACATTTCAAAATACTGAAATGATCCAATGAAAATTGAAAACTTAAATTATGCTGTTAATTCACACTGCTAATTTAACTGCTAATTTATGGCATCTCACATGACAATGGCTTTTACTTTATGAAAACCTTTGGCTTTAAATTTTTTAAATTATTGATCAGAGCTCTTTCAGGTCTATTGATCCATTTCATTGTAAGAGATCACCACTCAGTCATATTAGAAACAAATGCAACACAAGTCATTTTATTTAGGAAATATCTACTCTGCATAATCAAACCACTAAAATGCATTTTTTATGTATTCTGTTATCCTGCGGCGTAATGCTACTCGGAAATCAAATCAGACCACATAATAACAAACAACATGATCTATTATTCATATAAAGACTCATGACATTTTTGCTTAGTCACATTTCTGATTTGACTTATAAAGCAACTAATCATGTGGTGACTGGGACTTTTCAGTAGATCTCAGAGAAATTACTCTTTCCTTCTGTTAATATTCTCACTTGCTGAACAACCTTTGAAAACAACTTTGGTTTTCCTCTTGCTTTTTGATCAAGGCTCTGGGAGTGTAACATGGATTTTCAGTGAGTGCAAGCATCTTCTCCAGTTCATGTATTTCAACCTTTGCTGCACACAGCTCTGTAAAACCCTTGGGACATCTATGCTGTTCATAGAGTTTAACTGACCATAATGCTGATTGTCAGCTTGCATCGTTTTGTAGTTATTGCAGGTTTCTCTCAGAGATTATAAGACTATGGACGAGAGCTATATGCATATGGTATATATCTTTTTAATCTGATCAGTGTATTATTTTAAATGTGATTACAAGCATGGTGTTGTCTCAGCAGTTCAGCCCTATTAGATGATGTGTTTGGATGACTTACCTGAGGTATGAGTGTCCTAGTGACCTACAAAACTCCTCCAGTGATTCTGCTTTCTGCCCATTCATATTGGAGCCATATCCTGGGAGAAAGAGCACACCTGGACTCTTCCCCTTCACCTTTCTGTAGGCCAACTTTGGAAGGTCTGGTCGTGAAGCATACTGAACTGTTGACTTGTGTCTCCTGTCTCCTGGTTGAAACAGTACAAAGCATTAAACTCGTGGCAAAATGTGCTATGTGAACGATTCAATGGGCAGCACATTAGCAAAATTGAAAATCCGCACGAGTGCTAGGGGAAACGGCATGGGTACTTTAACATTTGGACCAAGATACTAAAAATCTAGGGAGTCACACGCCTTGATTAGGCTGATTAATGATCAAGTGTCTCAAAATAGTACGATAATCAATGAAGAAAGCACACAAACAGCCAAGATTGCACACAACACCGTTTACGAGCCCTAAATTATAAAACGACGCAGTGTATGCGCCACACCCCCTCCTCTGTCTTTAAATACCCTTGTAGGAATCTCAAACATTTTGAAATCAATTGTGTCTGAAGCAGATACATGAACAAACCTCCCAGAAACTTGGAAGACGAAGCTGCGACCCCTCTATTACTTAATATCTGTGAAAGTCCTCTGCGGCAGGACCTCAGCGCGACGGCTGCCATACTGTTCTGCGACCCACTAAGGAAATATCGCGAGAGTATCACCAGTGACACTACTCAGCGCATCATATGTAGTCCTCAAAGATGCAACGATAGCAAAGCTCTGTGTGGAGGAGAAATGGAAGAAACATTCAGGTTTATAAGGTAAAAGTAGCAGTACTTGATTTTAAAAATGATAAATTACAAGTAGCAATAGTGAATTTAAACTTTTGCTGTTGTAAAAGTAAAGAAATACTGGTATCTACTTGAGAAAGTTACTTAGAGCACGAAAAAAATGAATAATTATGCAACATAATGGTATTTGTCAATTTGACATGCTACATTATTGATAAATAATATGATACTGTGAACAATAATTCTGACCCCCTGTATTCTATGCTAATCTCAATTGTCACTACAGCTGTCCGACGTATCTATTGATGTAAAAGTATAAAGTAACAGGAAATAGGAAGGTAAAGAAGGCTGAAAGTACAGTACCTCAAAGTTGTGCTCATATGCTGTAATTGATCATATATAGCAATCATATTCACTATTTCTGTGAGGTTTTTGCTCATCAATTACATAAGGAGATTATCATGTTCCTAATATTGATCAGATCCCAGATCAATACATTGCACCAAATCTATGTGCATTAATAGCATGTTTTGTCTTTCATCTGGCAGCCAAAACTGGATGTTTTAAAATGTTACTATAAGTAACAGTAGCCTGGAAGTATTTTTTGTTATGAAGTACAAAACCTGTAATAGATTTATTTAATATCTAATATAGTCTTGACTTGACTATATTGTTTTATACTTCAGTTTGACATTTGTTAAATACTGAATAGATAAAGAAATTGGCATTCACAACATGTACTTAAGTATTAATAGACATGACAGAAAAACAAAAAAACAAATATACACACAAACAAAAAAATGGTACAAGTGAGTCCTACATTCAAAATGGCTCCTGTGACTTTATATTGTAGGCCAGTATCAGAGTATTAGATTGATCTATGCAATTATAATGGTGAAGTAAAATTAAGATTAAAATTTATAGGCTACATGCAAATAGTCTGGTTAATGATGCATTTCCATTTTAATACTTGAATAGATTCAGGTTGGGCAAAAGTTACATACTATTTTTTTTAATAACAGTGCGTTATATTATAATATATGGGTTCATAATATCATCGTCTTAGTTTTTCATTTAAATATTTTAATATGCAGTGCAATATTTCTATATGAAATACAGGAGAAAGTGGCAGAAAATGGACATTTCGCAAGTAAAGTACCGTAACATTGTACTTACATGCATTACTTCAGTATATTTCATTAGTTACTCTCCACCAAAGGCACTCATGGATATATTAACATTTTATTGCATGGATTTTTTCCTACGTATTTATTTTATTCACATGGAAATTCAGACGTCCGTCCACTGCTGGCTTTGGTATGTACTAGCAGAGCTAAAAGAGGCTCCCGAGTACAGAGGTGACTATGACAAATGCAGGTTAGTAATACGGCTAAAACTACCGCGTATGGCGGATACAATGAAAGTAGCAGGGAACTTGTTGTGTGTTTGTGACTGTCATGTGAAGTGTCAGTTTGTAACATGACTCAGAGCGTCACAGGCGGAAGGTCACGGAGCAGCAGAACGGAACGGAAGCGGGAGTAAAAAAGCCTATCCGCCATTGTGGAATATGGTAAGGGATATTCCAGTAAGGCACTAGTCAGTTTCAGATTGACTGCTAATGACAATCTGTGGCAGCGATTGGACACATTAACTGACACCTTCTCCACAGACAGAAAGTCGCCGTTTGTAACCTGCCAGAAGAAACGGATCGTCGTCAGGTTGACCACGGGAGGAAAAACGCCGCCTTGTAACCGTTACAGAGTGATTGGACAACCCGAGAGACGAGCCAGGAAAGCACCGAAGTGCAAAGAGAGGCAGGGGGAAGCCGTGGACAGTCTCACGAACAGCGATCAGTTTCGGTTCCTGGAGGATGTCTGCGACCACAGTCGATCAGGTATGTATCGTGTATTGACAGCTAGAAACGAGCTTTAAATTAACCGTGCGGAGAGACGAAACTTTGCCCACAACAGTTTGATCCAGTTCGGTACGCCGTATCAAACAGGCTAAAAAAGTCTTTGATATATGATAGCTATTAGCTGTAATGTAGGCCGACTGTATTGCCAAACAACTCTAGCTGTAGCCGGTTGCCAATGCGGCACCGTTTACTGGATGTCAGAGCGTTTGACATCCGGTCAATAGCGCGAAGCAACCTGTAAATGTTAACATCCGGGCTGATGGTTTTAGCTTGAGGTTACTACGATCGACTGTTACATTTATCCATATATGAGGATACAGCCTGCTCTCCATGTATATGTGTGTGTGTGTGTGCGAATGCGTGTGTGTGTGTGTGTGTGTGTGTTTGTTGTTTCCTGACGTGATTTGACAACAGTCTCACCTCTTTTTCCTGTGCTGCCCATTATTTCAGAGACCTAAAGGACAAGCGAATAAAGGTAAGGCAAGGATGTGTTAATGGTGCATAAACCTTGGTTTTGAAAAATGCACTTCAGTGTGGCAATACTGGCAGATTTGATTTAATATTAGCCTACATGCTATCAAAGAATTTGGGGATTTTGCTTTGAACCTAGCCTAATCTCCAGCTTATTATTTGTGTTAAAAGTGCTTATTGTCTTCTGTGCTGTATTTGAGATCTTAACCATGTTTTAGATTTGACCACTAAGCACCTATGACGAAAGTGTACCAGTAATCAGAGGAAATCTTGCACCTGAAAATATTTATTGAATTGAATCCAGTACATGTGATGATTAAATGTCCTCTCTTTCCATCCTTAGTGCAAAACGGATCAATGCATCAAAAGGATGGTGTGAATGATGATGATTTTGAGCCTTACCTAAGCGGCCAAACAAATCAGGTAAAGATCTACAATAAATCATAATACAGTAAATGTGTCAATAAGAACTTGTGGCTAGAGTTTAACTTTTAACTTATTTTTTGGTCAAGTTATTTGCAGGTGCTTTGAAACTCATTATTACAGTCAATGCTGTTGATTGTGTAATTTAGTTTTTTCCTGGAGATGACATATTTTCTTGTAACTCGTCATACAGTTTATCTTTACTAATGATATGATGTAATCTTGTGAAATCATTTGCTGAAATATTGAATAAAATAATCCATGTCATTATATAGTACATTAACTGTATGTCCTCCTGTGTCACACAGAGTAACAGCTATCCACCAATGTCTGACCCCTACATGCCTAGCTACTATGCTCCATCCATTGGTTTTCCTTACTCTCTGGGAGAGGCTGCTTGGTCCACAGCAGGAGACCCTCCTATGCCCTACCTAACTACCTATGGACAGATGAGCAATGGCGAGCCACACTACATCCCTGATGGTGTGTTCAGCCAGCCAGGTGCCCTGGGGAACACCCCTCCTTTCCTGGGCCAGCATGGCTTCAACTTCTTCCCTGGCAATGCAGACTTTTCCACCTGGGGTACCAGTGTCTCTCAGGGTCAGTCCACGCAGAGCTCAGTCTACAGTAACAGCTATGGCTACGCCCCCAGCTCATTGGGTCGGGCCATCACGGACGGACAGGCAGGCTTTGGAAGCGACTCCCAGCTTAGTAAAGTCCCGGTGCTAAACAGCATTGAGCAGGGTATGACAGGGTTAAAACTGGGTACGGACATGGTGGCAGCTGTCACTAAAACCGTGGGCTCACCCCTGGGAGGCACCGCAGGTATGAGCAGTGTGGTAGCCAATAGTCTCCCTCCATCTGTCAGCTCGTCAGCACCTAAACCTGCCTCCTGGGCAGCCATTGCCAAGAAGCCGGCCAAGCCACAGCCCAAGGTCAAACCCAAAGCCAACATGGGGATGGGGGGTAGCGCCACCATCCCCCCACCCCCCATAAAGCACAATATCAACATTGGTACTTGGGACGATAAGGGCTCTCTGAACAAGCCTCCGTTAGCTCAGACTATGATGCCCCCGCAGCCTCTGGTGCAGCAGCCTCTTCTTGCTCAGCACCAGCCTTTACTGCAGAACCCGCTGCCCCCTCAGCCTCAACACCAGCCCCAACACCAACACCAGCCCTTCCAACTCCAGTCACTCCAGTCCCCCCAACACCCCCATCCTCTGCCCCCTGGCCCTCCTCACCTGCACCTTTCCTCTCAACCTGGCCCCCCGCAGGCCCTTCATCAGCAACAACCCCAGCAGCCTGGTCCACCCCCAAACCGTTGGGTGGCTCCCAGGAATCGGGGTGAGGGCTTTGGTCTGGGTGGGGGAGTCCCACTGAGTGCCTCCCCTTGCTCTGGAGAAGTGCATCCCGTGCTTGAGAAACTCCGGGCCCTCAACAACTACAACCCCAAAGACTTTGACTGGAACTTGAAAAATGGACGTGTTTTCATTATCAAGAGCTATTCGGAAGATGACATCCACCGCTCAATCAAATACTCTATCTGGTGCAGTACAGAACATGGCAACAAGCGCCTGGACGGTGCCTACCGCTCACTGGGCAACAAGGGGCCCCTGTACCTGTTGTTTAGCGTCAACGGCAGTGGGCACTTTTGTGGCGTGGCTGAGATGCGCTCACCGGTGGACTACAATGCCTATGCAGGCGTCTGGTCTCAGGACAAGTGGAAGGGCAAGTTTGAGGTGAAGTGGGTTTTCATCAAAGATGTGCCCAACAACCAGCTGCGACACATCCGGCTGGAGAACAATGACAACAAGCCAGTGACTAACTCCAGGGACACTCAGGAAGTGCCTCTGGAGAAGGCCAAACAAGTGCTTAAAATTATCGCCACTTACAAGCATACCACCTCAATCTTTGATGACTTTGCACATTATGAGAAACGTCAGGAAGAGGAGGAGGCTCTGAGGAAGGTGAGATAAACACACATATAAAGAGGCCTGGCCCCTGTGAATAGCTTGTTTGTATGCATGAGACGGGTCAGTTTAGTCACCCTTTAATTCAAAGGGAGGCTAACTTTCACTGAGTCACTGCTACAGGCTGTAGCCAGACTGTAATCAGCTGATCTTGTTCCACCTGCTCTTTATATAGAGGTTGTAACATCCTGAGGCTGAATGCACAGTCTGGCATAAATGGAAGTTCTCAGAGGATTGTCGGTAGATTGACATGTCACCATTACTCATAAACAGGTTCAGGAAATGCTGATTCTTCATCAGCCATCTTGTGCTGCTGGGATTGCGATGATCTGCCCAAGTGGACTTAGATGCATAGAGGTTTCCTGAAATAGCCCACATTCCTGGCATTCCTTCTCTCAGACAAAGGCAGATGTAGGCTCTGATCTCCCTTTGAACACAGAGCCTCTCTGCTCTCCACAGGCTCCTCATGCTTTATTAGTCTTTAACAACATAAGCCCTTGGCCTGCACACTGGCTGCAGCATGCCTCAGAGTTGGTACAGTTTGCCTCAGATGTTCTAAAGGGGTTGACTTAGGGGGGGAAAAAAGAAAAAAATGTTTTCCAGAGAAATACATGATAAAAATGCACAATTACATTTGTCTGTACAGTTCTGAAAAGCGCACACAGTGTAAGCCTGCACTCTCTGAGGGGAAACAGAAATATGTTGCAGTGGTAATAACAGTGGTGCGCCACAAATGTTAGTCTAAGAGTAGAAACTGTACGATGCTGCTGTTGTTGAAAAACAGCAGCCAAGAAGTGAATAACATGTTATCATTGCTAGCATTCCACTGCATCCATTCTTAGATTCACCAGTATGCTAATCTAATTTGAGTTTAGAAACCCCCATGACCCTGCCCCCTCTTTTTTCTCCTACTTCCCTACTGCTGGTGCTCCATTGATGCTGTATTGACTCCTCGCTGCTGACCTTGTTAATATGCGCTGGGTTACTTTCTCATAAATATTTCAAGTCAATGTTTTCAGGCTTCTGAAAACAACCTGTCAGTAGAAAGCCCTGTTTCATCCTGCGTTGTGCAGGCATTGCGCTGTGCTGCTTTTGTAGCCCTGACCTCCTACATGACAGGATTGGCCCAGCTGAGGCCTCACCCTCCTTCGCCTGACAAGGTTAATTGTTCTCTATTGTTTGGCCAGTCCTTCCCAAACTTTGAGGGGTGTCAAACCAGCACAACTACCTGCTCTATAACACCTTTAAAAAGTGTTTTTCTTAAAAATAACTTTGGATCTAAATGTTGTTTCAGGATTTTACTTCCATGACTAATTTGGCAATTAGCACTTTGAGGTTAGCTCCTCCCTTGCTCTAAAAAATTCGGTATGAGGAAAGCTGGGGTGTGAGTGTGAATACCGGTCTGCTGTATTGTTACAGCTGTAGCAAACAATTAAAATGTAGTCAATCAGGTTGGTTTTCGCACCAGAAAAGAGATTTTTTTCTTGTGATATCAGACCTAATATCAATTCAGGCTGCAGATTTAGCGCAAAAAATAAAAAGTCAATTTTCACACATTTTAATTAGAAATAGACTCTGACTTATTTTTAATCAAATAATTGAAGATTACATTTTTGCCAGGATATAGACTGAACTATGTGAAGGTGGTTTCTGTCTCCAGAGCTACAGTCCAGTCTGAGCATTCCTTCAAGACTGGGATTGGGTTACACTGGGGGCCTGGGTCTCACAGGGCTTTTCCAAGACCACTGACATAGACACCTACTTCTCAAAGAGGACACTGTTCCACCTAAAAAATTGCACAAAGAGTCCAAGTCCTTGGGTTATTTTGAAGAACATGTTTTTAGTTTCAAGGATTTTATTTTATCTTTATTATTATATGTTACCTTTTAATGAGGAACTGACTGTCTGGCAGTTTTTGTAGACTTTGACACACCATTAAATATTTGATTCTTGAGGTGTGTTGTAATTAGTCATGGAGAATGCGGTATGTCAGTTTTTTATTCATCTGCGAGACCGGCAGTACTACAGTCAGACTGTGTGGCTGCAGTGTAAACATGCATGTGGTTAGTACATACCTGAGGTTTGTCTAACTGTCCTGATCTGTGTCTCACTTATTTTAACACTAACAAAGAAAGCTCTGTGTATTCTCTCTTTAGTGATTTATTAGTTGTTAACACAAGAAACTTGCCTTAAATAACTTATGTGGTTGTCATCTGAGAATTTTTCATCCGAGCAGCCTTGTAAAAACTTAGCAGTGTAAATAATCCTGGTTTTTATTCTTGCATTTATGTTTGTGATGTCTTTTAAGTAAATTATGTTAAGTTGTGTTTAATTGTTACCTTGGAATATATTAATGTGTAAGGCAATATACTAAATGTCATTTAGGTTTTGTGATCTAAGCATCAAATGAGTTTATAACGGAAACCAGGTTTGGAAACAAGCACTTTCCATAGAGAAGAGGAAGTTAAAGTGTACAGAATCATGTTTACAAAGGTTAATGCAAAATGAAACATCACATGACATGAGAATGCATTTCGCTTTGACTTCTGAAGAGATAGCTGATCTAAATTAGTCAGAATTGTTGTAAAAACTTTTATCATTATTTAATACTTTTCATTCTCTGGTCTTTCTGAGACACCCACTCTGTTTGTCACACTGATTAAAAGTGTTAAAACCAGCTGAATCTCTTAAGCAGTTTTATAGAAACTGTTTGAAACGGGCTGCAACTGCAACATTATTCCAACCCATTACTAGCCCTTGAGTTGTAAATAATTCATTTCAAAAAGAAAAATATGTATTATAGTTGACGTCTCGAAATAATGGAGCACTGAATTGGTCATAGAGAGAATAAACAAATATCGAGGCCATCTCTTACTGTGCTGTTGCATACACATGAGATACAGTTCGTTCTCATAAGTGTTTACAGTACGTAGTTAAGCCCTCAAGGTACAACTACAGTACATTTAAATCTAAGTAAACTCACAGAGGGTCAAGATGCACACAACTTATTTAACAACCCTGTTTTAATTATTAAAGAGCAGTGTGTGAAGCTGCTGACAGAATCAATCCGACATAAATTCTTCAACAAAATGAACCAACATTGAACACACTGGCTTTCAACACACTGTCTGCCTGCCATGCGTATCAGGGCACACACAACAGTCTGCTGGAAATCCTTAGTTTGTTTACTGACAGCTTGCCAGACAATCATAGCTTAGACCAACCTGCTTCCTTGAAACTAGGGCTAGTTAAGAACAATGCAAATATTACAGTATTCAAGGTTACTGCATAAATATGATTAACTCAGAATTGCCAAACGGCAGCTGGAATGTGGCTTTATTCGAGGGGATAGCTAACAATGTTGTTGAAAGAGCTGAGTTTGTCTTTACACAGAGGATAGGGAAATGAAGATGTACCTTGGTTGCAGGTTGATAGCCGAGGGGTGTGTTTAATGTTGTATATATACACTTTTCTCGTGTGTACAAATTAATCATAATGTGAGAATGAATTGTATCTTCAGCATAAGCATTTCTGGCACATTATTTAATAAAACATGGTATTTATTTTTTTCTAAGGCCACTCTGGGGTCCAGCGCATAACAGAAACATTCAATAAATCCAAAGTAATGAATGAGATATGCAGTGTGGTTTGTGCAGATGGAAACAGTTTCGCTGTATATCACTTTTCATACAAATATAGCATATTGTTTGTATTTGTATTTACAAATACAAACAATATGATTGATTGCCTCAAGGGATTTGTATGATTATCTGTGACTAGGGGACTCAAAGTTTGTGTCACATCCTCTAAGGAAGCCACATTTTGTTAGAGGTCCCAGAATTCCTTGCTGCATTCCTGAGTTATTTCCAAACTCACCTCAAACATTAAAAACATCTATCAGTGACAAAAAGGATTAAACTGTTAGCAAAAGCCAACGAAATGTTTGCACCTTCAGCTTGTATTTTCCTTCAACTGTTGACATTTATTGCACCAATGAAATGCTCTGAAGTTGCACGTTTAGCTGCTGCTTATGTCTGTTTGTCTCCTTGTTGCTCTTTTTCCGATGGCATTAACTGATTATCTCTTTCCATTTTTTTTTCTTTTGCCAGGAGCGCAATAGAAATAAACAGTAACCTTCAAGCAAGCTGTCTGCTAGAGCTGCAACACTAATGACGTAGGACCTTAAATAAAAAATTTGCCTAACCACAAGGAGGAAAGGCTTTCACAATCTTTCCGCTGAAGACGACAATGTATCTGAACACTTGAACATGACAATAGATGGACTCATCTGTATCCGTTGACTGGTGCATCAAACCCTGTGTTCCTGTCTCATGAGAAAAACAACATAACCCACTTTGAAAACTCTGTCTTTAAAGCACTTTCAGTCCTCCGTACACCCTTAACTCTCTAACTCTGTGTTCTTCTTCTTTGATTTTGTTTGTGAGCAACTAACTGACTAACCAAAGTAGTCAGGTTTCACCAGGCTTAATTTGTAATTTCTGTTATGCCTCGTATGTTTGGGATATCGGTGAGCTTCATCAGCTCCCGAAGAGAATTAAAGATGATATGTATAAATTAAACTTGTACTTGAATCTGTATTCAGCCATCTGATCCTCGTCAGACGGAGGGTTGGATGATTGACAGGTGGGACGAAATAATTGGGAAACAGCCACAATCACGCCAATCATAGGATGTATTCTTCCCCTACCTGTTCCCTTCATTTCTGCATCTGTTTCTGTGTACCAAAAGATTACAATTATGCAGCAGGCTGGCAATCACCGGCCAGTGCACATCTTTGTTTTTTTTTTTCTCTCTCTCTCTCTCTTGTGATTCTGTCATTCTGAAGTGCATTTGTCTGAGGAGAAACCTGCTGCTCTAGTGGAACTAGCAGTGGCCTCCTTGGGCCATGTGGGTGACTGTCTTTGCTCTGATGTTGATGTACTCTACTGTACCTCAGGCTCAAATCAGACTGTCTGTCCTCAACAACTCTTAGCATTTTTGGGAGAACCCCCACCTCACCATTCCTGCTCGGCTCGACCGGGTTTCCCCCAAAACTGCGAGAAACCAACTGCAAGGATGTGACAGTTTTCTCCTCTAGGTAACTCACTAGCTAAATAAAAACTACCCATGTTTAGCGCAAAACTTTGCATTTGTTTTTACTCATTTGATTTAGAAATGTATGCATCACTTCTGTGTTTCATAGTCAGCACACTCAAATATGAACTTGTGTCCTGCAGCAAAAGCGGATGCACCAATGCCTCTAAATAAACAAGTGTGCATTTATACAGTAGGGGAAACTTCCATTTCAAGCTATTACTGACAATGTGTGCAAAGTGTTTTGGTGCCAGCAGCAGGGTTTGATCATATAGTTAAAATATCAAAGGGTAACAATAAATAGACTTGAATATGACACCGCATCAATATGTTTGCTACGTGGGAGGCAGTCCTGAAAGCCTAAAATGGATTAGTCAATATCACAGGGCAATTGCAAGGTACAACAACCAATACTGGACTGTCACCTCTTACCTGTATGGAGTATGATAATGGCATGGCCTTGCAGGCAGGGGTGGGAAGTAACAGTTCTGTGTTTAACCACATTTTTTAAATAGTTGTACTTTTATTAATTATTTGCATTTTATGTTGCTTCATATTTCTACTTCTCTACATTTATTTGGCAGCTGTAGTTCTCTTTCCAGGTTAGAATGTCACATAAAAACAAACAGAGTAAGTTACAGATTAAACCAGCCACCATTGACTTCATCCAAAAAAAGGTAGTGTCTAGTTGTGTGTAGTCTTGATGTTTAATTAGCTGGTAGCTTGGACAAAAGAACATCCTCTCTAAACCCTCAGATATTTTTACTTAAATATAGTAGGAAAAAATATCCAATATTTTAATGAGCACACTTACATCTTATACATGAAGTCATTTAGCTGATAATACTTATGTACTCTCTTTTTAATGGGATTTTGAATGCAGGACTTTTACTTGTGACATATTTTTACATCCATGTATTGAAACTTTTACTCATGTAAGACTCCAGCAGGGTTGCTTTTCATGTTAAACCTTCAAAGTAAGTCAAGAGACAGGAGCACTGGGCTGTTTATGACAGATAGACGCTTGTCTGGTCTGATGAATCAGAATTTCAGCTACGCAAACATGATGGTGGACTCGGGGTGTGCTATAATCACACCAGATATGATGTAATGTGCCCATCATGTCTGGCTACTGCACAGGCCTGTTAGGGAAACCTTGATGCCTCAGTGCAACAACATCAATGCAGGGGATTGATACCTTTAACAGGCCAATGCCCCATCTCATGCTGCAGAGATAGTTTGGATATGGTTGAAAAATATTCAGGTATAAGAGACATTAATCACAAGGCTGCTGCAGAGCTGATATCAATTCCAAAAACATTTGTATATATCTGGATTGTTGTCAGCTTTGAAGGCACAAACAACAATCCATATATACACAAATAAGTTAGCTATTAGTAAAAACATACAGTGGCTGAGGTAACATTTTACACAGAGAAATCAGTCTGTTATAATCTTGCATATCTTATTTATCTCAACATAATCTGATGACAGAATATGTGGAATTTCTTGCTTGATTTCACTTCTGTCTAAATGTGCCATGAGGCAGATCAAGTAAAAAGAATTTTAAGCGTGACTCATTTATGTTAAAAGATGACAAGTGTGAAGTGTTTTTGCCCAGAATTAAGGATGTGGTGAGTGGAAAGAAAACTAAAACTACTTTCAGATAATGTGATAAAAAAAATCCCCCAAAAGTTAGGTTCCTTAGTTTAGTCACTAGGACAGGTAGAGGCAAAACAGACTCTGAGATGTGTTAGATCTACCGTACTTCAGACAAAATAAGAGATGTGGGAGCAAGTCATCATTCAGCAAGTCACAAGTAAGTTTGTGCATTCAAGTCTCAAGTTCCAAGTCAAGACCATCAATTTCAAAGTTCCTTATCAAATTATAATTGGCTCTCCACAGAGTTTAATGCCATTTAAACAACAGAGTCTTGACTCAGTATCTTTTCGCAACTTCAAATTGATCACCTCATTTTTTTTTTAGATTATCTTTGGTATAATTTTTATCAACAGCAGAAACACAATGTCATTTTTTTCATTATTCTGTCCTGCAATTTGAGTGTCATCTTACTTGGAATAAATAGCATCAATGTTAGCTGATTGGAGTGTGCCTTGAATCATTTCACAGACCTCAACTGATATGAGGTACACTTAAAGTGGGAAACACATCTTTGAATCTTTTGGTTGGGGGAAGGAATAAAGCATTTTCAAATCTAAAGGCCGAAGTCCAAGCAGAGTCACGAGTCTTTGGTCTTAAAAAGTTGAGTTGCAAGTCTGTTCTGATTTTCTAAAGTCTAAATCATTAAATCTCTGTCAGAAGTCCACATTACTGCAAAAAATATGACAAAATAAACAATTCAAACACAAAAAAATCATTGAGAGAGTTGAAACTATGTTGGTAAGGAAATGAACTCCATCATAAGGCTTTACTTTTTACGAATATCATGCCACTATGTTCACACTACATGCACACATTAAGCGTGTATGTATAGTGCATGGTTTGTACTGTGTTACGTTTTCATAACTCACAGGAAAATGCATGAAGCGACTTTTCTTTTCAAAGAATTTTGCTTCTCATTATCTCTGTACACATTTCTTTCACTCTGAAATGAATAACTTTATTTTCACTGTCTGTCCACAAGAGTGCGCCATCATATCAAGTTCTTTCAAGCATCCTTCCCTCCAAAGACTCACCACAAAGCCTTTCCTGTAAGCAGAAAGCCCTCTTTCTTCTCAAGCCCTCCAACTCCTGCAGACACAATTATACCAGGATGAGAAGCACTTGTTGTGCTTCCACAGCTTTTTGGAGCAATTAATGCCAGCTCACCATGCTGTGCGGTGAGAGGTGGAGAAGAGAGGGAGAAGGAGGACATGAGCAGGGAGTGAGATAAAAATCCCCCTTTATGTTCATCAAGGAGGAAGAAAGAGCTGTAATTATAACATTGGAGGCTTTGGATTGCAACTTCTCTCCTCTGTGTGTTAATTTGTGCATCCATCAGGTTTTCACAGGCGGCCTTTGAAAAGAACCACACTCTTCCTGCCTCCATTTGTCTGCGAACACAACAGACAAACTAAGCAGGGAACTCGCTATTTATTCGCCCCACAATGCCCTCACAATTGCTGGTTGTGTGTGATGGTGCTGAGATGTACAAATCCTCAAATATGCATAACAGTGATTTAATTAGAGCCCTCTGCTGTGATTGATTTTTACCTCCTTTAATGAATTGATGAAAAGTGCAATATGATAGCTGCTGTGGCTTTTAAATCATTAGAATTAAATAGGGAAAACATATGCACTGCGAGCCCACTCCTTCCCTCCTTTTCTTTCATTCAATTTTAGTAGCTTGTCGTGGCTTTTTTTTTTTTTTTTTTTACCATTTAGAGATCAAACTAACTGGCTAATGACTTTAATGTTACAGTTAATTTGCCCCTATCCACAGTGGTCAGAGCTGTTCCAAGAAAGTGCCAAGCAAACTTTTCTCCCTTTTTTTTTTTAACCCATCAAAATGTCCTTCTGGAGAGGGATTCAGTTGAGTGAAGATGAGAGAGAAGGAGCATCCTCTGCTTAGTGAGCTGAAATGCCTTTGAAGTTTCAGTCACACTGAAGACTCATCAACACATGGCTCAAGGCAAGGTTAGGGCAAGTCTCAGGGTTGGCACTTCCTCGATGTTTTGAAGGATTTCACACTCTGGGCCATGGTGTGTCACTCAGTAAGTCCTCAGAACATTAGTTCTATTGATGACTATGTTAACTGACATGAGGTTGATCAGAGGGGTCTGAAATCATTCTGATGTATGTGTCTGCTGTGCTGATTGTTTGTATATTGTGGAACATCTTCTATACATGTAGCTTGAAGTTGCAAGTGTGAAGTGGGGTAAGTGAAAAATTTAAGTGCATCAACAGTGATTAATGTAATTGGACCCACAGCTGAGTCCAATTTTCAAAGCCATATTGACGTTTCAAGCTGCAATTCAGCAGGTCAGCTGAAATAATCAGCAGAGTTTTACTTTTCATTTGAAAAAATTGGATTTTGACAGACAGTAATGTCTAAGTTTTCTTCCTGCCCTTTTCTAAGGTGTCTCTGTTGCCATGGTTATATCATTATCTGTGAACTGAAAGTGGAGGCTGAGCATTTTGCTGAACACAATGATATGATGTAGGTCTAAGCTGGAAAGACTTGATTGTTCTGCATACAATGAAAGAGAAATGAAAGATTTGCAATTGAATATTTTCTCGATATTTTTTTGTTGTAAATCTGTTAGTGTGGGGGTGGAACAGAGCAAATAATTATCAGATAAATTACAGTCTGATTTGAACGGCTCTACATAGCTTTAATTTATCTGAAATTTCACAAATTTCAGATATATTGCAATTGTGTTTTTACCATTAAAATCAAATAATAAAGGTTGGAAGAGCAGTCATATAGCACATTTTGATGTTGTTATCCCTGGTGTCCACATGGAGGCGCTGTCCATAAAAGGTAACAGACTTAACTTCTATCTACGAAGTGAAAAAGCCTATTAACATTTTTACACATCAGACATTGTCAAATGTATTTACTGCCCATTAGAAATATCTTGAAAAAAATTCAGCTTTAAGGACAATTTCTACTCACATTTTTCTTGTGTTAGTTTTAAACTATGGAAGTTTGTGATGAGTAATAACGGATATAAAACACTTGAACGTTCACCTCAACATTTATCCCACACTTCTGCACATTATGAACAGTTTTTTAGAACAGTGGGCATATGGAAAGGAGCTGAGTTGAAAATGAACCACATGGCATTAAAAAGGTTTAATTAAAGTGCCAATCTAGTAATTCAGTATTGCACTTCTATGAGGCTGGGGGACTCAGCAGAGACACATAAAAGGAAGAATGATCAAAAGTGGAGCAGCAGACATGAAGATATCCTGAATTTCAGTCTCTAGTGTTGCATCGTCTAGTTTATGTTTATGTCAGAGATTGTGTTTACACCTGTTTTTTTCCCTCTGGAATAAGTTTGCGTCTAAATAACGTGAATCCATAACCAAGTCAGTGCAGCAAATGTACATGTATCTGTAGCAGTAAAATAATAATGGACACCAAAATAAAATCCAAAATGTACAGAGCAAAATTTATACTTTGGGGACTATTTTTTTTAATTACTTAGAAGCAAGCAGGGGGAAAAACAGACATAATTTGGTGTGAATGTGGTTAACAACAACAAAAATTTGGGTTTTCACTCTGTAAATACAAGTCCTTTATATTTAACTGATTTATGAAGCTCTGCCAACAGGAGGAATAACTAATGCAGCATGTTAGTTCCTGTTGGACAAATGAAATGTTGGTGTATTGTACATACAAAGCAGCAAGGAGTAATTCAAGGCCATGGGTTATTATTAATTCGTTTAAATGTTTCCTGGTAACAAAAAGCACATATCAAATTCACAATGCAAAGTTAATACATATCCTTGAGTGAGAAAAACAGTTTCTGTTGTGTATCACTGATTGTAAGTGGAGTTACGAGTAGGTCTGTGTATCCGTCTGCTGTTAGGATCCTTGCATCTCCTGCTGTCCTTCAGAGACTTACAAAGCACACACAAGTAACATGAAAAAAGACAGCTTCATAAAAAAATCCTATTTTATGATGCCTTACAGAGTGAGTGTGTATGGCTAATGGAAAAAAAAAAAACAGTATAGCACCAGAGAGGGCGAACAAAAAAGAACAGCACTTGCTGCAGATTTCAAAGGTCTCTTATTTAAGATCATCTGAGCATATCTGGGCCAACATCATTCATATTGCAGTACACAGTCCTGCTTCAGCCCTGAGGTTTCAGGTTATTGTCATTCCACTCTTAAATTTATGGATAAGTGACCACTGAGGAGGGAGAAGTGCAATGGAGAGAAAAAGAGTGAGTAAAAGTAAGAACATGAGAGCATGGCACTGAGACGCTGAGAGGACTGCTGCTGTGTTTCTTTATTCACTAATTTCTACCTCTACTTTATTATGCTGCACTGCCCTTCTAGGACACTTGGCTACACCCAGCGCAGGGCCTCATAAATATGAATCTTTAATCTATGGAGCAGATGAGTCAGATATATGAACTGAAGAAATACAAGAAAGCGGGGCACACAGAGCTCTGGTACCAGATTTATACTTCATGACTGGACGGCAACCTCCCTTGTGCTGCGCAGATGATGAGTGGAGACACACTAGCTGTGGGCTGGCTGCTTATTGAATTCAAAGGTTGGAATATGTCATGTGCTGGGATGGCGTGTTCGAGCCAAGGTTTAGGATCATGGGGGGTAGCGCAGAATGGAAAGGTCTGAAATGTAATGCATTTGAAATGAAATGAAAAGGTGCCGAGGAATGAAATATGACATTCTGGCTGTTGAGGCCTGGAGTTGTGGGAGTCACCGGTTGGGACTTTATGCTCGGCCGTATATGTATCTGTGTGTGTAAATGGCATCGGGCGAGTGCGGGTTGAGTGTGTAATGTGATGCAGACTGCTTTTGCTCCTGTGACTTCCTCTTCCAGCCTTCTGCTCAGGTCTGATGGAGATTAAGGGCCATTAAAGGCTCTCTGCTGCATGTGCAGTTTCTATTGATCACATCGACTCGACCCACTGTAGCCAATGATCCGATTACAAGTGTTGTACCCCCATCCTTATCCCCTCCCCCTCCTTCTTCTCTCCACCTTGCCCCTCCCTTTTCTTCTTCCTCTCGCCCACCCTTCGTGGTTCGCGGTGCTCTGTGGGGGTTGCTCTGCCTCTGCTGATGTCAGCACTGGGGCATGCCCAGAAGGCCCTGAGCCCCGCTAGACAAGCCTCTGAATATCTGCTTGCATGTCTGTCTGTATTTTTGTCTCTCGGCCTCGCTGTCCGCTCACGCATCGCACCCATTCCTCGCTTCTGTGCTCTCACCATCTCCAGTCATCTCCAAACACAGCAGGGTTATGATGAACCTTATTTCTACATGAGAGAGATGGATCGACCGCGCTGCGAAAGAGCCAAATGAGATGAGACAGTCTGAGAGGCGTCGGCTCAAATCCACCCGACCCCCACCTTTTTTGTACATTACCCCTCCCATTGCCTGCATGGTCAAACAGCCCTGGGGGAGCTCTCTGCAAGACCACTGTGGTTATTAGCATTGACAGAAGCTCACGGAAATCTTCTTAGTTTCTACTGTACAGGAAGTGTCCCACTCTATCGCTAATTCTGGGGGATTCCCACAGAACTGGCAACCTTTTCCCTCTCAGAAACTCTTTATCTTGAAACCATTTGACACCTTAAGGGTGACATTGTTGGCCTTGACCAACAGTCCACTACTTTTGTCCCAACTGATACATCCAGATGACTATACAATGAATTGCCATGAAATGTTGCACAGACATTCATGTTTCCCAGAAGATGAATCTTTCTGATTGGTGACCCCTGACGGTTCCTCTTGTGCTACCACTGGTTGACATTTTTGGTTCTGAGTGAGGTGTCTTTGCAACTTTTAAATGGATTACCATGAAATCTGTTGCACATTATCACTGTTCCCAGATGATATTTCCAAAAGTTTTTGGTGATCCCCTGATTTTTATTCTCAAGTACATTTTTGGTTAGAAGCCAAATATTTCAATGGCTTCTGAATGGATTGCTATGAAATTTGGTACGGCCTCATACCTCAACAGATGAAGTGCTATCATTTTGATGATTCCATAATTTTCAACCAGATCATTCAGTGTGCCAAACAGAGTTACAACACTTGGTTGGTTAATAAATTACACTATCGAAAGGAAATTAACTTAATTTCTATGGAAAGGTGTCATCATTTGCCAGCTTCAGTCTCTTTAAATATGCATAATTTAGAGTGGCATTTGTAGAATATGGCAGAAATTGAACAGAGTATTCATAAGTATGTTTTCAGTAGTGTATACTTAATTGAAAATAAGAATGGTTGTGATTTTATTACACTTAAATGAACCCATCTATATCAACAAAGGGAACAGGTTCTCTTTCACAGAGTCCACCATGTTCCTACAGTAGCCTAGAATGGACAAACCAAACACTGGCTCTGAAGCAGCCTTTCTGCAACTTTACCTAAGATTTGCTGCTTTTTGTTGTCAAATATGATAGTAATTTAGAAGTGTTTGAGTTTTGGACTGTTGGATGTACAAAACAAGCAAGTTGAAGACATTACTTTGGGCTCTGGGAAATGGCTATTATCCTTTTTTTATATATATTTTAAAATTTTTATGGACTAAACTATTATTTATGAAAAAAAAAAACCCTGGCAGAGTAATGGATAATAAAATGATCATTCCGAGCAGCTGGAGTGTGTAATACTCGGGTTTATGACCATACCAGTAAAACTAATAACATTCCCATTAGCCCCAGCTGTGCTTTGTGTTAAGACTTAAATACTAAATGCTAACATGCTAAAATCAAACTGGTTCACTTTACATGGTAAACATCTACATTATAGCACTTATCATAGATCATTTAGTTCTGTTACTACTCTGCTGCTTAAAACTGTTTTGGTAAAAAATTATATGTGAACAAATTTTGTGCAAAAGTTTAAATCAAACATTCTTTGAGTCCAAAGCTGCAGCCGTGTGAGCTAAGTGTCTAGAATTGTTTTAGATGATGGTCATCAAATCAAGATTTGGCCTGTTGAGATTATTTGACTGACATTTTAATATCCTTTCTGACTGAGACTGACTGAAAACTCTCTGAATACCTCAAGGACAAGTTTGATTCCATGTTAAATACTGTAGTACATATTGTTATTTTTTTAAGTGAAGTCATATTTTGTGACAGAACTGGGTCTGATGGCAGTCGTATCTCTGTCCTGGTTCTATCAATCAGCTGCATCAGTGAGGGATTCACAAGACCCAAGACAACCATGAAACAATACAGGGAAAAAAAACTGAAACTACATCATATCACCACAGGATGAATCACTAACTACAAAGGCAAACATGCTGGATTTCACTTATAAAGCATTTTATATTTTTTGTAATGTAGCAAAGAATCTATATTCAAGAAGAAGATTTTTTTTCAGTGATTCTCTTTAAATATTTGGATATTTCGCTTTGATATACAGTAAGATCCTTGGGGCCAGATCAGGGCTGGAGCATGAATAAAAAGGAAGGTCCATTATATTCAGAACCAGAAGAGCCTTGAGAATAGGACCACATGGGTGGGTGGGAGGCTGGTAAACAGCTTTACTCCCTGGATGAAAGGCTCACTATGATGTGTGTCCAAGGAGAGAACATGAGAGCACAACACTGTAATGTGAGAGTCAGACCCCTGAGAGCATGAAAAGTTTGGCGGTAACACAATTAAAGGCTGTTTTTTTTAAAGAAAAATCTATTTACACAGCCCTATCAGCAGAGTCATCCTCAGCTTCAAAATGCATGGAGATTACCATAAAGAAACCTAAGTGGTGTTTGTACATCTGAGCTTTGATATTGCACACCAGCTGGGCAAAAGCACTGACCTTCGCAGCTACTGCAATTACATCATAGGGCAGCTCTCGCTCTCATGCATATTAATGCAGGTGCTGGAGGCATCACCCTCACCTTTGATTCCCTGGGATCTGAGCCCGCCATTGCATGACAAGCGTATCTGGACACAAAGTGTATGTAATGGTGTTCTGCTTCGGGAGAGATATAGACCATGAGCAAAACCAGATCAAAGGTGCACACACACTTTTCTCTGCAGGGGGATGAGAGGGATACTGCGTGTTTGTGTGTGAGAGCTAGAGAAAAAGGTGTGTGAAAATGAGTTAGCGTCTGCAGTCAGACTCAAATGTATCAGAAGCATGTAACTAATAGCCTGGTGGTTAACACACAAAAGTTAGAGCTAAAGGTTAATCAGAAACCTGTCTCATTTTGTAGTGCTATTATTGTCCTAATGAGGTCACTATAAATTTAACACAATAGGACATTTTGTCTTGGAGGAGATAAATTTAGACTGAAAGACACATGATGTTGCTAATTGCAGGAGTGTCCTGGGTGTATCCCAGAGGTTCCTCTTTCACTGCAGGCATTCATTCAGCAGCAGTGAACCATCATGGAGAGGATGTCTCCAAAAGGTAAAATTAAAACAACACTGGTGTTTTCTTCACGCTGCAGTACTGAGTATCACCATGACTGAGGCCAAAACTGAATAAATAAGGAACTCTAACTAAATAAATCCCACAGGGCAAGCACTGAAAACAATTACATAGGAGAATCTGGTTCATTTTCCATCATATAATATTGTAACATGGTGCTGGTGTAGAGACCATTGCCGCCAGTAGAGGGCCTCGTTGTTATAATATAAAGCTCAGTGATGGTTGGTTCCATTTTCTAGCAGCCACACACTGATTTAATACCTGAGCAGAGACAATGCTGATTCAATGCATCTGAATTTCTTTAAATAACCACGATAGAGAGATGATAGAGAAGATTGAAATTTATTAGTATGTTTGATTATCAAAGTCAAATATTTCTACATAAAGGACATAAGCATCAGATGATCATTCTTGCAATAAACAAACCTTTATAAGAACTATTTTTAGTCTGTTAGCAAAGGTAATTTCTAATGTGCTATTTTTGCTAATCTTATTTAAAATTATAATTTGATTTAACATGGTGACAAGACGGTAGTGTGCATTATCTGAAGAGTAGCTGAATTAGTAAATGACTCTTCGGTTGTATGAAGCCAAACTGCTCTATTTGCCATCATGCCATAAAAGGCCTGAAGCAGTGTTAACTTCTCAGAGCTGCGAAAGAGCTTTGCACACCAGGGAGCCAATAGGGGACTAACCATCATATGAATTGGCTCCATTTGCTGCTGCTACACTGATCGTGCCATGCCTGAGCATTAAAAAAAAAAAAAAAAAATCTGTGCAAATTTAAAAAAGATTAATTTAATTTTTGGGCTTTTAGGGCCATGGATAAAATAAGTGAAATGTAGCGGAGAGCAGATATATCTAAAAATTAAATCAAGCTTAAATTAAATAACAAACTAAAACACGCTGAACGAAGATGGTGTGTATTAGTTACATCTGATCACTGCAGCAGGATTCTCTCCTATCTCCATAATGAGTAAATTAGAGGGTCTCCATCTGTGGCATTGCAAACTTACAGACGCACATGCTGACTACATCCACAGACTCCTGCTGGGTGTGTTGGTGGGGAATAAACATACACGCATTATTTCACACACATTACAGCAGCTACAGTACAACGCACAAAAGGGTGCATTATAGCTTGCATATACACTGTGATTCACACACTCGCTGCTGAGAAAATGTTGGCACGGAGAAGGCGTAATTTACAGTGTGAAGTCAAAAACGGACAGGTCTTTGTAGAAGCACTATTGATCTGACTGCTAACCCCCACCACCCCCACCCTCCTCTCTCTGCCGCCCTCCCTCTGAGGCTACATTTCTTCCTGTGTCATGGAGTGCATTGTAACATATATCTCTGATTCACTGCACATTCATCATTGATTTACCGTGCCTCTTGCTTCATGTTAAAAAACAGAACACAATTGGTAATGTTTGGCATCAAATGAGCTTGCCTTTAAAAAAAAATTTAAAAAATGAATTAAAAAAATACAACTTTAGACTAACAAGATACTCTTGAGAAGCCTTCAAACAAAAACATACCAAAAAACAAAAAATGTCTCAATTGACTTACTATGGCCTAGATTCAGATCAATGCTCTGCAGCCTCAAAGCATAAAATTTTAGAGCTGATACTTCCTAAATAAAAATACTTGTATCCTGTCTTTGTTCATCCCAAATATGGACCTATACTAATTTAAAGCAAACATACAACATAGTATTTTTAACAAAGTGTTAACTATACATTTGAATGAGTATGCAGGCAGCCTAAAGTAGGCTGCAAGCAATTACAGAAAAAAATGCAACCTATAATTATAGTCTCAGTCATTAACACTTTATCTGTGTGGAAAAAAAATTCGTATCACATTTTAAATTGCTAACCCCCTTTGTGGAAATAAAGAGCATTGTTATGCCCTCCTCTGTGTGTGTGTGTGTGTGTGTGTGTGTGTGTGTGTGAATGTGTGAATATACTTTTTTGGGCAGACATGCTGCAAAGATAGCAGGATGTATTGTAAATATGCAAAACACATATCCAGCCATATTCACAATCACATATACACATATACACAGGGCAAAACACACAGATACACACACATTGTAACATACATTTGCATGCACCCACACACACACACATACATACACACACATTTACATATCATCTGCAGCCATCTGCTCTAAATGATAGGTAATTAACTCAGGCCTGCCTTTGTCTCTCTGGCTGGTCGGCTGACATATAGGAGCTCTTCAGGAGGATATACGTGAATCAAGGACTTGAAAGGAGTGAGAGGACAAGAAAGTGAGTGAGGGGAAGGACGAGGGGGCGGATTTGGTGATGTTTGTGAATGATGCTGCATAAACCCAGAGAGGCTGTACAGAGAACCATTACAATGATGGGAGGAGAAAAAATGGAGATGATGGAAAGAGGACATGCTGGGTCAGAGAGGATGTACACACATGCAAACACACTCACAAACACACACACACACACACACATGCACGCACACACACACACACACACGCACACACACACAGAGTATATTTTGTGTGTTGAACCTGCCGTGCAGCTCACCTACAGTTTTCCGATCAAGGTCAAACTGTATTAAACCAAGAAGCTTTGCGCTGTGTGTGTTGGAACAGAGAAATACTACAACCATTACTTGCACCACTTTTTCTAAAAGATAATGAGCTCTGGATGCTCTTTTAGACATTTTATTTCCCCCTTTTTTTTATCACATTCTGCAATGACAGCTCAGGGACTGAACATATTTCTATATTAACAATAAATTAATGAGAACATTAGAAAATTCCCCCAAAAATTTGAAAAATTAAAATTTCAAGATTTCATGCAAAAATAAAAACCAAAATGAGACATGGAAATATTAAAATAGATTGTATTTTGAATTTTATCTGATGTCTTTTTATTCTGACAGAAGTCAGATGTTTTTGTTAATCCGCTCTTTTCCATATCCTTTTTTTTCCAGCAGCGTCTGCCCCTCCCAGTCACCCTGTTATCCAGGTCTGTCTCTATTACAGCAGCACAGGGCTATAATTAGCCAGGTATCTCCTGCAGTAATGATGAGTGGGAGAGAGGCCCTGCATCTACATGGTAGGGCTGGAGATGCGAGGCTTTGGAGCCAGAACAGCAGCAGAAGAGGAGCCCCGTTTCTCATCAAACAGGATAATTAGAGTGTGTATGGAGATGTGATTCCAGGTAAGAGGTGACAGAGAGCACGGGAGAGGACGTTTGTCTACACGCTCAGCTCCTCCTCTCAAACAGTGAGTGGACTGGGGCTGGTGTCAGAGGCTGAGCAAGACAAGGAGGGGCAGCAAAAGAACAAGATGTCACAAGACTCCTGTGTAGACATGGGGATAGCACAGAAATTGTATCTGTCAGAGGTGAGAAAAGGAAGATTTCGTGGCAAAATTTAAAGACAAGATGCTAAAATGTATAGTAAGGAAGAAGACTGTACAGTGGGGGCGTAACCTCAACAACTCAATGCACTTAAGGCAGCATCTTTGGTGTATAGGGTGTGTTGAAGTATAGAGACTGACAGATGACCTGATGCAGTAATTCCCCGGTGGTGTGTGCTTTACTTTAAGAGCATGAGGGAGAAGGCAGAGACAGGCAGAAAAAAACACACACACGCATACACTGATGCATGACCGAGATGATGATGATGTTTAAGATGATGATGATGGTGGCGGCTCTATCTAGATCCCACATCTGCAGTCAGCATAGCCTCTAACCGCAGTGTCCCTCCCCAGACGCCCTCCCGACACGTCTGCACCGGTCAGCGGGATACAAACACACTAATGCACCATTCCAGTAAACAAACAAACAAGTGTTGCCGTGGTAATTGCAGTGATTAGGAGATAAGCGACGGGAGAAAACTATGCTTTATAGAGGAAGCCCCCTGTGTGACCTTTAGCAGGGCTGCAGAACCAGAGCTGCTGTCTGATTCAAGACACGTATGACTAGCGCCACATAGATCCACAGCACAGGTCATAAATATGAAGACACTAAAGCCTCTACAGGTCACAAAAAACACCTTGAGCTTGGCTTTTATGCAGAAGGCATTTCCATGCAGCAGCCTGAAACTATGATATTTTGACCACAATAATGGTCAGAGACAAAATACTTTCACAACTCTATACATGGGCACCATCCACCTCTCCCAAATTGTTTTCCATAAATCATGTCTGCTCCTCAAAGAAACTCTTGGCTGTGACTTTTCACACAACTCCCACAATCCTCTTCATGTATACAAATTAATTCACACAATGTCTGCTGTGAAGATGCACTTCTTGTTTTTAATGTTGCATTGTTGTTATTTCACACTGATTTCTCTAGTTACATGCAGCAATATGCAGTTTGTCTAAATCCTATTAGCATTTGCAAAGCAATATAATAGTTCATATTTTTATATTTGCTGTTTAACTTTGTTATAATGCAGCTGAGAAAATTTTACAAGTTAGGTGGGCTCCTTAAATAAAATAAAACCCCTCACTACAGTTGCCTCCTGTACTTACCATTTTATCAGGAAATTAAAGCAGTGAATAAACTAAGTATTTCAGCAGAGAGCCGACCTTACATCCATTAATTAGTCTACACTGTAGAATAAATGAAAAATGTAAAGTTGTTTAACTGTAATGTGCTGATGTTTTGTTAAATTTGCCTGAAAGTCTGGGAGAGAATGTAAAATGATCAATTTAAGTGGTATTAATTCTGATTTATTTATTAAAAATATACAGTGTAAATTTTGTCAGTGATTTATGAATTCTGCTGTTAAAATAATGATCTAAAATTTCCACTTTGACATATTTAAATAGATTTTCTGGATCTAGCATTTATTTATTTTTGGCATTTATTTATTTGTTTTTTTTTAAAGATGTAGGCTGGGCATAGTTGTATGCATGACAAAATAATCAGTTTAGCAATTTATCCAACTTAATCAATTTATTTATATAACTGCACTGTGGTGATAGAAAGTACCTAATGTACACTGTGCTATTTTCCACAAATCATTTTGAAAAAATGTTTTTTTATTCACTGAAAATATTGATAACAATTTAATACACATGAAAAGAAATTCTGTAACAGTTGCACTTGCTTAGAAATTTGTCTTAAAGCATTTAAGGAATGAAGAAAAGGTTCTAACAGATCAAAAACACACAGGTAGACAGGTCGGAGTTATGAGGATCAAAGCTCTGCATTCACTAAACCATCAAACTTTACATTCAAGCAATCGCACAAAGTTCATTTGACTCCACACACTGTCTGATCTGATGTAAACTGATGTTCCAACAAGCTCAACAATACTCTTTTTTTTCAGGTTCAAAAGGCCGCATGTCGATCCTGAATTTAATGCACACAGTTAAAACAGGAGGAAAGAAAGTAAAATGTTTATGTTAGTTCTGTTTTTCACAGCAATGTCACGGCCGGTAAAACTGGCTTAGTCACACATACAGAGCTGAAGGTGTTAGAGGAAAATCAATGGTTGGATTGCAGTGTAAGGTCCTCTGGGTGAGGTAAACACAGTTTGCTATATATTCTGCCTAAGGAATGTTTAAAAAGCCTCCAAAGGGGGGATAATGTAAATACATTAGAGCTTAAATGCAACATGACATAACTAAAAATACTATTTTTTATAGCTTAAGACGAGGAACAGCATTAGTTCACTGTTGCATATGGTTTTAAAGATGTCTCATGTTTGAGCCCACGTGACCTCCATCCCCATCCACCCCCCTCACCCCCACCCCCCCAAGCCCCACTCACACAGACACACTCCCTGTTCCTGTGCAGCTCCCCAACTCCCAGGCTATGAAATGTACATCACACCTCCGATCTGAGGGAATCTCACCCCAAATCCTTCCTTTGAATTATTGAAGAGGACCAAGCCAGCTTGACTCTGATTATCCTCCAATCAATATGCCTCGCCTCTCCTCCTATAACATCAAATGCCTCCGACGATCGATCCAGCCAATCAGAGGGGCCACTGCAGCTAGAAACGCAGAGTGTATTGTTCTGCATTGTTTACACTGACGTCGCTTGGCGTGTGTAATAGGTGTGTTTATGTTCAGGACAGGCGTGATTGCTGATTGACTGAAATGCTCCTGTGTGTTTTTGTTGTCTGGTATGTGTCAGAGATAATTCCTCCTGTTTGGTTTGCTCGTGTTGCCTGCAAGACAATAAAGTTCAGCAGAGATTTCATGAAGCCCAAGAAGTGCTCTCTGTAATGAGACATATGAAAATCATGCATTTATGTTTTAAAAAGAGAGAGAGAGCTCTAAAATAATTTTACATCTCATAAAACTGTTCAAGTTTGACTCTTGGAGTTGTACAAAGTAGACGACTGTCAACTGCCTGCACAAAAGCCAGAGAGAGCAGAGTGAAGCGCTAATGCAAGTCGGTTTGTTTGACTCCCAAAAAGCACTTTTTTCTTGGAGACTGCGAGCTTGAGTGACTTGTAGCGATTTTCTTTTTCAATTACATACTGAAAAGTAAATCAACACCTCACCACCTTTATACAATGAGAAGAATGAATACAAACATATGCCAGTAACCCTACAATTATACAAGGCGCACACACTCTCCCTCTCGCAGGCCCATATAATGATTGCAGGAGGCGCTGCTCTATTATTTGCGAAAATGGAACGGTTGATGCGTGATTGTTGTCTGTCTCCGGTAAAAGCTGACGGTTCCTTCTCGCGGCGCTGTCAGGCTGGTATCCCTTTTCACCTGAGCACACAAGTTCCACACTCAATCTGCACTGATAATCGCGTCATTACGCAAACTACCTAGAGTGGGCATCACATGAAAAAGGAACACTGTGATGATGGTCGTGCACTGTACACATACATACATGCATTCATACATTCACACACATGCACACTGACAAGGACATGTGAGGCCTTACAGATACGTCTACATGTCTTAGTAGTTGCCAACAGAGTCCACACACTTTGGCACATGGTTTCATGCTCATACACGATCAAATTCCTACACAGATCTGCTGTTGCATCTCTCCACACACAGACACTCTGCAGAGGGATGGATGTATCAGCGGGGGCCAGATGATGGCACTCTTCTCTCTGTACCAGGCTGCTGGATGCCCCCACCACGTGCTCCGACTGCATGATGCAGCTGGCCTCATTTTAATGATTTAAATCACTTGAGGTCCACCGCCACACATTTTAGAGGCTTGACTGAATTTATCCTCGTTGATAGAGATCAGTGCCCTCAGCCCTGGACGTTGCCAGACTACAGTAGAGGGAGAGACCTCTCCGACTGACACGATTGGATACGGCTCTCTACTCTGATTTTACTTTTGATCCCGCCGCTCTGACTCTGGCCCTGGGGACAGATGAGTGGAATGGAGCGGTAGAGATAGAGCAGAATGCCACGCGCTCTTCTATCTCACCGGTCAGCCTTTTATACAGATGCAGGTTTAGAATGAGTACTGTTAAAATGTAGACTCATGAAATCTTACATTAATCTCCGCTGCATCCACAGGCATGTGAAATGTGGCTACTTCCTGCAAACAAAAATAATTGCTTGAAGATTACTGAAGCTTTACATGCACATTTTAATGCACTGATAACCTATAAAATACTGCACCTGCCTATTTTGAAAGCTAGTATACAGGGACATATACATGTACGAGCAGGGGTTAATTCTTACAAAGACAGAAATAACCACAAAGCAATGTTGCAGGCAGCAGCCCAACGTTTTGAGTCACAGGTTTTGTGTTTCTACAGCTCAGGTAGGTAGAAACAAACACACGGGTGTTAAGTGCCCCTGTTCAGCAGCAGGGCACAGCGAGGTGGAGGGGGAGGACTAGATGATACAAGTGTAACCTCTATAGAGGAGGCTCAGGAGCCTACATAATGTGAACACACTCAGCAAAACATACGTATGATCCAACAACCCACACGCACAAACTCAAGCCTGTGCAGCGACCAACAGGTCATCATTGAAATATCGCTTTTAGCCTTTGCACCCTGCTCATTACTGAAAACACACACAAGCAGATGTGAGCACACACGGGCAAACATACACACCACCCTACATGTGTGATCAGTCATAGCGCTGCAGAGCCAATGATTTTTCCCAGAGGCCCCCTCCACGTGATTGGGCACGCTCAGTTAATTCCCTCTGTTGACCCGCAGCCCAATGCACTATTGACTGGCTGGATGACAATATGTGTGTGCGTGTGTGTCTGTGTGTGCGTGTTTGTAAGAGAGTGAGAGAGAGTGTGTGTGTGTGTTTGAGTGTTTGTCTGTAATGATGCGTTGGCGAGCCACAGGGGGGACAGTGAGGCTAGCTGCATGGCGACAGAGGGCATCCTGGTGCGTCAAGGTCAAATGAAGGACGCCGGCGAGTGCTGCAGAATTAGAGCTGGGAGCCCGAGCCTGCCTGAGCGAGGGCCGTGCTGCAGAGGGAGAGCAGAAAATAGCACAGCTGAGGGAGACAGAGCACATAAATAACAGGGCTAAGATTTCACTATTCTCTTCATACTCGGTCACCTTTTGCTTCACAGGTAGCACACTGTGACGAGTAACCGCAAATCTGTGTTGCCTGAGAGCTTTTCAGTGGCGGTCCAGCAGATGAGGCATTTGGAGCACGGTCTGATATGGCCTACAGTGATTCCAACACACAACAAACAGAGAGGAGCTTATATAACAAGCTTTCCACGAGCTGCAGTGCAATATTACATTGTTACATTCAGTTACTTGTCACATCGATGATAACTTGAGGCTACTATTACTCTGAAAGTCATAACAAGTTATATGCTGCATGGTGTGTGTGTGCACGTATATGTCTGTTGATATTTTTTTGTCCTTTTTTCTTTCTTTTTTTTTTTTTTTTTACAAATGTTAGTCGATATAAACACTATGCAAGTACAAGTCCCACTTAGGTAAAAATGTGAATGTGTTGCCAGTAAAATGTACTTAAAGTATCAAATGCAAACGTGATCCTCATGCACGATGACCCTTTAAAAATGACAGTGTATGAGATTACGTCAGTGTATTAATATAAGGCTGCTTTTTAATACTGCAGCTGATGGATGTGCAGAAAAATTAATTTATGTAATTCTAGTTTAAACTTTACAAATGCATCATAATAAATAAGCTATTAACATGTTTTCTGTGTAATTTTAAATTTTTTTTTTTAAATATGGCGCAGAGGAACAGACATTTTTCTCCTCATTTGTTGGGGAGAAAAAGTACTAAATGGCAGAACTTGAAAGTATTTTGTTATATTCCACCACTGGTGGCATGTGTACAGTGTTAAATTAAAAATTCAGCCACAATTCAGCCAAATCCCTTTTGAGAAGTTGCCAAGTTCTAATCAAAGTATTCTGACATATGGTGAAGCATATTACCACTAATTTAATGCAACATTAAAAAGAATACTCCTCTGGTTGTGTGGATGAATCTGTAACCTGTACAGTCACATGTTATTAAACCATTCATGGTTTCCACTCTTCAACTTTCTCACTTTGCCTCACTCCTTTATTGTTTCCAATCTTTCTTGTTCTACAGTTTCATCTATCATGGGAAATTTGACCCATATTGTGTAATTAAATGATCAATAGCTCTGTAATAGCGAGGGATGTGCCCAGCCCAAAACTCCAGCTACCATGACTGATTGAGACCTGTTGCCTAAGACGTGTGGATCTGAGTCCTGTCCTCTGTGGACGCAGAGCCGCTCGCCTGGGAGTCACATGTTGTGATTACTTTCGCAGAAAGTTTAGGAACACAAGCAATTATTCTGTAGAATGTGAGATATATTCTCAATTTCACCACTGAAGTGACTTTTTGCTATTGCAATAAAAAAGCTGCGGTTAGAAACATAGTTCACTATTATAGTTTAATTACTTCAGAAGATATTAAGGCTTTGTGACTCAATGCTACACTGGCATCATAACCAAAAATGGATAACTTTTTATATATATATATGTGCAGAAGTCATATACAACACACAAATGCACTTATTTTTTTCATTTTGCATGAAGGTAAACACGATATATAAAAACAGATCATTCATATGAAGTCTGATGGAAGCTTAATATTAAGTTCACATCACAAAGTTACATTTTATGAAGTAAAGTTTACATTCCCCCTTTGTGGGAATAATCGTCCACTGGTTCCCTGACAGCTGTGTGGGTGGTACAGTATATACTGAACAAGGCTGTGGTCGACACAAAGTAAAACTCCAAGGGAGCCGTTAAAAGCCAATTGTGAGGTAGTTGAAAATGCCAACAGCCATTTCTTATCTCGCATCACAACAATTAAAACTGTCTGGGAGGTAAAACATAATGAATCAAACCTGGACTCGTGGGTTTCCATAGAAACATGTATAATTATGGTAATTAGACCATTGTGAACAATCTATTCCGTCTAAATTAAGTAAATACGCATAGAGACCTCACTGTGTTCTGTCGAGAAAATGCAGTGACGTCCATGTTCCAAAGATTAAAAGCAAAAAAGAAAAACTTTTGGCATCTTCAGGGATAATGGCACCAAATATAATGTAAGGATGAAACTTCATTTAGCTAAAATATTAAAAAGTAAGCAGGAAAATATAGGAGAGGAGGAATTTCAGTAAATATTCCTCAAAGTTTACATGCTCATACCAGAATGTTTGAAGTTTAACATCAGAGTGATCAAAATTACATTGAACAATGTTAATTACAACCCCATACTTAAGAAATCTGGGTTTCACATCTGTTGACAAGATGGATTTTTTTTTCTTGTGTCTCATTTGCTTAAAGTATAGATCCAAATGGAGGATCATACAGGCAATGTGAAAATGTGTTGTGGTGGAAAGTAAATGAGTAGATTTACACAAATACTGTACTTAAGTTATAAACGTATATATTTTAGAGGTGCCTGTGATTCAATTAAGTGAATATTCTACTACTTTATTGTTACCCTAATTTCAGAGAGAAATACTGTATATTTAACAGCAATAGTTATTAGAAACTTTTTAAAGGTATTTTATATAGTAAGTTAATATTATCTTATATTACACAATGCCTTGTTAAAGACTGAACCGACCTCTCTGGCTTGTCATTACAAAAAGCTGTTTGCAGCCTTAAAGAGATAAACACATCTTATATTCAGCAAAAAAAAAAAAAGGTTGGGATTAGAGAAAGATTAAAGAAGATTAGAGAAAATGAAAAACAAGTAAAATTTCTAAAACAAAATATTGTTTTTTTTTCTTCTTTCCTCTCTCATTAATCACCTCAACCCCCCCCCAGATTAATTTAGCAAACCTTTGGAGGGTTAAATGTTATGAAGATTAAAAATGTTTTTAGATTTATACTTTTAAGTTAGTTATAAGATCATTTCCAATGATGTGCTTATGTACAATGACGATTTATATATGTTTGAATGATCCAAGTTGCTGTGATTATGCGCATTTATTTTAAATCAATGCAAAGTCTATACTGTATGTAGCATTTTTTTTTTCTAAAGATTTATGGAGCTACTCTGCAAGCCAAGCTTTCAAACAAAGAGTCAAAGGTCAGCGGTACAGCGTCAGAGAGGGCGTCACCTGTCACACTCACCCCGTACACCCTGACCTCAGGGGTCAGTTAACATCCACAGCAGGTCACTGGGTTCTTGGTCACGTGATCACTGAGGTCTGTGGGGACTCTATCGGAGACATGAGCTACAACCGCTGCATGACTGGAAAACATGGCCAGTGTGCAAAGATTAACCCCTGACTTCACATCCTGTCAGATGTTCCACCTGAGCAGAGTCTGAGAATTATAGTAGCTGTGAAATGCGGCTGCACAGAGGACATGAGAGGACTTGGTGTGTTATTATCATGCAGACTGCTCTGTTTTTGATCTACTGTGACACATTTGTGCAAGTTCTTGATGTTAAAGCCCTTTTTTTAAAAAAATTCTTCAGTCACAGATGTCACACTCCCCCTCACTCTCACCGCTAATAATATTGATTCCCCTTCATCATGCATCTTCAATGTAAATTGTCCACAGTGACTTTTTGGATTGATTGAGCCGAACGATGAGGGGGAATGTTAGCATGCTGACAGTAAAGCCATTGATTTGTGAAGCGATAGATAAAAAGCATTTATCATTTTGGAGCATGTGTGATAATTAATTGATATCGACCGAAGCGGGCTGCGAATGCTGAGGCCAAACAAGCGATCGAGTGGCCGGAGGGGAACGACAATCCAACCTTAATGCTCTCAAATTCAGAGCGTCCTCAGAAGTTGAATACTCCTCTCCACTACATTCAAGAAGTAAAGGAGATAGATATGCTGATACCTTGTGTAATTGAAAGCTATTATCATAATGCACTCTACCTTGTGTATTATTCATATTCATATTCAAATGGACAGGTTTGAGCTGAAAATATTTCAAAACCCTCAGCCCTGATTGCAGATTGAGAGTTAGAGAATGGCGACCACTGATTTAAATTACACATGTGAAGAGGCAGGATGAGGGCTTGTCTTCTGTCTCCATCTCCAAGTTCATGCAATTTAAACATCAAATTATTAAGTTCAATATTTGATGTTTCCACTATTGCTGTTAAGAGGAGGATGTGAGATCCACTTGTGCTTTGTTAAAAAAAATGGAGCTTCCAGTATGCGCCAAATTATTTTTCTACTGTATTCAGCCCTTAAAGCTTTGCTGTAATGCAGTCTGTGCTTTTTTTGTATTCTTTGTCTTTTACCGGACCTTTTGTTCTATTTTTATGAAATTACAGTAGTTATTTTTGTCTGTTTTTTAATCCATTATGTTTCATATAATACCATATTGTGAGGCTCTTTGAGCTGCATTTTATGCATTAAAGGTGCTATATTAATGAAGTTATTAATATTATTACACCTGCATTTATAGTTTGTGAATGCACTGCGCTAACAAGTGAGTGTGATGACACTTTGCCATTTGCTTCACTGAAGTTGAGAGCATTACAGTGCTCTCATTGTAGTCCTCCTTTGAGTATGGGACATTGTCATGCTCCACACATATGTGCACCACTGAGCTGGTTCAGAGGAAAGCTTTTTCCTACCTATTGAGCCCTTTCGCCAGCGTTAAGAGAAAAACTCCAGCACTTCTCGGTTGAGACAACACCACGCTCTTTAGCTCCAAACCAATCTGCCCAATTCACCAAACACTTAGTCCCTCAAAGGCTGCAGACAGCATGCATTAAAGAAGCTCTACTACCCTTTAATTTCCCTATGATTGTCACTTTGTTTCTGGCACCCCAGAGTTTTCTCAGATCACTAAATCATTTCCTCGACTCTCTGGAGCCAAAGGTGGCTTCACAGTGGAGACCTCGGCTTTGTGATCTGCAGGAGCCCGGACACACCTCTTGGTTATATTTATTTCTCTGGGAAATATCAAGAAGCTTGAACCTTGCTCTTGCTGACCCTTGGCGCGCCGCAATCACAGTCCGCATAGCACCCTGTAATTACAAGCACCATCTCCTATTCATCAGTGGACCGAATGAAAATGCCTGCGAGTATGATGGACCTCTGTATGCTGGTAGATACCATGATTGTACTGTAAACAGAGGGCTGATTTCTTTTCCAATTAAATCCCAATAAAGGTCAGTCAAAGAAAAAATATTTGTTGCTCTGAAATAGATAAAATTAATAAATAAGGGCAATCCAATGATGAGGAGATGTTATTACCATTTCAATTCACTAGTCTGACATTTTGGGATATGCACCCTATTCAACTTCATGCCAAGAGTTAGATAAAAAAGAGTGATACAGTTCTCATATCTGTTTGTTAGCATAAAAATTGGAAACAGGGGAAACATAAAGCTTAGCCTCGTCCAAAGGTAAATAAATCTCCCTACAAGAACCTAAAGCTCACTTACTGATGCATTTTACTTTGTAAATTTTGTACAGAAAGTTTAGTGTGGCATTATTATGTGTCCTTTTTTGAGCAGAAGCAAGGATTTCCTGAAGTAATCACTTCATAACAACACTGTAAAACTACAGATGTTACACTCCGGCTCCTAGGTACATTTTTGAACCTTTGCACAATGCTTTGCTAAGCTAACCACCATCTAAGCTAACAGACATAAGAGTTGTATTGATCATCTAATCTAACTATTGTTGCACAGTAAAATAAACTTATTGTTTGATTTATATCAAACTGTTCCTTTAAATAAATTGTCTTATCTGTTTTGTTAGCAATATGCCAGATTTCATTAAGCTTCTAACCCGTTTAACAGTGTTTGAAGGGCTGAAAAACAAATTGAGGTTTAGCAACACTGTATTTTTTTCTGATTAGAAAAGTCACTCAATCAAGGCCAATGATACAAGAGGGAATGAAGCAGTCTCAAAATGTGACTTTTTCCATTTTCAATAACAGATTCATCATTCTTTATAAAATGAGAATTAAAAGGTTTGAATAACTACTGCAGCTTCACGACGATAATGTCCTGGAGAGAAAGATCTGCTCGAGCAGTTTGGAGAATAAAGGATAGGTGCAGTGGACAGCTGAAATGTAGGCAGATGTCAACATAGAAAAACTCATGTATAATCCACGATATCAAAGACGGCGAAGGAGCTCAAGATAGAGACAAAGGAAAGAGGGAGAGAGAATTAAAGAGTGAAAAAGGAGGGAAGAATGGAGAGAGAGAAAACATAAAGCGATGCTGAGATTTCTCCACATGCTTTTCTCTGATTTGCTGAAATTCATAATCCTCTCTCTTCTTTCCCACACCCAAGATCCTTTCCCAGCATCCATAATTCTAAGCACTGAAGCAATCCCCATGTTCATTTTAAAACTCCATTGTTTCTTATCGCTGTGAAAGTGGCTGCTGCACAGATGTGCTGTGCTTCTTTTACACACCAGCGGCAACAACAACGGCTACTGATAAACACCTCAGTTTGCTTCTTCTTCGTTTTATTTTTTCATCCTTCACCGTTTGTCTGCTTTGATTTGAGCTCCAGCAGTGACCAAAAGATTTCGAACGACCAGTGTAACACACGGCACAGCGTAGCAGGCTCTCTCTGCGCAGCTAAATATACACCGTTACACTCATCTCTTGTTATATTTTTAATGGCTCCAGTGCACTCATGTTGCAAAGTCTCTCCAGGCCAGATTCTTTCTCTTCCCCTCTCCTCTACGGCCCTTATCCCTCTCGCCTCGGGGCACTCGCAGGCCTGCCGAAAGAAATCACCCCCGCATCACTGGAGACATGCAGACAACCCCCCCTCGCTGCTAAAATAAACTGCTCACCTTCCCCCTGTATTGTTAGCCCATCAGTCTCGCTTTCAGGTGAACGGGCTGCTTCTCTGGTGCTCTCTGTTTCCCCTGTGTTTTATTTAAACTGGGCGAAAATGAAATGGTGGCTTATGCTTATGTCGGGCATCACGTTATGACAAATAAAAGGTGATTTTGTTTTTTTAGCTACAAGCTACAGGGTCTCATCACGCTCCTTTGCGATGGTGTGCCCCCTTCTTTCTCCTCATGTAGTAACAAATTTAGCACACATGGACCTGGAGGGAAGGGGAGACTAATGTGGTCACAGACAAGAGCAAGTGGATTTGTCGCAGCGGTTTTGTCCCCGCTGGTGTCCTGAATAGAGCTCCTCCATTACATGAAGCTCCATGCAGCTGTTCCAAAATGGCTGCCTCTGTGTTTCCGTTTGCCGGGTGTCAGAGGACTGAGCAAAGGGAGGAAATATGTGCTGCTGCGGATGCATACAGATTAGGATTAGAGCGTGAGCTGCAGCGTTGGGGCCTTTGTCATTAACAGGCAGTTTTAATCAGGGTCTGTCCCAGGGCTCCGCTGCTCGCCTCAGGAGCCCTGCAATCCTCAGGGAGCAGGAGAAGTAGAGATAGAGGGAGAGGAAGAAACAAGGAGGAGAGGAGTGTAATAGAGGCGATACAGGGAGGAGGAGAGGATGAGGAAGAGGGAGAAAAAAGGAAAAAGAAGACCCCATAGTATCACTGGGAATAAGGTGGGGGAGGTGGCGTGCAGAGCAAGGAGTGTTGGATGTGTTTTTGCATCTACATGCACTGTGTATCCTGTTGTAGGCAAGATGGCTGCTGGATGTGCTGGGCTCTTCATTACGATCTCTCCATGTGCTATTGATTTTGCTCAGGCCCCGGTGTCTGTGTATTATTTAAATGTTAAGATGTCGGTGTTGGTAATCGCAGGCTCCATTAAAAGGCGGGCAGCACGGTCACAGCCACAGACCTGCAGAGAGCCCAGGCAGGCGGATGAATTATTAAGGAGAGGATGAGGTGGTGGGACATTTCCACCGTCGCCCTCACGAATGTCATCCCACTCAGCCGGGAGACACACAGGCACAGGCTGGCTTGACAAAAATCGACAGTGACTTCCTCCTCCCCCACCCGGAACCGGTTTGATCCTGATTGCAGACACTGCAGCTGGCAATTTCCAGAATAATCTGCAGCTCCAGCCCTGCCTGCCCTGCCCCCCACCGATCTGCCAGCTCTTCCCACCCCCACCCTGCCTTGTGCCCCGGCATCCTCCACGGCCCTCCAGCAGCATCGATAATATGGACAGGAGGAGAGGCCTTTGATTTGCTGAATCAGAGGATCCCATCTCACCACCACTGTGTGTGTGAACATGTAGATGAGGGAGAGACACAGCAAATGCATGCACACTCTAATGGGGGTCTATATGAATATGTCAATAAGGCTACAACAGTTTTTTTTTCACAGATTTTTTTTCTTTTTCAGAAAACCTGAATATTAGGAAGCCTGTGATTGAGATGAGAGCAGCTGAATGAAAAACAAGAATAATAACATACAAGAACATATTTGTCAATGAGTTCAGTGTAGATATATGTGCATTTATCAATAAATATGATTAACAGATTACAATTAATATCAATGGTTTCCATCAAAATCATCAAAATGCCAGAATTCTTCATTTGCACCTTGTGTATTTCACTATCTGCATCCCCCTTTATGTGCTTATGCTTTAATGTTTATGAGCTGATCATGTTGTCAGAAACAATCACAGCATCTTCAGCACCTCTTACTTGTTTTTATGGCATTTATCTGGAATAACATCAGCAGCACTGATTGGGATGTCACTGACAGGCATGTGTGCGCGCAGGAGCTTGACAGAAATTGAATTACAGCAGAATGTAGGCCTATCATTGGCTAAAATTAGAGAATAAAACAGAAACAGCCTTCAACTTTGGAATGTCACTTAAACAGTGTTTTCTGTCATTCATCAAAGGCCCCCCAACCCTCATAACGATGTATTTTTTTTATAGGCCGAGCAGGACAGAGGATCGAACGCGAGTAGCAAGCCTGTCCACCCACACGCAGGCTGCCTAAAACAAAAATAATTGTCCTATCAGAGGGCTTTTTCTCATTCAGTCAAGTTATTTCACACAGCACTTCATCACAAAAGCATGACTTAAACACCAAGTCTCACTTGATCCAACTAATCAATGGATATTTAAGACAGGGGTTTTTATCATTCATACTGGCTTTGTTTGAAACATGTAATATTTAAATATATTACAAGATCTCTGTTTAATTAAACAATAATTATTAACTGTACGGGAACATTGGTGTGTACATTCATTAAACACGTGTTACACGAGGATGAACATGTTTAAATATGTGTCACTCTGCATTGCTGCAGTCAAATTATAATTGAATGTATACTGTTTTCAAACATAATTTAAATGCAAACCCTGGAAGATGTGTAAATAATAAAAATGATGAGGAAACATGGCATGGAGGGGTAGTGTTTACCGTGGCATCCTGAAACATTTTCTTTTTATTTACTTTTTATACGATGGGAGAGAAACAATACATAAAGAAGAAACTTTGACTAAATCGAATCATCTTTTTCTTAAACATGCAAGCACAACTCAAATACACTGGAGCAAGTTAAAGTAACACTAACAAGCTTCTGTTGTGTGGTGGTTTTTGAAATCACCCTCCATCATTCAGTTGTATTGCAAACTAGCCATTTATTTGTGCAGTTAATGACATTTTAATAATGGAGTGAGAATATGGAACAATGTCCATACTGCATGGCCAGAATTTATACAATGTCTTCATGAGCACCTCTGACACTGACAGAATGCATCAATGTTGGGGCGACTAGAACGAGTCACTATTTCCCCCAGAAATGGAGAGTAATTTTCTCTCTATTTGAGATACTAGGTCTCAGAACAGATAGACATAATAAGATGTAAATTGGTTCAGGGCTGATATTGGGGAGGGGGTGCCTCAGTTGGAGTAACATGAACAGCAATTAACCATGGGAGAGACGAGTGTGTATTGTCTCTATGGATGTGAGCTCGAGCTGCTCTGACGACTACAACATTATCATCAAAATACAACACCCTTCAAAAAAACCCATGACCCCGGCAAAGACCATAATACACAAACTTACACGACTACTGCTGCTTTTCTAACTGTCCACGGTGGAACAGTGGAGCTGAGGGATTTCAACATATTAACACAATTTGAAAAATGAGTATAATAAAATGTACATTTCCAGTGTGCATTCTTGAAAACTTACAAGGCTTTTTAAGACATTCATTTAAATTTGGACACACTGTTCTGTGCTCTTTGGCAACAGTCTCGAAAAAACACTGCTAAAAATTTCAGTTTGTCTTGCAAATAACAACACACAAACACACATGCATATGCTACTATAATGTCTAAGCTGCAGTCAAGAGTATTCCATCCAGAGTTGACAAGTTCAGGGCGTCACATTGTTTGTGGCTCTTGGGCATCCGATTCAAAACCTATGATGTTTACAAATAGGCTGCAGACTTAATGGGACTTGGGAGAGTCAATTGGCTCTTTGTGCTAAAGACCTAAGAGAAAGAAAGAAGGAAAGAAGAAGTGGGAAGAGACAGAAGGTGTGTGCACATTTGTGCGAGTGTGCACACAACGGCGTGAATGTGGTAAGTGTTTGTATGTTTACTTTCCTGCTCTTGTTCACGGGGTAATTGGCAGCAGGCCTGGCAGCACCATTCTTGAACTGTGTGGCCTGTCGCTAACAGTGGTTCCCTATTATCTCTGTGAGAGAACTGTGTGCTTTGAGGGATTCAGACGGAGATCTAGGATAACATTTCATCCTCAAATAACACCATAAGTGTAAAAGCATCAGTCTGTGGCGGCGGGGCGGGGGGGCAAAGAAAATTGACAGTGATTAAAAATGCTGTTCATTTTATTTTCTCCTCTAATAGATTGAGTGAGTGAAGTTGCCTCGAACTTACGTAACGTCTCTGGTGGATTGGAGCTGCAGTGAGGCCGTGTGAGTGAGGGAATTCAATGAGTGAGTCATGTCTAGAGTGCAGTGTCTCTTTAATCCTGGAGGCTGAGAGCAGTGGCACAGCAGGACCACCGTGCCAGTCAATAAAACACTAACACCTTTTTTGGATGGCGAGCGATGAGGGTCAGATGTAGCACAAAGCCCAAATAAACCTGTGCATTCCATTTGAATTTGATTGTGGTTTTGTTTTGAATTTGAAGTCAGAAATTCTGGGGGTTCCAATGCGATGGTTTAAAAGAAATAATTCAAAACAAGTAGACCAGAAATAAAAGAGCAAAACGTTGGACTATCACAAACAAAAGCACAGAGAGTTTAATGCTCATGTTCCATCATTGATGTGTCTGTTACACATTTACATACACCTGCATGATATGCCTGAAACACACTAAAACACAAGGTTACATATATTTATACTGGAAATAGAGAAGCCAAACTAGTTTGTATGACATGTTGTCTAACCACATCAGAGGGCAAAATTGTTCACAGTTGCTGCAAAAGGCCACATTTGAAGACAGAGGAAAAAGTTAAATGGCACAGAGATGAGAGAGATGTGATATTATTAAGTGATGAAGATAATTATGCACATTGCCATCTAAGCCATCTAAAATGCTTTAAATGTATTTGTGAGCATGTGAAATGACAGAAATAGAGCTTGAGAGAGAAGTTAGACCCTGCAAACAGTTTGCTGCCTCAGAGGTGAATTAAGTTGAACATATATTCGTAAGTTAAAGGGTTAAAGTAAAGCTATGAAGCTTGTGCACACAGCTGTTGTAACTATATGCATGAATATCAAAACCTATGGTGTTTGTTATTTTGTGATTAAACTGCTGTTAACCCCTTATGTTTCGAGTGCAAATCCAGCTTCAGTGGTCAGATGCTGATTCTCAGCCAGGCTGAGAGGCCACTGAAACCCCACTGAACTGTGCTTTCAATCACTTTACAGTCAGATGTGGATGAAATGTAGAAGGACTGGCAGAGAAGTATCCATAACAAGCTGCAAAAGCATCTTACAACAACAAAAAATAATAAAAATGTACAAATGAATTCACAACTTCCTCAGTCAGTCAAGGCTCTTTGACTTGATCTTAATTTCAGATTCCAGTTTGTTTTTCACAGAGTTGCATTTCAGATACATTGAAAAACTGACATGAAAAAAAAACAAGGATCACCAATGGCATCAAAAGCCGTGGACTTGGAGCTTTCATTTGGGCCTGACTTTTTTTTTTTTTTATTCATATCATGCACAGAACCTTCTCTACCTGTCTAAAGTTCAAGTTCAGTTGTTTGATGTTGGCTGCTTCTGTGTCCCTGGTGTGTGTGTGTGTGTTTTAAGATGTGTGCGTCTGTGCATGTGAGAGAGGAGGAGAGACAGCCGGAGAAGGAGTGTGTGTGTGTGTGTGTGTGTGTGTGTGTGTGTGTGCGTATGTGTGTGTGGTGTGCGTATGTGTGCCCGTGGCTGTGTCTCTGATGTGACAGTATGTGTGTACACTAGCTATGTAATTTAGTCCTTGTAAATTTATAATTTGGTTAGCCCAACTGCTCTCAGAGTCTGTTGGAATGCTGCCAACCTCATGCTGAGTGTGTGTGTGTGTGTGTGTGTATGGTGTGTGTGTGATTGGTGTGTGTGTGTGTGAGTTCACTGCTGTTACTACCGCTCTGAGCCTCTAAAACTCACTCATAGCCTGCTCTTTCTCATCCTCCTGGCTTTTCACATCAGCACACCACAACCTTCAAACCCAAGGTTGCAGCTAACCGGTCCCCTCTCGCCTGCAACATGACAGCATCATAACCAGCCTTTTCTGCAGCTGCCTCTCCTGCTCGCAGAGTGACAGTGGTGTATGCAGCCCACCATCAGTATCTGTGGGCTCCACAGTAATGTAATTGCAGCTCTCCGAGTATCTGCGCAGAGCTGTGGCGGTGCGGTAAGCTAGATGGATGGAGAGCAGCTCGCGGCGCTCGGCTTAGGTAATCAGCTGGAGTGCTGGCACGGGGAGAGCAACACCTGCTGCTGAGGGGAGTAGCCAGCGCTAATTGCAGGAGAGTGATGGGGGCCTTGCCGCTGCAGACGCCACCGACAGTTCAGCCTAATGCAATTAGCCGCCATGTTCTCCTCCAGCAAAATTGCATTATGGTTTTTACATTTAATTTAGCCCGCGCAAAATGAAACGGTATCAGAGAAGAGAGATAATGAGAGCAAACTGATACTGAAATCTGCACTGTGTTGGGAGGCTATTAATGAGACAATGAAACACTGTGGCTGACAACATGGTATACTGTGGTAAAACTGTTTAATGGTGTCATTAGGAAGATCTTGTTTTGTGTTATTGCTCCAAGCCTACAAGGTGGCAGTGAAAGCTAATATTTCCCCCTCCTTGCTGTGCTTCCTCTGCCTTATTGCTCTTCTTTTTTCCAAATATTGATTGAGTATTGATCACCAACTGGTTTTCTTTTCCACATTCTATTGATGACTGAACCCATCTGTTTGAGTACATGTTTATGAGGTTTTTTTAAAAAATTGATCTTCCTAAATGGCCTCTTCCTCTTGTCTTACTGACTGTACTTACCAAGTGACTCCAATACTAGATATGCAATAAATGCTAATATTTCTATTATAAATATTCAGTGATGATTTGGGATTTTACTCGGCGGTTTAGCTTGCATTTAACCGCATATCAAAGAGAATTTTGTGGTTTACTGCTGCGTGGTTTGAGGAGGTAAGAGCAGGGTCTCGGCCCTATTAGAGCGAGCCTCTTCCTGGCTCCATTCATCTGGCTGAGCCAAAGTAAAAGCAGTGCAGAGAGACAAGCTGCTGCAGTGTGACTTTGCTCCTCTCCCATGCTTTGATTCATTATTCAGCACCCGAGAAGTCGTCCTGCAATCCCACAGCAGCACAGAGAAACACGCATATATAGACTTGCACTGAAGATAGATGTGCAAACACACACACACACATATAGAAAATACACACAGACACACGAATTTCCTAAATGTTAATTGTAGAAATTCCCAAAAATATGAATAAACAAACGTAAATGCTTCTACGGTAAATCTAAAGCATTGAGATGTAACATCTAAATAAAAAGACAGAATCGCAGAGGTGCACAAACACACACACACACACACACACACACACACACACACACTGCCCCCTTCTGCCAGCACTACTGGCCTGCACGCTGTATGGAAATGTTTCTCCTAATGACTCCGTAATGACAGCGACTTATGTCCTTACCATAGTTGATTTGTTTCCTGGGTTTTAAGAGTAGATTATTTCCGTGGTACAGACTTAGCGTAAGCCGTTCAGAAACCACAAGCACTGCACTTCAGCCCCGGTTTGGGATTTTAGCCAGGTCTAATCAGATTAAAGCACTGTTTCCCCCCCCTCTTCTCCTTTTTGAAACAACATGCCACACTGCTCTCTCAGTCCTGCTACATGAGCTTGAAGAAGCGGGCCAAAAACAAATTGCTTTTAGTGGAGGTTGACAAGTAGTTGTGTAGAGAAAATAAAAGGTTGTTTGGAGCAGATTAATTCTCCTTCAGAGGAGAGCCCGGCTGCACGGCTGCCTCAGCGACGGGGAGAAGATAGCTTCAGTGGGATATTCAAAGACAGGAAGAGCTCATTGTTATAGACTTAGCCAGGCCAGAGGACACTTTGTTAAAGAGATAAAAGCTAAATAAACTAGCTATAGCCATACATAATATACAGTAATAGCATGTTGCTGTGGTTAATTCAAACTCAGGTTGGTATTATTCTCATTCCACAAAAGACAACCATGTTAGACAGTGTTGAACCTGCTCCTCCAGTGAACGCCGTCCAACTAATAACCACGCTTGATGTTCTCATCCCATCTCATATCAGCTCCCTGTTCTGCAAACCCTGTTGAGCAAATATAATTTCAGAGACATTCTGTTCTCATTAGTTTCACAGTCATTTTACAAATAGAGGAGAAACAGCTGTGGAAATATATTTCTAGTGGATAATAATACATCACACCTCTGGACTTAAGTGGTTTTGTTCTCGTTCGTGGTTTATGGGAGAGCAGTCCTGACTTCTAACCTGCAAGGGGTGCTTGCTGGCCTAACCTGGATCCTTCAGCATGAATTAAGTGAACAATGGAAGAGCTGGCTGAATGATGGCTCCACGCGCCTTTGTGCCTCTGTTGCAAAACCACTCCTAAAAGGGTGGCCTAGATGACACACTCTCTAGAAATCGATCACATTTACTCAGCCCCAGGTCCTTCCAAAAGCTGGATTTAGAGCAAAAAAAAAAGGAGCTAAAATGGCAAAAGGAGAATGAAATGAAATCCTCTTTGCATTTAAAAACAGAATGGAACAAAAGTGAATAAGGGTGGGTGAAGAGAAATGCCTCGGTCCAGGTCTACTTTGCAGACTCCACCGCGCACTCATGCGTCAAATTTCATCAGCAGTAGCCCTATTGATTTTAAACCCTGGAAATATAAGACCAGGGAAGTCGGGCACAGAGATATCCATGGATGTTTGGGCTGGTTATCTGCTCCTCTCCCTCGTCTCTGCCTTCTCCTTGAGAGCGTGAGCAAACCAATGCTTTCTCAATTGTCTGACAATACTCGGCTAACACAGAGGCTGAGCTTTAGAGACATGATACTAGATTGAAAAGACAGACCTTGAAACCAGCTCTGGGAAAATTCAATATTTCTATTGTATCCACTGATTCCAGTACAATCAAACACAAAGCCAACAAAGTCTGCACTAACTTGACTGTTGAAACTGATGGTTTAACTTACATTCAAAAGCTTTTCATGTTGAATCTGATCGATGCTCTAAAAGGCCAAATAAACAAATAAAAGGGTAGAGAAGCCTCATATACCTGTCAGTAGCTTCCTCTAAGTGGAGTCTAAATTGAGGTGCATGCCAATGGCTCTACTGTGCACAAACTCACTGCAGATCCAGGCTGACAGCGTGCTCTGGCGCTCAAAAAGCTATGAGGCCCAATCTCTGTGACAGGCCCATCTTCTGCTAATGGGTCACACAGCCATTATAGTGCATGAGGACAAGGGTGGTGGATCGGTTGCTCTTAAAGTTGGACTGCTTCACTGTTTGGTATCTTTTTGCTATCTTACAGTCTCTGAGCCTCGGCAGTGTGCAAGCTGAGAGCTGGAGGCGGCGAGGTCTGTCTGCCATGCTGCTAAAGAGCACAGAGGAGCAGGGTAGAGCTCTTTAGTCTCCAAACACAAAGCATGAGTCACTGCTGCGAAAGGGACTGGGACCCATAGAAGCAAGTTAGTGTGGAGTCAATTTCTGTTTGGCCTGCAGCTTTTCAGAAGCCTGGATTAAAGAACAGAGTGTAGCAAGACTGGTCTGCTTAATGGGAGCTGTCCCCTTGTTTCTAATGCCTCCTATAAAGAAATTAAAACCTCAGGTGACCTCGAGGCAGTGCCGTGGGTGTATACAGGGTCAAGGTTAAGCAAGGGTGTCCAGTTATACTGCTCAACATCCAGGCACAATGCCGGTCCATCTGCTCCAGGTCTGACCTCGCTTTCCATCACAAACACGCGGAAGATGACACGTCAAGAGGCGTCTGAGCAATCACCTACTCCAAATAAAAGGAAGTGATTTCATAATGGTGCCCTATCAGACCTCCACGCGTCGGGGTTATCTGTATGACAAAGCAACTTTCCTATTTCATGCATTTTCATGAGTCGACCAGGAGAGGTGGATGAAAGAGAAGGGTAGCGGTTGGTGACCTGGAGGTCAGGGGGTAGAGGGCTCCAGCTGGTCACACTACCTCCTCATTGACTGATTCCACCTCCACCCTATTGTGTTTCGGCGCGTGCCCATTGTTCTGCAGGCGCATTAAAATGCATAGATTCCTGTCAGCCATTTCACTGCTAGTTGACCTTATTAGTTAAGGTGGATACATAAAACATGAAGTTTAGGATCATTAGATATATGCGATTCACTTAAAGGGATGATGGTCGGCTGTGATTATGGCTGCGATATCCAAAAGGACGCTCAGTATTCATAGTGCAATCAATAAAACATACAGTCAAACGTTATGCTAGGTGATAGCAAACAAATCCTCTGTGTATTTGAGGAGATATATTCAAACAATAAACAGAGGTATAAACGCCTCTGGAAATTCCTTGTGCTCTATGGAATCTCCAGGAAGCCTATTGTAGGTACTTGCCACCCTGCCCCCACTCTCCTCTCTATTTTTCTTCTCTGCACGCTTCTTGCAGAGCACACACAGACATACTGCAGCGAGCGGGGGGAAGAGAGGAGAAAAAAAAAGGGGAGAAAGGAGGAGAGGAGAGGTGCTGATACTCGGTAATTGACGGGCAACCCTGTCAGAGCTGACCTGCAGGAGACCAGGGATAAAGTGTATTCCATTTTCTCTGTGCTATCCTGGGACTGACAGCCTGTGGAGTCCCAGGGTCTGACAGACCTAACTGAGGGCTGTCACCCTCTGCCAACCTTTCTCATAGCGTGTAACACCCATTTCTAGTCTGTGTTCTCACTCAAATGCACAAGCGTACTGTACACACACACACACATACACACACACACACACACACACACAGGTATTACACTACTGTTGGCCTCTATCTGCCGAGTCCTTGCTGATTGAAATTTTCACTAAGCGAACAAACACACACTGTATTTTTGGGATACACAATCAAAGATAAACCTGACAAGATGAAGGCACGTTCACGTTGCCCTGTGTGTAACACGCACTACAGCTTCGTCGTCTGCTGAAAAAAACCTCAATATATCTATTTTAACTATCAATTATTTCAAAAAGGCCTTTTACTCTACCAGGGCACTGGAAGGTTTTGTAGAAACAAACTGAAATGACAGCACAGCCTATTTTAGATAATGCTTCTCTCGTAAAAAACAAAGTACCAGCACTCATCAGCAGAAGCGCTTCACCAAAAAACGGGGCTGATGCAGTGACGGATAAAGGGAGTATATTTAGACCTACAGTCCCTGCCTTTTGTGTCTTCCTGATTTGTTCTAATGTAGGGGCCTAATCCAGCAAAAGCAGATTATACATGTATTAAATTCCTTAAAATTGCAGTATTTTTAATACCACATTTGCAGTGGAAATGCAATGGAAGCAGCTTACAAAACATAAACCTCCCAAACTGTGTCTCTGCTGCAATAAAGGGGTTGAGACGTGCAGGCGAAATGGAGCACGTTCATGATGTTTCTGAAAGGATTGTTGCACTGATGATGTTTCTTTGTAAGAAAGTAAGAACAAAATGATCCCATACTTATGCTGTAGAAAAATGTTAGTGATTGCAGAGACTGCTGACATGAGCTATAAGCGTATCTGTGCAATTGATTGTGCACTGTGACCCAAATAGTTGCACTGAAAAACAAAAAGGTTTTCCGACTTTACTAAATCAATATAATATCACTTTGCCACTTTTGCCACTGTAGGGGTTTTATGAGACTCTCTGTCTCATAAAACCCCTGAAGTGGATTAGCTCCAAATGAGAACATAGAAGTGGGTAGAAAGAACGATTCAGCTGACTTTCTGTCTTCCTGCACAAAGTCTGAATCACTGTCCACATTAGTGGCTTTTCAAGGCACAGATTCACAAAAACCCACTAAATCAGCCAGTGAGAGACAGAAACTCGCAAAAATAATAAGAAAAATAATCCAAATGTCATTTACATGACATGCAGATAGTTTTAGTATTGACACATCCAAAGAAAGAGATCACAACTGGCAAAGAAATGAATAGACACTCAAAACAAAAGCCTTCACATAATACTCTACATTCAGCATCCGCCTCTGTTCACCTGACCCAGTGAGTGTCCTCTCAATGTCAACATGGCCACCCCCCACAAGCATTAGCCCGGCCGCCATTAATGACACAATGTACCCATCTGCCCTTCAAACCAGTCCAGCAGCATGAGGCTGACCTGAGTGTGTGCGTGTATGTGTGTGTGTGTGCACGTGTATGTGTGTGTGTCCCATCTGCCCTTTCAGCCAGGCAAGCAGCATGAAGCTGACCTCTGACCCTTAGGATTATGGTTCCACCATGTGCCAGTGAGCAGGGTGATGAGATTGACCTTTGTGGGCTGCTGCTGTGTGTATGTGTCTGTATATATATGACTAATATCTGACAGCACAAGGTTCACCTACCAACACACACACACACACACACACTGCAAGTGAAAGACTGCTTGCACTGCTAACTTTTGGACCCATATATCAATGTCTCCCTGTTCTGATGAGTATGTTGTACAATTTGTTGGTAAGAAGAGTGAAAACATTTCAATCTTTCCGTTTACAGGCATGTTCAACAGTATATGTGCGTGTGTGTGTGAGTGTGTGTGAGTGTCTCCAATGAGTGATCTAATGCCGGTCTGAGGACAGCGAGCCATCCTGAGCTCTGACACAACCAATCATCGCAAAGCCAGCGTGATCGCCTTGGCAACCCCTGTCACCACATAGTTTATCTGGAGCGCCCTCCAATCAGGGAGCACCACAGCCTCTCCAGGCTCCTCCCACAGGGGGTTGGGGAGGTGGCGCCAGCTGCTGGTGCAGAGCCTGCTGCATGAGCGGATGCTCTAATCTGGATCCAGTGAGGAGAGGATCACTAATCCCAGATTATGGCTCTCCGGGATTAAGACATGCTGATGCACAGGTTTGCACTCACCTCCAATCCCCAAACCTCTCAATCTGGCTCTCAAACCTCGCCCAGAGAAGTCTATTAACATTGAAGCTGTTGCAACAGTGTCGCTGCTTGAAATGAGACGTCTTGTTAAAGGTGTTGGCATGTTGGTCTGAACTATTCAGAGCGCACCTGCCGTCTGGCCTCAGATGTTACTTCACCGTTTATGTTATAGTACAAGTGTACAGAGTGATTTGTGGAGCGTGGATGCTCTGAATTGTCTGCACGCTGAAGGCAATGGGTTAGCGGAAATGAAAGTTCTCTCTGTGTTGCTGCTATCTGACTGAGCAAAAGTGACGGGGACATCAGGGAGGGAGGTAAACAAAGCAAAGCAGACACTCCACCTCTACGGGATAGCAAATCACCACGCTGATACCTACTACATGTCATACAGAATAAAAGCTGGGACAGCAGAGGAAACAGCTCAGGCGAGACGAACACGAAACTTCATGAAAATGTTTTGCCGATCTCTCTGCCACTCATAAGAAATTCAATCTCTACTGACAGCATTCCTCTAAAGTGTTTCTTCGATATCAGGAATGCTTTTGAGTGAAGGAAACCAAGCAGAAATCTGAAACTTCTCACCACAATTCCCTCAGCCAGCACAGTTTGATTCATAAGTGACAGCCTTTGGGAATTTAAGCCCCCGCTACATGAGTTTATCATGAGGCCAAATTATTTCTGCACACAGAGAAATAACGGAAGAGAGGTTGGAGGACAAAGAGAGGAGGGGAGAAGAAAAATGGTGGCAGGGGGAAGAAATAACGGCTCAAATATTGTTCATTACAATAATTCATACATCACACGGTGACATGTAAATTAGAACCTCGCAGTCAACACCAGCACAAATAATTAAGTTGAAGTATTAACGATGAAATGTCCTCACAAGTGTGCAGCTCATGATCAATTTGGGGTTAATGAGTCGTTTATCTCCGTCCAATCCCTGCTCTTCCTCCTGCCAGAGCCAATACCCTGAGTGAAGTCCTCCATATAGTGTAGATAAATGTGCAAATGATCACCTTAACAAAATCAATTTATCCTGCACAGTATGGTTGTTTTCAGAGTTGAGGAACAGAGAGACAGTGAATGTGGAAAAGAAGCCACAGCCAAGATCCTGTGTGTACAGAGTGCTGCAAGTGAGCCAAAATACTGTCAAAGTAAGTCAGTGATGGGCAACCATGTGCCATGGAGGGATGAGAGGCTGCAGCTTGTCATTCCAAGCAAAAATTACAGGAAGTGATTTCACTGAAGCGTCCCTCTGCTCTGTTTGAGGTTGTCTTATCAGTAAAATTGCTCAGTGTGGGCTGAATACCTGCAGACGCTGAGCCATTCAAAGTGCATGATTCCCCAATTTCTCCTCTTCTTTTTTATGGCTTTTAGGAGTTTTTTTTGGGGGGGGGGCCCATCGGTTCTGTCCAAAAACACAAAGCGGTGCGACAAAGGAGAACAATCAAATATTAGCTGTTTTGTGTGTATTCTCAATAGGTGGATCATCAATCTCTGTGCTGACTCAGTGATGCACTGATCTTGCCCGGGCTGTTTGAGACTGTTACTGTTTATGCATGTGACATGATGCCTGTTTACACTGGACAACAGTCGCATCTCTCCGTCTTTTCCTCTTTTACTTGTTAGGGACCTTTCTTCTATTCTGAGACTGATTAGTCCTGACCTGAGCAACCTAGTGCTGCTATATCCAATCAGCCTAATCACTCAAACTCTTGCCTTCCCCCACCTTCTTTACGCTAATGGGCTTTCCCTGCTCTGGTGACTTAGCACTTAAGAGGTGGGTTTGGGGTTGGAGGGGAGAGAGGTCATTACTTCAGGAAAACCCTGTTAAAACTTCTTAACACAACCGGCACTGTCCTTCAGTTGGCAGCCAGATTGGGTATTTATGAAGAAATAACCACTGCCATCCGTAGTTATCCTTATTTACTCATAAGAGCGGTGGATAACCCAGTTGCCAGCGTGCCTTTGTATGAATTTGCATCACCTCCCAAAGGGCAAGCAAATTAATGAATATTCACTCTTAATCTATAGCCCACGGCAGCCATGCATTATTCATGAGTTGTTGCTGTTTTTGTGGCAGCATGCGCACGTCTCAGTTTTGTCATCCCAAATCTTAATTTCATTTTCCTCTCACTTCGTTTTTCTGCCACATGTAAGTGAAGGCTGCACACGTTAAAAGGCATGCAGCAAATCACCGCATGGAATGAATCTGACTAACGTCTTTAGCACCCCACAGTTTTCAATCTAAAGACTAATATGGAGCCTCGTCTTTAACAAAGAGATTCACTCATCTCGCATCTCACAACAACGGTCCTAATCTCAAATTGTGCCTCTGGTTCTCGCTGGGTTTTCTTGTCAGCGAGGACTCTGGCTGTCACTAAGCTGCAGAATGCTCAGAGCAGCAGCGGTAAAGACATCAGTGAGACAGGTGCCATCTTGAATCATGGCAGTCTGTCGACATGCAAACTAGACTTGGGTTCCTGATATGGTATGTCTGCATGCGTCAACCCCCTTATGTTTCACTATGTCAAACCCCACCGCACTTAAATGCATTCACACACACAAATACATCCCCCCAAAAACAGACAAGTTCTCCGCGATCTGATCAGGCATTAGTCTACCGAATAACTCAGCAGCAAACAGAAAATCAGAATAGGGAGACAACGTTCACACTCCATTGTCCAAGCCAGCTAGAGGACCTCTAAAAGGTTTCTCTATGAGGGAAGGAGAGAGTGAGGTGACAGTTTAAAAGCCTTTCTTGACGCTCAGCGAAATGGGCCCACCTTCTTCCACACAATTGCACCGGCAAGTCAAATTGCATTAGTGATGCACAATGTTTTCACGGGAAAAGAATAAAAAAAAATCACAATAGAGCTGAAAAATGGTGCATTGTACTGAGTCAATGTTTGGAGGGCGTTTCTCTTTTACAGGGAAATACTGCGGGACTTTGACATAATCTTTCACAACAAAATAAAACCGAAACTACAACTGCAGACTAAAACCTTGGCTGAAACTGCCTGAAGAGGGAAAAAGAATTAACCAATTAAATATAATCATGAGAAAAGCACTACCTCATCATTTCAGGGCTTTTTCTTTCTTAAGAAGTGTAATCAATATGTTCTTTAAACAATCACTCAGATTTAATTTTTGAAAAAACACACAACAACCCTCGACTTCAAGAGCTACCTCTTTGTTCTTAAAATAATTTTCAGACTGTCAAATAGTTACTGAAAGAAGCTTCTCAAAAAATAGCACGCTCAGTATCATCCAGGCAAAGGAGAAAATAATTGGACTACTTTTTGGTCAAACATGAATATTCAAAATCCCTGATTTTGCTGTGAGAAAATAATTAGGAGTTTATTAGCATTTGTTTATTTGTCCATGCATAAAACCTCTTAATGAGAATATATTAACAAGCTCTTGACTCTGGGGAGGTAAATTCTCAGCGTTAAGAATGCCTTCCATCCTTGGAAAATCTCACAAAAAAGTAGGAAATTTATTATCCCACAAACAGCTAAATTAATAACCACACATGTCTAATGTGGTATGACATGTCCTCAGCAGACCTCAACTAGCGGGATTTGCTCTCCATGCATTGAAACGTAAAGGGGAGGAAAATACCAACTCAGAGTAATTATAACACATACAGTGACTTGACATTTAGGGCACAGTGTAGAGAGGGGAGATAGTTGGCCTTATCAGAAGCTATAATGAAAGGTCAATGGCCTCCTCAGTGTTTACCTCCAATCATGTGGTCTGAAGAAGCTTCTTCAGTCTCTATTGAAAGAGCAGCGGTCTGGCCGGGAGATAACACGGCTTTGTTGGCTGCAGGTGAAACAAACACTGATGCCGTTTTATGTTTTCTGAATCAAATTTTGAGATTGCAGCCGCTACAAAGGAGGAGATTTGAGAGTTTGAAGTGGAGTTCAGGAAGAGGCTTACGAAAAAATATGAAGAGTACTGTTAGTTTTTGAAAATAAGCTAAAAATTAAGACAGGAAAAAAGGGGAAACGACACAGTGACACGCCCACAGTAGTGACGATCAGCACTCAGCATGGAGATACAGCTAATGCATATATATTGTACTATTATTGCACCAGTTTTTGTTTTAACACATCTAATGCTGTTGCTGCAATCTGCTTATGTGAAAACTGAGTGAAGTCTCTCTCTCTCCCTCTCTGTATCTTTCTGGTTTTGGTCTCAGTCAGTGGAAGGAAATGCTGCATTGATAAATAGGTCAGAGAGCTTTTCCACCCCCCAATGGTTTCAGGCCCAGCTTGGCAAATTGAACATAATTAAGGCCCAAGGCAAAGGTTGCACTTTCCTTGAAATAGCGGGAGGAGTGGTGCAGGAGGTAGCTTGCTACAGGAGGAGACACGCTGCCATGCATGTTCAGTACAGCATGCCTGGGCACAGAGGATCCACAGAGCCGAGCCGCAGCCGTGAGAGAAGGAAGGAGGAGGGAAGGAAGGAGGGAGAGAGAGAGAGAGAGAGAGAGAGAGAGAGAGAGAGAGAGAGAGAGAGAGAGAGAGAGAGAGAATGGCAGCCATTACAGAGCCAGGAAAACTCTCTGTACATGTCTCTCTCAATCACACACACTCCTTCTCTTCTCTTTCTGACTCTATGTTTTCTGGTGGGCACACACTTATTTTCTCACA
>JAQMCX010000032.1:7870892-7885572 GCA_029814765.1 Acanthurus leucopareius
TGTGTGTATGTGTGTGTGTGTGTGTGTGTGTTTCCTGGTAAAAAACCTGCCTGTGACTCCGATGCACTCCATTACAGGGAGGAGCGATGGATAGAGTGACTAACAGACTACCAAAACCCACTACTCTAGCCTAAATCACATTTCAAAGCATAGAGGAGTCTATTACAGGAAATTAGAAAGGCCTTGGATCGCAACAAGCCTATCCCTCAATTTTATTGAGTCTTCTCAGTAGCCCTTGGTGTATTCTGTATACTTGTCAATAGCAATCTATCTACATGTGTTGTGTTGACAAACAGTGGTGAGTGTGCATGTGCAGCTCACAAACATGTGCATGTGTGTAAATGCACACACACACACACACACACACACGCTGGTTTGACTTGTCTCCCTGATCCTGCCCTTGGGAACAATAGCAGAAAAATGCATGAGGAGAATTTGCCGTGTGTTTAAGATTTTCTAAATTTAAACAATGAATATTAAGTATTTCCTTACTGTTTTTTTTAAATATGACAGTAGCAAAGAAAGGACACAGTCACCTGTTAGGCAGAAAACTGGAAGGGCAGACAGCACGAGGTAATGCTAATGTGTGGTAAATGCTGAGGAGATATGAGCCTTTGCTGTAAATATTATCTGCACTGAGAGAAGTCAAGGCAACTGGATGCAAGCTCTCTGTCAATTATTGCTACTTTTATTTGCCACATGCTCTATAAAAGCAGAAATAGTGCTGGCAGGGATTTCTTTCTATCTTTACATCTTACAGTTTAACAGTCTGGAATTTAAATGCAAAAAAAAATACATCCTTTGGTCCACAAGCCCTGGCTTTATTTTGAGGCTTTACAGTCACAATCGTCTAGCTATACTGATTCCTCACTGTCTTCCTTGTGTTTCCTCTCTAATTTTTAGGCTTTCAGGACACTTTGACCCCCTTCAAATACCCATCCATCCCCCAATTCACACTTCCCGCTGTCTGTCTGTGCCTGCAGAAAGCTGCTGCTCACAATCCATGTGCATCGTGTCAGATAATTTTGTGGTGGCAAATCAATAATGCAACCGTAAATTTCATTTAAATAAACATTAGTGGCCTACTTAATTAATGAAACCTCATCTGCAATTTGTCAGTGTCAGGAGTGCTAACGCCTTTGATGTTGGTATGAATATTCCTTTTCAGAAAATGAGGCACTTGCACGATTAGTGCTTATTGTGGCGTTAGCCTCTTCCTGCCGTCTGCACCGCTGCCTGAATTTGTGCAGAGCTTATCGAGAGTACACAGCATCACCAGATTAAAATCATTTACTTTGCAGAGCGGACAATGAGAGGCCGTAAATGAATGTGGGGAAACATCATGAAAAATAGCGGAGGGGAATATCTAATGAATCTAATCTACATACAAGCAACCTGATCAAATGCTGGAGCAATTTCAAAGGCTATATATCAAACAGTACATGACATTAACATGGAATCAATATCTGAGAGGTCCACACCCATAAGCAATAACGCTGAGCGTTAATATCCAGCAGGGATATGAGAGATAAATAATAAGGAGAAATATAAAACAACACACCATCATATGAGATGAGTATCTGACCTGTCCTTGTCAGTGTACAAAGAGCAGCTGCTCATGACCCAATTTTACATGGATACATAATTCAGCGGCAAGCTATACAGCTTCCACACCACTATAAAAATATTCATCAAAACAAGTTCGCAAATTTAATTCAGCAGACTTACTTAGGATCACTTGTTTCAACATAACAACTGCTTCATTAGTTGGAAGAACAACTCATAAAGGCTTCGCTGACCTCAATAAGTCACGTTGATCAGCGCGTTGCCCAAGTTGATAAGTTTAAAAGATTCAAGATGGTATAAAAGGCTTAACTCATTAACCATGGAACTAAAATCAGACTGACAGCAGTTCAACTAATACAGAAAGCAATGTAACAGCACCTTGACAGTAAAAAATGTGTCTGGAAGTGATATTTCACCTTCAGCCTGTTAATCAAAGAGTAAAAGGTAAAGAAAAAAGAATTGGACATAATAAAATTAATCCAATATTTAAAAGAGAGGATGATTGAAATAGTTTCTACCACACATCAATCACATCTCCTTTGAACTTTTCCTCTTCTGAATAAAACAAAACACAGGATACACCACAATGAGTCTATTTGTGCTTCTGTTATGCTGTTACAAATAAAATTGCACTTACATGTTATTTCAGTACAACAGACAGTCATGGATTGTTGGAATAACAATATATCTAAAATATAGATGCATACAGTCACATGTGCTTAAATATCTAAAGTACTTGATTTAGTGTATTTGGGCCCAACATCCAATAAAGTCTGCACACCAAGAGTGTTGTACATCTGTTATATTAAATCTATTCACAGTTCGCACATTATATTTATGAGGCAATAAGAGGTATGTGCTCTTTACCACAATATAGGAAGCTTCAAGCAGTTTATTGAGATAAATCTACAGAAAGAAAAAGTGGACTCAATAAACATATAACAACACTTGCACCAACAGACTACATCTCTTCCAGAGAACAAGCAAACCCAGTTCATTCATTTTTTAGCAAAAACCAGGTTACAGTGCAGAGCCAAAAACTGATTAAAGCTCAAGGTATGAAGGAGACAGAATAAGGAGAGTGGAAATCACCCCCCATCCCTTATTTGGGACACCTGAAATAGGCCAGAGGCTGATTTCCTCCTATCAGAGGAGCCCTGGGAAGCCTGAGAGACTGGAGGGAAAAGAGGAGAGGGAGGAGGTGGAGGGATGATGGCGGCGGTGGGGGGATTCAGCTGGGCCTTAAGTGTGCTATCATAGGCGTCTCTTGTGCCTGCCTGCTTTATTTGCAGTAGTCAGGTTAATGAGTCCACCAGCCCACTTGATGTTGAGAGGCCTGCCACAAAGAGTTGCCTCATTAGAGCTAGCCTGGCACGCTGCTCTGAGACAAAGGGACATTCACGCTACTGAATGCCTTTACGCTCCTCAATGCTGCCAGCCTGCAAGGGCCAACGCCATGGCAGAGCCCCCTGCACACGTCCTGGCGCCCGGCCAGCCACACCACGACCCTCAGCCCGGCTGGCTGGACGAACAGTGAGCAGCATTGGTGCAGAGCAGGGCTCCACCGGCCGCAGCCTGCTGTGTGTTAGTGTGTGTGTGCGTGTGTGTTTTAAAGAGTAAGGAGCATGTGCAAAAGCCACTGCAGGAAGCCGGCTGACACGCTACATTATCGATGACCACGATTAGTTCTCCGGCTCTCGGGGTGTGTGTGACTGAGCTCTCTCCTCTGCTTCCCTCCTCGCTTTATCTTTGCATTCCCATGCTGTGGCTTCAGCTCAACATTTTTCATGTTCTGCCTCAAACAGCTCACAGCTAACAAGGCTGCTGCTACAATACGTTCATCTATCATATTAAAAGCACAGATGCTGCCCTGACCACAAGTATCTGATTAGTTTAATACAATGAATGGAGTGCAGGGCAACAAAACAAGGATGATTCCCGTCTGTGATACATTCAGCTCTATCAGCCAAGTAGCAGGTCTGACCTATTTAAGAGCCACTGCAAGGTGTTCAAATGTCACTAATTTGTGCAATTTCATGCTTCACAACTAGAGGCTGCAGGAAAAAAAGACTGTCATTTCAAACAAAGTCATTAAAATCTGAATATTTGAGGGACAAATTTTATTTGCTTGTAAAACCGTACAAAATGCAACAAAGCTTTTATTTATTTGGTCACAAAAAACAATAACTATAAAATCAATTTCACAAACACATAATTTCAACAATATATCAAGTTCAAGCTTAACCCTTCTATTGTAAATCTGAAAAAATGAGTTCCATTACCAAAGGCTAAAAAGGACCAATCCAAAATGAGAAATAGGATTTAACATTAGCATAGGAAGGGTAAAGAGAATGGCCTTTTACACTCATATATTTAATACAAGTGATCATTTACAAGTCCTGTCTCTGTGTTTCAAAGCTTAGTCACTCACCATAAATTCACCACAGAGCACAAGATGATACATCACACTTTCACAAATACTGAGCAAAGAATTAGACAAACAGCCATAAGGTGAGCGTGAACAAACACCCATATTTCATGATTGATGCACTGGCAAAGATCCAGTTCACCACTTCCGTGCAAGAAAAAGAAAAAATCTATTTCTCTCAAGGCTCGGGGTCAGGAGTTAAATATTTTCTGCATAGGCAATCCGCTCTTTCCGTCACACTATTTATAGCGCAGGCAGAAACAGCTGAGCTGACTGCAGTGATGTCACTTGCGCTGATGGAATGCTTTGTTCCACAGCGTGTGCGCATGCCACCTGGGCTCCGTGCGAGCTGCGAGGGGAAGCTCAATGCGGAAGCTAAGATGGCTGACAGTTGCCCCATTTTTCAAGCCTAAAGAAACCATCACTATCTCTGTGAACCAGGCTGTCCACGGCCCTAAATACAGTGCATAGTCTCATAAAGGCATTCACTCCTCTGTCATGCCTCTGTGTGTTAATGTCATGAAAGGTATCGGTGTTTGTGGCTGCCATTTAGAGCACAGCGCTCATGCCAAAGTAGGGTAACATCAGGGTGACCACACTGCAGCTGAATAGGAGAAACTAACACACAGCGTCTTAAAGCATTTAACTGTTTGTCACTCCGTGCATAACGTGCATACGGCTGAGGCGCTGAAGAAGTACTATACCCATATATATATTTTTAGTAAGCCTTTGGGCTTCTTTCAGTGTCCCTAAAAGAGCATGGTTGCCTGGCAACCATTATTGTTGCCATGGAGATTCATGTGTTGGCAGCTGCTGCAATCAGCATTAACTCAAGGCACATATTCTCATTCCGATAGTCAGGCGATGGGAAGGCAACTAGGACACACAGTCAGAGAGGGATAGTAATCAGTGTGAAACATATGCTCATCCATTACTCGCTGCATTAATACAATTATATCAAAAGAAATTTATGGCTGTGCTTTGGTGCAATGATCACATTGCAGGCGGAGGCATAAAATTCCACCTCATAACAGATCCTCACTTTCATTTAATAAATGGCAGCAGGCTCTAACACAATGGAAAACAATGCCATTCAGCCTCTGACAAAAACCTATCTGTTAAAAATGTCTATTAAGAGTCGTGTTGGAGAATATGCATTTGTTTCCATTTTTCTTCGAAAGCATCGAGGTGACGAGCTGCACACACTCTGCTTTGTAGAATTTTAATAAAAGACAATAATGTGCCTGCTGTGAAATGTGTAAGCAGCATTTACAAATGGCACATTTGACAGTATTGTTTACATTAAATCATTTCACGAGAGGGATTATTGCACAGTGAACCGTGCACCATCCCAAAGACAGTACAGGTTATGCCTAGTGATAAATTTCAGACTAAACTCAATATTTTTAGAAGATATTTGCCAGCTCCTGCTATTTCATTTTGACCTGTTGGGGGATAAGTGATATTTACCCCTTTCTTTTCTTCATACGGGTATGCGTCCATGCCCACTGGAACAATTGCAGCCCTGTTGAGAGTAGACACGCGCAGAGATCATAATAGCAGTTATTTCCTCTCTGGGTTTTTTCCAGGGCCCGGCTCTCTCCGTCACTTCACTGTTGACATCACAGAGCTATGTGGGGATAAAGAGGCAGAGAAAAACAATAACAGACCCATTGACCCTCATTTCACAAACCTTGGGGGTATGGGAGAAATCCACTTACAAGCCTGGAACAGAACTGCTGATTGGGCCTCAACGGGCTTTCTATTAGGGAACAGTGGAAGTGCAGCGGAAGGTCCTGACTGCTGCCATTTCTGAGCGAGGATGCTTCTCCGTCTGATAGTGCAGATTTACATCTAACCTCCTGTGCACCTCGGGTGAGACAGCCTCACTGCCCTGTATCTTGAATCTGAGAGACAATTTGATAAGTGTGCAATGCAGTTATTGAACTATATATTAATCCACACCGTGCCTTGCAAAAAAAAAAAAAAACAGTGATCTGATCATATCACTCCTGCTGCATCTGTTTTTTGTTTTTTTTAAAAATTACTGTGACTGAGCAATGTGAGGCGGTCGCGCTGCAAAACAAGCTATTAGAGCAAAATGATTTTCAAAAACATGAGCACCTGTGTCAAGAATAAATTAATTTGTTACATTCAATTACTGCTTGATCTGTGCAAAAGCAGCAATTGAGTATCCACAACATTTACAGAGAGGTAGGGATGTTAATACACATTTTTCTGCAGCAAATCAAGATGAAGTTGCACATCTCACATGCATATCAAAGCCAGAGGATTTCCTTTCAGCACACCGACCCTAAAACCATCTTTCTCACTAAAAAGAAAACCGTAGGTTAATGATTCCGTAAATTTCCCCTTTCTTATAGCTTTAATTGCCCTACACAAGAGAAACATGGCTATGGGAGTCAGATGTGATAATCTCCTGGCATAAGCATTAGAATGGAGGCTCACCTTGCTTTCTCTGGATGCTGCTGGTTGACATTTAACATCACAGAGAGAGGGGAGGTGGAGAGCCAGGTGCCCTACATGCACATTTGACCCCCTGCTAATGTCAGAGGGGGAAGGTCCCACACACTCATCCTCGCTTCACTCACACAAAACACTACAAGGGCGCACAGAACAAAGTATCCATCTCAGTAATTACATGCAGGATTTGGTTTCTTGCTATATATGTTCATGTAGCAGGAGGTACAATTCATTCAAGATATCAATTCTAGATAATAAGTATCCTCTTTAATGTACTGAAATTCATTTCCCTTTTTCTGCTGTAATATAAGTGGATGATATTGCAGGATAGTAGCAAAAATAAGGCTTCAGGTGATCATAAATAGCATCCTACAAGGAAACCTCTTTTGATAAATTGACCAAACAAAGTCAAATTATAAAACCGCCTACACACAATTTCATCTCAAGAGGCTGGATTTCTTTTTATACACCTCCTCTCTAATATATTTTTCAATGAAATGACATGCATTGTTAAATAACTGCGTGAATTTAACAGTAATTAAGGCAAAGCTCTAAAAGAATGATTTCTATACTGAGCGTGAAGCCCGCTGTGTGTAACGAAGATGCACTTTCACTACAAACACAGCCAGCAGGCCTGTAACCCAGTGCAGATGACCTGGTTCTGCTTGCACGCAACCATGAAATAACAACTGCTGTTTGGTGTTTGATGTTAGCTTGGGGAACGTACTGTCCCTGCTCAGGCTAAGCAGGCACACTTTACCATCAGGATTTGTTTGAAAAAAAAAAAAATGCAACGAGGTCATGTCCTGAAACAAAGCAGGATCTGCTGGGTTATTCTCTAAGTCTATTCAATGCAGGTCAGGACTGGTGGCACATACTATAACACACAATCATTTTTTTCTAAGATTACACAAAAGTCATTTTAATATTACATGCCTCAAAAAGGGGCTTGATTGTGTGGCGATATCAGAAAAGTATGCTTGCATATTTGTGGGGAGAGAAGCCAGAAACTACTTTCAGCTACACAGTGTTTTTTTATGTTATAGCATCTACACATCTGCCATGAAACCCACATTCATGCTGTGTTTTGGAGAAAAAATGTGTTTACTTTTTGGGATGAAATACAGGCAATGCTGAGTTTTGGAACATTATTTTTTACATACTGATGTATGTTTGAAAAAGCAATTTTCACCCAAGTGAAAAATTCCAATAAAAATAGAGTGAATGCATCGTTTTAAAAATTAATTTAATTAATTTCATGGATAAACATCAATACAAATGTTCAGTTGGTAGTAGTTAACACATGGAAAGGATTTTTGTAGCTCATATTTTGACATAACTGCAAGAATTTGTCATTATTTAAGCAACACATTCACATAATATTTCATTCATTAAATATTCCAAATAATTCTACTAAAACTGTGGAAATACACAGTATGCCCCCTCTTTCTTATGTGGTACTGCAGGTATGTTCACCTGTCTGTCAGAACAAGATTTCAACCAGGAAACCAAAACCAATGACTTTTCTTTAAAGTCTTGACATAAACTTTTAGGATTGGGATGGCTGCTTTACACAAAACTGACTATGAGTTTAGAAAATTCAGAAACAAATTTGTTGAAACAATAAATCTCATATTTTTAGGTTGCTGCCTCACAGCTTTCAACACCACAATTTTTCAATATCTCAGGATCAAACTTCAGTCCAAACACAACTCGTTATTCTTCAGACAAATCAAATTTTGATGAAACAAAATTTGTAGAAAAAATCTAAAAAGAATCAAAAACACACTGACTGCAGGAAGACTTCATACAACTGTGTTACAATTACAATTTTTACCCAGCACTGATGTACACAAAAAAAGAGAATAAATAGATCAACACATCAAACCAGCTTTGATGTACATTTTATGGAGAATATTATAGTACAAAGAACAACATCTTTTTGGCTGTGTGGGGCTGGGGGGGAGGCCTGCTGCATGATGCAAAAAATGAGGGGGGCTGATAGAAAGGCTGCGGTTATTAAAGCATCTCGCTGCTAAAACTGATGCAACAACATCGTTTACTGCTGCAGAGCAGAGAGCCTGCAGCAGCCTGGACACATTTTCCTACAGACAGATACATTTTCGTTTCCATTAGGTTCCCAATTCGTTACACTGCTTCACGTAAAGACTAACATCGATGCTTATTAGGCAGCTTTACTGCCCACACGTACGTTTCAAATGAAATTAATGCAGGTTATTTTGCCCGATGCTAAATGTTTTTTTGATCTAGAGTAAAATTAAGTTGCCCCTTTTTCCTTTGTAAATTCTCGGTCCGTTTCATGTAACCAATCTACTGAAAGAGGAGGCCTGCTTTGGGATTTTGTTGCCCACAAATAACGACATGGCTTCGGTTAAAAAACGCACACGTAGAGCAAACAGCATTTCGATGTCGCCTTAGTTGGAGTTTTGCATTAGACTCCATATGAAGAAAACTGTGCATATATGAAGGGCGGTTCGATCCTGCAGCCTCCGTGTGATTTGATGTAAACTAATGGTATTCACAATGCGCTGCCACTGACCACATTATTTTATGCAATTTCGTCAGCTCGGCTCAGTGCTGTGCAGGCGGTTATACCCCCTTTTGTCCTTTGAGTCCTCAGGTGTGGAGAACAACATGTCACTGTGCGACAGAAATCCCATTCCGGAGATGTTGAACGCATATCCAGCAGAAGAATGAAGCAGATGGACGGGGTACAGTTTAATAAGTCCAAATCCTGTCTTTCTTGGCCGTGTGTTTCCATCCACCGCCTGTCTGCTAAACAGAGCCGCAACTTCCACCAGACTGCAACTTTTACAAACTTCCACCTCAGTCCAAATGATGGAATTTGCATCTGCAGTCACTAGTTATTTCTTTTTTTCTCCCTCACTTCTTTCCCCCCCTTCACGCCACCCCTTTCACCCCCTTTCTTTTTTTAAACAGGGGGCCCAGTGACTGGCTCTTGATTTATAAATGTTTATGTGTTTTGAAGTGCGGGACAAAAGGGGGGTGGCCTGTGACCCCTAGGAGCCCCGACCTTGTGCAGGTTCATTGTGAGGCGCTGGGAAAGGGGCTTTGGGACGGAGACCCCAGGCCACTGACCCACACACATCCCAGTGCCCTGCCATTCATGTGCGCACCGCTGCATGTCGCCCCGCAGCTCCCATTGTTTCAGCGGGAACAATAGCTTTACCCCCCTCTCTGCCGGAGAGAAAACAGCTTTCAAACTTCCCTCTAAATGTAGCCTGATGCAAGCCCCGGCAGACTTTCCCTCTAACCCTTTAAATAAAGAATAAAAATGTTGACAAAACGTTAACGCTGTTAGTGGTATGTTCACCCGTGTTGCATCACGCACCAACGTTGCATCATTGCACTGACTGGGTTCTTGCAGCCGTCAAAGGCCAACGCTGTAACAAAGTGAAACAATGAAACAGTAACAGAGTGAAACTGTGAAAGAGAGAAAGGATGTGCAGAGGATGAGATGACAGAAGGAGAGAACTCGAAGAAACAGACCGTGAATAACACCTACAAGCTATTTCTAATGCTGGAATCAGATGTGTATTAATAGGTTGGAGGTAAGTAGGCATTAGCAGGCCTGTGTGTTCCGCCTTGGCTACAGGGTTAGTGAGGTTACTCAAATGACATCATACATGGGGCCCTAGTTTCAATTGGATCTTTGCCTGGGAGTCAATCACGGCAGGAAGTGAAGGGGATACAAACGAGCAGTGCAGGACTGCCACTTGCTTCAATCAATTACTCCCTCAATGTTGAACCTAAACGACAGAGTCTCTGTCTTCTTGTATGTAAAAAAAATGCGGAACAGAAAGAGCCATGGGAGAAAAAGCTGCACACATATATACAAGTGTGTGATGAAAACGTTTAGTTCTTACTGGCCCTTAGCGGCAAAGAATGGGAGTTTATTATTTGCATCACAGGCTTGTAAAAATTTGTAGACAAAACATTTTGAAAAATATTTTTTGTTGTAAAATACCTCAGTTTGTCTGGGAAGGCTCAACATACAATTGGACTAACACAGTCCATAGAAATTGAGTTGCAATTCGGCGGCCTGATGCGTGAAACTGCAACACACTAATGGACCCCTCAAGACAAACGGCATTAAACATGATTAATGCTGGCCGGCAAAGCGACGAGCCGACTGCAAACACTCCTAATGTAAAGCTTCACTAGATTATAGAATAGTTATTGCTTCACACATAAAACTACAGCAGGCCTACAGCATAGTTGTACACTGCACACCGGAGAGCGGTTTAAGAGCTACAGCATGCATTAAAATAATAAAATCAAATGAAAATAATACCATAAAACACTGGACATATAGGATTTTCGAGATCGCGCATTGGATATATTTGCGCGTCAGTGGGAGCGAGCGCGCATTTGTATGTATAAAAGCGTGTGTGTGTGCGTGTGCATGTGAGGGGAGAGCGAGAGAGAGACACAGAGTGAAAAAAAAGAGAGAGAGATTTTATTGTAATGCACAGAACGACCTGCCCTCTTTTGAAAAAAAAGCGAGAAAGCGCAGCCATGCTTTGCAGAGGCTACAGCATCGCTCTCATTGGTAGTATCAGCCTCTCGCCAAACGGAGTCTTTGCTGGTCCGCCGCTACACCCGAAAGGAACCGGGAATACAAGCGACTGCCTCCGCGATGTAAGAGATCTGCAGTGAAGTAATAAAACGAAAATGAAGTGAAAAAAGCAGCAAGAGCACGGATAAATATTAGGAGAGCACAGTGTACTAGGACCCACCATATGGCGTGGACCATATCATGGTGAGTATCTTATGCTTGCGTTTGCTTTATGCTCGAGCCTTTGATCAATTATTAATAAGCTGAATGTGTGTTTTTGATTCAGTCGTAAGTTGGATGTGTGTTTCAACAGAGTAAAGGGAAATAATGATCATTCTGTATCTGCACAGAGATATTGGTCCTGCACGCTTTCCCATGCACGTTGCACTTGCCATTGTTATTGCGGGGCTTCAGTGTATAAACCACTCAGGGGAGAGAGCTAACAAAAAAAAGACGATGGAAATGCACCAGTAAAACCCGCGCACGGTGGACGGGTCGTTTAATGTCGACGGTTGCATAATCAATAAGGCGGCTAAAGAAGACGGTGGATTTCGGAGCCACATCGTTTGTTCGTTGCGCGGTGCTTAAGGACAATAGGGGTCGTGTTCCTGTCGGTGGCCAGATAGACAGAGGGACCCGAAATATGGTTACGTGCTGACGAGCCGTGATGAAGCTCCAAAAAAGACGGTCAATGCGAGAGTCGCCCGATTTTCAGGGGTTGGGGACGTTTCCGTTAAAATGGCGTTTCCCTTTGTTTCTGCATCCATCTCCTCTCTATTCTAGCGAGTGGGAAATGCATTGCAATTACCATATCTACGAGCCTGCGCCTCTTCAATCCCACTATACTGCTTTCACACTGTGGATTTTGCTCTTAAATGGTAAAAGAGGGGCTGTCAGATGTAGAACTGGTCATCACTGTGGTGAGATCAGAGGCTCCGTCAGCCTCACATTGAAAAGCAGGTATGCGCCTTCTAAGTATATGATTAGACAGCAGTGAGTCAAATTGAATTACAGCAGTTTTTAGCCTACATTAGAATATATGCGATCAATAGGCTCTCTGTTGTCTACATCACTGCAGATTATATTGGATTAGAATTGCATAGATCTCGTATCTGTCAGCCCCCATACAATAATGTCATCGGTATGAAAGCAATTTATCCCGAAATATGAACTTTTCCATCACACTCATCTTTTCAGACAGACTAAAGTCGATATTTTAAATCTTATTTCGTAGACTAAATTTCAGCTGCAGCTCCTTTCATCGAGCAAAACAGTATTTGTTAAATCAACCTGCTCTCACATCAAACAGCAGGCTCAGGATGACACGAGCATCCCTCCCTCATCCCCGTGTTTGTGTGCGTGCGTGCCTGTGTGTATGTGTGTGTGAGCAAGGAAGAGTGCATGTGCACATGTCCGTGCGTGAGTGTGACTTTGTGTGTGTGTGTGTGTGTGTCTGTGTGTGCCTGTGTGTGTACGTACACGTGTGGTCTCTCCCTCTCTCTCTTTTTTTTAATAGTGCAATGTTGCATAACTGTTCACAGCCAATGCCAGATTTAGGGCTTCACAATTTGCGGGGCCATTGTTGGCATTTCCTTTGCTGGCCCATACACACATACACATACACACACACACACACACACACACACACACACATACATACACATATACACACCACACACATACACGTACACACACACACACTCATACACAGAGTCACAAACACACTCGCACACACTTCACCAACCAACTGCAGAACTATTAACACATTTCAGCGATAAACGTAAATACACCGAATGGGAAGTCGTCAATTTCCCTCCTAGTTTCAAGGACACAGGGTAGTCATGATGAGGACGCTGGGTAATATAGAGGAACATCTGTTTGCCCGGTGACGTCAACACCCCCCTCCTCCAATCCTCCCTCCTCATCCCAATCCTCTTGTGCTGAAGGCAGATGCCTCATTTGTTTGGCTGGAGCACCATTAATCCCAAAGTCAGAGGAAAAGACCGGACGGAGAGAGATCAGTCCCATTTAGGCGGTGTCGGTGCTGGGCTCGCGTTGCACAGCTCGGTCTCGGTGCCCCGGTCAGTTTGCGTGTGCAGGCACGCATGTACATAGAGCCTCCGCCGTGTTCGGGACACCCGCAGTTACCAAGGCTCTTCAGCTGCCCCGTTTGCGATTTGCGGCAGTTTTAATGTGTGACCCGCAAGTAGAGACTGCAGGCTTGTGTGTATGTGTGTATGTGTGTGTGGGCACTGCGAGAAAAAAAATGCGTGTGTTATGTGAGTAGAAAAATCAATATTTTGGACGTGGACGGCGACTTTTTTTCTGTTTATTGGACGCCAACTGATTTTTCTTAATCAGGTCAAACTGGGATATGAGATTTTGTCATCTGCAATTCCGTGTGAAGTTCATGACGCATTTTGTGTTTTCTTTTTTTTGTAGGTGCATTATGGGATAATGGAGGACTTTTAAGCTTTCTGCAGTTTTGGACAGTGCAGTCGACGGAAAACATCACACTACGGAGTCTTTTTACGCCTGCAAAAGCGGCCTGGGACGTATAATCATTTTGCCCGCAAAACTACCTGCTGGCTGTCCTGCGTTTAAGTCAAGTAACATAACATTTTTTTCTCCAGTTGAATGTTTTTTTTTCTTTTTTTCTTTTTTTTCACATAATAAGGTAGGCCTGCACAACAACCGGGAGAGGATTTGATCTCTTTGGACTCGTGCGGGATGCATTGGAGTTTTTTTTTTTTCATTTCTATTTTTGGCCAAACTTGACACCCTGATTCAGGTTTTATTCCCAGAGCGCAGGCCTCAAAGGCTGCGAAATATTTTAGATTTGTAGTGACAGGTTACGGAAAAAAAGGTATGAGGTATCTTCAGTAGAGTGAAGCCTGTGGAAAGACACACACATTTTAACGCATATGCATGCGAATTTACAAACACACACACACATACACACATACACAAAGACAAGCGGATTGTGTCTCTCCGTGTTCACAGCGGACCTTGATTTAATGTCTTACAATTAAGGCACGCGGTGAATGCCAAGAGATGATCCTTCTTTCCTCGGTTGTCAGCAGATCTCAAGAACCACAACACCTTTTAATTTTACATTTTTAAAGAACAGCCCGCTATTGTCGCACTCACAGTGAAGGTTTGCCTCTGTTTCAAACTGTAACGCATTATTTATGTACTGTCTTTCCCCTCCTTTCGTTCAACAATAAAGTTAATACACACAACGATTCAAAAGCTCTGTTATTATTATTTTTTTTTTAAATGAGAACATACTGTACATGTGGTGGCTCCCGTGTGTGTATGCAGTACGTGTGTGTATCAGTGGGAGCTGTCCATCCACACACACAAACACACACACACAGGCTGCCTGGGAGCGCTGTCCACCTTCTGTGGTGCTGAAATCTGCGCACCACCGATCAGCCTTTGTTTCACTCGCCTGCCGGTGCAGAAGCGGAAATGGCTCAACTACTTCACTGTAGTACAGGAATGCAGCCGGTGACATATTAACTGCGCATACACACACACACACACACACACACACACACACACACACACACACACACACACACACACACACACACACA
>JAQMCX010000032.1:7885672-7921157 GCA_029814765.1 Acanthurus leucopareius
ACACACACACACACACACACACACACACACACACACACACACACACACACACACACACACACAGACACACACATACACACAAGCGAGGATATCAGAAACATCTTAATGTTAAGTAATCATCATATCTAGCACTTTTTATTTAATTAAGAAGGGATTAATCTGTAAACTGAGGTTTTATTTCTCTCCACTGCGGTTGAGGTTGTTTCAGGTTTTTTTTTACAAAGATACAATTGTAACAGAACAAACAGAAAGATCAACCGGATTAATTTAAAATTACCTTCCCTATATTTGAGGTGGAAAAGATGAGCGGATCATCAGTGAAAACAAGTGAACATCTTGTTCTAGCGACAGCATTTTGCATCCTTCTTGTTCCAAAAGACATTCTCCGTTAAAACAGTCAATTTCGCAGTGAGGTAGGTTCATTTTCGCCATTCTGCAATAACCTAAAAAGGCCCTGCATGACAAGGACATTAAACTATGATTTATTTGATCCGCATATTTAATTTCCATAAGAATGGTGCGAGTATGAAATGTAAATGAGGGGGTGGGCTGAGGACCTCAGCAGGTACGAACTCAAACGTCCGTTTTAATGGATATTACGAGGTCTGGAAACGTTGCCCAACAAAGCTTTTAACAGCACCGATGAATACAGACCAGAAGCCGAAAGAGTCTTATGGCATCTGCGCCGGTTAAAATAGCATCTTCCGATCTTAGTCTGTCGCCTAGTGGCGTTCAGAGGAGCCGCACTCCGGTTTATTAAATCATGATGGAGCCTAATGTTTCTTGCCGAGTTGAGAATTTGACATGCAACAACAAAATATGCGATAACACTCGCGAGGACACACTTGAAACCATCAAAGTTGTGCTAAATTAAAAAAAACCAACAACATTAATTTAAAAGAAAACATTGCCTTTGTCCACCACATATAAAAAGACACGGATTCCCCTTTGCACACCATGACAGCAAACAATAATCAGATCTTGATTTACGACACGAGTCTCTGCATATCATCGCCGAGGATGGCGAAAGAAGTGATGGATGGAGAAGGGCCTGACGGAGAGGTGGGGGTTGTCCAATCAATTCACCAACTCATTAATGTTTATGCCCTTAAATTCTTCAAATAAGCGGTGAGTAGTGCAAACAATCAACACTACAAGGAACGGGGGGGTGGGGGGGGGTGTCACCTGAGCTTTATTCAAAAATGATTAAATAAACAGAGATTAGAGTCTAAAAAAAGCAAAAAAGCAAAGTAAAAGATCGACGATGTGTGGGATGAAGTGTTAGTCTTAAAATTGAAAACACAGTATAAAGGAGGGTCACATTCATAATCACAATTTGATAAGGTATAACATATACCTGCATGTGCGTGTGTGCGTGTTTGCGCGTGTGTGTGTGTTTTGTCAAAATATTAAAAGAAACTTCAGTCACAGAACAAACAAAGCAGCCTACAGGCCATGTCATGAATATGACACACTTGTGGGTCCCCATGTAGAGCACCACATAACAAAATTGAAAAAAAAAGAAAAAAAAGAATTTTCATATCATGTCTCTCCAGCCTGAGAGTCTGGCATCCACTGATAACCAAAATCTTCAAAGTTGCATAAAATCCACCCGGCTGCCATAAAGCATGTTCATCGCGCTCCTGCTTTTCCCTCAATTCCTCCAGTAAACCGGATTTCCTATCTGAGGTCATTGACTGCCCTCTTGTGGTAGAAATGAAAAGAAATGTAATTTTGGATTTGCAAGACATTTATTTTAAGTGATCAAATTTTAAAAGCGTGAACAAATAACCTAGTGATTAACTACAATCACTTTCGATGCAATTAGAACTTTACATACTTTTAAATTCCATCACTTTAAGACATCTTTAGTATCCAATTTTAACTAAAAAGTCATGACAGGATGAAAAAATGTGCAACAAAACCCAGCAGATTGAGGGAACATCAAAGATGTGAAACTGCTACATAGGTTGGAGACGGTGCGACAGCCCTGAAGCTCACACACAGTATAAATCCTCGAGTCTGAAAGTTCCATTAACGGCCAGAACACTTCCTGTCATGCTCCTGTGTCTAAACTTCTCTTTTGTCCCAATCTAAATTGATGCTTGTTCTCTTTTCTTACACAGTTCTGCCTTCAATGGTCTCTTCATTACCAAAGTGCTGACAGACTGTGGCTGTAATGGCTGTGGCACCGTCCTGGCCCATCTTGTCTCATTAGCTGGACCTGATTGGCCATGAAGGTGTTCTCTTGCTGTCTCAGGATAAAGCGACTGTCTCTGCCACTCGTTAGATCATAATTCCTCCAGTATTCTGCCCCCGATGGCCCCTCATGGAGCCTGAGCGGAGAGACTGAACATACGCTAATTGAAATATTGCTGGAAAAGGGGGAAAACGTTGACCTTGAATGTGTTAAGCACGTATTGGTCAATTGTGTTTATGATGCAGCTGCAAAGACGTTAATTGACGTGAAAACTGAGAGATCAAACAAGGTGAAAAATAATAAAGGCAATTCAACATGAAAACACAAGTTTCTAAGCTTACTTGGATTTTAAATGAAAGAAAGAAAAGCCCACTGGGTCAGTTATTTGGCATTTTACCTACCAGTGTGTAAAATTCTTTAAGAAATAGTAAGAGATGACATTTAATCAAAGAATAAAGCATCAGTAATTTCTTTATCAAAATATTGTTATTCTGAATGCCAAAAGGTAGGTAGCTAGCATCCATGTGGAGATAAGTGTAGGATAGCGCCTGCCATGTGACAGAGAATCAATATTTCATGCTGTTATTGTCAGAAATCAATTTATGAGGAAGTTGAGATTTAATTAGAAACACTTTTTATTAAGGTAACTGATCTGTTTTCATTTTTAGCAGAAAGCACATGCCTGTCTCTAGAGAGAGGTCGAACCCTTAATATATTTCTAGTCAACTAATAATGCGTTTTCTGCTGTTTTTGAAGTCATTAACTTTTTTTGAAAGATTAAAATGAATAGAGCAGCTTACTAGCACATGTTTAAACTGATGAACTAATCTATAAACATAAGTAAATCACAAATCTCTTCTCTCAGACTTCACAAGTCTGAATCTTCATGCTACCAAAGAACAAACCTACATCGATTCTCAGCAAAACTCCTCTTCTCTTCTCCTTTGTTCGGCAAACTTTGTCATAATCAGTAACATACTAAAGGAGGCAGAGCAAACTTTTATACAAAGATAATTTCTACCTAAACAATATGCAGCTGCCATGTTACTATCTGAGAGAGAGAAAATATTCACACCACATTAACTGTGGATCCCACCGGCAGGGTTCAAATGTAATTACAGCCAAAGGTACCTTAATAGGAGCAGCACACATACCATGCTAACTTGGAGGAAGAAGGCTGTTATTTGCCCTTAATGCATTGAAGCTAGAATGCACAAAAGGCTTCTAGGGGAGAGTAATTACTTGGGTTGACTAAGCTTGGATCTCTGAGGTTAAGAGGAATGTTGGTCACATTAAATAAATAAGTTCACTGTGAGGTTCCCAGGGCTACGGTGAGGGTACCTGTTGAGTTTAGGTATGATCTCTCTGAAATGGGAAGCAGGTCAGGTGTAAATTGTGGAGCTATCAGCACCATGGACAGCTCCACTGCCCACAGACACTCATGCTATAAACTCTTATGAGCCAAATTTATCTCCAAACCTTTTATGATTCTTTTTAAACAGGAGTGCTTCAGTGCTTTAAAGTTGAGGGACTCGCGACCTGATATGCAACTCAAGTGACTTTCATTGGACCCTCCCTGTCTGCAAATTTGTAATTTGTTACGCAAGCTCTTAGCTATAAATCTGATGTCTAGAGCCCAATCTGAGGCAACAGATGATGGCATCAATCACCAGGTTAGTGGAATATCACATTTTTCACAGACTAAGCAGTTTGCCTTTAGACAAGTAAATGGATCTGCTTGTTGGTTCTGGTCGGGTAAATCTTTACTGTGTCTATATGCATCTAAATACTCTAAAATTCACAACTGTTTATGGTTGTTTTATTGCCGAAAAATCCAAGTTACATATATGATATTGTTCTATAAATGTTGATGGCTCTCAGTATAAAAGGAGTGATGATGAATTTGTGTCCAAAGGTAAAAAGGAGATGAGTTACACAGCTCTGGTTACCTGCAGGTGCAATTCAACTCTTTGACTGATTATGCAGAAAGTTTGCTGCAGAAAGTTTCTTACTTTTGTGCTATTTCTGTTTTGGGATAATTGAAAATAGCAAGTCAGCACTGTGTGAGAAATCAGACATTACCCGACCTTCATAAACTCACTCACTACCTCTGTCTCATGAGTTCACTCAAGGAGAACCATGAGGACAAGGTGGTAACACCAGGGGGAGGGTGCTCCTCCTTACATCATGGTGAAGAAGTCGGATGCTGAATTCAAATGCAGGAACGGAGAGGCAAAGAGAGAGATGACAGCACAAAGGTCAACTTTTCATTTTCTAAGACAGTGCTGACTTGCAATTTTTATTTACCCCAAAAAGAAGTAGGACATGAGTTTTTAACTTTATTAACTTCTTCACTAAATTCAACAATCACTCAAAGAGTTAAACTGCATGTGCATATAATGAGCTCTTTCAATAAATCTCCCTCTACTTTATGCCAGAACCTCAAATATCACCACTGCAAACACCTCATAAGCCTTAAGATGTCGATTAAAGTTTAAAAAATGAGGATTTTCTTTTGCCCAGTAGGTGCATTTGATAGTAATGGCATTACAAAATGGAAATGGGGTGATAGAAAGCTGGATAAAGCATCATTGTTATATAGGTGTGCTACACTATACCGTCCAGTAGATGGCAATATGAGCACAAGTAAATCTGGAGAGCAGGCTCGTGCCATCATGGGAAAACTGACACTCACACTGAGATACAACTAACAATGGAGAAAGAGAAATTCATTTTGGGGAAACATTTGGCTGAAAATTAAAAACCTACCAGCAGGCAAAATTAAAGCAAAGGTTTTTGCCGACTGGTGCTTTTAGAAACAATTTATAATCGATGCAACTGTAGCAGAGTCTCATGTCGAGTTTGATTTTTTTTTTTTTTTTTTTTTTAAAAAAAAAGCTCCGTCCTTCTCTGAATTCACATGGAGGTTTTGTCTCACTGAAAAGGGAAGGTGACAAGACATGACAACAAAAGAAAACCCACAAACACACCAAGCAAATAGTCTATAGCATCTGAACTGTGCTGACTGGAAGAAAATCTTTTCAAAGCATTAAAGAAGAGACTCACTAAAGACAAACGTTGCTTTTATTTGCAACTTTTCTCTTAAAACACGCACAAGCAAATGTCACACAATCAGATTACTTAAGCAGGTAATTTAATGATCAGAGGGATTTTAAAAAAAAATCTGCTGTAAAGACCCCTGAACACACACGCACATACAATCAAAGAGAGAGATAGAGCGCACGCGGTATTGTTTGTCATCGTTTAAGTGCCATTAATTAAAACGTTAACCTGATTGGGTAGAGAGTGAGAGGGGGAGAGGGTGTCTCTATCCCAATAGGCGAATCCTTTTTAATAACCCGCCTCGAGATAATGATGTAAAGAGACTCTGGCGTCTCGTGCGTAACGAGGATCATCGTGGAGATCTGGTGAAGGTGAATCAGAGACACAGAAAGAAAGAGAGAGAGAGCACGAGGCTGGAGAGAGCAGCACTTATTACACGAGTCTCCTCCTCGTCTCCACACCTCAGCTGACAAGTCGGGCCAGCCTGCAACTTCACCGCTGACACACAACTCAACTCGTAGAGGACAAACACAGGAAGAAAGTCATAGAGACGCGCAAAGAGTTTCCAGAAGCGACCGGCGCCTGCAACAACGCGGAATCCACGAGGCTATGGACAGAAGGATGAACTTGAACGGCGGCGCAGGGGACATTTTTCACAAAACTCTCAGCGCAGTGTCCACCAAAAAAATGGACCCTTTCAGGTCGTCGGCCGGCATTGAACTACCAGCCAGAGACCGCCAGTCACCGATCGGCTGCTTTGACCAGACCGACCCAGACCCGATTCAGCCGGGAGGACTGGCAGGAGGTAGAGGGGGGGCACTGGGTCTGCCGACCGGATCTTTGTGCGTCAAGTTCGGTGAGAGCGCCAACAGGACCTCGGTGGCGGAGAGCAGCGGCGGAGAGCAGAGTCCAGACGATGACAGCGACGGCAGGTGTGACATGGTCCTTCTGGCCGAGGGGCGGACGGTGGCCGCGGGGAAAGGAGAAGGAGGTAGGAAAACCAAAGAGCAGAAAACACTGAGGCTAAACATCAATGCCAGAGAAAGACGACGGATGCACGATCTGAACGACGCGCTGGATGAGCTCAGAGCGGTCATCCCTTACGCACACAGCCCGTCAGTGCGGAAACTCTCCAAAATTGCCACTTTGCTGCTCGCAAAAAACTACATCCTCATGCAGGCCCAGGCACTGGAGGAGATGAGGAGGCTAGTGGCGTATCTCAACCAGGGCCAAGCCATCTCTGCTGCCTCGATACCGGCCACCACTGCCCTCGCAGCTCCCGGCTTGAGCGCGTACGAGCAGCCGCCTGGATATTCCTTCCCCACCGGAGTGGGTGCTTCCTCCTGCCCCGATAAATGTGCCCTATTCAACAACGCCACCTCCAGCCTCTGCAAACAGTGCACTGACAAGCCTTAACTGCGGCTGACAAAGACTCACAAAGAAGCACATGAGACAACAGACACCACTTTTAAGAACACTTTTGGAGAGGGGAACCTGTGAGGCTACTGTTGTTGAAGTCAGTAGACTAGAAACAAAGAAGTAATGCCGATGAAAACTTTTATAATATTTACTAAATGCATTCAAAACGCGCTTTTTTGTTTAAACAATACTTGATTGTGTATATAACTCATCCTTAAAGTGCTGGTATGAATGACAGTAAGACCAAACAGAAGTACAGTAGGCCTGTAAGAGTGGCTGCAAGCGTTGAGTGAGTTTGTTGATCACTTGCTCTGTTATGGACCCTTTTGGAGATTTGGGTGACCTGACAACCTGCGACTTTTTTCACTTGAATAGATGGACACCTTCCTGGAGCGTTAGTCCAACCTCACTTTCTGCTGCTTTCTCATTTATCTATTACGTTTTTTTATGCTTTTGCGGGTTTTCTTTCATTCACATCAGAAACATTTGCTGTTTGCTGAGAGGTCCGAGGCCTGTTCTCATGTTCTCTTCTTTTCTATTGAGCACGTGGAATGTCATGAACAAGGAAAAGTGAAATGAAATAGGTGACAAGTTAAGTCGTTTGATCCGTCAGATATTTATGTGCTAATCCAGACACTTGTTAATAGTTGCGCACGCTTATTGCAATTCTTTTTGGGGTCACTGTGATATAATAAAATTTCAGAAAGAATTAGTAAACCTGAATGAGCATTTATCAGGTGTTTCGATGTGTCTTTGTAATTTATTAATTTGGATATTTATACTGGATATTTTTGCTCGCATTGCACAGTGGAGTGTTTTTCTTAGTTGCTGTATCATTTTGCGTTTCATTCTTCTCACACAAGATTATCGAGGTCTTCAGATTAATCGCGGTGTCAGGTCAAGCTGTGGATTACTGTAGATACCTTAGTTGTTGTATGAGCAAAGAGGGCCATTTGTATGTATTTCAGTGTTGAAAAGCTTTATTAAAATATTTTGAACAACAGCAATACTCCTGATTTTTTTCATCTGGTGTGAAGTTTAGTGTCAGTGGAGTAAAATTGCCTTTAACTTTTATCTTGGATTTGAAATTTGCAACCTGAAATTTACATTTTTATTCTAATTTAATCTTAAAACAAACTGCAGATTGTTTAAGTGCTTGTAATTAAAGCAGACACTCGTCATTTCTGTTTCTGAGAATGAAGCAGCTCTAATTTGTCAGTCTCGGGTGTCAACACTGAAAGAATTTCTTAACAATTTTCTGCTCCATCAAAACCGGTAACTTTTCTTTTCTTGAGCTAAAAAGTGACGCCAAGTCATGGGGTGAAGGCCAGACGTGGTGGGCAAATTATGCCCCGAGGCAGAGACCAAATGTTTGTGCTTCTCCAACAAAAAACAAACTCAGGCGGCCATTCCTGTGATTATTAAAACAATTTCAGTGACGGTGTGTGATAATATGTAAATTCGAAAACAAGTGTATGTGAAAACTGTCGACTGTAATACCTGGCTTCACATAATGAAACACATCGTTAAGGCAATTAGACCTCCAGAATGTGATTAAGGAATGTAATTACGACGCTGTTCATTGCCGTAATTTGGTGTCTTTAATCACAACGCAGCCATCAGCTGCACTCCCACCGACTCGCCCTTTGTCCTCCCCAGTCGTCTGTCCATACCAAAACATTTTGATGAGGGCCAAAGAGCAAAAGTCAGAGTAATACTTCCGAAATCTTTTAAATAATCCCAATGATAAATCAGCCACTCTTTATTGATTTCAAAAAAATTAAACAGGAAGTGAAGTAGGACATTTTGAACCAAATGTAAGCACTTGCTTTGCAATTACGCACGAAGGCTGAACAAACACGCATTAAAGTCACAATCTAAGTGCTGCTCTTGTCGCAAAATAAAAATAGGTTTTACTGAGGCGTAAAGTTACAAATACTTACCGTTTTGTCAGATACAAAGGGAAGCCAGAGTACGTGCTGAAGATTTCAGCACCATGGACAGAGACGACAAATTTTAAAGGAAACTTCTCATAATTTATTTTGCACCAAATTAATTCGCATATTGCTATATTTTTAAATTATTGTATATTCTGAACCATTATCCTAAGAATTTCTGTAAGACGAAAATCTTTGACAATAACAGAAGTAAAGCTTTGTGGCAACAAATTTCTATATCCAATACAGTGAAGAACTCTGCAAGTGGACAACAGTGATCTAAACAGTTCTATTTAGATGCATGTTAATAAATTTTCTGAAGACAAAATGATCAGTAGCTCTTCTCTTGCTTCCTTGAAACCCCTTTTAGTTCAAAGGTGGAAGTATGCAGAGTTTAAGTTATCATAACTCAATAAATTACAGCAATTTAACAAAGTAGACAACATTATTTCAAAGATTTAAGCTGATCGTACATTAATAAGAGCAAACAATTAATATATATAAATTAAAGTGCATTCTTAATGTTTTATTTCTCATAATATAAACAATAAATCTAAATCTTTCTTTCTCATGTTTCATAAAAGTGAAAGATAAAGACATTGTTTTCTCAGTTCACAACACACACACTCTCCGGTCTCAGCTTTGTGGCTGTATGTTGAGCCATTCCGACAACAGGGTCATTACAGTGTCCCATTTAATCCCATCACACCCCTGAATGCCTTGAATCTTCACAGAACCGCCCTTAATCAAGAATGGAAATAATCAGGAGACATCAAAACAGCTCTAGCATGAAAATCCTGTCAGCAGATCCTGTTGGGTATCATCTCATTTCAGGACTTGATGACAATATTTTAAGTTTTTTACACAGAAACGTGATTTTTTTTTCTCTATTACTGTTTGGTAACTGAGACTTTACAAAAAAACATTAATTATGCAATTTGCATTAATGTACAAATGACTGGAGCATTTAACCCACACTAATATTCACATTAGCCCAGAAGAGGAAATTCCCTTGGGGTGAGACAGAGCCATATGTGAGTGGAAAACAGACCACAGCAGAAAATTAAAAAAAAAAAAAAATCTGTTCAAATGCAGAAAAAATGCCACAACTACCAAAGAGATGGAAACATTTCAGGTGAAGCATCACATGATTTAATTAAGATGCTCAAAATCAAAAGCCATTTTCCTCCAGATGTTGGAGCGATAGATACTCGGTGGTGTTTAAGCCATCGTTAGCTGGTGAAATGCCATGTACTCACAGGGGTCTCTGAGTCTCTGCATGTTGGTGGGTTGGACTGGGAAGTAAAACAGCATTTAGAAGTGTCATGTGGAGTGAAAACCAGGAGGCTCAAGCTTTCTTCACTGGCTACCAACCACAGCCAGTACAGTCATAATAGGCACCATCGTTTTTATTCATGAGTCTAATAAAGCTGAATGTGTCTTAAAGGCGTTTACAGCGAGATTCAGGGCTCATGAATAAAAGTGGAAGATAAAAACTCCCCTTTTCATAAACCATAAAATGTCCAATTTACCATATCAAGGGCCAGCAGGGTGCCTATTCATAACGCGGATGTGATGTATGCTAAGGATGATAAACATGAAAGTCAAAATATACATAAGAGCATTGAATTGAAATGTCCTCCTCATATCAGTAGCAGGTTAAACTCTGGCAGTGGATTCATCCATGCTGTGTCATACACTGTGTATAAAGATATATGTGCTGCACTGGCTGAGGCACCAAATCAACTACTGGGTGGTAATTCACTATTGTCAGGCTACTGATAGCAATGCATAATGTTGTCTTTGTGTTGTGCACAATTTTTTTGTGTATACGCAAAATGCAGGCTAATAAAACTGCACAACTAAAGGACTCAGTTCTTGTCCTTTTTTAAGTTTTTTTTTTCTTGAGCTATGGAGGCACGGAAACATCACGTATTATGTTGTTCTTTGATGGAATTTTTCCTACATTTGAGCCGTCATATTTCATATTTTCCTCAAGTGCGTGGTCCTTTTCAATCTACTCTAAATGAAAGAAAGGAGGGAACCATGTGTTTTACAAGATCCATAAGCAAGAGAAGCGATGACTACTGTATTTTACTGTATTTTACTATCTTCATTACTGTCTTGTAGAATTTCTCTTCTATTCTTTTACATGCATGGAAAACGGTTTTGGGGTTGACTGTAACAGTAAAGCAGTCATAACAGGCTCTAAATGGAGCGCACACTGCTTATTTTTACTACACCCTGATGCAGCGTATTGTGTTTTTTTTCAACATTTTGCCTAACTATATCCTAAAGTGTAGACTGATGCCCACCTTCCTTGCTGATGTGTTTAGGATTTTTTATCAGATATTTTATACAGCTGACACAATGTGATCCTCTGATTATTATATCTGGGATCTCAGGAGGGAAAAGGCATCTTAACTGAAGCCAAATGTAGGGCTGCAACTTTTTCTAACACTTTTTGATTAATTTTACTGATCTAGAAAAGCCCAAGATCCTGGAGTCAGACTCTATTTGTGAGACGTAAAGCAGCACCTTGAACTACAAGTTTCCCTTGAAAAAGAAAGAAAGAAAGAAAGAAAGAAAGAAAGAAAGAAAGAAAATATGATAAAATTTCCTGAAGCAAAGTGTGTTCAAAACTCCATCGATACTCTAAAGATCCTCTTTAAATTATCTGTAAACACATTACATTGCAATGCCTGTGCTGATCTTTAATGACATCAGCCCCCCCCACTAAATCTCTGCTTTATTTGTTTCATTTGTTTTTACTTGTTTTACGTTTTTGTTCAATCTGAAAAATCTTCATGACCCTTGTAGTAATTTTCCCAGAGTGTGTGTTGAGAGATAAAGTACAGTACTGTAAACTAAACAAATCTGACCGAATTAACTAAATTGATTTTATCAAATGAAGATAATTACCTTAATTATAGGACATTTTGACTCTTTATCAAGAGTGCATAGAAGTTTATTCAACCCTCCATGTAAATTCTGTACATTTTCGCCTGTTTTCCTGCTTGCCTAATGAGCTCCTAATTCATTATAGTGGGAATGTTTTTTTTTCTCTGAGGCAGCCCTGAGGTCAGGTAAACATATGGTGGCGTGTTTAGCTCTGAAAGCTCTAACAGGGTACAATAAATGACGTAGTAACGTGTGATTATCCTCTCATCTGGAATACAATTGTTGAGTAACATCTCTAATATTCAAACTGCTTCCATATTAATCAGATTACAGTCCCAATCCCCTAATCCCTGTTTACCGATGGCTCTGCTTTTGTGCCGTAATCTGATGTTCTTTTATTCCCCAGGGATTAAAACGTGTCATAGCAGAGCGCAGTAATTTGTGGTTTTGTTTTGGACAGAGTCGGCTCTGTCGTTGTACAGGTTGTGTTTTTTTCCCGACAACAACAATTCTCTCTGGATTTGAGCAGACAAAAACAGGTGTAATGAGTATTTTCATTGTGCAAATATTTGCACCAAATGAAAAAAAAAATTACAAGCACTGTTGGGAGAAAATTCATTTAATTTGCCGGCGTTTTATGGTGCTGCTGCTTCAGTGAAAGTTCATTTTCATTTGGGTTTTTAAATTGGGAAATAAGAAATTCCTTTACACATCATGAAAAAAATTACTTTAAAAAAAATACTAATACAAAACGATATCAATACATTTTTTTATGTATATCATGAATTTTTTCAATGGTATTTTAAATAATTTACAGCAACACAAACATCACTTTTTGTATACTACTATTTGTACTCTGGCTAGTCACACTTGAGGCTCCGCAGACAGCTGTGAACTTTCCATTTCTGTGACCTTAACGTTCAGATAATGTGCCACTGTTTGATTAGAGACGATGTAGAGCTCACAGTGCAGCCTGCCTTGATCAAGCAAAAACAGCAACAATCAGACAAACACACACTGCTATGAACTCAATACACAGTTAAAGCTTTAAAATGAAATTAAATTTAACCAAGAGGGAAAAATGTGATTTAAAACCTTTTTTTATTTAACTAACCCTGGCTTGCTGGAACCTCTGCACCAGGTCTATGTCTGTGTGTGCATGTGCATGTTTGTGCGTGCCAGCAGTTTGTGTGTGTGAGAGAGACGGGGATCACTTGTCCTGATCAATATGCAGATCCTGACCCTCTCAGGGTTCATTAAAGCTAAAGCGAGGTGGATTTCATCTCCAGTCTCTGATATTCATTAACTCTGGCTTCCAGATTGAAATAAAGACATGAGGATGACACAATAACAGCGTGAATCACTCACTGCTCATTTTATACACACACACACACACACACACACACACACACACACACACACACACACACACGCACACACACGCACACGCACATGCGCGCGCACACACATGCGCACGCACACACACACACAGACTCTCTTTGTTTCCCTTGTGTGCTCACACACACACACACACGCAGAGATCAGGAGAAAAATGAAAGGCCTGACCAGCAGAGAGAGTTGTGTTTAAAGCTGTAAAGACGCCACAGTGTAATACAGTCTGAGTTGTGTGTTCTGATCCTGACAGCTACTTGTTTTACGTGTTGTTCAAACAACTATTCATTACCTGATTGCTAGACAGATTTCAGATTACATTGGAGTGTAATCTAAAGATTAAGATGCACTACACACAAGGTTAACTGCGCTGTAAACAAAGTCATAAGAACAGAGATAAAAAAGACATAAAAACAATCCAAACACTGACTAGCATGAGGTCATTTACCGAATTACAATCAATCGCATCATTTTCTTGGAACGTGAATTTATAAAGTGGATTTTAATCTAAAACGTGGAGAGAAAAAACAGACGATCTGCTTCCCACTGCTGAGAATCTGTCACGTTACTAGAGCATGAAAGCTCGGCCGTTAGTGTAACACTTGCTTGGCTGATCTTCCTGATGTGCTGAGTGCTACTCGAGGCTTCAGTGTATCTGTCTGAGCGGAGGTCTTTAACAGCCATGAATGCCAAGCATGGGGGAGGCAGGCCAGGCCAAGCGTAACCACGGCGGCCCAATGTCCTTGGCTCCACGGCGGCCTTCACCTCACACTCCCTGCACAGTGAATTTTATGGCTAATTTCCGGCAATTTATCCTGGCACTTTCAGAAGAGAGATTCCTGTGGGAATAATGTGCATAATTTGCATAAATCATCCTGATAGAATGCATATCAGCATGTAACCCCCCTGTCTGATGCTGCAGCGTTTACTTTACTAATCAAAACTGACTCTTTTCCACCGGCGGATGCACAAGAACCATGAGAAGGGGGTCTGAGTTTAGCCGAGTAATTACAAAAGGAATGAAAGGCACATACACAGGGCTCAAGTACAATAAAAATAACCATAATGTTTGTAAAAAACATGAACTCCGGGCTTTATGGAATACATAAATTCAGCATCACAAATATACAAAAACAAGTTTGTACCTCCAAATCTACTTGTTTATAAAGTGTGATACTGATGCACAAAGACAGAAATAGTCTCATCTTTGCTTCTCGATGCCGCATTTTTTGCATAAAGCACAAACACCGTAAAGCCAATTATTTTCTCTCAAACCATGAGCTCTTTTCCTCTCAGACATACTCCAGGCTCAAGTCCTCTAATTAATCTAAGCCCCTGATTTCTAGTAGATGTCTTTCTTTGTCCTGTGTGTTGTAGCAGTGAGCCATCAACCACAGTCTGGTCCACAGGCCTGTTTTTATAAAAGCTCCTTCTGCGTAAGCGTCCGACCGTCTGAGGAGAAGAGACGGGGGTCAGTGCGCAGCAGCCCTCCCCCTCCTTGCTGTGATCTAATTTGACGTACAGTGAGAATGTGCATATTCTCTTGGACTGCCTTTGTTACTATAATCAGCCGCGGTCAAGTCGACTTTGTTGGCCGAGGAGGTGTAAGATGAAGGAGGCAAAGCGAGTGCAGAAAGATGAGGTTCTGGATTTCAGTGCATTTGGAGACATAAGGCACGCGGCCTGATGGAAATGCTACACAACACGCAAGCTGCAGAAGAGGGAGTGGGTTATCTAATCCGAGCAGACACACAGACAAAACATTGCTGCGCGCGGAAAGAGCCCGTGCACTCGTTACATGCATTAGATTTTGTGACTGACAGGAAAGAAGTTGAAGTGTGTGTGTGTGTGTTTGTTTTAGAGAAGCAGCCATCATCAGAATGAGCAGTTTTTATGTCGCTATACTGCCGGGTTTCGTCCACTGGCCCTCATCCTGGAGTCTCAAGATCTCAGATGGTATCACTGTTGACAACAGGACAGTCGTCCGCCCGGTGGACGTTAATCACAATAATACAGGGCAGGCTAATCACGACTCACTGATCAAGCGCTAAATGACATGCCTGCCGTACCCACTGTAACCAGCCCGCTGCAGAGGGATTCACACACCAGGACTAGCCCCTTCTTGGGGGTGGAGGGGGGAGGAGGAGGAGGAGGAGGAGGCGGCGGACAGTGGTTATGAGGCTGGTGCACAGCCATCCAGACAATAATTACTCGATGACTGTGGTCACATTAAGGATCAGTCAAAGCAGATTAATTTCGACTGATAGCATTGGTCCCTCCTAAATGCAGATTTTCTTAATAAGAGTGAAATTGTGTCGCTGAGAGGGTTAGAGACTGTGAGGTCTGCTATATGGGGTACTCCAATTATGTGGAGAGACAATGTCTTCTTCTTTGCATGAATCAAACCGTTACTTCTGAATGTCAGCGCAAAAATTAGCACGCAAATGTGTTTTTCAAGTAGCCTGGTCTGATGTGTGTGTTTGTATGCGTAGCACAAATGAGGCTATGTGTGCGATACGGCGGGCCTCTCACTAAATACCCAGAGACCCTGAGAATTACCCAGAGCAGAGAGGACAGCATCTGTTTGTGTGCTTGTGCCGAGCAAACAAGGCAATTTAGAGAACACCAAGGGAGCAGCTAATAAACACAACCTTATTCCCCTTTCCTCCTACACCTGGCTCTGAATAATGCAGCGCTACAGTAAGGACGCCTGTCTGTCTTTGCGTGATAGTGCATGTGTGTGTGTGTGTATGTGTGTGGGATGCCATGCCAAAGTCTGCCTGACCTGACCAGGAGGATCGCCTGTATGTTTTTGCACGTGTGCATGTATATAAGTGAGTGTGTCATATGTGTGCACGAGCAAATGTGTGGCATGCGTGTGTGACCATTCATCATTCTGTGGTGAAAGGCATGCCAGTGCTGCTGGGAAATGGCAGGTCTGTGTCCCATCACGCCCCGGCGTCTTTGTCTGTACTGCCAAAGCTGAACCAAAATGTCTACCCTGGATACCTGGCATAGAAACAGCACTTTACTGTACACAAAGGTGTACCAGCACTGGGCTGGCAGAGATGCTCTCTCTCTCTCTCTCACACATGGATGCTGCTCACAACGACCTAATAGCAGTTGTTTTTGCCATAATAGGCAGATAAAATGGATGTTGGCATCCGTGTTTTCAGGATATGCTATGATTTAAGTATCTATAAATAGAAAATTTGATGCCATAACCTCTGTAAACATGTTCCAAATTCATCTTGTCCCTGTTTTTTTCTTCTCACTCTGCAACTGTTGCAGTAAACATGCCTTAATGAGACCTGCAGCTTCACTCGCCGCCACCACTGACTCTGATATGTAGCCAAAGTGACACCCAGTGAAACCATGCATCAGACCAGACACAAAATGGCCGTCCAGTGCCAAACCCCGCCTTGGCTTTCACTTCATATCACACCACAGGGCCTGGCTGGGGACTGAAGGCTTTACAGGGCATTTAGAGAAAAACTCAAAGCCCTCTGCATCTGTCACTAACAGGTATATACAAGCTTTTCCTGTTCTTTCACAGCACTGCTGCTTTTGAACTGCATACATGCTTTAAAAAACACAACTCAGATGTTTATTTTGTGTTTTAAGGTATGATTTGTTTTTACAAGGTGCAGTCAAATCCGCTCAGTGATGCAGTTTGTCCTTCAAGTACGAGCATGTCAAGGTCTCCACACCCCTCGTGTCACATACCTGGCAGCTTCAGACAAAAAGTCCATGTTCCATCAGCCTTTGAGCCTTCGAGCCAAGAACACCCTGGAATAAAAGAGAAGGAGAAAATAAGTGCAAAAGGGGAGATTATTCTGAGTTATTACATTGATTAGATTTCCAGAATGCTAATTAAAAGATGTTAGAACATGGGCCCAGCCAAGGATCAGTGGGCGCTAATGAGGACCAATAGGCCTCTGTAATCTGTGCTGTAATGAGAGTGCTTTAAATGTTACGTTTGCAGGGAGAAGAGTGGGGAGGTGGATGGAAGGACGGAGCTAGGCAGCAGCACTGGAAAACCAATCCCACACTGTCATTATAACCAGTAATGACGAGGTTTCACAGCCTCAGCAAAAAGACAGAAATAAAAATAAAATGGGTGAAAAACAGAGTGGAATTCAATTATACTAAAGGGTTTTTGCACAATAAAAACATTTTATTATTAGACAATTAACAGGATGGCTTAATGGCTGAAGGTCATATACCTCCTTGTCTTGTATTACGATGAGGTCTTTGTAAAGTTACAGGGCAGTATCTTTTAATGGAAAACCAGTTATCCCACCCTGCTTCTCCCTCAGGTTTTATGATTTCCACACTTTCCATGTTCAGTATAAAAGAGTGTAAAATTGTGCTCAAATAAATTGCAGGTGTATAGTATCTTTTCACTGATACCTATAAAAATGTTCTGACTTTGGAGGAAAATACTTGATTTGCATTAAGGTGATGGGAAGACCAATTTTAGCATGATAATAAAACAGCATGTTGTTTGTTGAGATTGTCACCTGCAGGGCTGCAACTAATGATTGTTTTCATGATAAGATTATTCATTTTGTCTAGAAAAAGTCAGAAAATAAAAAAAAAACCTTATTTCACAAAGGTTGGCATCCTTCAATTCTTTTTTTTTTATTATTTGCCAAAAAGATGTTCAGCTTATTCTCATATATGATACAGAAAAGCATCAAGTCCTCATGTTTATGAATTGGGAGCCTGTCTGGCTTAAAAAAAACAAGAGCATTAATTAATTATAGTAGTCACCAATTCACATTTTGTCAATAAGCTGTTACAACTCATTGTTCAGTTCACCTTTTAGACAACTAAATACAGAAGGAGCTACGACAACAAATAAGGTTTGAAAGCAGGAATCAATCTGAGGCAAAAGGAAATGGCAGAATAATACAAAGCAGACGGTTAAGTAGTCAACTAAAATTAGAACGGTCGTTACTTATTCAGTGGATGGTCGTTATTAGTGAATGAGTCTTACAGACAGGTGCACCCCACTCATTTACAAATGAGAACATATCACTATAATCAGCCTGTTAATTTATCACCAATAATGAGCCGGTTTGAAAACATGCCGGTAAATACTGAAGGAGAATATCAGCCTAATGGCTCTGGCTGTTTACAGCTTCTGGTGAGCATGTTTGAGCAGCAAATAAACATGATCTTATTGTCTGTAGCTTCACATGGATACATTTTATCACCTGTTTGGCTTGCTTGCCTCATGCTAACTCTAAGAATAACACACCGTTATCTTTAATAAAACTACAGATTATTGTGAATTTGAACACTTTTGGAAACAGTCAGGATAATGGAAGTACACAACTCGAAGCAATTTATGGGAGAGCTGTTGTAGCTTTCTGACATTTTAATGTGGAGATGCTACATATCTCATGTTAAAATGATCAGCTTAGTTATCAGAATCCATCCTCTGAGGAACATGAATGTCTGTGCACAATGTTCTTACAGTCCTTCTGACACTGGTTCTTGAAGTTTTTCTAGCATGCCCATAGTAATATGACCAAAAAAAGAGTTTAAGCCCTCCCACATCCTAATATTTTTATTAATTATTAACAATAATAGGTGAAGCTGCTTAAAAGGAATCAAGAAATCCAAGTAATTTTAGTGAAATACAGGTCAGCACCCCAAACTCTTATTTATTTCCAAACTTCACCTCTGTTCACTCAGCTTAATTTCCTTCCAAATTTTTCTTCTGTTCATTCACGATCCTCTGCAGTAACTTCGTGCCTTCCAGTTTTTGAACCACTGATCTAACAGTTGTTGAGATATTTCAGTCTGGACCAAGTGACCAAAAGAGGCCATTTCACTTAAATAACAAAGTACTAACAAGGTCTAACTTTTGTGTCGGTTCTCACGGTTCGTGCTTCATTCAGCACTTCAGCTTTGTTTGCTGGCAGTGAAACATGGCATCATGACGTACTGAACATCCAACCTGCCTTATGGTGCAGAAAAAAGAGGCTGAAATTACAGCGGAGGTACAACAATGCTGATAGGCTATAAAAGCATGTCATTTAATGCCCCCTCTCGCCCACCCTCTCTCTCGTCTACTCACCATTAAGCCAATTCATCACCTCTTCAGAGAAGGCCATGAGACAGATCCAGTCTATCAGTCACTCTCTTTAAGATGCGGTTACTATTCTGATGATCAAGGCTTTCTGCCATATTAAACATGGGCAAGAGCACTGAGGCTAAATCTAAACAATGACTTTAGAGAGCTGCTGAAAACCAAGCAGCTCTTCACTGAAACTGTGTGTGTGAGAAGCCACGGTAATAATATCCCAAATTAAAATATGAAAACACTGATGTAGCAGTGATGTAAGATTTTGTCAGCCACTTGAAGCCAGTTGTTTGATATGTCACTTTTCTAATGACCTCTTGAGAGAGGGCCCTGGATTTGCATTTTTGGTCCCTGCTCCTGTAATGGGGAAAGGTAGAGCGGAGCATATTTCACTGGGCCTGTCAAACCCATTCACGCCCCTCTGCAAAGCACTCAGGAACTTCATTCCATCGCCGCCGTTCTCACGGTCGCACTATGAAATTGACTATGACAAAATTAGCAAACCTAGACTGTTTGGACACATTCCCAATATAGTGGGTTTCTATTTTTTTTCAGAATGCAATCAAGCCCTGGAACATCAAACATGAAGTCTCCTTGAAAGTTGTTCGGTCTCTTCGGTGCAATTTCCAGTGCGGCTGCAGATTTATGTAATCGCAAGCTTGTTAGGGAGATTTCTCCAGCCTATTGACAGTGACGTGCACTCGGGTTTGGCAGAGGTGACATCTGGGAAGCACAATTCTGCTGCACCACCACGCAAAAGCAATTAGAGATCTATATTCTGAGACAGGTCCGGACTTCGTTCTATGGTGGAGGAATACATGCAGTTTAATGTCTTTATTAACATGACATGCATGTCCCTTACACCGTCTTTGAATGACAATCAAAGGGTCATCATGGAAAAGGGGGGCAGCAATCAGTTCAGCTCTGTGGAAGAGACTGTTGACAAGTCAAGTTATCAGAATGTATTTTTCAAGTGAGATGTCCTGAGGATAAAAAAGGGTCTAAAAGGATGTAGAAAACACCACACAGGAGTTTCTGAACAAAAACACTTTTGAGACAATGTTACAGCTATTGTAAGTTAGCGGAGCAGGATTGTTAATTAGAAATGGTTCAGTTGCAGTTGGACAAGCTGCGCTCAAACACACACCACTTCAGCATTAAATGAATCTCCACTGGCTAAAGTAATTAGTTCAGTCTATTAATTACTATAATCACCCATTATCATGTTGGCCTTCATTTTAGCATGTTTCATGGATGTAACGAGCCTGTAGCAAAGCTGGTTCCAGGGGATATTCTCTGTTTGAGAGCTAATTATTTTGCAATTAAAGAATAAGCCTGGCATTAGGCTATATTTCTTATTGTCAACAAAGCCCAATGAAAGGCCAACGATGTCTTCGTCTGTCTCTTAATACTTCCAAACTTCCCCACTCCTCTTGTGGCAACCAGCCTAACTCTAATCCATTTGTTCCCAACAAAGATTTAAAACTTTAAAAATAGGTCATAAGTAGAGTTTGATTTTCAAAAAAGGCTCAGTAATTTTTTTTTTTAAAAAAGCTGGACACTGTTTTTTTAGCAAACATTACTCAAACAGGACTAAATGGTGCATTTGTCTGGGAATTTTTTCTGTCGATAAAACACATTAGATGGGTATCATTTCAGGCAACAGAACAGTTTGTACATTTGCTTTATAATACATAATAAGTACAATTCTTCTGTTCACTTCATGATGGAAAGTGTCAACCAGAGCAGCTGTGTGGCTCCTTTGCAAACCAAAATTACATCCATCACAAATGCCTAACACATATAAATGTGAAAACAAAATAGGAAACTGGTAAACACTATCAAAAATGGAAATAAGAAGCAATTATTATGCACAAAAAAGATAAAAATCATGTACAACATCTCACTTTAATCTCTGTTTTCAATGCAAACCATGTCCACAGCATCAGGTTTAGCTGTATTTTACCTTTTGCAGGTTGGCTCTCTGTGAGCTGCGAAGAAATAAGGATGGGGTCTGAGATGGAGGTGGAGTGCGGTAAACAAGGCGGCCCTGCTCCCCAGCTGTGAAGGTGACACAGGGACGCTACACGCAGAACAAGCCCTTTTGATTAATCACAGGATATTTACTAGCTCAGATCTAATCAAGGACTGCAGGATCACAGGCTACATCATACACGGCCCAGGAATTTACACAGCAGAGTTAACCTGTCACCTGCCACTGTCCTCTCCCTTACATCTATAAACAGTGTGTATAGGCTGGCTAGCAGCAGCAGAGGCAGCAGCAGCACACCACAGGCAGGCGCCCTTAAAGCTCCAGAAGTGATTGTTTTATTTCCGCTGAAACAATATAACCTGCAGTCAGATACTCAACACATGTCGTCTGATATAAAACCTTATGGCAGAGGGGAGAAAGAGCCATTTATCTCAAGGTGGTCATGGTAATGGGACGCAAGAACGTGAGCAGTTTTCTCTAAAAGTGAACTACAGTGTTGTGTGCAGTCGCCTTGAAGCAGTAGGATAGTTATTTCCTGAGGAGGACGTACAAACCATGGACTGACCCGAAAATACAAGCAAGAAGGGACAAGAAATTGTGATCTGTGACAATTTATATTATGACTTATGATTGACTCCGTACTCAAAACAATATTTTTTGATAAGAGGGGCATTAAATTCTAAAAGAAGAGAAAACAAGCATTTTTATCGACTCTTTGTGCGGTTAGAAGTTGCAGAATTAGCAGAATTATTAGATCCACAGTTCAGCTCTGCTCATAAAAGTCTAGTGAATCAGTTAAAACTCTGCTCAGAGTTACAGAAATACTTTGAGGATTTAGTACTTAGCAATCATTGGCAATTTGTCACAAGCACATTCAACATTCTGATACTAAGATTTTCATTTTGATATTTCCCTCAGGAGCTGGTGGAGATTGAAAACAGAGCTCAAAACAGATAAATACTGGATTGAAGTTCAGAAGGACTGCATAAGCAGGACTGTATATGAATGCTAACAATGCTCATATAAGCTGGATTTGTAAAGGTTTTTTGATTATCAAGTTAAAAGGTTAAATAAAGGATGTCAAAAGCTTCAAAAAAGAAAAAGTGTTCTTTACAATGCTGTGTTTTGATAAGTCTGTATTCTAAAAGTAAATAAAACCTACTGTATATTTGCTGCATGAATTAATCACACTTTAATTATGTGGCAAAACAGTTAGATTCAATAAAACACAAAAGCACCTTTAGGAATGGCCGACTAGTAGGATTTCTGTTGTTCAATGAGTTGTAGGCAACATATAACAATAATTATAGATTTGTTAAAAACATTAAACTAAGAGTGCATGAAATCGATATGGACGTAACCTTTATTTTGACCTGCGAGCTGTCCTTTGTTGTTAACACGTCTACAGGAGGAGACAGAGGCAGCAGTGGAAGTGCTGCAGCCTTTCTGTGTTTATGACGGGGACGGGATTAAGTGTAGCTGCACAACTGTGTCGCCTGGAAAATGTCACTCCACAGGGGGGTTTGTCTCTGTTCAAACAGGTTTAAAGGAAACCCTGACATCAGACACATAAGAAGACATTCAAACTATGTTAAAAGGACAAAAAAACGAGGTTCATACAAGGAGAATGTGTCGTATCTGTACTTAATGCTGCTCTGATTGTTTTACTTTGCTTTTGTCCCACATCCATACAAATGTGGTGAACCCCTCAGTGGTGATTTGCGACACAACACTCCTGTTTGTGTTGAATCACAAGTGATCTGTGGTGTTTAAGCAATAGATCACTTAGCACCGTTGAGCCAGATCTCTGCCGCACGAGCCCTGGATAAATCGCAAGTCTATTAGATGAGAGTGTTTTTGTCAGTCTCCCCGTCTCACAGATATTTTCTCAGAGTGACGAGTCACATTAGACGCCAGGAGGAAGAGTAATTTCTGTGTCACATCCCTTTAGCCCGACCTCACTGACAATCACCAAGAAGAGGGCGTTCTCACTAAAAATTAATCACATTTGCCTTTTTAATGGCATCCCTCAACCCTCTGCCAAGAATTCACAATCATCTTCCTGCTATTGTTTAGCTCCTGCAGCTTGGTATCTCTGGTGGTGACAAAGTGATTTCAAGGAATGTATCAATACTTACGTCACCTCTCTGGCCCTCACTTTTCAGTGTTGACACTGCAGCACTCGCAGCCAGGCCTAAACGGCAGAAGGCCATTTACTTTAGAGATAAACAGACCGAGATACACAGTGGAGGACTGAAGGATAAAATACATTAAGTTTTCAGATGTTAAATTCTTAAAACAAGTGCATTTATCCAACAGGGATCCCAGCTGGTGGGGGAGCGTATAGTGGCTATGAAACTCATGAACCAAGTGGAGGCCCTCTCTAAAGCCAGGGTTTGGTTTGTCCTTTCTGGGCTACTGTAGGATTATGTCACTGCAATGTGGCAGACTGTGAGAGAGGGACGGCCTCATGAAGCCTGCAACGTTTTACAGCCAATGAGACAAAATGGCCAAACTTTAAAACTGTGTATAAACTTACACCGTTAAAAAAAAAAAAAAAGAAAAAAGTGTTTGTAAAATGATGGCTATTCTTATTTTCAGGTGATTTTGCACTAATGAAAACACAATTACAAATATTAGATTTCATCTTTGCCATCTTTTGCCAATATGTTAATACAAACAGCTGATATAATATTGGACTGTTTTATGTTTAAGGGCCAATATTGGGGTTTAGAATTTTTTTAAACTGATTTACTGATTTTCCAGCTATTATTTTATTTGTTATCACAATGAAGACGATTTCCAGATAGTTTGCTATTTTTTCATTTGTACTGATATTGATATATACATATTGTGACAGAAGATTCTTTCGAATCACTTCTGATTAAAAGGACAGCAAAGAGTCCGAGATTGACAGATTTTTGTAATGGTTTCATGAAAAAACAAATTTGAAAAGCAGCTATTAAACACAAATTTCAACATTATGTTGTAGAAGTCAATAAGGGTTTTCAGTAAAATTTGAATTACCTCCACTCTCACTTCAGTCATGATAGAAGACTTGAACTTGGGGTAAAATTTACATGATTTATCTGATGAGAAACTCTTTAAGTGTCTCATTTTCTTGGTAAAGACAGAAATGGTCTCTGTTTCCATCAAATATTCAGACTTGTAATTCCTTTTGAGTGAGCAGCCCTGTAAAAATGACTGGGAAACAAAACACTTGTGGTAAAACAATGTTCTGAGAACATTCTGTCAGATTCCTCTCTTTTTTACAGATTTCATCACTGAGCTGCTGTGGCGTAAATGCTTTAAAACACTTTGACATAACATGCTGCGTCCAGAGACCCTCAGCCTCTGAATAATGGATCTACAGTATGTTCCAAACAGCTGTCTTCTTGCAAGGAGTTTTATTTTTTTAGGCTTTTGGTTGCATCTCTCAAGTCCTGTTTTAGAAACCAGCATCGTTTGAAATAATTCACCTTGTTTTCATTTCAACAACAACAGCACCGTCTGACCAATCAGCAGCACTTCACCTCGCAGCAAACTGCTGTTATTGGTCAAAAAGCAGAGACAAAGTCACCAACATCGTGCATTCTTGCTGCCCCCGCTCTTCATATTTAATTCAGAGGTAGTGTATTTCTTTGTGATTGCAACATCTGTTTGCTCCCAGTGCCAGCTCCCTCCGTCAGCCACCCTCTGTTCAATAATTCCTGTCCTGACCCGTAAGAGTCCCTGACATCACAGCACCGGCTGCACTGGGACCAGACATAAAGGGACAGGTGCCTGCTACCAAATTATCTGGTTTATAAACCTGCATCACCTACATCAGTGTTTTTGTTGTTGGGATAAATAAACTGACAGGGATACAGAGAGAGTCCAACACTGAAGCATCACTTAAAAGTAAAAATTGTGCAACTCTGATTGAGCTGATTTCTTTTTCTTAGCTGAAAGATCACATTCTTTTCTGTTTCAGTATGTATATCATATAAAATAGGTTGGAAAAAAATTTAAATATCCCGTGGAAATGTGAACTAAGACTAATAATTCAACTATATCAGTGATAAAGGGGGACATCAGGCCAACATAGGCTGAATTGGTTTGCAGCTAAAATAATCTACCTCTGGAACAGCATTTCCAAATGTGATTTAGTCAAGAGTCAATTCAAGTCTTAAATGATAATATTTTTCTTATTACCAACAAATCTTGAAACCTAAAACATGTCAGTCTATCTCTAAATATGTTTGACTTGCCTATCCAGTCTGTGATTCTCTGCCCACTCAGTTCTACTGAAGATGTCAATCTTCAAAGACAAGACACAAATAAATTCCATTTCTCTTTATACTAATGTAAAAACAAGGTAAAAATAAAACATTACAACATACAACATCTGCCTGTTTCTTATTTTACATTGTAATGATGTCATGAGACAACATAAAGAAGTTGTATTCAGTGTGCGTGTGTGTGTGTGTGTGTGTGTGTGTGTGTGTGTGTGTGTGCAGGTGTGCGTGCGTTTGCATGTGTGTTAAAGCAGCACTAACTCTATGCATTCAGTTACACTTTGATCTCAGGTGTCAAATTCTGTGAAACTAACACCACAATGCAGTGAATAAGTACATAATTCCTGATTTTTGCCTTTTTGTAGGTGTTTTTACTCACTTACAAAGACATTGTAGTATATAGTAGATGATTGCAATATTTCAAGTATCAGGGCACTGTACTTTTTAGCCAAAGCTGCTAAAACAGGAGGAAATAGTGCAGTAATGAAAGGCTATTTTCAGCTGTGATTTAACACAAACTTGGTGCACTTGTGAGTATCAATGGCAACAGGACTGTATGTGCGACTGACTCAAAATAAAGTGCCAATTTTGACTGTGATGGACGGTCATGTGAGACAAATAATACTTGTTAGTAAGATCAGTTCATTGTTGGTTTTGGTGTTTTTTATGAGACTTACTGACAATAATTATAATTAATAATAATACTGATAATAATAATATCGAAATGTCCATAATTTCTCATTCCTGTTAAAGTGGTAAGAGTTTTTTTTACATTTGACAATATTTGTAATTATCATTATCTGTATAATTTGAAAAAACATTGGCAATAACTTACATCAGATTTCAGTGTGTCAACACTTATGGCTAATCAAAGCATTTTGTCTGGTTTTCTCAGCGTGATGCTCGTTGTCAGAGACACTGAAGGTGGCGGGGTCCATAAACAGATGCTACCCACTGACCTTAGAAAACATGGCGGAGGGGCCAGATGTTCGGATGACCTCACAACCTTGGGACCAGCTGATGTGGCAGTGATGGAGATGGGTAGTGGCAGAAGAAACTGATCTAGTGGCATCAGAGGTTTCCATTTTCCCGCTTTTTTCTGTGTTGGTCTTAACCCCCCAAACTGGGCAATCCTGGAAGGCAGGGAAAGATGGAGGACAGATGAGGAGAATATGTAAACACAGAAGAGAAAGAGACACAGAGAGAGTGGGAGGGAGGACTGGTCAGTGGTGCTGACGGTTGTCACAGATGTTGAGTTCAGCACAAAACTCTGCCAGAAGCCATCATGTCAAGGCTAAGTTAGCTGAATGAACAAGAACAACTCCAGGCCCTGCCACTTTACATCTCGCTCAAAATTCAACAGCTGTTTCTTGAACGAACGCAGATGCAAAATAATGATAATAATGCCTACTTACAGCTCCTGCTTAGAAGTAAGCAATCCTTACTGACCACACCCTGTGCACATGGTGTCTCATTAGCTCTGCTTTGCTGTAGCTCTTTTGAAAATTTAATTTTAGCAAAGGATTTTGGCAGGCACTGTTAGAGGAAAAAAAACTGTGAAAAGTTTTTGTGCTCTAACAGCATTGTAAGAGAGCTAATAATGGATGCTTTTAATCTGAAATATCTTTTTTCTTTCTGTTTTTAAAACAATAACCAGTAGGTTTCTGTTGTTGTCAGACAGATGCAAACATCTTTATAATAAAATATACAGTGCTGCAGTTGCTTCAGCATCATTTCTCTTCAAATCAACGCCTGCGCTTGTCTATTCTGGCATCTGAAATTCTTAACATTTTGACTGGGTGCATCTTGGCTCCAAGCATCTTCACTCAGCTCAGAGAATGTCTTTGTGCCAAGGCCACAGCCTGTGGCGGTTTTCCGAGTGACAGATGAGCATGTCAACATGTTTGTGTGTGCAAGTGTGTGCGTGCGGCGAAACAATAGGCCTTGTAAGCCGTGAACTGTGCTGTTATGGACAGAACTGCCAGGTTATCCAGTAACTAATGCATCAACATAAAGATCAGACGTGGTAATGTGCATAAAACCCAGTAAATATTAACACTAAAGAAAAGCACAGCACATGTGCATGTGGGCACACAGACACACAGGATTCGTTTAAAGACTTTCTGAAACGTTGCTTTTTTTAAACTGACTTTGGTACACAGTACTTGGCCTCACACAGATGGACTGATGAAGCTCACTTGTTGTAATTACTGGCTGAAAAACAGTTATATAAACATTGCAACATTTTTATATCCCAAGACACAATCATGAGCAAATATGCAAGGTAAAATATCCACATTTGTTCTAAGAAGAATATCCATAAACTATAATAGAAAAAACCAAGGAAACAATAAATCGTGAGCAGCACCAAAAGAGAACTGCGACATGTGGATCTAAATCTGTCCGTCCTGTCTCCAGGCCTGTTGGCAAAGGGCAGCTCAGCTGTAGCAGGCAGATTGTGTGAACAGCGGACTACGAACATCTCTCCACAGGCCATACCAAGGTGTCTAATCCAGGAAACACTGTGAACATACACCCTGTGGGCTCCCACGGTGCACTGCATAGCCCACATCCCAGTACACACTGCAACAAATCCTCCGTCTTAACAAGCCAGTTCATCTGTGGCTGAGCTGTAAATCTTAAATTCTTAAAGTACCTAAATAATATGGTTATATGTAAGATAATTACATTTTTCACCACAAAATCTGTTCATTTGAAGACTATTAGGGCTTAAATCTTATAGCAATCTGATAGTAAATAATTTGTTTGGATAAGTGATTTTGTAAATAAACAGTAAAAGGACTTGGACTACAAATGTGCGCTAAGAGTAATTTGGCAGATGCAGAATGTAGAGTGTTCAATAAGTCAAAGACTGCTTAGAGTTTTTTTCCTGATACTAGTGGTGAAGCTTAGTTTGAAATGAACATGTGGTTTTATTGAAAGAATACAACTTGAGTTGCCACCTCGAGACAAAACATGCAGAAAAAGACAAAAATCTATTGGAAGATGAGAGAGTGAGGAAGCTTGTTCATTGCTTTGAAATATTTTTTCATCTAGTTTGTTTGATTTTATTTTTAACATTGATGTGCTGAAAGACTTTCTCTTAAGTTTATTAAATGGTAATTTTTTTACCCAGAACTTTCAGTTTAATACATAAAGTTTAAAGACTCCCGAAATTATTTTCCTGTTAATAAGATGATGTTTAGGGTGATTTCCAAATAAATGCTGAGCAATGAGTACAAAGTATGTTTTCTATGATCTAATCTAGTGATTAAAAAAAGGGTTTATGGCATGAAAAAAATTGTTCTGCCCCCAAGCAAAAGCTGAGGTTTCTCATTTGCCCCCCTAGGAAAATTAGCTGCACACCTCCAGATCCTTCCACAAGAGATACTGTTTCTTTTTGTGCGACAAAAACCTCAATATTTTGGTTTGTACTGTTCTTTATTAAAATTAGTGAGTCAATGAGATTCGTCCCTATTAATGAATATCTGAATAATAGCAAGTAAAGACCCAAGTCAACAATTGTTTTTGAGGGATTTGTACACATTTAGTAGAGTAATCTATACTTGTGATATTTTTTAAGAGATTTTTTTATTTTAAAAAATCCACAGTGATGAATTTATAGATAAGTCATTTACACATTTCGGCACTTTACCTGAAGAAATATTGCCAGCTCGCCTAGAAGTGAGTCTGCTGTCCAGCACCTGTCATATCAGCTGAGCGTCACCCACGTCACAGGGCGTCGTGAAATGACAGCTCCCAATGTCTGAAAAGATGAAGCCTCTGGATGAAAAAAAACAGGACGGATCGAAATTTCATACCCTCAAGTATATCAAAGTGACTCCTGTCAGCATTGCATTAAAGCGGAGAAACAGGAACTGTTCATTTTTACAGCTGAGAGTTGAACTGGGTAAGGGGTTTTCAGGGGAAAACTGATTGGGAAGGTGAGCACCGTAAATTATGCCGGGTGACTTGCGGGGAAAATTGTGAAAATGAAAAGCATTTTTTCAGCCAGCTCACATTTGGGTTATTTTTTATGACAGCAGAGTCGAAAAAAAATGGAGTGAAGTTGAAGAGAGACCCTAAAGACAAAAGATGAGAGATTGAAGTTGTTTTCAGAGATCTAGTTTCCATACGTCAAAGGCAGCAACGTCCATGTGAACCTCATGTGAGTCGACTGTTGCCTGCATGGTGCAACACAGTGGTAACCCTTGGTTTCATCTCACCTATGTTAGGAATCATCTCTGCTAGTTTCCGCATGTGGCAAACACTTGTAAAAACTATAAATAGGCAACTGAGAATAGACACTGTTGCAAACATGTGAGCTGCACATGAAACAAGAAAGAAGGATTTTATTAGTTGGATAACTGCTTAAAAAATGTGGTAAAGAAAACAAGTAGAGCAAGCAACGACATGATCAGAGTATTACACAAAATAACATCGACAGTTACCATGGGGCAAGCCTTTTTACCTAAGCAGTCTGGATAAACAAGTGTATGTGTAAGGCTCACAGTGCTACAAGATACAGAGATGCGACTTCTGCAGCGTTGACAAATATTAGAGGCTTGAAGCTGAAAGAATCCAAGGCAACCAAAATGTGGATTTGTCCCAGGGCCAAACCCTGCACTGCACTGTGGGCCACTTCTGATTTCAGCACTAGCTGGTGTAACGCAACCAGCCATGCATTAGCATTGGCCCTCCAGTTAGAGCATGCTCTTAGGATCCTGTCACCCGAACTTACACTCTTGTACACAGGCAGGCAGACACACACACGCAAACACACACAAAAAAAGCAGCTTGTTTGCTGCAGCATGCACAGATCTTTATTAGACACATAGATCTCTTTCTATCTCAGTTTTCTACTCTCTCTGAGGCACACAGATACACTCATGCACACTCAGTCACACAGGGACCATAACTCAACAATGCTCAGGCCATTTAAACCTCTCCAGAATCTCCGCTGGTCAAACACACAGTGGCTGTTAGCACCGGCAGCAGGGACGTCCCTCGACACAACATAAAAAGACCGAATCTGCCCGTTAAAGCAGCCAGCCCATCTCTCTCACCACTTAGAGGGGGGCCCGAGCTAGCATACAAAGTTCAACAACTGTGAAGAAGGAACTATTAAAGAGGACACACAAAGCAGTGACCTTGACTGACAAGTGCTCTTCATTCTGGCCATAAACAGCAGTGGGGCCTGATAAGTGTTCATCGGTGCGGGGAGTAATGACCTATCCGTCAGCAGCGGTTGGGCTGTGTGAGGTAGTATAAATGGAACATACATAATGTACAGCAATAATACCAGCACGCTCACAGCCTAATGTATTATCATTATTCTTGGGGACTTGGGTTTTTTTCCCCCTCCCCTAACCCTGCGTAGTGTGCCTCAACACGGCGGGTAAATGCCTTCCGGCCAGGATAATTTCATTCTAATCTTTGTTCCATATTATAATTTTCATGGTCAGAAATACACCAGGAAGCAACGCCACGTTTCTATCAAGGGCTAAACAGAACACAGGCCATAACTGGAGGTTTTATGTGACTGTATAACCCCTGTTCTTAGTGCACCAGTCAATTTATGATAAGAATGGAGCGAGCTGTAAATTTATGTCTGATGGCCCATCTTAAACAACGTCATTACGAGCCGAACCGGCCTCTGATAGGGCAGCTGTATCCCTAATCAGAACAAGAGATCAGAAAATTCAATATTCATAACATTTAAAACACAATATCAAATTTTACAGCAAAATTAAACAAAGTTTGTAAAAAATGAAACTCGGCACAGCATGTTTGCTGTTATGTGTACTGCATGAATCAGTAGCTTCTTGCTCATTGTGCTCGAAGGCGAGTTGGAGAGTTAAAGCACAGGCAGACAGGTCCCTATGCGACATTATTTGACTCACTCTTGACTCTGAGATAAACGACCAGCAGTTTGTTCAGCATGTCTGTCTTCACTTCAAGCTCGACTAGACATTAACAGTCTCAGCTTTACGCAGTCTGAAGCAGGCGAGTAAAATATTGGATCTTTAAAATGAATGAGCAATCTTAGTTTTTTCTCCAAGAAACTGATTCCAACACCTTAAAAGGTTCAGTGTGTAGGATAATCAAAGATCTGCATTTTGAATATTGCAGACAACCATGTTGCACTGCTAAGTTTCTGCAGTAGCAGAAAATAAGTAAACCAAACATTGACTCTGAAGAGGGTTAGCCTGCGATAACAGTCAGGTGCGATCTGAAACTTTACTGCTAGATGCCTTTTCATCCTACAAACGGCACCTTTAAAGAATACAACAACATTTTGGGAAATAAGCTTATTCAATTTCTGACTAAAAGTTGGATGAGAGGATTCATTCCACTCTCAAATCTGTCTAGTAAAAACTTGTCTACAGCAACACATCTTTCTGAGTGTCACCCTAAATGACTCTGTAGTCAGAATTTTATCCTTTCATTGCAAAATTTGCCCAGAAGCCAAATGGAAAGCCTGTCTCAAACCTTATGTGTCCCAAAACACAGGCACCAAAAAGAATGAAAAGCGTTTCTGATGTATGAACCCAGTGAGAAACTTTTGAAGGAATGAATGGGCAACCACCTTTGAATGACATATTCAGTCCTCTCTCATTTTTTATGCCTAGCTAGGCTAACCAGCTGCTGATAGTAGCTTTATTTTTACCAAACAGACATGACAGTGGTATTTTCAAAATCTCAAAATCAGAAATATCAATCTTGGATCTCTTGTGTTAACTCTCAAGTCATGAAGCAAAAATGTATCTGTGCAATGTTGCCTTTTAAGAACACAACTTTATTATATAATGACAAGGAAAATGTTACTAAGGTGGATTGGTAATGTTTTGATTGTACTCCATTTGTTTGTTCCCTGGCTGATCTTTAGCTCAATTAAAAAAGCATAAAACTCTTCCTTGAGAGGGAAATTAAAGAGTTAAAATCCCATATAGTCAGCCATAGTTCCTATAGGACCATAGATCTGTAAACCTTTTTTGTGAAATCATTTCACTGCCATACAAAATACTAAATAGATTTAGCTCTGAAAAATATCACATCCCAAAATACTCCCCAGTAAAATCTAAATCAGTGTGGAACTTAAACTGGTTGTGCTGAGAGTAACCATGCAACACCATTAATTAACAGGCATTTCTAAAACCTCCCACACACATACTGCATCAAACTCACAGCCAGTGTCCTTATCCAAAACTCATCTCTTCCCTGCTCTCCAGAAAACAAGGATATGCTGTGTTTCTACAAAGCCCAGCATTCCTGTAACACATCCTGCATACTGTAATAAGGAATTCTTGGAAAGTGAAACTCCATTAGGAACACAGAAATAGCAGAGCTGCATTTCAGGGAAAAGTGTTGATTTGCTTGTAAGCCAGACACTAAAATAAATGAAATTCATGCTCACTCTTATAAACAGTGTGACAGCTACTGTTCAAGGATGAGATTATTTACATGTTAAATTAATATTTTAGAGACTTTAGGCCTAATCTGAGTATTGTAAATGTTGCGTGCATGCCCGTCTCGTCTCTCCCAGGTATCCCTACAGAGCAGAGGAAAAATGGATGCCTCCAAAGCTTGGAGACAGTAATCTCCCCTGTGGAGGTCAAATCTAACATGGCAGGTTAGTGTCTGTGGAGATTGACAGCCTGGAGAAATACTGCTGCCAGGCACCCACAACGCACAGTGACAGTAAACACCTCCCAGGAAAAAGGCTGGTTACCAAGCCTTATAGAGCGACTGTCAGAGGGCGCCGGTCGTCAGAGCTGCCGCCGACTGCGCACTGACAGACTCTGTCAACCTATCTCTATCATGTCGAAACCATCTCAATAATGTGAACATCAAACTCACCCAAAAAGTGTACAGATCCAACCTGTACACGTCTTCATCACAAACATTTGTAATGCCACAACTTCAGCCACGATAAGGCAAAAATATGATCTCAAAAAATCTTGGAACATAATCAGATCATCAATTCTTGGTTGGTTAAAAAACAGATCATTAATCTGCCACTGTCTAGAAACAGGATTAGAAACCAGATTAGAAAACAAGATTAATTGTTAAGTAATTTTTCAATCACACATTCTCTGGTTCCAGTTTCTAAAATGTGAATTTTTCCTGGTTTTCTTTGTCACGGATGAACAATACGGACCTTTATCAGCCAATACTGATAACTGATAATAACGGCTGATACAGGTAGGGTAATCAATCATTTTATATTACACATTTTTTTAAAAAAAGCTTTAAACCTGTGGTTTGTACATACCTGAGACTAAAAGAGGCAGCAATTAGAGAGCTAAAAGTAGCAGTAGATTATTTAATATTCAAAAATCAGACCTTTACAAATTCAAATGGCCCCACTACTTTTTTCTCCCTTTCATAACTTTGTATATACTTAAGTATTGCAAAACACAGCTGTGTTGTCTTTATCCGACAATAAGCAGCAGTTTAATGCAGAATGAAAGCACAGCCACCTAGAATAAAACCAGGGTTTTATTGTTTTAACATTGTTGGAAACATTTGGAATCATATAAATATAGAACAAAAATAGTCATTTTTAAATCTTTTAAAGCAAAAATGTTTTAAAATTACACGCTTAAATCTATGTTATTCACTATGGTAGCACAGAAATTGTAATGCAGTACAACAGACCACTAATTGCATGAAATATGTTATCTTACAGGCTTGTGCTGTCTGCCTTTCATAAACAAAGGCTGACAGATCATGCCCTCAACCAGTGACCCTGCTGTGAGCATATGCACTAATGCAAGGTCACACTGGAGACTGGCCACATGAGGAGAAAACAGCCATACAATTTGCCTTATGAGGCCAACACAGACACAAACTACTGATGTAGTCATCATGCCCTACAATAAAATGTCAGTGTGTTAAACGGGGCCTTTCTTTCATTAGCAGCTCTAATAAATGGCGCTTCTATAAAATAGAGGAAATCCTATTATGTGCACGAGAGGAGAAAATGATAAAGGGATATCACTGCCAAAAAATCTGTTGTACGCTCAATGTCAAGGAGGCTTTGTTGGCTCCCACAGCGCTCAGCTGTGTGCAAAAGCATAGAGGCTCCTGATTTTCATAATGGCAGGTGGCCATCTTTAAATTACACCATACACTACAATGACTGATAACAGAGCATTACATCTGCTTCACAGCACACCCAGCTTCTAACACATACAGAACCTAGTTAAATAGTAAAAAAATAAGTAGTCATAGCATCTAATTTGAAGCAAATAAGTATAATCCAGGGCTCTGATTGGTCTGAATGTGAATGAGGGTGGAGGGTAAGTGTTGATGGGGGCGTGCTAAGGAGTTGACGGAGGTTATGAGGGGGGTTGTGGGTAGAAGAGGCAGAAAAGACAGGCAGACAGACAGACCTATAACCCAACGTCGTTCCCCCCTCATCCTCTGCTTGCCCTTTGTCATGCACCCTCCTCACCTCCAGAGCTGTCACTGGCTTGTCAGAACCAATCACAGGATGCCATGCTGTCTGCCAGCCATGTACCAGTTTGGACAGGATGACATCAAATTTCTGGTGCTACGTGTCAAGGACCATATGAAAACAGATGTCCTCATTACTGGGTCGCCCATGCTTTGGAAATACTACATATTCACCATTTTTTCACAGAACTGGGGATTAAGAAATATCAAAGGCTTGTTTTTTTCAGTTTAATCTTATTTTTGTATGTAGGTTAGCAGCTAGTCTGAAAATGTCTAAAAATAATCAGTGACCTAGGAAAAAAATATATATATTTTTACTCATAAAACAGATAAGTAATTAAAACAAATAATGTAATTACAGTGCAGAAATTTACACAATCAAAAAATCTAAGAAAAAAAAACATAGTGAAAGTGTGATCTCAGTGTGATAAAACAGTGACATGTCCAGGCCTGGTGTTATGCATATATGAGGCCCTCTGAGATCCAGCATGACAAAAGTAACTTTATTGAATGGGACAGATCGCTGCTTGTCTGACTGACTTAATCTGTTTGATTGAGCAACGGGACGCCTTCGGCTTCACAAGTCCTTCAAAGGCCGCAGATTCTGCAAGTGTGAAAAAAAGAGGGAGGAAAAAAGGAAAAGAGAAAAATCCCCCACACCACTTCTACTGACACACACACACACACACACACACACACACACACACACACACACACACACACACACACACACACACACACACA
>JAQMCX010000032.1:7921257-7969987 GCA_029814765.1 Acanthurus leucopareius
CACACACACACACACACACACACACACACACACACACACACACACACACACACACACACACACACACACACAGCATAGCAGCTTTTGGAGGGTTTATTTATTAGCTTTAAACTTTTTATTCATTGCCCTACCACCCAAGCCCTTTCAGGTCATCAGCCTCTAACAAAGACCGCAAGCCTGGAAAATCTGTCAACTGTCAGTGTCATTGATTAGGAGCAGAACTCTGGGCAGATGATGAGGCTTCACTGGAGCAAACGGTTGAGGGGTGATAAAGGGCAGAGTTTTAAGGGTCTGTCCCTGACAAAAACACTGCTGCTGCAATTTTTCCTCTGAACTCAAAAGCATGCCACATTACAGAGCCATACATTCATTTGCTCATGCTTCACGATCTTATTATGAGGATCTAACTTTCCACTCCACCCCCTTTTTTTCACCATGCCATCCAAACACAAAGCAGACCTCAGCTATCATTGTGCTTGATCTGAATTTTATTTAGAGCTCCATATGCTTCTCCAGCCTACTCTCAAAGCCTGGTGTTGATGCTTGGCCTCTCTTGGCCCGTTAACCATTAAAAGAGGGGCCATTCTGTCACCACACTGCCTATTGTAGGCCGTTGAGGTTAAGAGACAAAAGTGTGAGATCATGAATGAGTGCTTGGCAGTCTATTTGAGCTTTCCATCCACACAATTGGACTGAGAATCTGCACCTGATGCAATTCAAGCGTCCATGTTGAAAGAGAAAAAAGGGGGTTACTTTGTTTGCTGGAGTGGCCCCATTAAAAAAAGAGGCATGTTTTTATTTTCGAGCGAATGGCAGACTGATTTTTAACATCTGTGCAAAGAAAAATGCATATGGTTTCTCTCCTACTGTCTTATGTAAAATGCAGCTAAACCTAGCTGAACCTCCTGGCTGAGCAACCAGACATGCAGTCAGCTACACATGAGACCACAGAGGAGCTGGAAGAAACCCCCAAGATACTCCGCACCTCACAGCAAGGGGCAGGCTGCAGATTTACCCCTCTGCTGTTATTGGGGGCTTCCTCTGGACATGCATTTCCCCTACACTTTCTCCCCTCAAAGTAGCCAAAGCTGTGTCTCTCAGTCTCCAGGTCCCCCCTTAGTGACAATTTGTCCACATCAGAGAGCCGTCATCCCTAACGAGATCTGACTCGTGACACACAGATGGGGAGGGGCCGGGCACGGGCAGTGCTAGCGCTGGGTGCCTGCCTGCCCCGGGGCTACAGAAAAACGCCATGCTCAGACTGCCGTGTGAGAGAACACAACTGCTTTCTGCTAAGCTTTGCTTTACCACCATAAGCTCTACCAGCCCACTGCCCACACCACTGAGCCATTACAGGGGAATGGGCAGAAATAATAGCAATAAAAAGGATGTTGTTAATTATGATTGTGCACAAACAAGCAACTGAAATGTAACATACAGCTTTAAAGTGCAGGAGTTTTAATGTTTTTTTTAAAATCATATTGGCTTTTTGTTTGCCAGAAGCACTACATTTTAAACCTACGAAACAAAAACTTCCAGACAATCTAACTATCTTTCTTACCATCTGCTGTTTTGGATTGTACCAAGATCTAAAAGTTAGAATAATCTGCAAAGGATAAAGTATGCCACTTTAATAAACTATTAAAATCCAGAAAAAACAATTTCTTTGCACATAAACAAAAAAAAAAATCTGTGGCTTAATCGCAAATAAGGTATCATAAGCTTTGCATTGTGAAGAGCAAACTCTCTCAGCTCCTCATCCTCCATCCAGCTGTAAAACCACACATAAGAAGAGCTAAAGAGCCCTCAGGCACCTTCTGTCAGTAACTCTGTCACTGACAATGATCTAGAAGTTTCACATGCCATGTAAAATATGATACATTTTTAAAAATAAATATAATAAACAATGCAGCTTGTTGCAACCTTAATTTCTACTCACAACCTTGATGTAACGGTTTTATATTGATGAACTACTGTGTGTTGGTCACATGTCAGGTGATATAAAACACACACACTGAACATCCTCTTAACCCACCCTCCTCCCACACACACACAGAGTTGACCCTGTATCCTAAAAATCATAGTCTTTCTGTTCCGGTCAAGTGCATCAGCCAGGCAAATGTATGTAATTAGGTCACGTTGGCCAGAGCGACTCACAGGGGGGACAAACAGCCTTTTTCAATGTCTTAATAGAAGCAAAATCCTTTCAGAGTACAAGGGGCAAACTGTCTGAGGGTTTCACCCGAATAAATAAACCAAGGGATAAATAAAGCTGCAGGGGAACATTGTGCATGATAAGAATTAAATTAGCCTTCAATATGCTGTGCTCACCCAGTGCTGGCCATCAATTTGGACAAATAAAAACATAATGTATCCAGGAAATTATGTCATAAATAAGTAATAACCTGGAGGCCCCATTTAAACACTGTTCAGTACAGCAACAACTCTTCACACTTTTAAACACAACTTTGCTTCAACTTTTTTCTAACAGAAACTCAATGCATAACTCCGGGAAACCTAAATAAATCCAAATTTTTCTAATCCTTTGTTTCCGGTCTCTGCTCTAGTTTTTTTTATTTTTTTGTTTGGTTTATTTTTTTGTTTGGTTTATTTTTTTGTTTTTTTTCTGCCCATGCTTCCACTCTCCTCAGCCCTGCTGGCTGCTCTCACCTTTCTCTCCTGGCCCTCTGGCCCTCATCCTTGGCTCTGGCTCCTGACAACCTCACCCACTGAGCTACAGATTGGCCAGCACACAATGCCCCAGATCCTCATTCACCAACACAATGCACTCACCAGCCATACACCTTCCCTTCTCTTTAACACTCTTACCACATCCCCTCTGCCCATCCCCTCATTTTCTTTCCCTCTCATTCATTCTCTTCGTTCATTTAATTTCCTCAAGCTCTCTCAAGCCTATCTCTCAAGCCTCTCTGACTTGGTCTTTCTGGCAACTTGTGGTGACTGGTGGGCCGACAACAGAAACCATCTCCCGCCTTATTCCGGCGCAGGGGCAGCACAAGCGGGCAGAGCCAGAGCTCACAAAGCCACTGCCGAGCGAAACAAAGGTTGTGTGCTCCATCATTCAAACCGGGGCCACTCCGACAGCTGCCTCCGCCACGCTCACACTGACAAACGGCCAGAAAAACAGATGGTTTGTGCATTCATGACCAGTTTAGTGGAAGCCCAGGAGTCACCCCCATTCAAGGGGAAGGTTTTTGTCAGCTATTCCATAATAAAGCTTTTCAGTCTGGTAGAAAATTAGAAATGCATTTTAAAATTGTCACTTAATTATTGAGGTCATCCCGGCCCCATGGAGGAGAGAGGAAAGAGCTGAGGCTCTGGCTTTGTGACACATGACTGATCTGAAAAGATGGGCTGCCTCATTTCACTTTTTAAATCCTGCCAACACATTAACATACATTTGTCAGTTTGCCGCTGAAAAGCACATGCATTGAATTTTGGAAGCCGACTATCCTCTGAGGAGGGAAAAGTTCATCATCACAGCATCTGATCAATGCTGGCACTCACACTCTACACCTCACTGACATTCAGTTGAATGAAGATATAGTGCAGCAACGATCTTCACTAATAAAATTAATAATAATTCAATTATGAGATGCACAACAACTGGGGTTGCATTTGTGGTCATACACAAGCATTTACATGCTGAACTGTGATGTTGACTCTCAAGTCATGTCAATCACAGTGCCACACACACACAGGCACATCTGCACCATAATTGATAGCAGATGAGTGTGTCCAATCCTCTGAATGTTTTATCACCTCTGCTCTCTCAGACCCATATGGTTAAAGCGTGGTTCAGGGGAAGAGGGCACCCGGCTCGCTTGCCCAGGGTGTCACTGTCCTTAGCATGTAAAGCTCTGTTTCACAGTGCTGGAGCCCCAGGCTTAAAAGGCATAAAATCAATTGACTAATAGCTGCTGTTTATGTGCATTTCAGGCCCAACATGAAAGGGCAGATCAAACTCAGATAGGACAAATAAAGAGAAAGAAATGTTTTAAATTTATTTTCACTTCCTTATTCTTTCGAATAAATAAGCAAGAAGTAACTAAATAAGGCATACTAAGGTATATGAGACTAAATCAACCACAATAATGGTGTGTGTCATATCATTAAAAAGAGCTTAGCGGTTGCTTTGAAGCAGTGAGGCGTGAACCATACTGGGCTTCTGAGCATCATCATCAAGCTCTTGGCAACACACCCCAAAAAGTCATTTCCAATTGTAAGAGGAAGCATTCACCATGTTGCACTATATCATACACAATACTGTTCACACAGATTAGCTGGAGTGCCAGCCAAAGTGACACTGACTAAACTAAGTTTGTTTGTTCCCCCATATTAAATTAGTTGCACATCTTCCAGCGCCCAGAGACAGGGCCTAACAATGCAGGGAGAACGGCTGAGCAGATATGAATTAAAGATAACGCCAAGCCACGGCACGTCTGTCTCTGCTTGGAAACCATCTGGACGTTCAATATTACATCCTTGTCTACACTTTTCACGCTGATCAGGATCAAAGTTTTTTGACAGGTCTTCATGATGCATCACACCCAGATGTGGTTGCTGGCTGAACGCATTTGTCGAGGTCTCACTCTCACTCTGAGAAGTCATGCAACGACCTCAAAAAGTTGTCTCAAAGAGAAGTCACAGCCAGAGCAGAGATGAAAACCACTTACTTCTCACCTTAAATGTGACAGAGACATCATGTCAAGCTCTAACTTAGTCAGAGGTAACGTTTGCTTTGCTTTAGGGATTGTGAGTCTGACCCTGCAGCAACATTTAAAGAAGAAAGAGAACTGTCAACATATTTGTGAATGTAAAAAAACTAAAATTCTTATTTACTCAACTTAGACATACTGAAATATTGACTTAAATAATGTAACAATAAAAAAAGTTTGTCTAATTTCAATTTTTTGTCACTGACAGTTCATATAACTACTGCAAGCATATCTTAAATTTAATGTGATCTAACATGTTGTGATCCTATTAATAATCATGTAGGCTCAGCATCATTGCGCCGGACTGGTAAAGTCAAATTAACATAATCACTGTCATTATTAGCATAATGTCTGTGCTAGTTTGTCCATGTTACTTACTGTAATGCATAGCACAATGGAGACACCCAACAGCATGTTACACACTGCAGATAATAGCAGACCACACATTCTTATTGACCTGTGAGAGACCCGCATGGCTCACAGAATATAAACAAGGATGCACATGACACCTTTGAATGCACACACATATAGCATGAAGCTGAACTGTAGCCTGACAGCTTCTGCTTTGTTTACACTTAAGCACTGCCCTCCTCTGACTGTCCAAGGAAGTGCATACAATCAGTATGGCATCACAACCACTCCTCATCAGTGCCTCACAAAAAAAGAAGACTTTAAGACTGGTTTTACTACTTGTGGCGAGTACACAGTCGGTGGGATGACAGGCCCCTCCCCATCCCACTCCAGCCCCCTATCCAGTACCATTTGTTGTTGGACTGCACCCCTTTGGCAGCGGGTAGGAATCACTTCCTCAGAACATGATGTGGGAGGTGTTCAAAGATAGACACTGACAGAAATCTGCTGCCGTTGCCAAAAGCGCTGGCATTTCTTCGACACAAGCAGTGACTCTGTAACGGATGATTTGATCAAATAAATGTGACGAATGTGTGAATTTGGACAAAAAATAGCAATCGGATTAGATAAATACAAGCTAGAGGTGGGTATAAACAACTTGGAAAATAAGTGGCAGTATGTTGTAGTAAAAATATATCCTTGTTGCCAGCGTAGCCTTTTGGTTAGACTTTTATTGGTGTTGTTATAATTCTAAGCTCAACCAGCTGGTAACTAAATGATACTCAAAGTAGTTTTCAAGCCAAAAATGATACATTTTCCATCTTTTCAAAGACTGTACAAACTGCTCCTGTGAGACTCAAACCACAAACAGCGACAGCATCTCAGAAGAAAGTAATTAAAACCCCAGTAGACTCTAATCGGCATTCATGAATGGCGTCGTCTCCTGGTATGATATACAGCACAGGCCCTGTCAAGGTGATTTCTCACTGCTCACAGGCCCCTCTAACAGCTCTCACCATGGCCAACACACACACACTAACACATACACACACACACACACACAGCTGCCATGTGCTGGTCCCTCCCAAATTAATACCCACAAGTGAAACCGTGACCTGCAGAAGGCAGCCCCGACCTGCCGTCCCAGAGCCTCTCAGTGGATCCACCCCCCGAGCGCGTGGCTCTGTCTGACTCGCCCTCCTCCACTCTCCCACCCAAGACTGAACAAGGACAAGAGCCTGCATGGGATGAATAAGATTATCACTGACACAATATGTTAAAGTGTCAGTTTGTGTGTGAAATCATCAGTGTTTTGTCTGCTTTTCCCAATAAAATACACTGTAACACTTAACTGATATATATTATGATATGATAATAGTATGTAAAGTCAATGAGCGGAGCAACACCTTCACAATAATTATTTCACACTAACAGCATTAATCCTATATTTTGTCTGGTTAAATCCTCAGTTTTCCACTAAAGCTGGTTGCGTATTCTTTTGAAATTTAATTTCTCTGAATTTTGTTTTTTAACTGTTAAGCACATTTTGGCATCAGAAAGAGTGTCTAATCTTGCAGTGGATGTGTAAACTTTTAGCATAAAAATAAAAATATAGTAGAAAAAAAATCTGATGCAAAACAACACTGGACTATGTTTAATCAAACAGATCTTCTGCAGGACAGCCTCCATATGCAGCTTGAACACACAGGGTAAGTAGGTCTGACAGAGGCTACTCTAACATTTGGGGCAAAACTCATCCTTGTTTACAATGTTTGACCAAAAACAGACTCAGCTTTTTAATTTTTTCCAAAAAATTTTTTCTCTTTATTCTGCTTTGGTGCTGTGAAAAAAATGGTGGGAAAAACACTCATTTTAAGAAATTGCATCTCCAATTTGGAAATTTCCATGAAATTACTGTTTTAAAGTTGATGCTATTTTTTATTTCCAATTCCTTGACTCCGTCTGAGTATTTGGCATCCCAGACATCACAGGGCCCTTGTTGTTGTAGACATGAAGCACTGAACATAGACAGACTGCAGAGCAAAGCAGGAAGTAAAAAGACTCAAGGCCAGAGAGACAATAATGGACCTTGTCTGTACAGTCACCAAATGGCTACTGCTTGGTTAGCTGTAAGCTCCATTTTGGGACCTTTGGTTCCCATATTTAATTAAAAATCCATTATCACCTCTCAGCATAGTGAGCAGCACTTCAGCCCATACTATCCAGATCTGCACTCTTAATTGGTCTTTAATGGCTAAATTGCCTTCCGTGCAATCAGTCTTCCAGTTCTCTAAAACGGAGAAGTTAAGAAAGGACTGTACATTTTGTAGTCTTGTTTAAAATGACCCCCCCTATTCACAATATGTGTAAACAAAATACTAATCAGTGTTAAAAACAAAATGAGTCTCAAATAGAGAGTGTACACACGCACAAAGACACACACTCCAGCAGACTTTGTGGCAGACCTTGCAGGAAAACTGTTGTTTAGGTGGTGCATTAATATTCAAAAGGTGATGCTGCCAAAGCACCTTGAGCAGATGCACACTGGCACACATTGATGGCCTGAGTGAGGAGCTGCAGAGAAAACAGTACAGAAGAGAGAGGTTAACAGAAAAAAAAGAAGATAAAATCGATAGATTAAGATAAGAAGGGAAACAAGAACTACAAGTGAAGAATAAGTAAGAGAGAGAAAAAGGGAGAGAGAGATGCTCTCTCCTTCACATCCCACCGCCGCTCTCCTTCACTGTTACCTCGTCGAGTGCGGCCAGGCCCCAGTTCCCCTGGCAGAAACTAAGTGGCTTGCTGGCATATGGTGTAACCTCCATTTGAGTGCTAAAAGCTGGATATTGTTTTTGTGGAGCAGATGTTGGCGGGCATGGCAAAAGGCACAGCTGACTGGGCTGCACAGCTGGGAACGGTGTCTGTGACCCACATACAGGGGGAGCAGTAGTCAACTGAGAGCTACAACCTTAATGGAGAATGAGGAGACACAATATGAAGTTTGTCCCCCTATTGTCTTTACAAGCATAAAGTCCAAATTGAAGTCTGTTTAGCTTGTAAGCTATCGATCCTTCTACTTCTGTGATTATTCACTGATAGCAATATATTTTTCAAGTGGCTCTCTGGCGGTTGTGCTCTTTGCTAGCATCAGTTGTAATAGTATTGGTAAAAAATTTTCTGTTAATCCCTCACGTGATGTTTTTCTAGTATCTAAAATGTGTCAGAGGTCTTGGTTAGGACACACAACCCAGAAATATTAAGTACAATCAGACTCAGATTGATGAGGCTTTAATTCTACAACCACTTTAATTTAGGGACTTTTATTCAGACTAATCACAGGAGGATGAAAAATACCCTCAGCTCTCTATGTCCCTCTGAAAAACACAGAACCATCATGTTTTAAATTGGAATTAAATGAGCTTTCATGCCTAGATTTGAGCTAATGAAAACGAAACAAGGACACTTAAGAGTCCTGACCGATTTCCCAAACCCAGAAGTGTCCCGATGCCAAAAGTGGACAAATGAAGATTATGCTGAGATTATAATAAGGATGCCAAAGCCATTATCCAGCCTACTTTGACAAATGTTGTGCCTTTCTGGGAGCAGATGGGACCTAGAGTTTGGGTGGGGAAACAGGCAGAGTATCCTTCACCCAGTTGGCTAGAAAAGACCAGGATAAACGGCAAGCAGGGACACTGTCAAGACTCCCCAATATTGCATGTAATTATTGTCTGAGTGCTTATCTCCCTCAAATACATTAATTTTGCTGTGCTTAACGAAAACTAACAAATAACACGAAAAAATAAGACTATTCAGAATTATTAATAATTAATCCAAACTCTCAACTGTTTCAGGTATGTTCACAGCTGTCGAAATAAAAATTTCTGTGAAAAAAATAGACAGTTTTTAATGTTTGCAAGACCTTAACTGTCCCTCTGCTCATCAGTCAATCAGCGCCAGCCGTCGGCCTCAGATTGGGCATAACACTTTGGCTTCAGCTACTTAATTATGAGAGTGTTAAATGCCGTATGTTGCGGGCTGGGGCAAAACAAACTGACCACAGGCTGCAATAAAGGCTGTTTCCCCTTGTGAAAAAGGATTAGAATGGTCTGTCACTCAGTGGGGTCATGCAGAGCAGAGGCACTACTTAAAAAGTCATTTAGAGAATTAAGATGCCCCCAGTTGGGCCTGGGAGCAGGGGAAAAAAAACATGCTATATAAAACACCAAATAAATACTCAGCAGAGCCTTAAGGCGACCACTGCTGACCACTATTTGGTATTGAAGTTCTGAATGTGCAAAGCTGTGGTGCGTTGAATGCTGATCTCTCATGGAGGTCTAATTAATTAATGAGTGGTTTTCTTGACTGCACACTGATTAAATCCACCCCTCAGAGGGAAAGGTAAAATGTGGGCAGCACCGGCATGTGCTCTCTACAAGTGGGAATCAACCTTCCTGTGGCAAGGTTTAGCCGAACATACCAAGGGGCTGCTGCTAACTTTAGAAAACACAAATCTTCCACAAAGACAAATGTTTTCCTCCATTTTTACCCTGCAGATGTTCTATTGGAAGTTTGCACCTGAACACAGTGGAACTGAAATATCACCTGCAGCATTTTGTGATGACGGAAACAAGATGAAAACAAGCATCTCACAGAATGATCGAGGGACTCTACTGTAATTAACACACAATTACCTTTGATTACTGATGTATTTAGTTACTACAGCATATGTCATTGGTCCACCAGGAGCTGCCAAGACAGCGGCTATCCTCAAGTACCAGTACAAATATTTTTAAAAAATATCATCACATTATTATAACAATGTCACCCACTGTTTCCTTCTTTAACATAACACTCCTCAGAGTTGTATCATTGAGAGTTAAACAATCCATGATTCATAACATAAAAGAGTTAGATGGGGGGAAGGAGTCCGAGGTTAGGTCCACAGCTCTGGGGGTAGCGTGATTCAAGACCTCTGAGGTTGGCTTATAATGTTTAGGGCCAAGCAGTAACACTCACATGGTGACACACTGTATCTGGGGACGAAGCAGCATAATCTGAGCAGGTTAGAGAGATTATATCCAGGTAACTGGGCATCACTGCTGCTGCTGCTGCTGCTCCTCTTCATTGAGGCTGAGAGGACAGACTGAATGGCACTGCTTTGACAGAAGTTATGAATACAGATCGGACCTCATAACTGACAGGCCCTGCTGATGGACGCTCGGGGCCTCTAGGGGAGAGCAAATGATTTGACAGGGAGATATAAAAACCTGCTACTACAGAATCTGTGGACAGGTGAGCACCTGCGGTTGGTTTGTGTGTGCCACATGGGTGCATGCAGTGACAGAGAGTCAAAGTTCCCACAATGGTTGTGAAAAATATTTCAAAAGTTTGAGAAGCTCATCCACTGAACAGGAGTTTAAATTACACTGCAATAAAAGGCAATTTCCACATTATTCACTCATAGAACCATTAACTGTCTCATTATGAAATTAATTAAGTCTTTTTCAAACTTTTAGAAAATTAATCTTAGGATGGGCATTCATATGAACTTAAGCTAACACAAGATATCACCACATTTGTTTTTACAGGATATGACTTGCCTCTGCAGGAGGCAAACCAAATGCTGTCTGGGATCAGCAAAGAGAACATTATTTTAAGCTTTGACGTAACAACGTGTCTTAAGTTTTTGAAGTAATAATGTCCATTTTAATGTTTTTGTAGCTCTTGTTTCTGGCTGAGATTTAAAATTTTCTTTAAATGAAAAGAATGATTTTTGAGCAATCAGTCAAACAACATTATCTTATTGAATTACACAAATCCTCAAACTAGAGATGACGCATACAAGGCCAGTTTATTATGGTTTAGGATCATCATCCTCAGATTATCTGCATGTTCTGCTTCTGTGAAATGTTCTTGGAATAAATAGTGACACTGCATATTGTTCTTTGTTGTAGACTGATATTTCTCCTGCTCATCACTTGATACTGTTGCATATTGCATTTGAATGAGATCCAGAAGTTTCTCCATACACACAGATAGAGAGTGCGTTGATGCACTGTGGCAGGCTGCTGTGCTCAGAGTGACATGCTGATTCCTGAGCTCCTGTATGAGTCAGTCCCACCCTTCCATCTCGCAAGCAGGCCTCAGCCCTCACGCCTCCCATCAGCCTGACTTTGATGGACACATGCTCCCTCTGTGCTTGGCAGGACGGTCTTCTGAGGAAACTCAACAAAAATGGCAACAGTGATTGAGTCGACACGCACACAGACCCCCAAGAACCCATTTCCCAAAATTTAGACATGCTGTTACATTTTACTTCATTTTTACAGGAGGATGGTCATGGTGTTTAGATCATCTCTGGAGAGACATGTGCACTATGAAGTCTCTCCAACTTTAGGACTTAAATAACATTTTTGAAACTGATCTAAGAGCAGCATGGGATTTTTTTTTTAAGTTTTCAAAGCATATTTATTATATGATGTCAATTAAAAGGGGAATTTAGTTATTTTTAAATTTTGGCCCTAATTTTTTTTTGTCTTTTTTTGGACACATTTTGATGTGAAAATTCAACCAAAAGTTTTGTAATCACTCCTGTGAATCCCCTCTGGTGCCTTTTTAAGGTGTCTGACAACATTACCAACAGACCTCTACAGAGACAGATCTTTTTGATAAAGACCAAAATCCTTTTTGTTAAACCAGAAATACTGCCAGACTTTTCCAACATCTCACAGGATTTCACAGTGAGACTTCTTCATGAGAGAGACTTGGGTTTCCTTTAAAAAAAAAAAAAAAGGATTTTACTCTTTTAACAAAAAGGTCTCTGTAGCGATCTGCACATTAATGTTTTCGGACACAGCCAGTGAGTGGCAAAAAGGCAGTTTTAGACTTGGTAAAGAAGGTTGTAGTTGCTCGAAAGGATTACAGTGCAGCCATATTAATACTGTGCCTGAGGCCTCTGCTGTTGCATTGCAAAATTTTTGGCAAGTACCACTCAAGAAATGGTGAATGTCTAAAAACAAGTAATTTTGTACGCCTGGAACATGTAAAGTTGGCCAATTATAAAAATCTATGTAAACAAAACAGTTAATATAATTACTAAGTTATTCAGTAAGTGTTACTACTGAGGGATCAACAGACTGCAAACAGCTGACATCAAAATGCTGAGCGTTACTTGGATCGATTGTGTGTTCAGGACATAAATGCCGGCCTATCACTCACAGTGCTAAAACTCTTTATACTCTTTATTCAGCATGGCGGAACACTTGACTGAAGCAAGGTCTACTCCTTTGCCCACAGACAAAGGGAGTCCTGCAGTACGTCTGTGTCAGTCTGCTCATCCCATTATATCCACTCTGCTGCTCCCAGTCATCAGCTATGACGAGCCTTCACCTGAGTTGACAGGTGACTGTCCTGAGGCAGCACAGCACCCAACAGGGGAGCCTTAACCTGCCAACTATCTGTCAGTCCCCCAAAACCAGCTCTGTCATGTCATCTCCTCCATGCCAATCACGGTGACACATCAAGTTTGTGTCAGGAAACAGTGTTGAAGATTACAATCTAATACAACATTGCCCTGAGCCAATGGGAAGAATCAGGCAATTATTATGAGACAGAGATGATAATGTAAATGTTGGCAGGCCCCATGCAAATAATTATAAATAGGATATTATTTTCCTAAAGCTTCAACTTTTGGCGTAATTGCTTGTGCAACATGAAGGAGGGGAAAAGACTCAAGAGGCCACATTTCTGCAGAGATGACAGAGTCTAGAACAAGGCTAAAGGATTTCATTACCAAATCATGTAAGGTTGCCCACTAATCCCCACAGTGAGAGAGGGAACATGGAGATAGTTGTCAGTCTAATTTTAGCAAAACAATTCTCAACATGAGATTTATTTTAGATTGAAATGTAAAACAATAAATCTTATAAATCTTACACAGCCAATTTTTCACGTTTAAAATTAGGTGTATTAGCCTTCTGTCTGCAAAGAAGTTCACATATCAGTTAAAAAAGATGGTGCAATGTAAAGGCAGCATTTACAGATGCTGCTATTGCCCCCAGCTTTGCCATTTTCTTACACATGGGAACATATTCTCAATTCAATAACAACTAAGCAAACTCCTTTTGCCGATTAATATTGTGATTATGATTATGAAAGGCTCAAGAAATATTTTATTAGTTAAACAAGTAAGATTCTGTTTCCAATGGGAATAATGATCTTCAATTCCAAAAAATCCTTAAGATATGCTTAAGAAAAAGAAAAAAGTCTACATAAACAAGATCATTTTAAAAACTGCTCTTGCTGAGGAAAACTGTGATTTGTTTAAATGCTTTTTAATAAGAAAACAGACAGAGTCTGAGTTGTACTCAAATTTTCCACTGCTTCGTTGTGATTGCAGCTTTAAAATATACAGGTAAATTTCTCTGTTGTCCTTCCCCTCTGATTAGACTGAGATTCATTTGTGCAATGGTAAAGGTTGCCCTGACCTAGCCCTGTAATCGCACATTTTTGAATGTGAGGAGGGGGGAAGCAGCCTGTGCCATATGGCTAACGATCACAATAATAAATCAATTTCAGGCACCCCGTCATAATTTATCCCAGAAATTATGAGTTTTTCCATTCAGTTGTTTCCAGTTAGTTGTCGTGGCATTCCAGGACCTCATTTGAAAAAGTGGCAACGAGGCAAGCAGGCCGAGTTTTAACCAACTGCTGGGACTTTACATGGGACTAATCATGAAGCTCTGACTGATTGAAGCTCTGTTATCAGTGGACGCCCCCCCTCAATATGTAAATGAGTAACCTTTAGGAGGGCTCCGAGTGGCAGCAGTGGCAGATGGGCAGTAACTGTAATGGGGTGGAGGTTGGCTTGAATAAATATCCCATGGCCTGGAACTTACCTAGTCTCTACAGTGTCCAACTCGGCTGCATGACACCACAAAAGGAAGACATGACAAATCAGCATCATGGTGAGAAGAGCTGAACCAAAGAGACGATTAATCAATTAATCAATTGACACAAAAACTTGAATAATTCATTCAAGATTCTTAATGTGACAAATTCCTGCATTTAAACTGCTGGTACAAACAAAGTCAACTGAATATCTGTGGATTTTTGCACTGTAAGTTGCACAAATAGAGAAAATGATTAATAAGAAAAAAATCACTATATTTCCTTGATAATGAAAAAGCTCTAACAAGAGAGGCTCATGTAGTCTGTATTGTTCTAAACCTGTATATTATAAATTGACCTGCATGCTACTGGAAAATGAAAATATTTTAACTCTCACTCAACATAACCAAAATTCCAAACATGACTGCACCAATAATCACATCCCAATCAGTCTCACATAATCACAACCTTAAACTACTTCAAAGTCAACAGTAACCACTCCAACTGTTTTCTTGATGCTGTGGCAAATTTCTGTGATTATGTATTTAAGTTTAATATGTTAGCCACAGACAGAGTTTTTGAAACCTCAGTGGCAGGGAGCATGCCATCACCAGCTTCTTTTCCAGACACTTTACAGTAAAAGGCTGCAGCAGTGCGGCCTTTAGACTCTCAAGCCAAACTAAAGGGAATACAGACAGAAAAAGGCATCAGCAGAGTCTAATTGAAGTCCTTCAGAGAGCATAAAGAGAAAGAGAGAGACTGATTGGGAGAGGAAAATCAACAAAAACAGGCACAGAGGGAAGACTGTAGAAAAAAGTTAGGTCACCCTGTTTCTTATCTGGGAGCAAACAGAGCAAATGCTAACAGGGAGGAACAGACTCGGGCCCTACTGTGAGGCAGAGGTGGAAACCACCATTTTCCCCCGCAGCCTTAAATTAACATGACAGCCAGTAGCTTCTTGCTACGGCAAAAGTGAGTGATTAGTATTATCGCTTAAACTGTAATTTGGCAGTTAATTAAAGTGACCTTGGTTTCTATTGCTGCATCTGTAAACGGGCAACCAGAGTGCCGTTCTGTCTCTCAGCCGTCTGTGAGGCCGCTGTCACCGGGGCCCGTTACAGGATTAAGTCACCCCGGTGACAAAACCAAATTAAGCAGCTGTCACCACCTACCTGCAGCTCGGAGCTTAAGATGATCAACTTATGACCGTTCGGGGAGCACAGCCTTCTCCGCCTCTCTCTCCTCCCATTATCATTTTGTGATTTATGATTAGTTTTAAGATTTTTTTTTAGAGCGTCATTAAAAGGGAGAATGTTAAGAGCAAACTGCATGAAATCATTGGTACCACGCGTTAATGTTTGATGAAAAGTCTGTGACAACATCTTTAAAACCCAGTGGAGTGTGTTTAACAATTAGTTGTGTAGTTCTGAGTGTGGAAAAGGATTCGCTGCATTCTCTGACTCACATTAGCGCGTGCCCAATGCATAATTTAACAGAAATGCTCATGTTTGAGATTCCCGGTGTAAAACATTCTCTAAACATTCTTATCCCAAGGGAGAAATGGGATGTGACAGAGGTAAACTGAGGTAACATTCATAAACACTAGAACGGGACTCAGTGTTATGATACATTTTTCATACTGCAATGTGGCATAGAGTAAAAATACACATGTACACTGGATATGAATTATACAAATATGGCCATCTACCTACAATAAGACAAACACTGCTAACAATACGTGACTTTAAATTACCTACAGCACGGGAGTGTTTCATGCTCTCACAACAATTATCGAGGGGGTTTGTCAACAAAGGTCTTCACTCTAAAAGGAAAAAAACATAATGAATAACACTGACAGCTAAATACTAAATATCACTAATTAGTGTTATTCTGCAGTATCAGGTGAAGTCTAGAAATTTTATGTTCTTGGTGTTTTCCAACTCACAAGATGCCCTGATCACATCAGCAACTGATTTCCTGATCATGTCTTCAAAAATAAACAACAAAAACATTGTTTGCCATCTAGAGAGTCTCAGAATCCTTTGCTCCATAAGCAGGTTAACAACATTGTCTTTGCTTTTGAAATGAAAAAAAATTAGTTTCCAAAGAAAGGAAAAAGAAGGATGGTTTTACAGTTCAAAAGTAATGGTTCGGTTTGTGTTCCAATTACTTTTTGGGTTTGAGAATGATGGTGCAACAGCACTGATTCATGGCTGGAAACAGGAAATGAACAGTTGTGTCCCATATTAAAGTCTGATGTTGTAATGGTTCATTCATCTAAACTGGCCAGAAGTGAACCCAGAGTTTTACTCACTTTCGTAAAAACGTCAAATGATTTTGCTCTATTTGTCATGATTTGTCACGGCTGCTAGAAGGATCTGTCATTCATATGTAGTTTTGCGCCACTTGCAGAAAAAAATAATGGTGTTTTTCTTCTTGGGAGGAAAGACTTGGTTTCCTTTATTACCCTTTGTGCCATTTCACGACCCTTTGTTTCACTTAGAAGCTCTCCATGTTGGAGACAAACCCACAAACTCTATCAGCTTTTTAATACACAGCTGAGGTTCAAACAGGTGTGCTGAGGGTGTGAAGGGAAGGGAGGGGGGCATCTGTTTGTCAGGCTTCAGTGTTGCTGGTGATGCTGATGGAGGGGGCATCAAAACAAGCACTCGTGATAAAAGAGGCCCATACAGGCTGACAGCAGGTAAATTATATGTCAGCAGGGTCTGCATTTCAATCCTTGCATATTTTCAGCAGCCACCACTGAAAAGCCTCCCTGCATCTCTGCCTGCAAACAGACAGATTCAGCGCTAACTGTTTTTGATTAAAACGTCAGAAAGACTGTGGGGTCCTTTCATCTCCTGGGCCCCAAGCTGTCTGTCTTTCTCCCCCACCCACCCTCTCACGAGTGGGGTCTGGGTTGTGACATGGCTGACCATTTATCTACTCTGAGGATCGTGTCATGTAATAAGCCCCGTCTCCAGAGAGCATTTAGCCTGATAGAGAAGCTGATTGGGACAAAAGGCCTCTGAATGTCATTCTAGCTCCTGCAGCAGCAGGTGACTGCCGAGGTAAACACATTTCTCTGGGGACTCAAAGGGGGTGCAAAGAAAGACTGACTAAGAGATGGACCGTAGAAGCAAGAAAGTGACTGTTTTATCATCATTACAGTTTATGCTAAAGTTGCACTCCACTGTAGGGTTGGGCAGTATATTGATATTATATCATTACTGCAATATGAGACTAGATATCATCTTAGGTTCTGGATATCGTTTTATAATGATATTGCATAAGCACTGTCTTTTCATAATCTTAAAAGATGCATTATGGTCATTCTCTGAGCTGACTTGACTGATTTGGCTGTTGTATTATAGTATTATTATTATTATTATTATTATTATTATTATTATTATTATCATATTTGTCCTCACCTACTTTTCATTAAGATTTATTTTGTTAATATTTTGTGAAATCATCAATATTCATCCCACAGCATTATTGCAATATGGATATTTTAGTATTTGGTCAAAAATATTTGAATAGCAATATTTGATTGTGCCCATAATGCTCAGCACTATGTAGAGCCCTTAATAAGTTTTTAAAGTTTTGGTGCAGGGACAGAAACCCTTTCTTTGAATTTATTTTGATCACAGCCTGTTTCAATAACAGTGCTTTTGACATCTCAAATGTGGTTCTGACTTACAATTGAACATTCACCTACTTTAAAGAAAATACCAAGACATATATTTAGTATCACCATTCAGCCTAAAAACATCATACACCCCATATGATTTTGGTCTATATTACCCAGCTTTACCCCACTGTAAAAGAAACAAATGCCGCACTTGTCAACATCAATACCAGAGGATATGCTACTTCAATCTTACTACAACACTATTGTTCCTCCATAGCAATGCTGGTTCATTCTTTCAGTGTTTCACGAATAAAACAAACTCATAAGTAGAGTTTTGTCATGGGTTAACATCATAAAGGGTGGATGGATGTGGCTCTCGACTGCTCTCAAAAAATCAAAAGCAAAAAAAAGACATGAACTGGTGTCATAAACAATCGGGTCTTCAGATTGTAACACTTACCCAAAGCAGGCACATGAGGCTGCTGTCTTGTTTGGCTTTGTTTGTTTGAGCCTGAGAAAAACAGAGAGGAGAAGGCAGGATGGTCAGAGCGAGCGGCAGCTGTATCCACAGATGCTCATGTAAAAACATCCTTATTCACATGTTCCCCTCCACTTGTTTGTTTCCTGGTAATTTAGCCCTTCAGCACAAGAAAAAAAAACAAAAAAATGCTGCTTTGTTTTCATGCTAACAAGGCAATTAGCAATCATTACACATTTCTACTCTGGGTTGCCTACAGGTGGAAATTGGTAATCATTTAACAAACTGAAAGCTAATCTCTAATTCGTGTGTTTGTGTGAGCACAAGGGCATCTGTATGTTTGTTTAAAAGAGAGCATGACACACATAGAGTATAAAGTATTCTAGTTTATAATAGATGTGCACATCCTGAGTGGGGACAAGTGCAGGGAAAGAGCAGGAGGTTCACTGGTTAGGTGAAAAATTAGAGCAGACAGGAGGCATTGACGGCAAAAGAGCTGTAAACGGTGCTCCTGGCTCCCCAAGGACGGTCTGTCACGCTGTGATCACCCGCAACACTGCCAGGAGAGTGGGACCAGAGGCAGGGGAGAGGAGGGGAGAGAAGGGGAGAGAGGTTGAGGCAGTCCACAAAAAAAAAAGAAAATAAGTTTGAATACACCTAAAAATACCCAAGGGAGTGTGGTCTAAAATGTGGGCACGGCGTGGACAGCTTTAGATTGCAGTTAGACCAAAATAAATCTGGTGCTCATGTTGCAATAAACAGGGGAGGACAGAATACAGCGTGATTTGAAACACAAAGTACATGGGCTAGTATGGTTTAACAGGCAAACAGCAGTTATCTAAGCTGAGAAGTTTACAGCTGCAAGCACTTCACTAACCTCTGTCACTGTCCTTGCAGTCGCTGTAGCACAAACTGCATCCTGCTGCCACTGTTTGTGTTTATTTTTATTGGGACAAAAACAGAAAATGTTCTAAATAAGGAACCAACATCACTTTCTCTCTTAAACTTAGCCTCACACAGAATTGAATAGAAAGCTGACTCCTATCTGACTGCATCATTAGAGCTGAATGATAAACTGAAGATTGAGGGAAATCGACTTTAGAAAATAAATCAGTTAACCTTCAGGAATGAGTAGAGAAACAGAGCTAAAGGTTCCAACTGTCATTTTGAATTTAAAAGTACTAATAAATCAGTTTATTATAAGAGATTAAACCATTGCAATTGCTGCAAAGTGTATCTGAATTCCTTATCTTAGAATCAAACACTTACAATTTTTCAGTCTGTATCTGAATCCAGATATGCAGACAACAGCACACATATACTTTCCAGACTTTTTAGGCACCATTCACATGCACTGTGCACCTCAAATTCTAGAAAATCCTTGAGTGGAGTCACTGGATTTTCCTCTTTCCTGAGTCCTTGGCCAGACTTGCAACCAAATTTCATTAACATTAAGTGAGGTTAGATTCTGAGATATCCTGTAAACTAACAAACAAACACCAGCAAAGCATAATCCTGCTAACAGAGGTAAGAAAAATTATGATTTACCTCTGCACATCACTCCTTTTCTTAGTTTCAGAAATACAATCAGCCTTCCTTTTTTATAAATGAGCATAATAACAGTTTTTTCTACAACCTTGTTCCTTTTCTGGGATAAAGTTGTGTGAAAATACTGGTCTGTCAACGTAATCAAATGTTCTCTCCTTTTTATCATTTATTTTAACCACATCAGCTTGAGTAAACTCCTAAGCTGCAGTATGTGTTTGCCTTTTCTGCCACACAACAGAGTCACAGCCCCTGTTTTCCCTCCATGTTCATGGTCCCCAGCTCTCTGTGCTCTGTGGCCTCATTTCATATGCAGGTTCATCTGGCTCGGGACAGCGTGGCCCTCACTGCAGAGGAGCCCAACAGAGTCCCCAGGGCCAGGCCCTCTGTTCAAGGTCCCTAGGGGCCAACCCCCTACCCTGCTTACCTGCTTCCGTTCGTATGAGCAGCTATGGCCGCCATATGTGAAGCTGTAGGAAAGCAGATGCTGTTTTTTCATTTGTGAAATCAAGTTTTTGGAAAGCAGTCAGGATTGTGATGGCCAGAGTCGAGTCGCTCAGTGTAAAGGGGAAAGGCCAGTGAGGAGGCAGCAGGCTCAGTTGTCCTGTGCTGAATGCTAACACTGCAACATCTGATCACTGTGAGGATATGCTGATCTTGCAGACCTTTGGCATGGCATTATCTTATGTGTTAACAGCCATTCAAGTGCATACAGTACAAAGACTCACACACACAGCCTTGATGTGGACCTGTCTGTAGCTGAGCAGTTCTTTTGTCAGTCATCTGCTGATGCTGATAGACAATACGGGGGTGAGGATGCGTGTCAGAAAGAGAAAAGCCTGAATGAAATGACAGACTCTCTCTCACCGGCCCCTGTCCTCCACCGCCTCTGTCTCTCCCTGTCCCCGCACATCTCACCCACATCGACCCAGGAAGCCATGACAAGCCTGACACCTGTCAGTCATACACTCACAGACAGGATGGAGAGGACAGCAGCATACACAGCTCCACATGCTGCTGCAGCACATAACTGAACTCACTTTACCACTCATCCACACACACAGCAGGTACAGCAGTGTTGCTGGATGGTGACACAGCTGATGTGACCCGTGTACGACACATTGTTTTTCATCCATGCTCGTGTCCCAGCAACAGAGCAAATGATAACAATAATTAAATACAAAAGTAACACAGTTGACTTATTCTTGATAGTTTATCAACAGTCTAAAAGCAATATAGGAACATTTTATACTACATTTTGATGTGGGGAATGATAATACTACAATTAAAGCAGTGCTGACTTGAGGTGTGAAAGGCTAGATTTCACATAGTTAGGTGTCAAGGCACCGAACGACCGCAGCCACCGACTCCCTCATGGCGACAAATTTCATTAACAAACCTGATGTATACAGCACACAGAGCCACAGTTCAAATGGAGGACATAAATTTCAGCCTGTGGGGTACCGTTTCACATTACCACTAATCAACCGCTCTCCTTATACCCTCCTGGAAAAAATCTTCTATTTCCGATGGGTGGGGGCATATAAAGGAAAGTATGACGCTTTATTTCTAATCAGCATAAATTACCAGCATCCATCAGGTGAGGCTCAAATTAAAATCCTCGTCTGACAAAGCAATGGGAAACTGTGTGAGCTCACTCATGAATCAGTATGATTTAATCTAATCATATAAGACCCCAAAGCCAAAATTTCCACTCAGGATCAACCCAATTGCCCTTTTTCATATTTTCTTCATTAAGTCTTAAAGGGAACATTTGGTTCTCAGGGTCAACCTTTTCTAATACATTTTCTCTTTCCAAATGAGTGCGACCCACCAAAGAAACCAAATGACGAAAACACAGCATCATTTCATCCTATCTAAACAAGAGATCTTGACTTTATCTTTTTTTTTAAATGTATAATGTAACAATCTTACAGTATTTGCTCTAAAACATAATAGATCAAAAGGAGGTAAATCCTGCATAAACTAGCTGAGTCATACTGCAAAATTCAGCATACAGTTACATTCACCAGGACCGTTTAGAGAACATTCTCCTGAAAGCGTGTTTCTGTCTTACCTATACTAAGTATAAGGCTTCAAAGTGAAGCTCCACTTTAATGTTCCCATTGGATTGTTGAACTTACTGAAGAAAGGAATAAGTCGGTTTTGTTCAGTGTAACCTATCAAATTATCTTCATCACTGTTTACACAGATATAAAAAATGCTAACCAACAAAACTTAGGCTAGTACTTCTTTTATACTACGTAAAATCTCATGTAAAGTAATCTTAATATGTCACCCTGAGCTCTGAGCAAAATGTAACGGCTCCTTTTTACAATTTACAATACAGTTTGAATATTAGTATTAGTATATTTTGATGCACATAGTTTTACACGAGTAGTATAGCTATTTTTACGCAACAAAAAGCTCTAACTAATGCTCAGAGGTCCAGTTCATCTTTTGAAAGAGTGGACGGCAGAAATTAACCATAAAGATTCAACTCATGAGTAGAAGATAAACACTTTCTGTAGCAATTTTGCTAACTGTTAAAACACGAGATTTTCTTTTAATAAAGTCCTCAAGGTTGCAACTCCATGTCATGTACAGGAGTTATATCAATCTGTTTTTTGCGCTCTGAGTGTGTGTTTTTGGATAAAATGATAGTAGTTGAGCTAAGGTTAAAACAATGGCACGTGCTTCACCTTACCTGGATTTGACGTTTATTGAAGCAAATGTTCACGTGAGCAGGTGTCAAGCTCCTTCATGTTGAAACAAATTAAAATAAAAACGAATAATTTTCCACCGAAAATAGTCAAATTGAGTCCAAATAGCGGTTCAACATGTCAAAACATTGCTAGCACACCTGTAAGTTAATCAACAAGTCCCGCCCCCAACCAGCTACTCAACATTACAACGCAAAGGACTATCCAAACCGAGTCACGTGCCTGAGATTTCACACCGTGATGTTGAAAATTGTATAGTTCGAATATAGTTTTTTTTGTAAGACCTCACTCAGTTAGCAATTAAACCCACTACTTCCTGATACTGAGTTGGACAAGCTGCTGTTTGGCAATTTAACACATCAATTTAAGAGCAAACATCATAAAGCAGCATAGTATCAACTAAAATATTGATGGCCTGAAGATTAGACTTTGATAGAAAGGTCTTTAAGACAGGGTTTCATGATTAGGTTACACAATACAACCAGTCACAATTGATATTTTGTTTTGGTAGTGCATATTCCCAAAATAAGGTCATGCAACTCGTGAATTAAGGCAATCCTAACAGAGTGAAATAAGGCTAATAGGGTTTATGAAATCAATAGATAAGACCTATGCAATATTAAAATAAATGTTACATTTTCTTTACCATTTGGGCTTAAATTAAGCCCTAAAACTGACATATGACAGCTGTAGTATGATTCAGAGTGTTGACTTCTAACTGTGGGACTTTTTCTATGATATGCATTTTTGATATGGAGATTGAAAGCAAAAAAAGTTTGTAGCTCATAAGGTTCATTTAGGTACGTTTATCATGACCCAATATTACATTATCTAATTTGTGTAAGTCATGACACAAATGGACACTGACAATAACATTATAATGAGTACAAATAACAAAAATGAAATATCTCTTGTTTTACAGCTCTTATATTTCTTGGCAAAATAAAACCAATTTAATTTGGCTGAAATTTTTAAGTATTATTATTTTAACCTTAAGTTGGCCGACCTGAGCCCCGGTGTCCCTGCAGTACATTTTGCCAGCCTGCGGTCACAGATTTAAGACTGGAGTCAAAAAGACATCACACTATGGATATGAAGACCTAAAAGCCTCTTTACTGTTTTCACTTCAAATTATGATAGTAATTAGTGTAATTGATCAAATTATTAGTTAAAGTGCACATATTTAACATTTGTAAAAATGTTTAAAAGTGGATGATTAAGAGCACTCGAGGACACCTCTATAAAACATGGAAGGTAAAGATAGACTACAATGGAACTTGTCCAATTAATCAAATAAGTGTTGCAATTAACTAAGTGAGTGTTTAAGGGCTGCAGCGGAAGAGAGGACAATTGATTTTCTCTGAAAGTACTTAGGCCTCTCATTTCATTAGAACTAAAGAGTGAGGATGGTTAGCGAGTCCGAATCCAGATATACAATGTGTAATAAAAGTGCCTGCAGCTGAATTAATAACATAGAGGAATGTTAAATATGATGAGAGGCATTATGTAAAAAGATAGGAAATATACGAAATTTATTATGTACAACCTGTGGAAATACTTTGATTGGGCTTGTTTTTGCCCAACATCAACATAAATGAATCCTCTTTGCAAAATAACAATATCCTGCGTCGATTCTGAACCTTCCAGCAGAGAGTTCAAAGACAAGAAACACATCCAATCAGGACAGCCTTGGAAGCGGCTCTCCCTGCCTAGATTAGTTTTATTGAACAGATGGCGTTTCAATTTTGAACTTTTGCACTGGTGCAAAAAAAGCTTGGAGAGTCAGGCTGTTTTTCTCACATCACTGACAGAAGCTGCGCATCAGATGAAGGGGATGTGTGAAATAGCATTCCCAAGCATTTCTGTCTCCATGCTCAGGACACAGACACTCAGATACAGACACGGTGCGGAGGATGGGCCATGCTGCTTCATCAGATGTTAAAACAGAAAAAAATATCAAAGGATAGGAATTCAGTATGAACTCTGCACTGAATGTACAGCTATTTTATGGTGATGAGTTGTGTCAAACTGAATAATGGTGGTGGTGTATGTGTGGTTACATGTGTGTGTGTGTGTGAATGTGTAATTAAATAAACAAAGAGAGGCAAATCACGGGGGTCCTGTCGTATCAAAAATAGAGCACCAGTCAGTTATTTAATGTCTCTCTGCCACCATCCGCTCCTATTGCCCCACATTAGCAGCATCATGTTCTCAATTTTCCCCCAGTAGCATTGCTAGTCCTGGCAGCCGGCTCGCCCACGCCGGCACGAGTCGAGAGGACAACTGGAGAAAGATCACAGTTCAGGCTCAGTCAGACGGAAAATATGGAAATCAGGCGGTGGACGGACGGACCGCTGTGTGTTCCCCCTGTTTCAGCAAGCTGCCACAGTTTGACTGACAAACTGACTTTTTGAGGGGCCTGTGCCCATTCCAGTCAGAGTTTATTGAAGGTGATTTTGATCTCCTCCATGAGGCCACAGCAGTGGTGCTGCCATCTGTCACCTTGATTGCATGGCGGCCTCTCTAGGGGGAGCGCCATGGCTCCTGATCGTTTACAGATTGCGCTGCTTTCGCCTCCATAAGGGCCACATGCACAGGGCCAGATGGTGAGCATACACGCTTATTATGAGTCTTTATCTCTGTGCAGGAAGGAGTGGAACCATTAGGCCTCCCTCAGGATCTCCACTCCTCTCTGCAGCCATGCTGTTCCTCCACAAATACAGTCCTCTTCTTCAGCTGTCACTGGCCTACGACAATGCACACATGCACACACATACACACGCACACACATAGCACACAGGACCACTTGTCAAAAAAAAAACAAACACAGATCTACTCAGGGCATGTGATGGTTGTGTTAATACATCTGCATACACACACAGACACACACTAACACCTGTTTCTAATCCTGAATAATGGGAAAATATGGTATGTGGCAAAATGTTGGGTGGGGTTGGGTGTTGGTGACATTTATCGTCATGGTAACACACTGTCATGTACTAGAGTTGGTAATTTGATGTGTGACAACCAGCAATTTTGACACACTCTTTTAATAACACACCTTCTTGTAACATGCTGAGAATATCCTGCAAGATCATTGCAAAAGCTGTGTTAGGCAGAATGGGTCAATTGATAAGCACAAATAAATTCTTCTTAAGAAGTATCAGAGTGTGTGTGTGAATGAGTGAGTGTGTGTGTGTGTGCGTGTGTGTGTGTGTATGGAAATAGTCAAAATAAAATAATCAAAGCCCTGAGCCCTGCAACAAAGTCTGTGTTCACAAATGTCCATTCATGCATGAGTCTGATTCAAACAGATCCAGCCTGGTATGAGACATTGGCAGGAGGCTGTTGTCCCTATCCCTGACATATGTACTGCATGACCAGGAGGGTGAAGAGTATGTCCAGGATTAAAAACTGACATGTGTAACGTCACCACGCATTTGTCATGCTCCTTCAGAACCCTAAAGTTCATTCACTTTAATGCCGCTCGCTGTTTGGTAAACTGTGTGACTTTTATAGAGAGGCGAAATGGAATTCATAATTATTCAGGCATTTACGGTGTAATGCCTTAATGAGCATTTACTAAGCTCTTCATGAGAGGTAATATCCCACTTGATCAGAGATTAACAAAGAGCATTTCAGTGCACGCTTTAATGCAAAAGGCTTAACTGCTTGAAGCATGGCTTCATTTCTCTCAATTACATCTAATCTAATGTTTGGATTCCCTCAGCAAAGATGCACTATTCAAGCGTATAGCTGACCTAATGAGTGAAGAAACACTCCCTTGCATAAATAATATTTCAGAATTTAACCGTAGCATATCTGCAAAAAAAAATTCAGTTGTTTAAACACTAGAAACCAACTAAATTGCTTGTCAAAAGAGTGGGTTGATATGGGTAGAACATACAGCGTGCGCTCTATTGTCCTTTGCTGTCCCTGAATTTCTGTCCTGGGGCGATTCGGCAATGTGCTGCACTTTTAGGACAACAGCCGGTTATCTGCGAGGGTAAGCCCCCTCGTCAGTCTCCAGCACGGTGCACAAACTGACATACTCTACGCCAGCCTGTGGTCACATTTCAGCTCAGGGCAAAGCAGAAACGTTTCATGGCCACAGTCTGTGGCATCACTTTGGTCCAACTAAGGCAAGGCAACCTGAAATACCACTGTAAATACATCCTGAGATCAATTGATTCAGAAACACAAAGAAATTCTAGTCATGTCTAACATAAAAATCCCTCATCTTGAGCATTTGTGAGTCTCACTTTAGCTCCACATTTTTCGTTGCTGTTTCATGTGAAAAATTTGCACAACATGGACTAGTCCAATCACATGACGTAAGTTCATCCAAGAGACAGAGTATCCGACTAGCTAAATGACCACATGGCACCGTAATGTCACCGCACTAAACATGAAAATAATCGCTCATGAAAGAAGGTCAACGGGGCCTTCAGGGGGTTTGCTGTGCTGAGCAGCACCTGAACTGGACCCAAGTACAGATCGGCAGGGTATCACAGAAAGTGCCACAAGCACCCAGCCCTCACAGGCCTGTCACAGACTGAAGGTGTCACCCAGAAAACAGCAGTTAGATTAACCTCGGTGGGCTCCAACCAAACACAGCCTGCAGCATGCCAGCAAACTCCAACCAAGCCTTTTCCATTCTCTGAAGCCTTGATGCAACAGAGCTGGGATGATATTAGCAGAACTAAGTGATGTAAAATTCATCAGAAAATATTTTCATTGACTAAATTTTTTCGTTTTGAAGGCCGTCCCGCAGCTGTGGAAAATTCTTAACACTAGATAAGTTTTTGGCCATCTTATAATCAACAGTTTTTATATTAAGCACAGATGATGCATCCAAATAAATTGTTGCAGCATGAAAAGATTACACAAGGTCAGTTCTCGGTAATGGTGCATCATTTTAACCTCCAGGCCCCACTGAGGTGAAAATTTAGACATAAAACATCTAATAACATCCATTTTCAGATGAATGAGATCCAATCAATGTGAAAATGATCAAATTCAAATTCCTCTCAAAGCATCAACTATCTGTTTTAGAGGGGATTTAGTGGCCAAACTTCCATATAATTGAAAAGGCTATGCTAGACCCCACTGGAGACATACCATTGGAGCACACCGGAGCTGAGTTACTTAGAAGAAGCTTCCTCTTGTTTGCCTTGGAATTAGCTCTGAGATCACATACACACATACACACCCATTTCAGCACACACATACATTCACTCTCAGCCTTTTTCACCCTTCTGCATCAATCTGTTCCCAAGCTGTTTCCACATTTTGGTGAATTTCCCAGGCTTATTCCTTGGCACAAGTGCATACTGGGGCTGATTACTTTAGCGTGAACCCATCAAGTCTGTCCAGTGCCTGCAGAGTGTGCACGCTCAAAAAACAGCTAGCTCCCTACTCCTGCAATGGGCTTCTTAAAGATATCTAAATGTTGTGAGTGCAAAACTGCAAGATGCAACATTAGGATTAGCTTAGTGAGCATTTCCATAAAATGCACACACATATAAGCAATAATGACCTCTCTCCCCGATGCACCAAAACACCACTGCATCCACATCGATCTTTAATAAGAAACAACCAGCAGCAACAAATCCAAACCTCATTAAAGAATATAAATTCAAAATCTATTCTGGCACTCAATCCAATGCAGATTTTCTCTCTCTTTCTGTCTCATAAATTACAGTTCTGGTGCACTGTGCAAATATTACCAAGCTGTAAGACAGCTGTGCCCCATTAAAATGTGTTATGGTTGCTGATTTTCTACAGCACATGGTCATCTTGCCAAATCTACAGCCAGTAATTAGCGGAGATGAAATGTTTAATTGCGCCTTAATTTTGATAAAATTTATCTGTCACCCATCCTATAATCAGGCATTATGCTCACAAATCAACGTCAGCAGATTTAGGCAGGGAGACATCCACTAACCTGACAGACATGTTGAGATGTCACTGCCCTGCTCTCCCTGCTCAGAGCCCAGGAAACAGGACGATGTGGTAATACTGATGAGAGCACTGAGAGAGTAGGACAGAGGATTTGATATTACTATCACAGATATTACAGAGTGAATGCAATTACTGCACAGACAACAGGTTAATTACGTATGTATATGTATGTGCAAATGTGCAAAAGAACGTTGATTTTCTGCTACTACATGTGCAGGAGACAACGTCTGTGCGTGCAGTTTGTCTCCCTGTGAACGGATAACAAGATGGGAGCATGTGGGTGATCTTGTCAGAATCACAGGACAACAGGAAGAAAGCATTCTCCGACAGATGGATGACAGGAGCGCAGGAGTGGGAGAAGGTCAAGACGGGAGAGACACAAAGCCTTCAACACTGACTGGGAGAGAGTGTGCGATTTCTCAGGGTGCTAAACCGTTTGGTCCTGCCAAGGCACGGCCTAGGCAGGCTGAGAGGGGCTGCATGTGGCTCTCCTGGGGCTACTGAGACTCAAGATGAGGCAGTGCAGAGGACTACTTATTGTGCCTGAAAACAAGAGGACGACTGATGCTGAGACTGATGGGTAATGGTGAAATTATTGATTTATCAACAGCTGGATTATTTGGTACATGTTAAACTGCTCTGCCATGTTAACACTTATTCTGCTTTAGCTTTGGTTAGTTTTTGTGCATCCTTGTGTAAGATCCTAGGACTTCCAGTAATCAAATATTTTTTAACAGTGAAGAGGTTCATTTGGTATCAAATGTATCGACTTCTGTAAATGACCATTTCGTTTCAAATAACAGATTTTTAACAGTGAGAGCAACCTTGAACTGAAACAAAGCGTGTTTGTGAAATAGCATGCAGTAAGGACAGCAGCCGTTTTGCATATTTATGACTAATGTCGTCCCTGAGAGAGGCCGCCCCCTCCCTAGGGGCATTATGGGTGATTATTGTCATCTCAGTGCAGCCAGTTATTCACCAACATGCACCGCATAAAACACATCATTACAAAGGGCCACGACAGGAAATGAGAAGTGGGGCAGGGCTCCAGGAGCAGCCCTTTCTAATCACAATGGCCAACTGTCACCCTCTGCATCCGCTCGTCTGCCACAGCTTTAAGCAGTGTGGAAGGATTTCACTGCAAACTTTTGAGTGGATCTGCAGTGGTAGGACATCCTGCATAACATGTGGCACCCATGATAATTACGGCAGAATTAACACAGGCGGGTTTATGGCCCTTCTGCCGCCAGGAGATGGCTGCCAGATAGACACAGGCCTCGTGTTTGATCAGCATACTTGGGTCCAGACGCCCACCCGTCTCTAACATTTCTCACTACAACAACTGTTCTGGAGGAGAGGACCACTTTCGGCAGAGCTGCCTGTCACAAACCCTCTCATCCTCACAGCAGAGTCTGAATAAATTGAGGACAGTTCTTGGAAACTGGCAAATAACAAACACAGAGTAGCCAAATGAATATTGTTAGTGCTAGACTTATAGGCTTCATTTCAACTCAATATCGAACATAAAGGCAATGAGGAGGCAATCCTATTTAGTGTTTCGTCACAGCGCCAAATGAATATTGGGGGGAAAAAAAAAATATAAAACTTAAATAAATAAATAAAAATAAAAAACTAGTTACCAGTTCAATTTTGACAAGTTTTATTTTAGAAATTTTGAATTCACTAAAGAGACAACCTGTAAGATAATTTGTAAGAAACCCGATCCTCTGGAGGTTTGCTGTTACAGATCAGATCGCTTTGTCAGTTTCACGTTGCATATATCCATGACTGAACTTGATAACCAGGATCATCAAAGCTTTCCTGTCCCTCCATATGGAAACTCCATCTATGAAACCCCACAACAAGGGAGGGGACATCAATAAAGCAAAGCCAGCCACCCTCTCGTCCTTGATTTCTTGAGTTTTTGTTCTTGGATTAAAGACGAACGTTTGCGATTTGCATTTTAAAACATCATGATCAAAAACAATTACCCTCCTCCTTCTGTATTTTTCCCACAACCAATGAATCAGATTACAGGCCTTGGTGAGCACCGGCTTCTTATGGCCTTGTTGCACTGACAATATTTGAAGTTTCCTGCAGTAACTTCATTAGGCGTATTTTGTCCAGAATTAGTGGAGCGTGCTGAAAATTGCTAATGACAGATGTTTCTCCACACTGTCACACTCCTTGTATCATTTGATTTGGAAAGCAACATACGGTGTTCTGCTCCATCAGTATGTCACAGACTGTCTGCAAACAGCTGGTCATAACTCAGTTCAGTGAAAACCATTACTTTCCAATGAAGTGCTGGACACGATCCAAATTGGGTTTTGGCATGGCCTCAGCTGCACCCATGATGCACTGCAGCCCAGTGTTGCAGGTACACATGGAAGAGGGGGAGAAGGGGGAGGAGGGGTGAAGGGAGCAGGTGAAGAGGTTTTCTACGAGCCCTCTGTATCTCTGCTCTCCAGCCGGGCAGAGCACTCTGATAGAGGATAAACACTGAGAGAGCGGATACAGCGAATGAACAAAGAGGAGACTAAAGCTTAATTATAAGCTTAATGATGTGAGGTTATAACATCTTGTGTCTTCATCTTCCTTAACAGCATGCAAAGAGTTTGGTCACAATGGGCCATAGGTGATATTTTTATTAGGAGTAAGAGATTAATGTAATGGATAAAACTCTTGCTGAGTTTATTAAATCGGCTGAATGAAAATATCTGTAATTACTGGCAAATTATAACAAGCACAAATAAATTGTGTAAAGGTCACACATCTCATACTTCCACTTATGTGGAATGTGGTCACCTTTTATGCAGCAACACTGTTTAGGTAGTTCAATCGCTGTAAATTGTTTGTAAAGGAATCAAGCTTAATTGCTTACTTTCTGACTGTGTGTTCAGTACTGTGCTGGGAACCTACAGAGTATTTTAGAGGAAAGGAGAACAACTTATGCTGTAAATATTTCATAAGTACTGGGTACTTATGCAGTATTTTAGAAGAAAAGAAAAACATCTGTGAGTATTTTATAAGTACTGAGTATCTATGAAGTGTTGAAATAAGAAATAAGAAACAGAGTCGATCAGTTGACAACAATGACATCCGATGGTACCTCTTAAGTGTTTATGGTTTAATGTTTCTCTGTGGTTATGAAGTTAGTCACTCAATGCTTATAAAATACTTATAGTATAAGTTGTTTCTCCTTTCCTCTAAAATCCCAAGTCACCACCCCCTTGTTCCCCTTTGCCTACATTTAGGCATCAGTCAGAATCAGTAAGTATTTTTTATGTACTGATTCATGTGACCACATTACATCTTAAGTTTAAGCAATTACACAGTAAATGTCAAGAAATTACACTACACTTTGCAGGCTGTATTCAGTATTAAGTCTTACCTTTTCCTTAGTTTGATCCATCTAAAACCAAAATGTAACAGTTGCAAGGTGTTGTCTTACAGTGGTTATGTGATGGAAAATTTCTTTCAAGGATGTCATTGCACATTTTGTTGGAGCCAGGCTAGCTGTTTCCTCCATGTTTCAAGTCTTTTTGAAAGACTAAACTAACTGTCTCCTGCTTTTAGCTTCAAATTTAACACACACAAGAGGTATCTATCTTGTCTGTCTACAAGAAAGCAAATAAGCAGACTTTCCAAAATGTTTTCCAGTTCCCCTTAAAATCATTTTTTGCTTCTATTCTTTGAACAAGAAATCATGATGTACAAAGCTTTGATGCTAAAATCTTAGTTTGATTTGAGTTAAAACAAAATCATTGTTCAGTCAGAACTGGTACAAAATTATATCATATGTAGACTCAATAAGCGATGAATATTCCTGTAATTAAAAGGTAAAGATTCTGGGTGTTTGGCTACAAAGCTCTGGCCAGGAAGACTGCATTGTGTGCCAGGACATCTCACAGCTCAGCTGCTGCCTGCATGCAGCAGAAGTGTCATTGACACCTCGCTTCATCTCTAAAGATAAGGCAGCAATGACATTCTGTATTCCTGGGCCTCTCAAGTCTGGGTGTTAGTCACTATTTGGCCCGAGTGGTAAAGATCTCAACAGCAAAATAGCATGCTGACAACATATGCTAAACGAATGAAAATCATTCATTTCCGGCTCATCTTCCTGTCTTTTAAAAGTACAGTTTAAAGGTCAAAAGGGGAGAAAATGGGTGATCAAGCCCTTGGGGATGTTAATATGTCAAAATAAAGTCCTCCCTTTGGATAAACCATGCTTTAAATCAATTCTTCAGTGAACAATCAGTGATTCATTACATTAAAGTCACCACAATTGCACTCTTAGTGTTTTGAGGATCAAAAACACCAGCACCTGAGGGAAGAAAACCTCCTGCAACATGAAGCATTCCTATTTACTGTATCAATTCTGTGACCTCTGGCAATATCTGGTCCTTTTATCTCTCCACTGGCTGCATAACAGTGTAAATGTTTGCTTGCCAAACTGACAAAACAGAACAGAATCGGATTAATGAAGACAAATGTGTGAACTCGGTTGTATGAATGTGGCCTTTCCAGTCCCTCTGGATGGTATTTTTGCTGCAAAGGCCTGTTCTTTCAATCACTGTAATAAGGCCGATCCCAGTCAGAGCTTTGACAGCTCAGAGACGAGGCTGCCCTCGTTTTACGCGGCGTGCAGTTCAGCTCAAGAGGAGAGAAAATGACTGGACAAACAAACATGGATCTGCAGTTGCCTGTGAATGCATCGTTAAGTGAATACAAGCAGTTTGTCCATTTGATTTAATCTCAGGTACCATGAAAATTAAAAGATGACTATGAGCAGCATCAAAATTGTGGGATTTTAACTCAAAGTCTTCACATTTCTGAAAAAAATCAAGGATATTTAAATGAATAATTGTATAGATTAAAGGTTAAAAGAATAGATTATTTCTAATTGTAATGTGATGGAGGACTGCGTGTTGTTCTTACTGTAGGAAACATAGTCATTCATGTAGTTTTAGGAATGAGTAGCCATCTGATCTATACAGTATTCTCATTATAACAACTACAATTGTTATAGGACCATAAGCAGTACAGTGGAAGTACATACAGAGCATCTTAAAGGATTCTTGTCTCATTAAGCTGTTCAGACGTCTCTCCTACGAGGATAAAACCTTTTTATTTCTCCTATTAATGTTGGCTTCAGCGGAGTTCAGTGATGTGTTGTTGTTTAGCCAAGATAAAGTAAAAATGAAAGATCATTTGTGTTTTCATGGTTGCATAAGCATTGAGCACACTATCCACAAAGCATGTTATGTCCCTGCTTTTAATGGAACGGTCCTTTATTTGAATTGTAAGGAGTCACATCTAATCGAGCTTCGCCTCACATCGCACATTGCTGCAGAGATACAGCAGTTCTCTTGTTTTACGGGCTCTATCTCAATGCAAAAGTGACAGCACTAATAATGCTAACATAACTAATCACCTTTAATAAATGAGATATTTTACCATTTTAGTATGCTGATCCTTCCTGACCCAAAACTGACAATTGTGTTAATTGGATCTGATGAGGTTAGTTGACACAAATTTATGTTTAACTGCATTAAAGTGAAAGGAAGAAGACATCGCCCTCAGAGTCATCAACTCAATCAACACTAATGACTCCAATGCTTCTTTGAATTAAATACTTATCACACATTTAATTGAGACTCAGAGAAGAGAAGGTGGAGCAGCAGGACAGTGTGGACATATTTGTAAGACAACTTAGGAAAAAAAATTAAAATAAGATAATACAATTTTTTGGTAAAGGTGAGATTTTTTTAAATAGTTTATTGAAAAAGAGGTTAATCACTTGTTTGATGTTTGATCTCTTTTCTTTGTCTCTGTTTATTTTTTGACCTTCATGTTGTCTCTCATGCTTTCACTGATCACATTTTCACGAGTAGCATCACTTTAGTCACTCCAGCGATCTCTGAGGCTCCTTTCTGATTTCCCCCACAAAACAAAAAGTCACATTTATCTCCATAATTGGCCTCAGCGTTTAAATGGATAATGTAGTTATTACTGCATTCTTTGTTTTATTTCTTCTCCTCCACTGCTTCTTTCTTCCTTTCCCCTATTTGCTCTCCTTTTCCCTTTTTTCTTGTCTTTTTTTTTGCTGAAAACTGTTGAGCTGGTAAGTTGAATGCAGAGGCACGTATGCACTCTGGAAAGGTAATCTAGAAGCCAGTTGAGCCATGACAAATAGGGACAGCTGGCCTAATTGAATCATTTGAGCTAAGACAGCTCAACTTGGTTATCCCCTCTGCAGCCCACACTGATATTAGTGCGGGAATCATTAGCCATGAAATCATGTCTGCTCTCTCTGACTGCATCCTTTATGACATGACAGCCAGCCCAGCCTGTCTCTTTCACTCTCCAACCAAAAAGAGCCCTTCATCATAAACAGGCAGAGGTGGAGGCAAGCAGGACTGAGTGGGATGTCTTTTTGTCTTTTTTTTTTCTCTGGACACTTGTTCTTGTGAAAGTATTTCATTAAATGCCATGTACAGAGTTTTGTGGTTACATGAAGGCATTACTGTACTGCTAAATCAAAAACATGCACAGTGGTTTCATCCCAGTCTGCAGGCTTGTTATCTTCTCCTACAGAAACTACGCTCCTGCTATGTTTTTGTCTTTATATGTGACTGTGGCTTCAGACTGTCCTACATATGTCGCTTTTTGAAGGCATTTTCCTGCTCTTTTTTTTGTAAAACTCAAACATTTTCAGTCGCTTCCTGTCACACTTCATGGCCCTTAATGAGATACAATTACATTCATTCCTGAGGACCATTTGTGAATAATGCAATCAGGTGGTCATGATGGGCTTCACCGAAAGATAGGAGGGGCCCTCCTATTGGAGGAAGAGCAGGATGCCACATGGTCTGAGACCCCTCCTGCCTCGCAGCCTGTTTTCTGTGGTTCCTCTCTGCAGGACACCCCGTCATGCCAGGCGGTGCCACGGGCTTCGACAGAGCTGAGAGGGATGGAGCAGCAGGGCAGACGTCTCAGCTGAGAGGGTTTTTGTTTAGTAAGGAAGGGTAAGGCATTAAAGATTATATTAATTTTAAATCACACAACTATCCTTTTTTATTTTGTTTTATGGTTTAAATAGCCTAAGAGCGGAAAACACATTTAACAGCCACTATAGGCTCATTACTCTCCTCTCTAGCCTCAGTGTAGTTATGGAGGACATGAAGCACAGTGACTATGAGCTCAATGGATGATCTTCGTGCTCTGCGTAATAATGGACATCCATCCCAGGGGTGAGGATGCCTAGCTTAATGGAGCTCAGACTGGGGATACTGTGCAATGTTCAGGCCCATTTGCTTTTGACTCACATTCCACTGGGGTGGCATGACCCCAATGAGACGCCTGCTTTCCCCAGGTGGCAGTGAGCGATGCTCCTCCACAGTTTCGGGGTAGGGGAGCGAGGAGACCCCTCTTTGCCCAATGGGCTGGGCTGGAAAAACAGACGCCCACACAGACTCTTGCACATCTCTCACGCACACATTCACTCAGATGCACCCTTCACACCCTCGGGGTCTCCAGCTCCCTTTTGAGGAAATTTCGACATGAGCAATTATTGTGGGTTAGGGAGTGACAGGTCTATTCCAGGTTTCAACAGGCACACAGAAGTGAGGCGGACTGACAATCGTCTGGAATCACCTCTCGGGTTGAGACAGTGTGCTGGACTAAGTGAGCTGAATGTCTGTCTGCCTCTGTCTTTCCCCCCTCGGGGCTTTTTCATACGAGTGCTCTGCCTCTCCCTGGATGTTTACACATCATTAAGGTTCCCCTGTCTCATCTCTGCTCTGTCATTTAAAGAGCATGGCAGCGTTGGTCTGAGATGGAAGAAAAGACAGTTTCTGGTCAAGAGAATGAGAGAAAGAAAGCAGCGTTGCAAAGGAAGCAGCAGAATCCTTCAGACTATGAGAAAACACTTTGTGTCAAGTCGAAATATTTATTGAGGTTTTAAAAGTTGAAATTCCAAACAAACCTCTTTTTGAGAAATACTTTTGTAGTGCATCAAAAACTTTTGTTTGGGTCTCATATTTTTAGAGCAGACAATCATATCAATTGCAGTTCTCACAAATGTGCATATTAAACAAAACCTACAATTATTAGCAAAAGTAATCAGCGATTGTCTGCACACATCATCAACAGAGCTTTAAAAGGAACTTTAGAAATCGGACTTCTGGAAGAAAAAAGCAGGAGCAGGAAAGTCTGGTGTGTGGCAGACACGTTAGACAACACTGGTAATGAAGCATTGGCAGAAAGTGATAATTATTTTAATTAATGATAATGGTTTTAATGATTCAACATTTTGGCTAATTGATTATGATTGATTGCACATTACTAAACAAGGAAAGTGAATCAGGGAGGTAATCAGGGAGATGACAGCACAGGTCAACACTACAGCGTGACGGAACATACACTACACATGCTAATCAGACCCAGAGAGACGGAGAGAGGGAGAGGCAGAGGGAGAGAGACGGGCAGATGGAGGGATGGAATGAAAAGAATGAATGAGCTCTCCACTAAAGAAATGCACAAGTGAAATAAAAGCAGTAAAATCGACAAAAAATATGTGAAGAAAAATGTTCCAAAAAGAACAAGCTATTTTAAGAGAGGAGTAGAAATCCAGACACAGTTCATCCTGCTGGCTCTTTTATATGGAGTGAAAATATGCAAATTTTAAGATTACATTTAGTATATAGCTGTATTTTATTTTTACAAAACGGCTTTTTTGTGATTAAAGGAAAAAGAGCAACTCTACTGAATGAAACTGCAGCTTCTTTTGTATTTCAAAATATTCAAAATATGCATAATTCAATTTCCAGCACATCAACTTTACCCATCAAAGAACTCTGTGTGCTCCCTTAAATTAAGGTGCGTTGACATGAGTCATAAAATAGGCATTATCTCCCTGAAGAGGAAATAATTTGTTCACTATGTGACTTAGATGATGTTGCAGATCAGGCAGTTTTGAATTTTATTTTGTTTCATGTTACTCGATGGATGACTTTTGAAAAAACTCTTGGTAAGGAAAGTTTTATGGCAGGTTATTTGTCAAATTTTGAACATGAGATCTGTTATATTAAAGGACAGAAGTGTCTAATGAAACAGTATTTGTGCCGTTTTATAAATCCATTTGGGTTACTACTTGTGCACTTGTTAAACACATACATAACATAATTAACTATTTTGTTTCTCTTGTTTGCTCATCTTTGATCATGTAGATGTTATCATGCAGGTAAAAAACTGCAGGAGCTCAGAGATCAAATTTTGCTTTGGCTGCAGCATGAACAAGCACACACTGCCTAAGAGGCATCAGTCACACTCGTGTCTCCTCAGAGCCATTTGAAGTGTGTTCGTGTCAGGGAGGAGGCCTTGCTTACACCATACAGCATCACCCTGTGACCTGACCAGTGATTAACATTTGAGGAGGGAGCCTGCTCTTTCCCTCCTCTTCTCCATCTCCTCCTCTTGCCTTTCTCCATCATGCAAACACTTGTCAGAGGGATTTTTCTTTTTGCCTCTCCTCCTCAATCATCAGTTGCTATTGTCTAACCCTTAAGCTGCACCCTACCCCATGCTCATGACATGCAAATCTGTCCCCTTGATTTCACTTTGGAGAGATGGTGAGAGGAGTGGTGAAGCATCCTGCCCTCTGCCACCTTCCTCCCCACCTCCTCCTCCTCCTCCATCCTAGCCCACCTCCATCTCCTGCTCTCACCCTCTGGATGGGGGCACTCCTCAGAGTGGATGGACTGGGTTCGAGTTTAATTAATGAAATGTATGATAATGTGATTTCTTTAATAGAATGACATAGTCTAATGGTGTTGTGTGATTATGATTAATATAGTACTTTGGTGGGAGAGATCATCAGCCAAAGGCTAAATGAGGACCTTCTCTCTCCAGTTCCAGCCCTGGACACATTTCAGCTCTGTGTTGGACCTCTGAGCAGCAGTTCTATCTGTCTCTTAGCTTACTGCGGTATTTATTGAACACCACATGCTTTATTTTTCTCTTTGAAGAAATTTAACTCTTTGGTAAATATGCTTATTCATCTTCCTGTGAGGGTTAAGAAGATTAGTACTCCTTCTTGTAAGTCCACATAGTAAGAAGCTGCAGCCAGAAGCTTCACTTGCTTAGAAGTCCCCCATAATGTCCAAAATTTACAGAATCAACCACAAGTTTAACCTACAGTACAGGTATTTCGGGGCTACCATTTAATTAGAGAGTCAACATATGAAAACATAACTTTTCAGCCACTTTAGAAAACTTATAATACAAAAAAATATGGGGATTTAGCTGCTAAATGTTCCACTATTTTAACCAGTTAATTGACAAATTTGCCTGCTATTTGATGCTAAGCAGGTGCCTGCTGCAGCTATAAACAACATTAGGAGAGCTGTAAAAGTCAGCAAAAACAGTTAAGAATTTTTTTCTTTTGACTAAAAACCAAAACAATCAGCTCAGAGTCACTACAAAGCTCTACAGAGCTGAAAGGAGCAACGAAGTTCAGTGATTAATCTCTGTGTCTGTCGGTCCATGCAACGGCTCACACTCTTAGCCATGTAATCAATTGTTGCTATAAAAGTACTGATAGCCTCTTTAACTGTCCTTCTCTCGCTTGTTTAATCCATGCAAAAACTGAAATTTAAAGACAACACATTGTGATTTTTTTGGATAATGCTGGGCCACTTCTTGGCCGGTTGCAGGAACTTCTGGAGGTTCAGAGAGCCAGGCTCATTGTTCCCTGCTCCGTATGGTAGCTGCTGGCTGCAGCTTCATACGTACTGTTCAGAATGAGAGAGCTGACTTTCTCCTCTCATAAAGACAAGATTATTAATACCTCATGAACAAGGTAGAGAAGCATTTTTCCCAGAATATCAAACCAGTCCTTTGAATAAAAAACCACATTTCTCTATTTTGCTAATAAAATACGTCAATATTTATTCTCTTGTTAAAACAATAATGACTAAATCCACCTTCACACGCTGCTCCTTTATATTTTCCTGATTGCTTTGTGAACTATAATGTCGGCCTCGTATAAACATGCTGGAGATTAATGTCTTGAACTGATCACTGATGGTTCTATATATCTTGTATTTGTAATGATCCCATGGGTCAAAGGTTGCTATTTTCTCTTTCAGATGTAGACTGCTGGAGTGGCAGTCAAGCATGAATCATATTATCCTCCGAGAGATTAATGTAGCTGACTGAATGAAGAGGGTAATGACGTGAACAAAAGCCACTTACGTTCCCTTTATTATGGGAGAAACTGCTTTGATTTCTGTGAGGTGTTATCTGCATTTTTCAAATCTATGGCCTAATTTCACCATATGGCAGGAAAAGTTGTCATTGGATCTTGTTCTGTGTGGAAACATTGCGGTGTCAAAACCCATAAAATTTTAGTTTTGAGCTTCAGAAGTGACATCTTTGGTTGTGAGTGGAAAGCGATGAATCAAAGCAGATGCATCTTCTTCAGAGACAAAGCCCTCCATCATATCCACCTGTCTGAAGGTTGCTTGAAGGACAGAAGAGGAGCCATCGTCTGGAGAAACAGGAGGTTTGAGGGAAGTGCTCCTTCCCAGCCGTTTGTCACTCTGATATTTGGTAAATGTGATAATTAATACTGTAATTTAACTAAACCCACTCTGCGAGGTCTGTAATTAAAACTGATGTACCTACTTAGCACACCAAGCATCACAGGTGGGCCCAAATTAATCTGCAAATAGAGCTAAATTGCCTGTGCTTAGCGTTTTCGTCAACGTCACTCACTTTGGGGGGAAATATCTGTAATTAATTCTGATATAACAAAGTCATAAATTTGAGGTTAAATGCAGCCTTGACAACAGACGCGATGACAGCAAGAGACCTCATCTAGCCGTCCCAGATGGGATCCGAGACTCTGCTTTCTCCCAAGAACTTGGCTGAGACTTCCTCTGACAACTGTTTGCTGCTATAAAGACACAAGGAGATATTCAAAGATAAACTCATCCTTTCTTGCATGCCCTCTCAGTCTTTTTTTTTTTTCAATTTAGAGCAAATCGAAATGAACTGGAGTGAAAGCCAACTTCCAGGCTACAGAACGGAAAATGAAATGATTAGTTCTGGGTGGAAGCCAAATGAATGAATGCATTTTTGATTTTGACTTGCAATGAAATGAAGCTGCAGCCGCACAGCGATTTACAAGCTTGTATAGTTTGAGTTTTGGATCTTTTTTTATAATTTCTTTGTGACTCTAGATTCAAAAATAACAGTTTGCTATGTATTTTATCTTGTATATATTGTTCTTCTTTTGTTAGTGTACTCTTTTTCAATGAGGAATAATCTGAAAGTTTGGATCTTATTCCCTACTGTGGAGCATTTAAAACATTCCAAAAACAAAAAAAATATTTAATTCACACCAGAATAGATTGTTGAAATTTTCTATTGTGCGCCATCAATTCCCTTAAGATCATTTAGTTTACAATATGACCGAAAAAAAACACGAGCAGCCAAATGTTTGCACGTTTAGAAAGGGTTTCGAATCATCTAAAGATGCTAAATTAGCATATGGATATTGTAAAATAGAGGTGCATTGAAATAAAAGGCTCCTATTATGAATGCACAATATTGTTCATTGTTCTCTCCTGGGTTTTTGTTTTGGTTGGTACACACAGCACAAGCTGGCATGCCGCTATTGTTGAGCAAAAATAGTAGATTAAACTGAACGACAGTCAAATCAAAGAAATAATCACATATTTATGAATATTTAATATGGTCGTGGCAAATAAGGCAAGTAATTAGGAGTTTCCATAAATTAGCAAATTGTTATTTTATGTTAATGAGAGATCTTCAGTTTTTCTCATGAATAATTTATGGATCAACAAAAAAAGTTTAGCAGGGAAGGAATGAGGAAGTATGTCGATCAGATCCATGCACATGTGCACACACATATCTACACACACGCCAACACACACGCAGCTTTTCTTCAGTTCCTATTGTTTTGTTCAATTTGTCACTTGATATTTATTAGGCTGAAGATGGCAGGTTTTTACCAGCTGAATGTACAATGCAGCCGGGTGTGGAGTTGTTTTGGAAGGAGAGGTGATACTGGCATTGCGAGCAGACACCACAATCGCCTTTTTGTGTCCACTTTATTCACGAAGCAGACTTCACTACAGCAGCTTCTATCCCAAAGGTGCAAGAGAAGGCGATCGTGCAAAGGGGGGAAAGTCAACCATCAGCAGTGGAACATTAGCACAACGTTTGGATTTTTTTTTAAATTACAGAACAGAGAAGTTAAAGGAAATATTAGATACAGATCCACTGTAGCGTTGGGAGGGGTCTGACTAAAGGGGTTATGGAGGCGTAGGGGGGGAGCACAGGGTGGGGCAGGAAGGGCAGTGAGTCAGAAAACAAGAGCAAAACAAATCTGTGATCTGGAACTCAGAGAGCAGCCACTCAGGAGGGATTAATGAGAAGTAGGAAGCTGTGAAATTATGTGGCCTTTGAGTGGGGAGAATGGCCCTAGCAGAGCATGGCCCTGAAATGAGGTGAGACAAACTTCACCTGATCCACAATTAACGGCATCATGCGGATGGGTGACACAGGGTCACAGCAGGGGGGGAAAGGGGTTGGAAAAAAAAAATCACAATTCACTTTGTGGCAAATTATCACCTCTCCAAAAAGGGCAGCCATCAGAAACCAGGAGTCAATGAGGAGAGGAGAGGATTTTACACACCTGTCTTTTTAAAAAGACAGCGATGGGGATGAGGGGAGAGCTTGTTAGAAAGATTTATGCTTAATAAGGACAGACAGTAGCAGGGGATGGAGACAATTAACAGTGAGGAAAAACATAAATAAAGAGTGAAAGAGTGAGAGGCAGAGGAGGAAAATGGGGTAGAGTTGATTGCACACGGGGTGAGGAGCAATAACAGGAGCACAAATGATTAAGTGGTGTTAGGGACTAAGAACACTTGTTTGCAAGGACAATCTTTGTGTGCTTTTGTTGTCTGCCGGCCGCCTTTATCTTCGTGTAATTCTCCGTCTGATGAAATGTGTTTAAAGAGATGAATTGGGATCGGAGGAGCCGTCCTGACATGATTATGAGGGATTCATCTGCAGCCATCTGCCACCGTTATGAAACGGGAGGGGGGGGGGGCTAGCAGAGAGATAGAGAGAGAAAAGAGAGAGCGAGATGGAGGGTGGGAGGGAGGAAAGGGAGGGAGGGAAGTGCAGACCTTCTGTTCAGCAACCCTGCCACAAACCCACCATTACACAGGCCTCTGGCCTACAGTTTAACATAAAGACTTGCTTTGCCTCCGTATGTGAAGGTGAGCTCTGGGTGCAATTAAAGAAAGCAGAAGTGGGTCATAAAACTTGTGCACTTCTTATTGTTTTACATGCATCAAAATCCAATTTAAAACATTATCTTAAGAACAGAAAAGATTGTTTTAATGCTAAGGACTGTGCAGGGACATAATAGCTGAAACTGATGATTTTCTTCCAGGTACCACTGGTATTATACTGCGACTTGGAAACGGCACCTACAGACTACATCATATTCACACACCAGTTGGAGGAGAGGGCACAGCAGATGGGTCCATTGCTCATCACAGCGTCCACTTGTTCTAAAGGGGAAAGCGGGGGCCTCAGACAGCATGTCTTAAGTTGTGTAATAGGCTTTTAGTGTCACAAATGAAAGTCACACGTTCATTTATTTTTTCTCAGGTTGTTTTTCTCCCTTTTTTTTTTTTTTTTTTTTGGACTGCAAGATTTGTTCACACAGCTCAACATCACTGTGGATAAAAATGGAGTATAAGAAAAATATGTAGCACAAACATAAACCAGCATGATCTTATACATAAAGCGAGCATCACTTTTTGTGTTATTGAGCTGTATTGATGACTATTATCTCACTCTCTAATCTGTCAGCTGTTGCGGTTGCAGCTGGCGTGCAGTTATAAAATCACAGCCTGTGTTATTTCCCTCTATAAGTCTGAGCTGGATTTTACATTGACAGCTGTCTTGCTCTTTATGATCACTTTGTTTCATGTGTGAAAAATCCTCCAGTTCTCCTGCGTTTTAACAAAGCACCTATTTCTTTCTTGCCCACTATATGACTGAGCCATCACTTCATATTACAGGTCAGCGTTACGGTGCTTAATTATGTGCCGGCTGCTTGGGGCTCCTAATAACCTGTCATTGAGGGGAATTTGAATGTCACACCATATTGTTGGGCCCTAATGGCAGCAGGCAGATCCACTGATGAGCCGTTTTGGGACAATTACAGAGGGATATTCAAATCACAGGTCTGGGTGTGTGGTGAGCTGCACCGCACGCAACCTGACAGGGGCTGATGTGCGCGCACGCACACACACACACTTGTTGTATCTTGACCCCGCAGCCCCTGCAGCCCACCTCTCTTGACACATAAAGAGAGCGCCTCCCCCCGCTGCTGCTGGAACAGTTTAACTGTAGCCTGATCGCTTTTATTATCCGCCTAATCCAGATATCAGCGATTTCATCAAGAGTGGAAGATATGCATATCATGAATTATTTTGACACTGGGACCTTTTAATTTTCGCCGGCAATATTTCATCCCACCAATCAGCGCCTGGAGTGGTTGTCGGACGTGGCGGTGTCAGAGGACGAGACTCCCCCCGGCGGATCCAAATCATCCGGGGGACAATAATGAGCTATGGCCACGATTACGAGCTGCCTGTGTGTGTATGCATCTCATCAAGGCCCCCATGCACGCTGCTGCTGCGGGAGGGGGGGAAGCCATAGCCTATGCAACACGAGACATACACATCATAATATTTCTTGTAATAAGTAAGTAAATGAGTCATTGTAATATTTATTATAAAGAAAAAGATGATTTTACATTACAAATAGGCTTAAAAGTTATTTAACTTAGATTATATTACCTTAAACTGGTGCAATAATAAGCATTTAAATATTATAATTATTTTAAATCTACTGCCACAACTTCACAGATTACCAACCATGGAAAGTACAGTTAAGTACAGTTTTTCATTTACTTAAGCAGCCTACTTTATTCTTCTTTATACCTGTATAATTGAAAATGGAAATATGTACTCTACTACAGTTACAGTTACTTTTTGTTGATTAAAGCTGCACATACAAAACCTATAATACGTTTTACAGAAATTTCTGCTGCAGGGTCTATGGAATTTTTAGCCTAACTTATTAAACTTCTAATATTAAAGTATTATATTAGAGCATTATTCATTAAAATCAAACATTATAATGAATAATAGTTTAACACTAATAGAAGCCCTTTCACTCCATAAAAGTTTAATAAAAAATTACACACACAAATTTTCTTATTTCATTTTCCTTTCTAGACGACCTCTTGAATTTCTATTTACTGATTTTTTTTTATTTACATGGCAATGAAAAAATATAGATTCAGATTTCAAAATTTGCAAATAATCAAAAATTATCCATATATATATACACACCTTTTACCAATACAGTGAATTATCAGCAGCCTAAATGTTTTATTGTATTTCACTGCCCTTAAACATTTAGGCTGCATCATCATCATTATTTTTTTAAATCTGTAAAATAGCCATGTTGCATTACAACAAGCAGCTACACTATTTGAATACTTTATCAAATAAGTTCGATATTTAGCCTAATAATGGAAAATATTTACATTGTTACTGACTATTCACATAAGACTTTATTCCTTACAGAGAAAATTTGGCAACTAAAAGCTTTATTGATTGTTAATAAATCTCTACTAATGCTTTATATAGCAGTTAGGACAACTTTGGGGTTAGCATTTATCGATAAGGTGACACTTTATTAGGATTAGTACAAATCATGAACTTAAGTAATGTTTAACTAATGCATGAGTCATGATGACTGAATGCATAAATTAACGCAAGATGTATCGTGACTTCCTGTTGCTCACAAACCAAATGATGGAGTCACTTGATGTGATCAGTCTAACAATGATGATTCACAGTTACTAATTATTGATAAGCATTCGAGATGGCAGGATTTCAGTTCCAAAGAAGTTTATTTATGTGACTGTTTTTATGTTTAATATGTAAATGTTTGCATTTGATGACCAGATTTGTTTAAAAAAACCCCAACTATTTCTATGAGAATGGGTGCTATTTAGAGAAACTGAGCCAAGGAATGAAATAAAGTTTTGCAACTTGAATACAGCTTGCTTGGTGCACATAAGTAGATGTACAAAGTAACTTTGAATTAACAGCCTTATATTATGCTTTGCTGAAAACATGAAGGCAAACAAAAAGTTTTTCATTCTCCAAAAAGGCTTTAAGACTCAGCAAACACATCACTTGATATTTTTGTTCTCCCACAGTCACACCGGCCACATATGAAATCATGAGGACGCATTATATTCCACCATGTCTGTCTGTGATATGTGGACTGTGTAACTTAATACTTTGTGTCTTTACCCAGCTCCCTGTGGAGCGGGTATTACATGAGCAAATTGGATGCTCAAACAGTCAGTCCGTGACCTTCCCTCATCCTGGATGTTGACCCCCGTATAAAGAGAGACATTACATCTCGTTACACAACAACACGGCTCCGGCGCTTCGCTCCAGATAAAGAAAAATGTCTCAATTAAATCTTCACCGGGGCCCCCCTGCCGAAGAGTTATCGCCGCCCCGGTAGCGCTGATCGCCACACTCACACATCCTCAAAAGTTATTTGACATAAATTGCCGGAGTCACATCATTTCCTGCCACACTCTGAGCGGGATTTACGGCTGATCCCATTGACTGGGAGCTAAACCTCCAATAAAATTCCTCAAGAGCCCACAGGGCCGTGAGACGCACCTATCTACCCTCCATCAGGCCCTCATCTCCCCCGCGCGGAGATTAACCATGCAAATACACACAGGTGGGAGGGTGATACCGACAACACATTTATGCACATGAATGCAACTGGGCTGATATAGCCGTGGGGGTGGAGGGCTGTGCACAAGACAGGCTGATTGTGTTTTATCTGATGGGGGGATGAAATGGCAGGTTGGCTTATCCACTGAACTCAAAGGAGGAGTGAGAGGGAAATTATCTGTAGCTTTAATTTGAAAATGAGAGGTGAGTGCCACTGTTATGCTCTCTGGAGGATGTCCCCTTATGTGCAAGAAAACTTCTGAGGGGAGTAATATCATTATAAGGCAGCATGTGAACCCTTGAGGAAAATCGTTTAGAGCCGAAAATTGCTTTTTACATTAGTGCTCAGGCATTGTGAAGAAAGGTGCACACTGTATTAACTACTAAAAACAACCTTATGGCGGCATTAGTCTGCAGAAATTACAGTCTGAGGTGAGCAAAGCATGTTAACAGTTGCAGTGCGTTAATGCTGGTGATAATTCTTGCTCTATAGCTCAAACTGACCAGATGGAATTACAAGTTCAGCAAGGCTCTGAATGGCATTAAGAGTCTAAGGTCATCTAAATACAAGCAAGTGTTTTCAAGAAGTTTTAAGATTGTTCTGTGGAACCCATAATTAGTTTTTCTTGCCAGTTTTATGATGTCTCTTTAGAGGTGATAAGTGAAAAGTCTGAGCTCAAAGAGTCCTCATTGGCTTCTTCTGATGCAAATCATACACCTATGTGTATATATGGTCACTATGGACAGTAGCGATTCATACAAGTGGTAATGAAAGAGGCAAGAGAGTCATTTTAAGACTTAAGTAACATTATCTATCGTACATACTTGCAGCTAGAACCCTCTTCATGGTCTGCACTTACAATTTAAAGTACTAGTCTGTTTCTTATTCAGTGTATTGAATGCTTCCTTGAGTTTGAATAAAGAGCTTATTGAAAACACTATTGGTTTGTTTGGGCTGCAACTTTGTTTACTCAAGTAATCCTAAAAAACTATTTTCATTGCAGAATTAGATGTGTAACATTTTAATCAGAAGATTCTCCAGTACCAATGGTTTCATTAAAAAATGGCCTAAGCAGATTAAAAATTGTCATTAAACTTGCTGTCTAGTCACCTTCCATCCAGATGATACAGCGGGGCAGTGAAGGCCTCCCCTCCAGCTTGGCACAGCGTTTCATTGGAGGCTCAGCAGCAGCAGCAGCAGCAGCAGTGGCTTCAGGGCCTCCAGCTGGGGCTGGCTGCTGCCTCTGCCTGCCTGCCTACCAGCACAGAGGCTGGGGGAGGTGGTGGGCAGGCCATGGGATTGCCCTGGGGCACCTTACTCATGCACCAGTAAAGAAAACCGAATCACCCCTCTATATCTCTGTACTAAGAATGCTTGCTGCCTTCAGCAACTTAATTTGACAAAGTCAGGGTCTGGAGACCTGGTGTGACCACTGCACAAGCCAGGAAGTGTATCATGAGAGGATAACACCAGGAAACGATAGGTCAAGACCATTTTTATCATCCTCTGTACACCAGCCCAACAAATTCAGCTAAAAGAAAAAAAAAAGAAAAAAAAGCACCAGACAAATTTTGATTTTAAGTTTATCATCATTTGCATTAGCAGTGAATGGGAATCTACAGTTTTAAGATCTGCATTACATTATATTACATTTGATGAAAGACACATGAAGTCTGTACACATGAAGTTACATTTTTGAGTTGGTGGTTTCTTGTCAACTTAAAGATCTGGTTAATCTAACAGTTCAGCGACATTTACACTTGTATCAACACATGAGGACAGTTCTAAGAAATATTCAAGTATTTCTTTGCGGTATAAGCTAAGACACCAAATATTAAAAAATGAAATCACATAATGCAATTTAAGAGATTACTTCTGTGCAAAATGGCCAAATGAAGAGGAAACCTTAATACTGATGGAAGTAACTTTTAACTAATAAATTCATTCAAAAAAAATTATTTAGAAGGATGATGGTGACCTAAAATCATTACACTTAATGCAAAAAAGATTATTGCTTTTCAATAAAAGAGCCACCATCAGTTCAGATTATTCAAGTCATTCTGTGCCATTCCTCTGTCTGTTTGACCTCGACCGACCATGACGTCTCTGCACCATCAGAACAATATAAGTCGCCTGGTCAGCATTGTATATGATAATCACTAATGTCACTCAAACAAGTCAGACGAGATAGTAACGAAACCTGGTGTGAGTCACAGGCTTCTTAAGGGCTAAGAGACAAAAGTCACTAAGAGTGTTAGCATTAGCTGCTATGACCTCTCATCCTATCCTGTGACATTAAAGATGCAAATCAGTATAACAAAAACAAAACATTTCCTTCACATGTAAGGTCTGAGATTATAGGAAATCAGGCACCATTTACAGAATTTACATAACCACACCCTTATTCCAGTATACCACTAATGCTCGTATGACAGCATGTGTGTGTGTGTGTGTGTGTGTGTGTGTGTGTGTGTGTGTGTGTGTGTGTGTGTGTGTGTGTGTGTGTGTG
>JAQMCX010000032.1:7970087-7993340 GCA_029814765.1 Acanthurus leucopareius
TGAGAGAGCCGTGTGTGTGTGTGTGTGTGTGTGTGTGTGTGTGTGTGTGAGAGTGTGCACCAAAATGATCTTTGCTCTAAGGACACTGCTGGCTAAACTGAAAATCAAACTGAACAGGTGGGAGCTACAATACTGCAAAAATGTCGGCAAGAGTCCAGGTAACACAGGGAAGTGTTTGATGAGCGCGCAGCTAACAGGTTTGTTTTCTCCATGCGGATTTAGAGTTTTACTAAAACTACAGAAGACCATAATGCTGATGTGAGAGAGAGGGCTGAGCGCAGAGGTAGCCTGAAGTCTGTGCAAATAACACAAGGAGCTGTCAGTCAATTCGCCGCCACTGAAAGGACTCACACTTGATTTTTCCTGCATCAGAGGAGTCCTGATTTGTGACCTATACAACTACACACAGAGAGGGGTGGTTTGTTTGTCAGCCAACTTGCTAATCACATCTTTCAATATACAGTGCAACAGTGTAACGTGTTTGAGCCAGTGGCTGAATAGGCTGCAGCCTCTTGCTGGTGTCTAAATTTCTGCTAAACTGACTCCCTCTGTAAGCTAAAAGCTGGGGGAGGAAGCACAAATGTTACATCTGACATGCTCGGAGCTCGCAAATCATTCGAATGAATGGTAAAAAATAATATTAAAGTAAAATGTCAAAAAGGCACACACACAATCACAGACCTAGGCATCAGGCAAGGTTGGCACAAAAGACTCATTGCATGCTGATAAAACTGTAAGGACAAAAAAAAAAAAACTGCTCAATTAGGAAATGAAAGAATGAAAAAAATACATAGTTAAAGGACCATGATTGAGAATAGACACCAGGAGGAAAGAAAACAAAAATCATGCACACAAAAAGGACACTCCCAATTTTCTACATTTTCAAAATCAGCCTCAGAATAATTACATATGTCTTCTATTTGTCATCTCCATCAGCGCAGCAATACATATTCCCAGAATGTTATTTGGTTTCGGTTGATTTTAAGTCCTCTGGCTATGCCTTGTGGGATACACATGTAGCTAGTATATAGTTGTATAGTTGTGCGCACACAGCCAGTAGTGGGATTTGTAGCTCAATATATACACAAGTTAAAGTTATTGCAGGTTCCACTTGGCAGTCCAGCACTTGTTGCACACTTGTGGCCGCGGTCTGTGTGCTTTGCAGAGGGGAAGTCTAGACTAGTGTAGAGCCATGAGGCAGGGCTTAGTCCGCGACAAGGCTGAGAGACGCTAAGGCTGCAGCTGGATGGTGATTTAGAGAAAACAGGGAGCAGAGAGGGGAACACAGGAAGTGGTCACCAGTAAAAGGAGCGCGTCAGGAAGTTGGCTGCCGTGCTTAGCCAGCCCATGCCGTCCGTGATGGAGCCTACGCGTGTGACGGCCTTGTCCTGCTCCTGGGACGGACTCTCATCCTCAGGCAGGTAGTCCGGGATGTCTGTGTTCTCCTCTACCAGCACTGCCGAGTCCTCCTGGAATGGCACCATCAGCTGGGCAAAGACAGAGAAGAGCGGTTTACATAAAAAGGGAAAAAAAGAAAAAATAACAGCATAATTTGTGCTTTTATTATCACAAAGCATGCATTTGTCTAAACAACTAATTTATTCCAGGATTAACGTAAAGGAGAGTTTTTGACCACAGATCCAAAATATTATTTTCTGGAGTCAGATTAGATGACTGAGCCATGTCTGCCCCCTGCTGGCGACATTGTATATGACTGACAATCAATGCAACCTTAATCTTTTTTTTATGTTTTAATGAACAACTATTAATGTTTCTTGCAGAATCCTAAAAAAAAATAAACAATTTGGAATCTTACGTTTTTCAAAACCTTTAGGCTTTACTGTGCAATTTGTATGCAAGCACAAAACTAGAAATACAATGCTTTAAATGGTGCAGCTAGGACTGATCATGTGTTTGGCAAAAAGCATGTAGCCTGGGGGCAGTGGCAGAGATGTGACTAGCTAATCATGTCAGTGTGAATAAGTTTCAGCCACAGGCAAGGGCGGCTACTTTCCCTGTGCAGAAATACACACTACATACAGTGAGCCGACTGATCAGTTGACTTGTAGGTGAAAAAAATAACATACACCCATTTAAACGATGGAGATCTTACAGGTGTCACATCTGTGTCTCTCTGCTGTTCTTACCTCCCCTCCATCATCTGTCTTCACCACCTGCTGAGCCTTCATTACTTTGGTGGAGTTGATCGCTGTGCCCAATGCCTGTGAGAAAAATAAAGTTTTCATTTGTTATGATTTAAATTTCAGTTCTCACATCAAACATAAGTAGAATAAGTAGTGGGGTGTAAGCAACAATAGTAGCAGCTCTGCTCCCAAAAGTTAGCTTTCTTGTGATGGGAATCTTTTTTCTTTCGGCATCAAGACCAATATCTAAGTTATGCTCAAGAACATCAACCAATTCAATACAGTCGTATAATGCAATTAATATTAATATATTAATATTTAATATATATCGTCTCATAATGTTTTTTCTTTACTCAAAATTATGGACACTGCAGATTCAGAAAAGAATATCATAACAGACGACCTCCACAATTATTACTAGAGTCCCCAGGTAATTCTATTCCTCAGCAAATAAGGCAAATTTCTGATTAAACTTGATAAATATTGTCCAGTTCCAAAAACCAAAAATAAAGGAACTTTTTGCTCTGAGAACTTTTGCAGCAAAACTTGAGCAGCAATAAATATGTTACAATGTCATTTGCAAGCCTTAACCAAAAAAGTTACTGATAAAGCAGTGTTTGCTCCATAACCTGAAACTAGACATAAGGTAAATTAACAAATTTACTTGTAATCAAACATTATCAGAATATTTTGTATCTTTAAGGTCCTGGATGATTATCTTTGTCCCCAGAATTACTTACCTCAGCTTTAAGGTCAGAGCGGATCCTGACAACACATCTCTTGACAGCCATCTGGAAGGTGAAGCTGATGACCCCCCGAATCTTCAGCAACGCCTCCTCACAAAGGCTCCTTCGAGTCTGACAGACAGGAAACAGATGAGAGGTGCGAGCAGATATGAAACAAGGCCAACATGCCGCAGGTTAAGTTATTATTGTGGCTTACAGGTACGTAATATAGTATGAAATCAGAAATATAGATATGAATAGCCTGCTACAATTTAAGAAAGTCATAAGTGAGCATGAAATATATCAGAAATATAACAAAATACATTTTACATGACTATGGTTTCCAGCTGCCCCAGTGCCGTGTGTTTCTGCTGTAGTGATAGCGATGCAGCCCACCAGAGGCCGTCTGTCTGCTGTAATGTAATCTGGCTAGGTGCAAGCTTCCTGCAGTGCAGCATTCAGGTTCAATCTCAACGTCCTGCTGTTCAATGGCTGACATTTACAACCTGACCCCTCCAACCCCCCATCCTGTGCCAGACAGACACCGCTAAGCTGCACTGACAACACTGGGATAATGACAGCAGCGAGCATGATGCCCCAAAATGAGATTTTTGTACTTCAACAGACGTTTGTTGAGTCTGAGTATGATGGATGCGCTCCAGTGTGTTGTGTTAAGTCCTGGATGCGCTATGTGAACACTTACAGGGTCATCCAGTCCATCGATGTGCAGCACCACAGTCTTGGCCCTCTTGTTGTTGGAGCCCAGGAAGAAGTGGGCTTTACGCTGGCAGGAGGCAGCTGCTGCCTCGGCCTGCTCGGCCTCTTCTTTGCCAGCCGACTGCAAAATCTCATAGATCTCAGAGGCCAGCAGTTTGGTCTCTCCAGGCGACGTACCCCTTTGGTGAGAGAAAAATTTTAAAAAATAGGAGGGAGAGGGACTCAATCATGAAAGAAATATGATGTAAAATGTACACACAAGTGGTCAGTGCCACTCAATCAGAGTTCAAATTATCTACTGTTTTGACATAGTGTATCTGTAAGCACTTCTGGAACAAAGCTAAAGGTGTGATGCAGTTGAATGGAGATATGATTAATGTCAAGCAAAGGTAAATTGAATCCTGAGCACTTTTAAATGGCTAAATGACCGTGCCAGGACATTTGTGCTGAGAGGCAAGATAGAAATACCCCCCTACAGGAAGACTAACCATGATGTCTGTGTGCCACTGAGGGAGAGAACAAGTGTCACTCCTGCATAAAATTGAAATAAATTCATTAAGCTTTTATTTTTTTGAGTTCTAATGGATGTGGCATAAATCTGACACTGCACACTTAGAATTCAGCTGCTGGTACAGCGACCATGTTAACAACCAAATCATCACCCAGCCTCCAATAGATTTACAAATACTGTCAATCTTTAAGCCTGTATATTCCAATATTCCATGTTGAACCATTTAGTTTACCAAAATACAATGCTCATAATTTAAACTTAGTGCCTATTCTGCACTTAAGTCTTTTTAACAGCATTTTTAGTGAAAAAAATCTACAGCAGAGCATATTATTTCTGTGGGCAGCAGCTTTCCTTGAAGAAGCCACATGAGGTCAGTTGCAGTTGCTGATATTTTATGAGGGATCCTGAGATATCCCTGCAGGCTATACTGCTTTATATGTCACCAAGCCATCACTCCTTCTATAGTAACCACATACGACATCAGCTGTCTGACATAGAGGCCCTCTGGGAGCTCCCGGCACTGCACAACATATTCTTACTCTAGCTTTATGGAGGCCTGTCACCTTTCAGCAAACCAAACGCACCCTAAAATTGCTTTATTTATCGATTTATCACTTTCATGCATTAACTAAAAGCCAGCTTCGTATTGAGTTTCAGACCTTAATGTGTTGAAGGGGCAAAAATGATATTCACACCTGTTTGGTGCAACTACGCTAAATGCTTCCCCCTCAGCCACATGTTCCCACTCCATCCAGCTATGATCGACCTCTACCCAAAGTCACATCGACTGGACTGCGAGCAGAGAAGCTGCTGCTGTTACTGCAGGGCTCTACTTGATGCCATCCCTGACTAGCTGAAGTGACTGGCTTACTCCAGGGCGAGAAAGAGCTTTTCTGCAGGAGGACAATGGACGAAAATCATGCAAGCCTGAGCCGGCCACTTGAACATAGGTCTATTCCTATCAGGGTGCTAATGATGAACAGCAGTCACTTAGCAAAACTGCTAAACACCCTCAGGTAAAACCAGCTATCTTAAGCATAACACCTCCTGAAACCAGACCTTCCTATGACATTATGTTAGCGACCAGAGTTTGTTCATCATGCTCTTTTAGAAAGTTACAGAATAAATTGTGTACAATGCTTCTTCGAAAGCTGTAAAGTGAAATAAGATTACAAAAAAGGGATAGAGAAATATATTTTGAGCATACCATGTATGCAAAATGAGCCACATCTGCAAAATAACCCGCTAACTCCACAACAAAATGAGAGCAAATATAAGCTTGCATCAGTAAAAACAGGTAAGTAGACTCATCAGGAAATTATAGAGAGGTGGCAAGATGCATTAAATTCTGACATGCAGAAACAGCAATTTAACAGTTTACCACCCTACTTTAATTCAACTTTAATCACATTCAACCTGACATGGCACATGGAATGACATCATGCTGCCTGAGAAATGTGCAGACTAGCAAACATTGTCCACGCAAAACAAAAGAAATTCTAGGTTAAGGTTTTATGCAAAGAAAGTGCACAGTGAGCATGTATGTGTGTGTGTGTGTGTGTGTATGATGTGGTGATGACAGGGACTTGCTTCTGCACGACATTCTGCAAACTCAGCATCATGCCCAGCTCGCCCTTCATCTTCTCCCTGTTGGCTCGACATTCTGCCAGGTAGCGCACGGCCTGCAAGGACAAGGGCAATCGTTATCTATTCAGCGCTAAAAGCTGGCAGACCCTTTGTGATATCAGAATAGAGAGAGAGCTTTTAAAATGTGTGAGCATGTGCAATGGTACAATCTTACATAACCAATATAAATACACATGCACTGACCCCGTGTTTACACTTCACAGGTTACCGTCAAGGAGGAACTGTTATATAAAGCCACTTAAATGTTTTGCTCACAATACAAGTCATGTACTGTACAAAAGAGTGGTGGTGGTGAAAGTTGGCGAAGGCTGCCATTTAAAGACTCTGAACTGCATTTACACCATGCGAGACAGCAGATGTCACCACTGTGCAGTGTTTTTAAATATGAAGCTTTTTAAATGTCACCACATGTCAGCTTGTGACAGTGACTTGGACACAGTGGTGGAAGAAATGGCCTTTATAATATCACTGAAAGCTGCTTTGACACTGCTGGACAGCAGGGGGGGACAAAATATTACAAGAGTATAAAATAGCTAAATCACAGAGCCGGTAGAGAACTCAACTGATTATTCAACCAAGACTATTTGATCCGAACAGCTAATGTAGATGTTTCAACTAAAATGTTTGAATAATTAATTGCTCTCTTTTCATGGTCATATTGAATAATCAGCCCTGTAAATTTGAAGCCTAACAGTTTTATTGTAAGTAAAACTAACTATCTGTGTTGTGATGAGTCTAGTATGTGACATGAATTAAAGACAAAAATAAGAAATTAGATGTTGCCTACCAATAGTGCAGAGTAGACAACTTGTGGGTTTGGATGGTCCAGAAAAAGGATGAGACCTGGCAGACAGCCTTGGTCTTCTACTATGGCTCTTCGGTTCAGGGGGTCTGCAGCAAGATCACGCAGCTGGTTCACCACGGTCAGGGCATCCATCTCCGCACTCATGGTGCCTCTCGTCTTGATGTTACACACATCAAACCAACCTCTTTGCTTAACTGGAAAAAAAAACAAGATTTTATGAATAATTACCCTAACCTTTCAATAAACTTACATATGTAACTTTTACATGTAAAATAGAAACAAGTAGCAAATCTTTATATTTAAGAAGCTGAAACTTGTGAATGTTTGGGCTTTTATTCTCATAAATGACAATCAAGGTGAATAAAAAGCAAAGTTATTCAAAACTTATTTTTTGTGAATCAATCAATCAATTAGCCAAAATATACTGCAAATCTGATACAAATGAGTTCAATGTGTATACCAACAAATGTCAAAAAATATTTTATTCATTTATGTTTTTAATTTTTCTCTCTTACTTTTTGATTAGCTTGTTGCAGAATGAATTATAGCTACCTCTTAATTTAAAGTGTCGGTGGCATGCAATAATTATGTAAACGCTGAGACTGTTTCATCGCGTTAAACCACGTTTCACTGATACGTTAGAAATTCTGAGAATGTACATCAATAATAACTACTAAAATGTGGTGCTGCTGATTGATTAACATGAATTCTTGTCAGATGTTGCTTTTACTGGCAGTTGATATACTTGTATCTGTCAGTAAACGTTCTCACATTTTAGAAAAAAATAGCATGCTTTAGTAAGCTAATTTCACAATCATACGGCACAAACACGATTCGCTCCTAAAATAACAGCTAAGTGATTTTTGTAAGCTAAAAGACAATCACTTGTTTTTACCAAAGGCACTTTCTACGACCCCCAACCTCACCTCAAATCACGCCCTATAGTACAGGGGCGATTCGGTAGCTAAGCTAAGCTAGCTAACGTTACTTGACAATTGTAGCATACCTTTAGGACAGTTTTCTGTACAATCATGTGACAACCACAGCTGATTTCAGTTACAATAAATGCAAAAACAAGAGACGACTCAGTTACGACGCCACCTTAACAATAAATGTGACAAAATAACATCACCAGCGGTCGGCCTGCGCCTCTTTCTTTACGGTTCTTAAGCTAGCAGCTGTGCACTGTGTTTGGGTTTTGTGGCACGTCAATGGGTACAGCTGTTTTGTCATTCAGGACATCCCAGTTTTTCACAAAGATCCCTACAGTTTAGGGCGGCACTGCTCCGTCGGTAAATGTAGGGTAACATAACGAACATCCATAGAGTTCCTGATTTATGATTGGCCAGTATAATTTGATCGACGGATTTAAGATCCTATCATTAGACAGTTGTCGTTCAAAGCTCAAATCTGGTTGGTGGCTTTGTCTGTCAAACAATACAAATGACCAATGCTGGCGTTTCATGATCACAACCTAGTAATTATAATCCGTGTAATCCAATTGGCTCAAAATGTATTCCATGAGTCTTTCCCATTACTACCTTCTTGCGTTGGTGTGCGCCGGAAGATAAGCTGGAAAAAATTAGAAAGTTGTCAGGCGGCACCGCACTACGTAAGTTGTTTTCAAAGTCATATACAACCGACCTTCAAATATTAATATAATGCTTATATATCTATTTCGCCATTACACGTTGGCGCTAACCGAATGTTGGGTTTCTTCGACACATCTTGATAGATTTGTCAGCGTTTGTCAGTTGTTTGGAGATGGCTAGTCCGCTGTCGTTGTTAGCATCTGTCAGCCATTCTTACCGCTAAAGTTAAGATTTGTCCGTTTAACAACTTATCGTTGCATTTTTTGTTGTCGCAATCATGATGTTAGCTTAAATCCATCACAGAACTTCAACTGTCTGACTTCTACATGTTTTTGTGTCTTAAGGTACATTCTGAACTCTTAAAACCAATAAACACCTGTGGAGATCAACTTGAAGTTGTTCGCTCTAATTGCCTGTGACGACAGATAGACTGTTTGGAAAACGTTTAATATTAAATTTAGTGAAAAAGAAGCAGAAAATAACGTACCCTCGTAAACTTACTGGGAAATTTCAGTTAAAAATACATAACAAACTAACACATTTGGAAAGGGCGACGTGAACTGTTAATGGAAACTAATAAGCTACTTGCGTGTTTAGCTTTGATAGTTTTGTTTTTAGCTCTGTATTTCATGCTTTGTTTGTCGGGAAAAGGGATTGAGAAATTCTGATTAATTCTTAGCAACAATGATTATATTGGATAAATAACTGTATTTCTTTTCAAAATTGATATGAGCCAACACCAGTAAAAGCTGCTATATTGTGTGGATCAGTGTATTGTACTGGAGCATCCCAAAACAGATTGCATTGTAGAGACTTAAAATAAAGTAATTAGGGGTTTTGAAGTTTTGTGATTGAAGCAAATTTGACCTAATTTCCCATTCTTATATTTCTTTCAGATGACGATTAGGTGATGATGCCCTTGGTGTTGGGACATGTGTCCATCTGCCCCTGTGAAACACATCAACCACAATGAGTAAAGAAGATGCACGGATCGAGATGGACCTGGTATGGTGCAGTCTGTTTTGATAACAGACTAAATAAGTGTCTGCAAAAAATATGCTTTTTCCATGGATTTCAAAATTTGATTTCATGGTCTTACACAGACCATTATATCTTTTGTCTGGCTCTTATCTAAAAACCCATTGTAAATGTGTCTCAGTTGGAGCTTGTGTTGGCTACATGTAGTTAATCATTAAATCAACTATAATTGACGGAATTTGGCTTATTATTTTATCTGTAATCTAGGATTCATTGTTTATTTTGCAGGCTTGTGCATCACCCAAGCTCTATGGGTCCTCGAGAAGTATCGTGAGGAGAATAGCCTCTACTCTTCCTCTTGGACCTTGCCCCAGGGTTCATTTTCAGGTAAAGGAAGGTTGCCAGGATCATCATTAACATAGTGTTCTTTCATTTAACAGGCAGACTGTTAGTCTTTCAAAATGTTGTTAGCTATATCTTGTATTTTAAGATAACGGCATAAATTTCTTCATGTAATTTCATGTTTCATTCTCTCAGATATGATATTGTTCTGTCTCCTCTTCTGTATATCTCAGTCAGAGTCATGTGATGACAAATCACACACCCTCTTCAACCTTTGTTTACCTCTGCTTCTCTGACTGTTTACATATATGAACCATAAACAGAGTGAATGCTGTGATTACAGCAGAGATATATTCTTATCATTAGAGCACTGACTGTGTGTTCAGAAGTTTTTAAAATGTTTACAAATCAGGCTTGGAGATATTTTAATGTATTTCATATCCTTTTAAAAAAACTGAACTGCTTTTCTTGACTTTTCTGTCTTCTTCAACACTGTGCCTTCTCTTTTCCTTTTTTTCTTCTTCTCCAGCTTCCCTCCCTAGCTATGTGGAATGCAGTATGTCTGCTTTAGGTCAGTTTGTTCAGCAACTTTCAACAATCTTGAGCTGATCAAAGAGATACTGAGCTACCTACTGACCTACCTGAACCTTTCATTAACAGAATATCAAGCCCCTCCTAACCTCCTCACTCTGAACTGCCCTCAGTTTTACTTAACAACTTCCTTAGATTAGTTGTTGAAATGCAGTGTTGTAATTTATCCTGGTGTGTGTATCTACTCTGGCATGTTTTTTTTTTTTTGTCTAAATGTTTAACATGGTGAGTTTTCTCTCTCACAGCTTTATCCTTACACTGAGGACACTGGTGTCCTGATTGGTGCAAAGAGGCAAGACGGTCTTGTAGCCTCTCTGGCTGATATTGCCTGGATCGACAGGGATGAGGATGATGATGATGAAGACTTCTCTGGCAGACCCAGGTGAGAGCGGGATGGTGATTTGCTTGCTACACAAATGAAATTTTCTGTTCAAGAATCAACTTGCTTCTGTTAAAAATTCTAGAAAAAGGTCATTCTGTTTTATTTCAATAGGTCAGGGATCCCAACAGGACTCGCATTTCGAGCTCGACAGCCTCATCCTCTGAGAAAACCCTTAACCCGCCGGAGGTCACTACCAAGTCTTCATGAGGGGACTCCAGACCCCCAGGGGTCAACAGTCGCCAACGACGAGGCTATTCAGAAGATTAATGCACTGGAGACAGAACTTGCCAAACTCAGAGCTCAAATAGCACAGATTGTACTGGCTCAGGAAAACAATGCACCTCCAGGTATCTCTTACATAACCTCAAAAAACAGAGACTTACACCTCTTATTATGGTGTGAATGCATTTGTTTTCCTCCATTTGCTCCACTGTAGTAATATGCACGTCCCTCTAGATGGCAGCAGAATCTCACATGCCACTCATCTTGAAGCTTTTTCCTTTCCTTTGTTTCACCTCAGCTGCATCCACAGGGACACCTCCCCCTCCACCCTCTGGCACCCTTCCTCCTCCTCCCCCACCACCACCTCCTCCTCCTCCACCACCACTACCACCACCCCCAAGTCTCCAGCGGACATTTTCTGCCATTGACTTGATAAAGGAGCGCAGAGGGAAGAAGACAGGTGGCCAGACAATTTTGGATCCAAAGCCAGCAGAAATCCCCAACATGCTTGATGTCCTGAAAGACATGAACAAAGTCAAATTGCGATCAGTCAAAAGGTAGTTCACTACCTAAAATGCATTCATATAATTTTTTTAATTTAATATATACATGTCCAAGTTAACATTTTTATCATATTACAGTAATTTATATCTAATTTACCTCCAGATCCATACATGTAGACCTGTATCTTTTTGAGCAGCTGCTGTAAATGGGAGGACATATTTGTATACCGCACACATAATTGAATGCTAATATTTATAATTTATTTTGCTCTTGTAAACTGTGTTTTTCTTAGCCGTCCAGTGGAAGATGATGCCAAAGCAAAGTCCAGTGACCCGACAGATGCTGCAGCTCTCATTGCCGAAGCTTTGAAACGCAAGTTTGCCCACCGCTATCGACACGACAGTGAACAAGAAGACAAGGAGGAGTTCAAACTTCCTTTGCCAGACATGAAACCTAAAACTGAAACCCCTTTGGTAAGAGATGTCACAAGATTCATCAGTGTTACTTAAAACAAGCCACAAAAGTTACAATCTCAGCCTTCAATTCATCTTCAGTGAACCTCATTTGCTTTTGTCTCCTTATTGCTTTTGTGAAGCACTCTGGTCTTGAAATGTGCTACATAAACAAAGTTCTTCACTAACTCACTTAATCCAGTACAAAAATGTGGCTAAAATTCTCTGCTTTGATCTTGGATTCAGATAGATGTTTTTTTTAAGGTGGAACTTCTTGATCTGCTCTCATACATTCTTTTATCACCTCACTTATCTCATCTAAGTAATTTGCAGGCAGCATACCTCATTTTGTCTTCTGTCTGTTTTTGCAGTTTGGCCAGCACATGTTGAGACAAACTGGAAAAAGGAAGTTGCTCTGAACAGATAATTCTGGACTCCACAAGTACAGTGGACACTTTGAAGTGCCTTATCAACCTCTGAATACCAGCTGTTTTCTATGGAAGGAGAAGGGATTCTGCCTGAGCTGGACGACTGTCTGCTCCAGGTATCAGTCATCTCATAGTGTCGTATCCGATGATCACCTCAACCCTCTATTTTTTTTGCACTTTTCTGACTAATAATATTAGTTTTCTGTTTTACCAACCTGATTGATTTTTTTGTTTAATTTAATGTAAAATGTTAAATGTTAAATTTTGTTTTTTGAGTTGAGTTGTCTAAATTTCTGCTTTTCACAGTCCTGAACTTGAGTTCCAGAGTTTTAAGTGCATGTGTAAGCAACACTACAGAATTGTTAAATGTTGTTGGTTTTCTTGCTCAATCTTCACTTAGGTTTTTTGTTAAACATATTGCACAAAACATAGTTGGCCAGTCCCATTCTTAAGGGGTCTGTGAAAGTTTAAGAATTCTTCTACCACAGAAGAAAGGCCAGGGAGCACTTTCTTACTTGTGGAATATTATGCTGTGTTGTAATATATGTAGGATAACCTGTAGACTAATTTATGATTGGGATCATTCTATTTATGTTGTAGTTTAAGAAGATAATTAGGATTTTAACACAGGTAATTATGTTGTGGATTTGTTATTGATTCTAGGTGCATTTTTAAACAATTTGCTCTTTTTTTTGTTGAGCCTGTGTAAGTTGTGTCCCAGTTGCCAGTCTTGCAAAGGGCATCTATGCCCTGTTGGCTCACATACCGTATGTATCTCAGTTTTAGTTGACATTTTTTATCTCTTCCTTACAATCCATGTTACAAGCCAAAGACATTGTGGTGATGATCCGAGACGCTGCCTTTCACTGCCAAATATTACCTATCATGTCCCTTCACTATTTCCCCTTCAGGACAATGCGTAGTCAGTGAAGAGATTGTTGCAAATGTTCAGCGTAGTTCATATTTCGACCTTATTAATGGTATAGGCACATGTGCAATCATTTATGCCTTCTCAGTACCTCTTTTGATGAGATGCAGTTCAACATCATCACTAAAGGGATACTGCATTGTTGTTGTAAAGTTTGAGGCACCCATTGTTATCTGTGTCCTAAAGGTGGCCTATAAATCAGGCTGTGTCAGTAATACCACATTTGTGCCTCTGTTGAAAGATGTCTGCAAACATGTCAACTCCTCTGTGAGGTTTTCAGAAGTATTTTATTTTCAGTGACTGATTGCACATTCTTCCCAATTCTATTCACTACACCAGTGTAGTTGCTGCTTCAAGACAATTCTACTAGTGTTACCTGTTATAAGGAAAGGTGGATGAGTGTGTCAGTAGTAATTAAGTGATTTAAATTCACTATTCAAGATTTTGTTAAAAAGTTGTCTTCCATTTAAAGTTGTTCACATGAATTGTCATATCTTTAAATAAAAGTTTATAGTCTACATTGACCTGTTCTTGTTTGTCTGTCTATCATGGTTAAGTTTGAAACTAATGAGAATTGCCTGCCTTTATATTAAACTGCTCCTTAGTAACTAGGATCAGTCAAAGGTGAAGGAAAAGTTGCCTCACAAAGATAACAGTGTAACTTGAAAGAGACATTGATGTATCATGCACATTATTTCTGCTAAAGAATCACACTGTTTTAACCGTGTTTAAGTCAAAGAAACATTTGTCAACAACAGGTTTTATTATTCAAATTGTAACTGCAACAGGCATGTATCAAAAAGGTCAATACAGCAAAGCCTTTACAAAATCTGGCTCGACACTTAGTCTTCCCAAAAATGGCTGTCGCAACAAATTGTAAACAGTTTGATCAACAGTCTTACAGCACTTACAGCAAAATACAAATCAGCTAAAGTAAGAAAAGCACCTGTTATGTTTCAAAATGTTTAAACACAAACACAATTTGTGCCACTGTACAGAATCAAAGTAGACAAACCAAACAAAGAAATGGAATGTTCAAAGTCACTCGACCATTTTGTTTCCGTACAAAAAAAAAAGGACAGCTGTTGTTCCTCACAACAAATAGGCAAAGGGATTGGACAGTGCATTCAAAGACAAGCACACCATGCACTTGATGGGAACAGGAGCTGGTTTGGTCACTTAGCATAGTTTGTGCATAGTTATAAGGCATCAATCGAGCAGTCCTTTAGGTTGCATGTGGCTGAGAGAGACATTCTGCGGAGAGGGAGAGTCTCCTTCAGTAGATCCTAGCCAGGGAAAAAATAAAAACAACCTTGCATTGCCTGCCGTCACCTCCTCCCCCTCTCCTTCTTGAAGAGACTGGCAAAACCCTGAGCGAGTCGAGTTGCGTGGAGTTCCAGGTGAGATGCATGTGCATGAGTAACTAATCTCCAGTCTGGGAGGGAAGCTAACCCGAGTTCAACCAGCACTGGAAGAGTTGGAAACATCAAAAGGACTAATTTCTACAATACCTTCGCAGGGGTCTCTTGGAGATGTCATGGAGACGAAGCTGCACATCCAACACCATCTTCATTTGGGAGTGCAAGGACATTTAGCACAGGTGGAGTTACTTATGGCATCTGGTGTGTTTGAATAAGGTTCTGCTCATGGCTTCAACAGTGGGATGACAGTTCAAACGAGTGGTTCTTCACGGCTGTGCCTCCAAGGCGAACCGCAAAGCCAACATTATTCACTTAAGTTCAAGGGAAAGAAACAACAAACGAGGAGATGCGTAAACAGTCTTCATAGAGGCAGCAAAAGGACTGGGCTTGTCACATTTTTTTTGTTTTTGTTTTTACATGAGGAAGAATCTTCAATACAAACGCAACACGGCTTTACTTTTAAGTCTTAGGAGGGTCTTATGTCTGAATACTCCAGTTGTCTCAGTCAGTTCAGTTCAGATCATTCTTCAAATATTTGTTTTCAAAATGGCACTTCAAAATACCAGAAAAATGTCTTCTTCAGTTCTTATACTGCTTTCACCTTAAGGTTCATCAAAACAAAAAAAAAAGTGGTGTGTTCAGTCAGTAATGCCAAAACTACAGTGGACAAATAAATAAAACAAAGCAAATAAAAGAAAATACAGCAGTAGCCAAATGAGGTATCTATGTATTGCTCTATGCCAAAAAAAAGGAATTAAAAATTAAATAAATTAAATAAAATCAGTGGTTTATCAAGATGGGAGGCAAAAGCAACAAAACAAAAACAAAGGAGTTAGGATCAGGTGGGGCAGCGGCAGGGGGGCTGCAGGCCATCACATGCCCCACCCAGCCCCCAGTGTGTGGTGAGGCCCTGAGGCCGGAGTCAGGGGTCAGGAGGTTGAGGTGAAAGGGCACACGAGGAGTGTCAGGATTCTCTGCTTCCCTGAGGTATTTCTTTGGAGCTGGTTCCTCCTGCAGTTGTGGCGGTGTTTCTGTCTCTTCGAGCGGTGACGTCTTCCGCGTCGGCGGAGCTGGGCTCCGCCTCCTCAGAGACAGAGGTTTGTTCCTGCTGTAAGCCGCCCCAGCTGGCCTTGTTCAGCCCCATGTGGCCCAGCATGGTCTGGGACAGACGTGTGTCAGAAAAACGGGCCCACTCTGCAAACAGCGGCTCGGCCACGTATGTCATGAAGCCTGAGGGGCGGAGAGGAATGCAGATGCAGATTGAGGCTAAGCACTGGATACAAGACACAGGCAAAAGCTGTATAAAATAAATAAACAACAAAGCTAGTTACCTATTTGAATGTTTCCAACTGTGTTGGCCTCTCTGTCACATAGTGGACTGACTTCAAGTTTGTGCTTCTTCTCAATGTCTCCTAAAAGAACATAACAAAATAAAATTCTTATCAAAACTATCATATGACATTATACAACTCTGATTCCAAAAAGGTGGTATGCTGTGTATAACATGCAGTAAATAAAACAATTTACAAATTACAAACTTTCATGAAGTGTTCCTGAGCCCATGTAATAATATCTTTTATATTAACATGTGTTAAAGCTAAGCAGTTTCCTGCTGGGGAACAACTGCCCCTTTCATTCTCAATGATGATACTATCTCCTGTTACCAATGCACCGATTGGAACCAATGGAAATTTTCCAAACAGGTGTCTTTTTTAAGCATTTCACAACTTTCGGAGTCTTTTGCTGCTCCTGTCTCAACTTGTTTGAAACATGTTACTGATGTCAAGCTCAGAATAACAGGATGATAGCATTTCCAAAAAAAAAATCAATGAAGTTGATGAGGTAAAGAACAAATTCAAGCATTGAAATGGGACTAAATAAAGGGCAAAATAAACTAAAGGAGTGTGACAAACTGTTTCACAGCAGGCAGGAGATGAAAAATAATACTAACCTTGATGGAAGAACTCATCAGTCACTTTCTCACTCCACTGTTTGCTCAGCTCCCAGGGTCTGCAGGGGTTACAGATGTCTGCACACTTCAGAGCCATCTGCACAGGGTGGGAAAAAAAACAATAAGAGCCTATAGTTTATCCAGAGATGCAGATTGTGTATGTGTGTATGTGTGTGAGGAAGACTGAGGAGGTAACCGACCTGCAGGATGAAGTGACGGTGGCTGGCGTTGCTCAAGCGAAGGTTGTCCTGGTCCAGGTGCATACGAAACTTGGACAGGTACTCATTCTGTCTGCTGATGTCCGTGGCCAGGATTAAGGAACCCAGATCTCTCTCCATGTTCAGGCTAAGGGGCCAAAAATACAGACTGATCAGAATATTTAGCGCCAACTGATTATATTTTCTCTACAAAACCAAAGCAGAGATATCTTCTGAAGTACAGTAAAATGTGTAAACTTTCAAAATTTGTTATGAGATGTGCGTCTCAGTTTTTACAGTGCACTTGTCATCAGTGCAGTGTCAGACTGACCTGTCCTCAGCAGGCAGGTGGGAGAACAGCCCAGTCTCTCTGAGCAGACCCACTGCCGACTTCCAGTGGTGGTTTTCCAGAACTGAGGTATTCTGAACATTAAAAAAAAAAAAAGAAAAAAAAAGAAATTTGAGCAGAGATACATTTATTTAATAAATCACATTAAGTCTTTGAGCGTTACATTCATTGGTGAGTCTTTAAGACAGTCTGTTATGTCATTTTACCCTGTATAGTGTAGCTAGATAGTGGTCAGTCTTGATGAGGAAGGGCTGGTTGACCCCAGGATGGTCCAGGTCATGAGTGGCGGCTGCTAGGAGTCCCAGCAGAATGTCACAGGAGGTCAGAGACTTGGCAAGCTGCAATCACAACAAGACATAGGCATAAAGATTATGATGATGGATCCTTTAAGTACAAATACTGGATCTTGACACTTTTTTCTAACAAACTGAACTGAGTTACAGGTATTTTCTCAAGTAAAAAAAATTAATTCCCCAAAATCTCATTTGCATGTCTCACCATGGGTTCACGCATGTAGCAGTACATGGCCTGTGTGACATCTGCAGCGTGGACAGCATTGTGGTAGGGGTTGTCGCTGTGGTAGTCCTCCTGAACCATGACCAGAAACCTCCAGAGTTTGACCATGTCCAGCTGGAAGAGCTCCACCAGTCCATACTGGTTCAACAGGTGGAAGGTCAGGGTGATCAGGCTGTTTCCTGCACAAGAAGACAATTAGAGTGAACATTTTGTTTTCACTTGGTTTGTAATTTTTTTTCATTCGTGAGGAATTGCAGACTCAGACACTGATGCAATGAAAGCTATCAAAAGTCTCTAAAGCTCAGTGCATTGCAAGAGTTGTTTTCTGTTTTGTAATACATTTAATTGGTGCACCCACTTCCCCTAAACCTGCTATAATGACCTTTTCTTCACTTCTCCTCTACTTTATTTCCCATTTTTAATCATTTTTAGACCGCACTGTACTTTGCAGCTTTAACCCCATTCCACGCCTATCCTCACCTCTTGTTATTGAGATATGCCGTATGTATACAGACAGATGTACGGCAAGTACATAATATGAACTATTAAATACTTTTTTTTCTGGACAAGTTTGATCTGAGTCATTTCTTTTATTTATGATAACACAACATATCATGTGCCTGGATCATACTCTCATCTGCTGAGGCTACTGTTAATTTCAATATGTCAGTATGCTAAAATATGGGGGTGGGGGTCCCAATATAGAGTTGCTGTGGCTCTTTGAGTCCTGTACCCAAATTCCATTGCAGCTGCATTGGAAAATTAATGTACTGTTGTGTCCTTTTCAACATCAAACAAAAACAAAATTGACCAAAAATATAAGATCTGAATCTGAATTAAAATTAAAATTAAATTTGATACTCCAGTAACAGAATTATTCTTCATACAATAAATAGTCTGTAGGCCAGCATCCAATAGATGGCACCATTGGTAGCACATTGAATTTAAGGCTGATTAAATGTTGGATTTTTCTGTTATCATTACTTTGCAAACAACTTCTGACCAAATTTTACATGATCTTTAACCTACCGTTTGTCAGCCTGTCGAAGAGGAAAATGTCAAAGTTCCAGTTCCCAACTTTTTCCAGCATGCACTGCAAAAGCGGGAAAAGAGAAGCACAGAATTAGTGACGTGAGGACCAAGCGAATCAAATCATGTGCTATTGTGTGTCATTTTTTATCAAAAAGATGGATGTCTTACTCTGGCCTGTCCAGTGTAGTCTTCATCCAGTATGTGGAGGGGGATCTGCTGGGGGACTCCCCGCAGCAGGCGGGATGAATGCAGGTACCTCTGGAAGCTGAGCAGCCTGTGGACCCTCCTCTCAGGAGCAGAGCTCGACGTGGACCCACAGCCCAGCCGTGCTGCACACACACAAACACACAGGAAAAAAATTGACAAAAGAGGTTATATTTAAAAGATACAACAATGCATTTTGTTAATGTTTACTTTATAAGCTCATTAGGCTTGGAGAATCATTTGGGTTGCACAAAGTCAGTGGGGATCGGACACCAACACAGAGATATACAAACAGTCAATGCTGACACAGCCGCCCACTCGTAAGCCTTTCGTCTGGGATCACACAGCAGACATGCTTTGTCAGTGGTCTCTCTCTCTCTCCATCTCTCTCTCTCTCTCACACACACACACACACACACACACACACACACACACAAGCACTCTGTCTGTATAAACCATGGCTGCAATCCGGAAACACGTCAGCAAAAGGTGGGATTAGTTTTAGGTCAAAAAGTCAACACACACTCATGCACAACTTTGTAACTATTTAATGTTATCTAAAAGGTTTCAGTAAGTATTAAAGTGGTTAATTTATCACACGCCTATTCACAAAGCTGTGATAAAACAACTCTCCCTATGTGTACACTCAGACACACCTTGATCTTTACCATCATTAGAAACTGTATGAAGCAGTGCTCAAACATCTGTAAATCTTGCTGCAGAGGAACAAACTGGGTTTGGTGCCGCAGCTTGATAATGCTCTTGTTATCAGAGAGGCTGGCGAGTCAAAGCAATTGACTGTGATTCATACTCACTGTGAAGAGTTCGGAAGTCGATGCACAGGTATGGGTGGGAGCTCCTTCGTTCCGGTTCAAATCCAACCTGACTTCTCACTCTCACATCTCCTAGAAGAAATCAGCACTTATTTCCTCAAGATTCATGCAGCTTGAAAAAAAAATGGTGTCTGAATGTCCGAAGGTCAGACAGTGTTTACAATTGTAATTTGATTTTATTTACTGAAATTTATCTTGTAAGTGCCAAATGAACAAGCCTTACCACAGAGCAATGAATAAGGGAGCCGCGATGAAACAATTTCAAATGTTTGTGACATCACAAACAGCAGAATTCCTGCCTCTCTTGCACTAAAGACTTCCAAACAGTCCATTTTTTTTTAATCTGAGAGTTTTTTATATTAATCTTTTTAAAAAGCTGAAACAGATCATGGTTTTCTGGCAATAATTAAGATAAATACTTTGGGCCACACACTTAAAATGTGAAAAAATCTTTCTCACAAATTTATGGTGAAATAATTGTTTTTTTCTTCTTGTTATTTAAAGGCAAAATAATGTCTATTTTTTGCTTTAATTTTATCCACGCAATAGTTCCATTAGTTTTAGCCAAAAAAAATGCCTGGCAGTGTCTCATGAGTGTCTCATGGGATGTAGTTTTTGAATGCAAACACAATAATTAATCTTTGTTCTTTTGTTAAAATAGCTGGTCATCGACTTTTTCCTGCCAATATCATAGTGGTTATGCATTTGATATGGCTTGGAGCATTGACAGAAAACTTCACAATCACATTTCTGCTTTCCATCACCAATCGAAAATAATCCATTGTACACTTAAGACTGAAAGTAAAACAGGTCTTCCTCTCTTTGGCAAAATTGTGGTAAAGCCCATCATTTTGGTACTCAAGCAAACTAAAAGAAGCAACAGATGTGATTTTGTAAATACGATTTGACCCAAGTCTGGCGTATATTATCCATGTGCCAGCACAGTCACGCACAAACACACACTCCCATGTCCCAGAAAAGAAAAGTCAATGGATAGACAAGTCAATCAACCAGCTTTGCATGCAATGCCATGTCAGGACAGTCTGCTTTAGTATTAGTACTCTGAGCCCCTGGGAGTGACTTATAGTCCATCTATGACTGTTTTTAGCAGATAGGCAGAGGAACAGGAACAGGCTCCAGGCTCGGACCAAACAGACGGCGGCCGGCCTGCTTGTAGACTGCAGTCAGGAGCAGTGAGAGCACAATAAGGTGACAGGATGGTGCTATGACACTAATGCAGTAAAATGCTAGTGTGTCGTTCCAGGCAAAACTCTGTATGCGACGAGACCCTTTGTGGCAATACACTCGTCACGGTGCGAAACAGTGCAATGATATGTTTCCAGCATGGCACTTTTGATTGTGTTATATGTGCATTAGAATTAAAATCAAAGCAATCACACAAGTGTGCTCCCCCCAACCAGCATGTTACTTACTTGCAAACAGCTGTTTGAATACTACACAAGCTCCTATCAAAATACCAAAAACTAAGAATTACAATTCAAGGCATAATGATGCTTAAAATTATTTTGAAAAGCTGCTTGTAGAGTTGTGGGTAATAATGCAGAGAGTGAAACCGTATCGGTGATATTCCACGTGCAAAACATAGATTATAACCATTCATGCACCCCATGGCAGTAAGTGTTTGTGTTTGTTTGTGTATCTGTGTGTGTGTGTATGTGTGTGTCTGTGTCTGTGTATGCCCACATATATATACATCCGTCACTTCTGCTGATGCATGTGCTTGGGCTCAGCACGTGCATGCGTGCGCTCGTGTGATTAGTGTGTTTCGAGAGTCACAGGGTCCATGTTTCCCCTGCGGTGCATTAGTGCTGGCGCTCTGGGGTGGATGTAGGTCATGTCATTATAACTGATGTGGCGAAAGCTCTGAGTCCTGCTATTTGAAAGCACATCAGCATTAACTTGGCAGACTGAACCCTGGCCCAGGCAAACACAAGTCTGCATTAGCGTGCTTCTCCTCACACTCAATTTAATATAAAATCTACAGACACAGATGCTTTATGCCTGTGACGTATGAGACTGCCATCATACTTAGCCAAGTAAAATGATTAAAAAGCTAAAGCTCCTTCAGTCAGCTCAAATAAATCGCTGTTACTCTGACTGGAAGCACGTGGCCGCGGTCAACTCATGTGCATTATCAAGCTGAAAAGAAACAAAGTATAGCAATATTATGTGAAAGCTACAGTAAACACTATTTCAACAAAGTCACTCAGCAAGCCCTAAACTGCCCCTGCTGTTTAATGCTCCCTGCCTACTCACTATACAATCTAATATCTATGAGCAACATTGGCAGGATAACACTCTGAGCATTTCTAGTTTCTTTCTTTTTCTGCTCACTGCCAGCCAACACCATCCGATCAATGAATAGAGTCAGAGGTAGACCAATTAATCAGTCTGTCGATTAATAGGGCAGATTATATGGTATTTTCAGATAATCTGCTTCAGCTGGGGTCTACAGACACCTGGTGTATAAATCAAAAAATGAAGCAGAGTATCCCACTCTATTTCAAAAATCCATTACATTCTGAAATCTACAGAGAAACTCAATGTATTTTTCTATTTCATCAGCCAATAATAATTCCATGTTAAACAAGATGTTACTGGCTAAAATAATCATGTATATTAGATTATTATGCACATGCAATAATGAATTTATATGATTTTCTTTGTTTTAGATATTGGCATTTCATGTCAGCCATTGGCCACCTTGCTCTCTAAATGCCCACGTTGGTTACTGAAAAACCCATTTCAGTCGACCAGTACATCTATGTGCAGAAGACTGATGTCAAGGGTGCACCAAGGCTCTAATTGCACCATTATCCCCAATAAAACTATTGATTAGAAAGCCAAGGCTGATCTGGCTGCTTCCTAGATGCATTTGACTCCATCTGCCTGGCAGAGCTATGAGCCATCCATCCTGCCATCCATTTTCTAAACTGCTTATCCGGTTTAGGGTTGCTGAGGGCAGCACTGGGCAAATGGACACACACACGTACATGAACACAAAAACACACTGCCAAAGAACTCTTAGTCTGTTTAGGGATACAAACCTGATCAAGCTTCAAAGACACTCAACATTACAAATGCACAAACATAACTCAGTTCTGATTTAGAGATTTTCCAAAGGCCAGGGATTGAGTGGACATGCACTCTGGTGCATTCCCATCTCTTTATAATCTCCACAACCCCTTTTCCATTTCTGAGCCACCCATTTTCTATCTCACTGCTTTTTTAATCCATTGTGTATTAAGAAATGAGCCAGATCATGGGGGGAGATAATCCTACTGATGTACTGAAAATATATGTATTTGTGCATCTGCCGCAAAATGCATACTTGTGTATGCACAGAGATTTGGGAGACACTTACCTAGCATACGGATGTACAGCGCGGTCTGGTCAGAACTGTCATAGGATATTGCCCCTCGTCTCTGAGCAAAGAAAAGGAAACATTATAAACAAGCTGTCCAAGGTTTATACCAGTATAATTTTGCAGGTGAAGTATATGATTACAACGATGTTATGGGTCCCACTGTGATTATTATGCCTGAATTTGTTGTAGGTGGTATCAGAACCCCATTTCCCTCCAACACAGACATCAAAAACACAAAATACAGGCAATTTCTGATGTATGCACGGAGCTAAATACGTGGAGGGTGGTGTAATGTGGCTACTGTTGGTTCTAATCTACTCTGTCTGTTTGTGTGTGTGTGTGTGTGTGTGTGTGTGTGTGTGTGTGTGTGTGTGTGTGTGTGTGTGTGTGTGTG
>JAQMCX010000032.1:7995764-8027512 GCA_029814765.1 Acanthurus leucopareius
CACACACACACACACACACACACACACACACACACACACACACACACACACAAACACAAACACAAACACAAACACAAACACAAACACACACACACACACACACAAATATATACACTAATATACACACAAATACATACATAGAGGCCAGCCACCAGTTGGCACTTAAGAGGACACTGGCACGTGCACCCTTGTGAGTTAGAAGGAGGCGGCAGTGCAAACACTCAGTCAATGTCACATTCCCGCTGTAAACGGAGGGTAGAGTCACGTTTTACCCTTGAGATGGCCAGCCCACATCACACACCCCGACCACTCCTTGTAATGCCAAGTGCCAACACACACAAAACCATGGTCGCCCTGTCATGGTCATGGACTCGAGCCCCTTTGAAAGCTCTGTGTTTTTAGTTTTTACGCTTCACAGCTGAGGTCCAAGGCAGGACTTAAACTCAATGTCACAGACGATTCATTACTTTATCAAAGTCACTTTTTATCCCTCTTAACATACACTTATCACAAATCTTAATCATATGAAACATTAGGAATGTGGTCCAGCAGTGGTTAATCTTTTTGAGATGCTTGTTTTTGTGTAGGCCGCCTGCATGATCTTAAAGTGTTCCTCATTTGATCTTACTAGTGAACATCACGTAGCATTAGAATTTGGAGGGCAAAATGACATTATATTCTGAAAGTCAAAAGCCTGTTTTGGATTTTCAGAAATAACATGCTGGCCTCTTGCTGTTTCTGATGCATCCTTAGAGAATCTTATAAAGCCTACAGTGAGGTAGACAAAGCTAAGCTAATGCAACAGCAAAATAGTACCAGCTCAATTTGCATCCTTCACGCAAATACAAGAAAGAGCATGATACTTTGTACAGTCCCATAACAATAAAAAGCCTACCATAGAGGAGATAGCTACTATAAAGGCTTAACTATGAAGCAGTAGCAGGAGGTACTGACTTGGTATCTAAGAACAGTGACCAGCAACATACTTCTTTGTTTGATAAAAGCTGTTGTGCACCAACAGTAGATCTGTCTTTGGATCAAGCTTAAATTTTGAAAGTCAGTGGAGTGGGGTAAGACACAGACGTGCTGGCATAAGCAGAGCTGAGGTCAATTTTAACCCTCAAACTGGAAATATGGGTAACACAGTGCCCATTATCATGACTTCTGATCATAATTGCTAAAAGGTACGTCAAAGCAAAGGCATCTAGCTTGAGGGAAATCTGCCAGTTTTTCATGGGCCAAATGACAGATAAACACAGATAAAACATCTAAGACGTCATCTTTGGTTTTCTTGGGGGATATCTGAGGTTTGGATTTGGGTTTACACCTCATCACTCACCCTGTCAGCAACAAGACTCACAAACTGAAAAGAAATGTCCTATCTCTCCTTGAATAGCGATGATCAAGAGTTGATCTGATCGAGAGTTAAAGACAAACATCTGTCATCTGTTAACCAAACAAAGACACTCAATAGAGAATCTAAAAACCAGTTGAGTTTTGTAGGAGGAATGCAGCACGTTTGCATTTCAAAATAGAAACTTGTTTTATTTTCCCATCGACTTTAATACAGTAAGAATTGTGGGTGCCAGTGTTTAGTGGCCATTAGATAAACTGCAGCTTTATGGACTAATGCTTTGCTCCTCTGATGAGTTGTGCTGGTGCCACTTTACATTTGACCCACAGCCTCTGGGATAAAACAAGGCAGAGCTAGGATTAAAATTTCTACTAATCTGCATGCTTGTGGCATTTTATTTTTCATTTCAGGCTCATGCAAAAGTGTGGAAAAACTAACTCACTTGCTATTTAAAATGAGGTCATTATCCATGTGTCTCTAACAATGCTAGACACTGATAACTTCATAACACATTCAGAAACACAAGTCTTGTGGAATAAACCTCTTCAGATTGGCCTGATCATTAGTATTCCAAAAAGAAATTTAGTGTTTGTATGGTCGAATCAAGTCAAAGCTGGAGTTCACCAGAACAGAGTTAAGTACAAACTAAAACCCTCACTTTTTTTCGCCTGGATTTTGTAAATTTGTGTGTGTGGGTGAGCTGCTTACACAACTATGACTACTAGTAAACACTTTGTGAAGCAAAGCCACCAATGTAATTACAAATGCAATGAATCTTACAACATTTTAAACTGAAAAATATTGGATTTAAAAAGCAAAAGCTTTCAACTAAACTTGTTGAAACGTTTTGCACAAGCACCTAAGTTACATTTTCTTGTTAAACAATGTCCTAAATTGGTTGCAGGGCACATTTTGTTTGTTTACTTTAAAATGCTTTACAAATTTAACTGAAACTCAAATCTTATATTTGGCAGACTTATGGAAACACTTTGTCTGTTTTAGGTGCCTTAAACCAAACACCTGGAGTTATGGCCAGTTAGTGTGAAGAGCAAACCTGATTCCGTTTTGTTTGGAGTTTACTGCTAACATAACAGTCAGCTCATTGTGCTCTCTGCACTTCCACATGAGCTCGTTTACATACGGCTCTGTTTCTTATCTCAGCTTAGTCTCGCTGCCCGGGGTCGTGGCACTCAGGTTTCTGAGGTCAGTGGGGTCATGTGATGTCAGAACCTCTGACTGAACAAGTTACCCGACAACGTCATTGTTTCTTATTTTCTGACTCCCTTGGTTAAACAGATGTTAACAACATTATAAAGGTTCAAAGAGGGGAACTCAACTGACCTCACTGGAATCTGCTGAAATTCTGCCAGTAAAGGTGTGTTGAATAACTGCTTTTTGTCCCCATTTAGCGCTGCCTTATTGTTATGGTGATGTTTGCTCAAAGCAAACATACTTATGGATTGGGTGTGCGTGTGTGTGTTTAAATCTTAAGACACTGGCTGAGTCGCATGAACTCCTATTCAAAACAGCCCAGTGGATTTTTTCAAACATGCTCTCTTGTCATCATTGCATTGTGATTGAGCTGATATTGTAGTCTGACGCCCTTTGAATGGTATTCAACAGTCCACTGCGCAATGCAGTATTCCCACACCTTCTTCTTTCAAACATAGACTTTAAAACCTGCTCCTTTTTTAATTCATTCTGCATTAAAGGTTTTGTTTTTTAGCTGAGGATGGGCCTATTGTTCATTAAATACATAGTAGAGCCAAGCAAATAAGAAAGTCAGCAGTATTCCTATAAACTGACCTAATCGAAACAAAGCAGTGTGCACATCCGCACACCACACACACATGTAAATTCCCAAGATAAAAGCAGCTGGACTCAGCACAGTTTCATAAACTGAAAGCTTCCTTCTGAGTTATGACCTCTTACAGCGCTCTGCTGTGTGGGACGGCACATTCCAGTAACTGAGTGCTAGGCCATAAACTCATACAGGTTTGGACTGAGCGAGAGTGTGTGTGTGCGTTTGTGCACCAGCCGTTGCATACACAAAAGCTCTAGATGGAATCTACCTGTTGTAAGAGTGTTTTATGAGAACACTGTCCACTCTGACACACTCCAGCTGCAGTGAGGTTTTGAGAGCCAGGGCTGCTGGTTTGAGGATAGGCTCAGAGTGAATTGGCCTGATGCCTTAGCTGCCATAGCGGCTGAATGACAGGGGCAGTGTTGTTGCTAAAGAACAAAAGCAGGCTACTCGCCAAGCAGTAATATATCTGCAACTGATGTTTTGTTTTGATTTATTTTTTTTACTGGCAGGTAAAGTGTCTCAAAGTGATTTAAACCTTTACACAGAGCGCATTAAAAAGGGCCTTGTAAAAACGTGCTTTCAGCAGTACTCTATTAAACAAGAAGAGTTAAAGAGCGGGGGAAGGGGAAAGCTTGCTTCATATTCTCACAGGCTGTCTACCCTGCATAGGAATTTCATTCATTTTTAAACATCATCCTCAGGCTCTAATTGCTTCTCTGAGCCAGCTTAACCCCCCCTCCCCTCCCAACTTGGAAGTCTTAACCTTCCGAGGAAAGCGAACAAAACCCAAATCACCAACTAGAGCGCCTGTGGACAACTATTTAGCATTTAAAACTAGCAAAACTGGTAAATAAATTCTCCCTTTGTGCATTGGCTCATCTCAATTGTCTGCAGAACTACAGTAAACATGATTAATATTCAGCCTGAGCAGTTGGCCCCTGACATTGTGTCCGTTAGTGTGTTGGCGTGTGGAACCACATTCTCACGGCCGATTGCACTCGACACTGCAGCACAAAAACAGAATGGTCATGTGATAAGAGGGGCCCCATACAGAGAAACAGGGAGTGTGTGTATGTTTAAATGAAGAAAGGGTGTAAGATCTGTTTATTTACTAAATAATACACATCCTCGCTTAAAAAAAAAACAGTGCCATTCATTCCAGTTCATTCATGTAAAGAGGAAAACCTAAGTTTAGCAGGGAAAGAGTTAATAGTTTTTGTGAAAGGTTGTGAAACACCAGGCTCAGAGGCTGAGCGGCTCCTTCAGCATTCTTACCACATCCTGAAACTACGTCAATCCGATGGCACTGCGCAGAAAAAAAACCTTATCGGTTCAGTTAAAATCAACAAAGTAACTCCCTCAGACAGAAGGGCTGTAGTTGTATATTCCCTTATCATGCTCTGCACAGAAACATCCATAGTGTGGATGAAACAAGCAGCGCTATCTCCTGTCCTTACGCACAGGCCTATCATCATTTCCTGTCCCTGAACATCTAAAATGAGAAGGATTCGATCTAGGGTTGGTGGCCAACATATTCTTGATGATATCTTTGACTGTGATATGATAGACTGAGCTGACAGCAGATCAGTGTTCTAGTCTAAAGCTGCTTTCCTCCCATTATCGCAGAAGCCATGTGACTTCTCGGTCCTCATCAATACCGTGCATCTGTTTATTGATTCTTGCATCCTGCTGGAGTTTTTCTTTTTTTAAAATCCTGTCAATTACAGAACCTCGTCAGAGCCATGTGAGTTTGTGAATGTGTTACTAGCAGAAAATCTTGACAGCCAGCAATATGGCATAGAAACTTGGTCTCAGTCCCGCTATGTTCAACATCTCTCAAATGTGTGATGCCAAACTAAGTATATGTGAAAATACATGCATGTTTTTGTATTTTAAATAGGAACCACATGAGGCTGTAATCGACTCCTTGGCTCACACTCCTAGTCCTTTCCTTCTGCACCAACTAATCTATCTCAGTCCTGTGCTAGTCCTTCACTCCAGAGGAGCCAGAGGGGGCCAGGATGCATCACTATAAACAAGCAAATTCAAATCATCTTCCAAGTCACTTTTAAGAATTAGTCAACAAGCATTGTAGTTAAAAACAACAGAGGCACTGTAAAAGACAAATGAGCCCATTTGTTTAATGCCGTTGCTGTTTTCAACGCCTCTTCAACATCATATTTACACCCATTACAAACATTCCACGACCACAGACTGACACATTCATCTGAGAGTTGGCCATGTCTTCAACCCTACTCTTTCGTCCTCTGTTTACAAGAGGAAATGTCTTCATCTGTGAGGGGATGGGGGAGGGGGGAGGGGGGTAGAGGAGAAAGAGAAAGAAAGAGAGGGAGCTTGTGAGTGAGCGGAACAAGATAGCCAGAGAAAGAAAAGAGACTGAGACTTCGGCCATCTGTGAGTCTGGAAGTGAGCCAAACCACTGCCCACAGAGCCCAGGCACATGCCTAACTGCCTCTCTCTGCAATGGTAGTCCAGAGCTGCTTCCACAAACAACAGGCCTGTGGAACCACACACAAAAACACAGCAGCCACCGAGGACAAATGCACCCTTATGGTCATAAATAGGGCCCGAAACACAATATTTGTAGAAGTGTAATTGCTCTGTGACAAAGCCTGAGTGACATTGCTGTATGTGTGCATGCATGTTCACCCAATTCTGCCAGTGTTCAGGAAAAAAAAAAAAAAACATACAAACACAAATGACTATGTCAGCAGGTCCTCATGTTCAATTACCAACTCCCTTGGTGTTTGGTCGAGGCAAAAAAAAAGGAAAAAACCTGCTATAAGTCTTGTGAGATTCAACAATGTCTCCACAAATATGAGACGCAGATCATTGTTGTTTCTCTGCAAATTTACTAAACACTACAAAGTGCATGGCTTGCTGCAGCATGATGACAGCACCCTCACACCTGGCAAGTGAAAAATGGACCATGTCCCACTTGAGACATCAAACTGATGGACCCAACCCAGAGACACAATACCTTTAGACCTCTGTTTGTATGCAGGATGAACCGATAAGAGAATGATAAGCTGAGATGAGTTTTTACTTCTCAGAGTTTCACACCTTTGGACTGAAGTCTTGAAGCAAAAAACCAACAACCACCAGGGCAAAAGACAGCTTCAGGCCCACAAATTGGTTTTAAAAGTCATCCTAACTAAGGCTGAGAGTGATGATGGAGAAGTTGGATAATGTATAATGTAAGTATGAAGTGAGTGAATGAATATTTGGAATAATAAAATGAAAAGTTGTCCAATATTTTATGTTATCCATCAACAACACCAATAACCCAGTGAAAAACAGAGACCACTGAAGAGGAGCAACACTGAGGGCCTTTGATAACCAAGGCTATGCATTAGTCTTTGAGGGAGCTGCCTCTGATGGTGTGGTAGGTTCAAAGTGGACACACATGGGTGGTTATGTGGAGCAGCATCTTGCACAAAGCACTAATGGAAGGCCCACTGAAGAGGACACTATCTAAGTTGACAACAATGACTTAATGCTTAGTTAAAGTGTTTGGAGATGCCACAGGAGAGGCTGAAGGAGTTTCTGTTCATGAACAGCTAGCAGAACGTGATCCAAAGAGATGAGAATATACCTTGCTGCCTTTGTGCACAACTACTGAAGCAATAGTGAGAAAATTTTTCCAATTCTAAAAAGTGTTTCACTGTGAGGAAAGAGTTCATTGACGCATGACTTGATGTGCAACTTTTCTCTAGGCTGAGGTTGCAGGCACACGTGATACACTTAGTTAAGCAAGTGTATTTCACAAAGGCCTAATGGACAGTATATCATCTGAGACACATGCTTATACACAACAGTGACTCAGTGAAGGACTAATGCATTGCAAATGCAATGAACTGCCAGGTTTCTTTGTGTACTGGAAAGTCAAGTAAAACGTGACCCAACAGCATGAACACTGTTGCTGTGGCTTACCTTATCTTTTACCACAGAAAAAATATAGAAGCAGTCTAACCAGAGGCACATTTTCAAGAATTCATCACTTTGAGAAAACAGGAAGTTCAAGAATGACTCAATGATTAATGTTTCTTCTGTCAATGTGTCAAGGGATGTTAACATGAATAACAGTGCGGCACGTTCCTCATGACAAATGTAACAAGTCCCATGAGAGAACTGGTATACTTTAACATCCTATTGTAAGCGCTGCCAATAGGGCCTTTATCTGTGGGCAACATGCACAAATGCAAAGTGGTGTCTTTAGATGTGTGGTAGGTCAGTGTTTTAGGTGCAAGAGATAAGAAAATTTTGTTAGTGTGTGTGTGTGTGTGTGTGTGTTTGTGCAAGAGAGTGTTCACAGTGTATGTTAGGGCCTAGATATCCAACAACCACCTGCAAGATTCCTTTGGATTATTCAAATATTTGTTTTAAGAGGTGCTGGTTTTAAGGCCTATGTGAACCCCAGAGCAAAGCCCATTGTGACTACTCAAACCAGCTAAGTATAATGAATTTTATTTTATTTACCTGTGACAGCTGTCTCGGATCAGGAGCCCCGAAGAGAGAAGAGCTGGAGCTGAAACTAATGGCTCCCCTCCGGCTAAGGACATGCTTGGGAACCGGCCTGTCAAGAGGCAAAACTGGCAGCTGATAACATACTTCCATTGAATAGTCAGGGCTGGATCCGGATCAAAAATATACAAAATAAATAAAATCAAATATACAATGCAAAACAAATGCAATGCGAAAATAGATGACTGGTGACTTAAAAAATCTCCCAAAAAGCGAAAAAATCTTTCAATATTGTGGAAACGATCTGCTATCGAGCTGCAAAGTATTTCTGTTCATTACGAGCGACTCAAAACTTGTCCATATCGCCTTCATTGATGCTGCGTCTTATCTACCTCCACCGTTTTACCTCCTTTGGTGTCATTCTGTACGGGGAAATTAAGCTGCTGTTGCATTTGCTCCTTTCCTTCTCATTTTGCTCAAATCCGGGCCCAGGGACGACGAGACCTTCTTGCCATTTTCTGGGTCTTTATGAAAACGCTTCCTCATTTTCAAAGCAGAAAAAACGTCCACTCATTTGCGTTTCGTTGCGTCCACTGATCCGCATATCACATATCCCGAAATGAAAACAAAAGGCACGACCACTTCCAAAAAATGTCATCAACATATCATATTGTATGCAACACCGGCGGATGAGGTGAGGCAGCTCCAGGATGTGAGACCTTGTCAGCCGTGACCGGGGGTTTTTCTCTCATTCAGACTTACACCGGTGGCGAAACATAATCAACATGTAGGGCTTTTCCGTCTTTTTTCAGAGGCTGCATGATGAAGGAGCAGTTGTCTAATTCACCGCTGACCGTAAAGCACAAAGTGTCTGACTCTGAGAGGGAAACCCCGACGTTCATCTCATTCACTGCGATTCTGGTGGGTTTAAAGGAAACGTAATGGCACGACGCGCAAAACTATCAACCAAAAAACGACAAATTAATAACCTAAAGTGGGTTTATTTCCCTATGACTACCTACCTATCGTCCTAAACATTAGCCTACTGTATGGTTTTAAAGCACACACCACCTGCCAGAGATGGTGCTGTTGGAGCGAGCAAAAAAACGCCCTTGTCTAAATCCGGCCAATGGCGTCAAGGCAGCGATTCTAACCTCTACGCTGATTGGACAAACGCATCCATTAAATATAAAACGAGTTACACCATTGGCTATGCAGCCAGGGCGATCCCAAGACCTATATGAGCAGTCGTTTGCAGACGGCGTGGACTTTCTCAAGGGTATTCCTCCACAACGGGGCTTGCCCTGCAGCGGTCCACATCATTGCCTGTGATTACCTTCCTCTCATGACTCATACTACTTGGGAGCTGAGACTCACCGGGAGTTTGAAATACAGCCTAGGAAATACAGCAAAATGTTGCAGCTGTGTGAAGCTGAGACAATTTGCTCTATATGACTGCTTGTGGTGACTCAAGACACATGCAGATTGTATTGTACAGGAAACTCTGAGTGTCTTATTATACAGTCTGCATGCTTTGTTTGGGTTTGTCACTATGGGCCGAATACCTGTAAGATACTGGACCACAGCTTCACCAGGTGTAGCAGACATCCTGCTGCTGCAAAGTGAATCGAATAATTCCCCAAGAAAAACATAAAGCATTAACAGACCAGAACAAAAATATTTTCACTGGAGGTTTCTGTGCCATGCCCATGTGCTGGGGGACAATGGAAGTGCCATGGCAACAGTCAGGCCCTATGCCAGTGAAGGCATAATCCCCTCCCTCCCCATTTTCATGAGTCTGAATGTGGTTCCCTACAGTCATTCCCCCCACAAAGAGATTTGTGCATCTTTTCAGGGCACTAAGGCAACACGGCAAAACAACGAATGAGTCGCAGACAGCGGCATGGTTGGAAAGAGTACTAGAATAGCCGGAGTAGTTCAAGTGGAGGTATACTGTGGTTTGGCTTCAATTTTACTGAAAGTGGAGTACTTGAGTTTGAGCCTACTAAAGTAGATGTTTTGACTGAGTAACAACCGACAGTAACAGTTAAACAGTTACACGTATTCACCTGATAGGAAAATGTAGAACTTTGACTGGGACATTTCATTACATTTTCTGTCATGCAAACCTTCTCCAGCTTACTGATACCAAAGTGGTGAACATTTTAGGAGTTTTTAAATATTTTCTAACATGACATAATAATTTCTAACAATTTCTAACATAAGAGAAAAAAAGATTGAGTGAAAATGTTACTTCATAATCCCCCCATTTAGCCATAACTGTGGTTTTCTTTGCCAAGTTTGTCTCTCAAACCTGAGTAGAAAGCTTCATAAAACATCAGTTGTTTAACAGAAGTAAGTAAAAAAGCCTCTCAGTGACTGAGCTTCTAATACATTTTTTCCCACCCTGAAATTTGGCTGAGAATTATCTCCAAAACCTTTAAATCTGATTTGAACTACTACTTTTCCTTAAACGTTAGTGTAAATGACAAACACATCATTCTTTGAGGTATTTGCTGCAAACAGAAAAGAGAAGGTCAACTGCACATGCACGCTTTTCTGCATTCACAGTTTACAAACCTGCTGTTGCCAGACAACTTTGAGACTGCCTGATCTGGCGTATGACTACGTCAATGGCGGGTCACGTGTGTGGGCACAGGACAGCACATATTTTACACACACTCCTCTAAGTATACATGTGGGAAAAGGATTTGTGAGAAATTTCTGCTAATTAATTTCTTCCACAGCCCTTTTTTTTGCCACACTCACACATAAGCACAATCTAACACACAGACACACACCTTGGTACCACAGCAAGTGCGTTTAACTGCTTTGGCTCTAGCCTCAGGAGCTTTTATAGGACAGGTGAGATGCATACCTGTCGATTCCCTTAGGTACAGCATCTGCTTATGAGGCCCCCAATGCCCTGCTCTCCTGGAAAACTCTCTGGAGGCAGATTGCAATCCACCATGGTGTCCCTAATTGATATACCTGTTACCCTCTGACAACACTGCGAGCATCACAGGAGTCATTATCTGTTGCTTCATTGCCCACACAGCAGTTTTACACCTTAAGTGTTCTTTGACATCCACAGTCTATATGAGCATTTAAAAACCACACACACACACACACACACACACGGTCACAAACACAAATGCAAGCATACAGACAGGTTTGCATTTTTTACATTTCATGTGATTGCACATCCTCTTCTAATCTCATAATTTTCTTAACTTAATATTTAAATTTTTATCAGGATTATTAAGTAAATTTTCATCTGATATTTTACTTTTATTAAAATGATCATATTGTTATTGTCATGAGGTACATTTTTTTAAAACCAGAACAGTGTTTTTGTAGGCTACTGCAGTGTATAAATTTATTGTTGTGTGTATGTAGAGCCACCCTGTGGTGAAAGTATATCATTGCAAAGAGAGTAAATCTGTAGGATCAAAAATTATTTTGAAAAACATTAAGGTTATTTACAGTATATCTCAAGTATACTTAGAAATAGTGCAATTTGAGCTAATTTTCTAATACGATGAATTAATTGTCCACTGAAACTGTTTTTAGACATACAGTCTCTAGTATACAGACAAGTACGTTACATTATGACTGTCAAATACAAACGCTGCAAACCTGGCACACTGTCTTTGCAGTTTGATGACAGTTTGTATTCCAGTACTTTCATAATGAGCATACATAGTGTTAATGTAAAATTCTAAATCCAGAGTCCTAGAAGATGTGTACGCCAGTTATTCATGAATAATTTGTTATTCATGTTTTACTTCAGTGACAAGTGAAGTGATCATCTGTTTCCATCAGCACTATTTATACAAACTGAAAGAGGTGTTGATCATTCAACCTAAATGCCATTGGTAAAGTATTTGGTTACAACTGCAATAAAGTCAATATGCTGTAGTGTGTTTACTGGACGCAACCTGGCCATTTCCAACCACTAGATGGCACTCTTTTACTGTGTTACAGACTAGCAGGCTTGAAATTCACAACTCCTCAGCAGAAACTACAGCATAATGCTCCTTTCATCAACAATAATGTTTAGATTGTTTATTGGCTGGTGTTCTTTCTTTCAAATGATGTGGATAGCTGCAAAATAATATAAAAATACAAAGAAATGCAACAGTAGTAACAGACACTGAGGTTCACATGTTAAAACTTGGGGGGTGTCCGTCAGGGATCTTTGTTATTTAACTTTCTCCCTGACCCTGCATGGGCACTACCTTATAAAGTTATAAATGTCCAAACGAACGAAAAACAATCCATAAAAAAAGATAAAGATAAGATGACGCTAGGGCATGTATGCATGTCTTTGATGAAAAAAGATCATTTATTTTTTTTACCAAAATTGAATTCCCACTACTTCTTGTTGAAAATGTTGGACTGTGATTTATATGGCGAGTAATTGGCCAATTCCAGATTAAGCATTTTTTTGTCACAGATAATTAATTGTGTAAACAAACTAAAAGCATGAACCGAAAAAAACTGTCAGAATTGGCTGCTTGATTAATAGTTTCTGCATCAAGGAAAACTTAATTATGACTTAGTGGTACATCTTTCCTCCCCTCATAGGGTATGCAGCACCCACGACATCAATGCTTCAAGTAGGCTCCTGAAAAAAAAAAAAACAAGCTGCTGTGTGTTCAAATCCCCCTGCTTCACTTTACATTGAAATAAAGTGTTAGGGATGGAACAGAGGCTGTGAGGTTTGAGCTAGACTGAGAGAAGCTTTTGAATGCTGAGCGCATCTCTGTTTCCCATGACCATGAGCTGCAGCGGTGCCTGTTTCAACTGACTGACGTCTCTTTTACGTCATTGCATGGGAGAGGGCGTTACATAAAACTCCTTGTGGAAATCTGGCTGTTTAAATTCATCTTTCTTATCATCAAGTGATTATATGTCAAAAATGATGAAAGGCATTAGCAAATCTGAGGGTCCACATTACATTATCATGCAAATCCACTATCTGTAACCCTTCTTACACTGGCTTATCCCAGACAGGGTGGTAGATAATGGTAACGGAAAATGCAACTGCTTGTAGATTTTCACTGTAATTCTATTTTCATTATCTGTAGATTTTTTTTAGACTTACAAGAATTCTGTTCCATTGTACTGTTTGTCACCATGTTTGTGCCCGGATGTCTTCAAGAAAGTTGTGCAACCTTGATCCATACTGCACCTATGCCTGACCAGTTTTTGATAAGATTGTAACTACCAGTTTGAAATGTGCTACAGATGTTAATGATCAATGTGACAAAATATCAGTTATTTTGTATAAGTGCAGCTTTGAAGGATGTCCCTCTCTAAAAGTGCTGCTATTCATTAGCATAACCTGTAAGAAGTTTCAAATTGAGGAGGGTTCAATGAGTATGAAAAGGCATCGTCATCTTGAAGATCACTGGTAAAAAAGTTACTACAAAAAAGGTGAAATGATTATGATTATTACAACAAACTATTATACTGAAGCAGTATTCGGCAATGCAGTTCTTAATTTTCAGATTGCGCATAAGTTTAAGTATATTGGTCAAATATAAATATATAAACAAAACATAAAACTGCAGCAGTTATGTGTGAATGATGACAAAATGAATCAAATGTAATGGTTATGAGTTTGATTTTGAAACAGGTAAGAGCATGTAAGGATGTCAAAACTGAGGATTCCTGGTCTACCTCAGAAGAAGATCTCTACTCGGCTTTGGATCCGCTGCACTGCTGCACACAGAAAACCAACGGGAAGTCTTTCAGTTTGCACATGCACCTGGAGCCATGTTAGATGTTCTGAACCTCACAGCCTAAACAACCTATGGAGAAAATATATTTTTAAAAAAACCTTTTTCTAATATTGTTTCAATTAGTTTACACATAAATTAGTCAAATGATGAGCCTTTCACATTGAATGGTCTTCAGCCACAGGATCTGAGTTGACTTTTTTGTGAACTTTGTTATTTTCACCTTTTGTTGTGTAGAATTCTGTTTGAAATCTCTCTGACATTCTAAAAAAATTAAGAAAGTGCTGATAAATGATAATAAAATACAGTCTAGACTGTAATTTTAATGATTTTTATTGTTACTTTTTAAAATTTGTTTCTTTTAGTTATTTGTGTTAATAACAAGCAAGTTCACAGTGAATTGCTGATAATTTTACAATTACTTGCAGAATTGTTTCCACTTGAGAATTAAACTGCAACTAGATGATAGTATTTATGGTTATTAATTTCTTGTCATTCTTTTTCCATCCATTATCACATCTTATGAGCTGCTTTGAGGTGAAAGCTTAAATTTCAGTGGGTCTTTTGAGGACAAGTGTGGAAATGCAGAGATAGACATTATGTGAGAATGCTTACCAAGACCTTTTAAATCACAGCCAGTGACTGCTGCCATCTGTATGAATACAATATGACTTCCGCCGATCTGAAATATTTATACGAGGAAACAGATGGCACCCTTTGCTCTGCTCCCTATTCTGGCCTCATATATACTTTTATCTTGCTCAGGAGATAGTAGACCTTTATGCTTGCCTTGAGCCAATGTGTAACTCTTTCTGTTGTGTATTTTTTGCCTTGGCAGTACCTGCAGACCCCTTTATTAAATAAGCGAAACACATTGTATGACCACTGAGCAAAAAAGAGGCAATAAAGGGTCACATTGAGCTCTTCAAACTAGTAGTTTCTTGCCTTAAAACTCATAGCAGCATCTTGTCTGGATTGTCATCATAAGCAATCATCATGCTGCTCTTAATTTGTCAGTGTTCTGTCTTTATTATATTTTTACCAAGAGGCACAGAAATATTATGAGTCAGACAGTAATGGCTTAATAATTATACATTCACCTCAGTAACAAAGACATAATCCAGAATATACTCTTAATTGATCTCATTAGAATTCACTTTTAGGAGCCATCTAAATGGTGAGCATTTGAGCAGTATTTGCTTGTTCCTAATAAATAAGTAATCAACAGAGTTAAGCCTTTTAAAGACTACTAATTAATACTGAATGAAGTGGTGGGCCCACGGCATCACAAAGTAATGAGAAAACATCATTCGTAGTAGATGACAAGATATATACAGACAGGAAGAATTGAGTGAAACATCAATATTTACATAATGGAAACAAGGCAATTAGTCCCCTGTTTTACACATCATTTTTATTTTCACAGATCTAAAAATCAATATACAAATAAGAGTGTGATATGATAAAGGTTGTGAATTTTTAAGACAATGATTTCACTTTTGAGGTGTTAAGGAGTGTACATACTTACCATATGTCTGTGATTTTCAACCATTGGTATGCTGTCCTTTTATTTCCACCAAATGACACATTAGAGGGGCTGGAAAATAACATTCATCATTTTCATTGATACCATCTGTCTCAAACACTTATTTTTAAACTTGAGTATATTTTGAGGTGGTGAGAAACTTCACATTAAACTCAGTAAAACCAATTAATTCTGTGATGTACTTTATGTTATATAGTCTAAAATATTCAAAAATGATTGACTGAAGCACTTGTGTGAAATGTGAGTGCATCAATACTGACCATATATTCAATATTCAATATTTACCACGTCCTCATAAACATGCATGAAACATGCATGAAAATAAGCACTCCATTTTGTTGCGCATGGACATTTTAATTTCTAGTTCCGAACAGTGGAATACTACTTTATTGGTGTGTGCGATGCTTGCTGCAGACCTCAACACTGCTAATTATTATTTCTGAGTCATCCATCTAAATGTGTCTGTCGTGCGCTTATAAACCAATTTCACAGTCAATGCAAATGATAATGTTTGGTTTCATCAGTAGTTGCAAGCAAATCATAGACTAAACAAACCCCTTTATACTCCCTTTTTACCAGAGTGCTTGCAGGTGGGATCGTTTCTCATAAAACATACAAATTGACAATGCAGAGCGTTGAAAGCCATATGGTAATTGTCGAGACCTCAACTTAAATCACAGCAGTGCTGAATATTTGTAATCTCACCATTGTGTCTGAGTTTTTAGGGAAAAATAATAGGATTTTTCAACCAAATATCCACTCATCCTATCCACAAACGCCTAAGTGTTTACATTTCATCTTTTGTGATGTAAAACTGTTAGGTCAAAAGAAAAGAAAATAGCATTTTGCTGCCCCAGTTGTCCCAACAGGGAGATCTTTATTTTTTCTGATACAAGCAGCGTTAAATTGTGGACAGCTCAAGACACACAAAAAGATATTCCCTCCTTCGAGCCGGATTCGAACCAGCGACCTAAGGATGCCCATGTTTCCACTACAGTCCTCCGCTCTACCAACTGAGCTATCGAAGGGAGATGCACATCTAACAAGAATTTTGCCATGACATTAATAATAGTGTATAGTGGTACAACTGATATATGTAGTTAAATACCACAATTGTGCATCTATTATTAGTCATATCAGCTAAAGCTAGTTTTCCTGGTAACAATGTTGAATTAGGTCACGTAAACTCGAGGTTATACCAGTGTAGTACTGCCATGTTCATAGAAACAGCTCTTTACAATGCTCAACAAGGGGAATTAGCTCAAATGGTAGAGCGCTCGCTTAGCATGCGAGAGGTAGCGGGATCGATGCCCGCATTCTCCAGTGACCCTTTTGAGAGGGATGTTGAATTACCGTCAGGTTTTCATTTTTCATGATAACCCCATCGACGAATTTGTTGACTTTCTTCATTATAATGAAAATTTGAGTTTGACAGAAATAGACCTTCTGAATACATCACGTTAAGCTAGCTCTTAGCTCTAGCCACCTGGTCTATGTGTTTTATACTGTAAATGGTGCAAGCTAGCTAAAGTTTGCTGGATGTCCAGGTGCAAAGTGAAGCAACTAACGTTAAAGCTGAACAAAAAACTGTTAACTGATAATTTAATGCTAGAACTACATCGTAATTTTTTTTTTTACTTCACAGTTGTTTACTGCTTTATACAACACGGTTCGTATTGTAAATTACCTTCTGAAGGGCAGATTAATCTTCAATTTGATGTACGAAGTAAGGGCATCGATAAAGGCTGCCCGGAATGGCGCCAGCTAGCGTTATCCAAAAAGTCAGGGCAACATGCTAATGCTAATCACTAGCATTGACGTAAGGCTAACATTTCACAGTGTAAATATCTAATTTTGCCCATTTATTGACCTTTAATGTAAACTAGGCCTGTTCCAAATATTCATTCGGTCATCCACTGTTAAAACATAAGGTCTTGTATCTTTATGTATCTTTATTTATGACATAATTTAATTGCTATCCTTTCATCACAGCTGTGTAAAAAGTAATTTCTATGTGTGATGTAAAGCCTCCACTCACCTACATGTTTTTCTATACCGTGCAGGACACCCAGTCACCTCTGGTAGCAGTGTAGAGGCTGGTAGACAGCTGTCCAGTGCTCCCCTGCTCAGTTTCAAATAAGGGCAAGGTAAAAATGGCAACCTTTGACGTGACAGCAATAGTTGCTAAAAACAGAACTGACACCAGCAAGATAGGAGCCCACACCCGCTAGGACAAGAGCAGCAGGCCTACGTTTCAGCGTGACTCGGGCCCACTGTAGGCTGCTTTCATAAACGGACTCCTTGCCAGCTTTTGTGGTTTTATCTATTTTAGTAGAAGTAGTATTTGTCAAGAATGAATAACATGGAAAACTTGGAGAAACAGCTGATTTGTCCAATATGTCTGGAGATGTTTACAAAGCCTGTGGTTATCCTACCGTGCCAACACAACCTCTGCAGAAAGTGTGCCAATGATATTTTCCAGGTAAGCAACTTAACAAAATGACACCAAGTTTTTATTAACATGTAGTTAAATATATATTCATTATGGTAAACTTTCAGGAACACTGCTGTTTCACATGAGCATCTCCTGCTAACTAAATGGTATCTGAACCATGGATATTTTAAGAACTTGCCCTACATTAGTGATGTATCAAAGTCCAAACATATAACCATGTGACATTCATTACAGAATCAATGGTATCTAATATTCTCATATAATTAGAGTTTATACAGCTGATCATGTTTCCATATATAACACTATGTTTACCAACACTATATATGTAATCAAAAATAGCAACACAAGAAAACATCGAGAGGTTGAGAGGTTCAAGACATATTGCTTAGTAAGTGTTACCCCCTTAGATAAAATGTCTGTCTAATTTGGGAGTGTTGCCAAGGCAGTTTAGTGTTTCAAGATTCGCTCATGAGGTTACACTTGTTATTGTGAATGATTAATCCATTGGATTGACTGTTTAAAGAGACAGTTTACTAGATTTTTGAAACCTAAAATAATCTATCTGTTAAAACCCTGCGGCATCACACTATATTCAGGGTTTCACTTGCGACTGTTTATAGGCCTCAAATCCATATCTTCCAACAAGAGGCGGCTCATTGACATCCGGTGGCCGCTTTAGATGCCCGTCCTGCAGACATGAGGTGGTTCTGGACCGGCACGGTGTTTACGGTCTGCAGAGGAACCTGCTGGTTGAGAATATCATTGACATGTTCAAGCAGGAGTCTAGCAGGTGAGACAGAGCAGATACACAGATGTACCACATCCATTTCCTTTGTTATGACAATGAGGACAGTGAATAGAGATGGTAAAGGACAACGAGGATAACCTAATGGTGTGATGGTAGAAAGTGTAACCGTTGCTGGTTCCAGCAGCTTCTGAGTCACAGAGCAGAAGTGGATGACAGGAAGTTTCTAGTTTTAGTCATCTATCTACACTGATGGTTTCACTAATCTGGCTGTATAGCCAAAAGGCTTGCATGACATAAGATCCACAACACTCACACACTCTGAAGGCTCAGCCTCATACTTGATCTACATTTTGTGGCATTATTTTATTTAACCAAGTGTAATATTTTATGGATGATTTACTGATATCTTGAGTAAATTCACGTGGGATAAATCAATCTGACAAAGCAAGTGAGAGTTATTTATTTAGAATTAAGATTTAATACAATGCTGTACACCTACACCTGCACCTGTACACTGCACAGTGTTATGCTGATGTATTGATTTCAGTGCTGGCAGTCGACGTGTATAGCAAGGCAGCGCTGATGGATCATCAATAAACTACTGAGATGTGTACCTGTGACATTATCAAACTGACACTAAACATCACATCAGTATGCACTGAAATGTACTGACACCACTGTTTTCTTTAAAATCTCTGCAGCAGCAAACCAGTGCCGGAGCCACAGAAAGAGACTCCCATGTGTGATGTTCACGAGGATGAAAAGATCAACATTTACTGCGTCACCCATGGTGTGCCCACATGCTCCATGTGTAAGGTGTTTGGAGCTCACAAAGACTGCGAAGTGGCACCCATCACTTCTGTTTACCAGACAAAAAAGGTGAGAGGTCTGAAATACTTATGGAGGTCGTGAACGCTGTTACTTAAAGATGATAGATAGATAGATAGATAGATAGATAGATAGATAGATAGATAGATAGATAGATAGATAGATAGATGTGTTTGTGTTAAGATAATAACATTTTTCACAGAGTAAACATGAAAATTGCACTCTGACCATATTTCAGCGTGACCTCCACTGGTTCAGGTCAGATCTCAGGTATTTACTCTGCCATGTTCTGCCCCCCAGACAGAGCTGAGTGACGGGATCGCCATGATGGTCGGTAACAACGACAGGATGCAAGGCATCATTAGTCAGCTAGAAGAAGCGTGTCGTGCCATAGAGGTCAGTGTCCGACTGCTGCAGTGCCTGGCCGCTCACTCACGCAGCAAGCACTCGCTCCGTTCACACACTAATGCACCTGCACTCACCTGCACAAGCCCACAAACAGACGTAATGTGTCCTTGTCACTCCCACTTACTTTGCTTTTATCTGTCTGTGAGATCTAGACAGAGAGGTGGTGAGGAAAATTAATGTTTGGGTGCCTCAGTCTGTGTCTCTTTTTTCCACATATTCCTCTATATGCGCTTAGTAGAGCACTGCATTTTGCCTTTGGCCGCTGACATTTAAAAACAAGCGGTGTAATTGATGATGGGGGAGAAGACAGCTTTCCTATGGTTCACGTGCCGCGGTTGGACGTAGTAGGGAGGAAGCTGGAGTGGTTCCAGTCCCCTATGTGTCACCCTCAGTGGCGTCACACAGGACAGACATGAATGAGCTTCGCTGCCCTCCCTGCACATATGGCACTACCGGAAGACAGGCAAACCGGAACATTTGTAATTCACAGTATTTACTGTACATAGGAAGCCATTACCTCATTTTCTGTGGTTCAATCTTTGCTTTTGAATATTCTAAACCCCGTCGTACCTTAAAGTTCCATATTCATACATTTCTTATCTTCAAGACATGATAAATGATGAATATAGATGAACTTTCAACATTTATGATCATTCCTGACGTGTTAGCACGTGTCTCCTTCTGTCACTCGCTCATACACGAACAGGAAAATGGTCGCAGGCAGAAGACCCTTGTGTGCGAGAAGTTCGACCAGCTGTACACCATCCTTGAGGAGAAGAAGAGAGAGATGAGTCAGAAGGTGACGGCCGAACAGGAAGAGAAGGTGAACTATATCCGAGGCCTGACCAGGAAGTATGGAGACCATCTGGAGGAGAGCTGTAAGATCGTGGAGAAAGGGATCCAGACTATGGAGGAGCCAGAAATGGCTTTATTTCTACAGGTCAGAGGCGATACCAAATTAGGTTTGAACTCAATATAGTTTTTAATATTTTATGTTTAGTTTGATGTTTGATTTTTCTTTAATTTGTCTCTTTCAGAACACAAAACCTCTCCTCAAAATGTGAGTGAATGTTTTCATGCATGAGTATTTACACTGACAGTGGGTAAGAAGAAACACAGGATGCTTTCTGTGTAAAAAAGATCATGTGGTGTCATTTTAGGTTAGAATCCCTCTATAACCCCATCTGGGTATGTTTTTTAGTGCCTCTTGTTGTTGGTAGGTTTTTGGTTTGTTTTTTTTTACATAATCTGTGAATGATATGCCAAATTTACATCAGCAGCTACACATAAAACCACCAGTCTGATGTAGCAAGATCACACCTGCTTTTGGGAGCTGTGGGAAGTAATGACATGAAATGTAGCAAATAACCATTTTTAGCTGTGACGTCCCGAAATAACTTGCAAAATGTGCTAAACATCACACATTGATAATCTTTAACAGGTGTTACATTTATTACTTGAGGTTGATTTTTTCCCCCTACAAACATGCTAAATTTCACCTTCTGCACTCAGGATTGCAGATGCATCCAGTACTGCGCACTTGGACAAGGTTGAGCGCGGTTATGAGAATATGGATCATTACAACACTGAGTTCAAGAAAGAGTGCAAGGCCCTGCGCAGCATCGACTTCATCCAAGGTGAAGGAACAGAGTCCATGACGGCAGCAGTTTTCTGTTCACAGCTAATACTCATATCAATCCTGATTTTTTTTTTAATTACCCTTTTTATCCTTTCTACAGATGATGACGATGAAGACGATGAGGATGAGGATGGAGAAGCAGGCGCTGAAGAGGGAGAGGGGACCCAGACTGTTTCAGGAGGCAGCGCTGTTACAGCCGCCTCCGTCCAACCCTCTGCCCCCCAGCAGATGAACTCCTCCCCAGGCGCATCCAAAAGCACCGCTTCCACCTAGCTGTCAGCCGCCGGCCCAGACAACAACCTAAACCAGGAGCAGGATAAGTTTTGCTCCTAGACGTTGATTTCAGGCCAGTTGTGATACTTTGTCTCCCAAATTGGGGAAAAGCGAGACAGATTTAGATCTGTGCCGAAGGGGAAGTCTGAGTTGCTGAGGTAGATCTGAAGGAGGAGACAGAAGTTTCAATTCCCTCCTCCTCTCTCTTTTATTGTGATTGTGTCACCGTGCATCACTGCATACTGACTGCTTTTATACATTTTTGTCTGGTTAAGTACACAGTTTGGTTTCTCCTGTAGATGTTTTTTGACACGCTGAATGACTGACAGGCTATATGTAAATGTCTATCAGTTATTTCCCATAATTTGGTTTTAATACATTTTTTATGTAGCTGACCTTTTGCGACTCACTGCTTAAACTACATCATTAGAGAGCATGGCAAGGGGGCCCCAGGTTGTCCTCCCTGTCGTATACTCCTTTATGACCGATATAACTTTATGAAAAGGGTAGCAGAGTGCAAAACTATCACTGTGACATTTCAGTATTTCATACGTGCAACAGCCTGTATAATGTTTTGTGTTCTTTGTTGTGTAACACAGGTATCATTTCCTGGGATGGAAAAACCATCAAATGTTGCCATTTCATGGTGTATTATATCCTATGTGTCATTAAAGCTGAATTGTACAATTACCTGCAGGATAGAGATAATTCTCAAGTCTTGGTTTATTCCAGATTAAAAAAAAAATACAATCATCTCCATTTCTTCTCACTATGTCCGGAATAAATTACCAATGTAATAGATTTTGTGTAACATCCTATCTGTTTGTGTGTCTGTGTGTGCTCGTGTGTACTGTAAAAAGACTTATTTTTCTCTTTCTACCTCCCTTTATATCTTCTTCACATACTTTTTCATTTATTTCTGGCAAAGTAAATCCACCCAGAAAAGGCTTTGGTGCAATTTTTAGACCTCGTGTAGACAGTTAGGTCCTTTCCATCAGTATAGTTGTGATACCATTCCAGCCTGTGCAACCTTACTACACATATGAGAATGCAGCGAGCCAGGCCACCAGCTGTCTATTTTCTGCCCTGCTATGGTCTCACCTTGCTATTGAGGTAGTCCTATTTAATTATTGTGTGAGTGAGTTGGATCCTTTACAAATGGGCTCAATGCAGCACTAAGCCCCAAGTTGCTAAGTGGGCCAAACAGAATAGGATGACTCACAGCCACAGCTCTTGTTTAGTTTAGCCTGACACTGTGGGTCAAGGATCAGCGCAGCATGCACATACACACACACATTTTGTCTATCACATTCATTAGCTATCAATGGTGCTTTTTTTTCAGCTGTCTAGGGTTGCCTCTTGCTGGTATAATGAGAGTAGCATCTTGGGGATAAAGGGTTTAGGAGAAAGGATGCTGTGTGAATGTTCCTCACCTGCATGACTGCAGGCGCTCGCACAGCATCCTTTTAAACATCTCTGGTAAATGTTTTTTTGTTGTTGCAACCCTTTTTGTGTGTGTGTAAGAGAGGAGGCACGCTGTTAACCCACGACTTGGCTCCAGAGCAATGCCATGGTTACCCCATATAAGACTTATGTATTCAGTTAGAAAAACCTCTCTCTATCAATCAATATTTGTGTAGGCAAGACTTATGCACTGGTGATTTTTGTTCTTCCCAACCATTTGCTTTTTCACCATGAACCAAAAAACCAGCATGCAGTTTCTCTAATGTAAGACTGCAAATCTCTTCATCAGGATTAGAAAAAATTATGTGAATCAAATTAGTAATTAAAATATCTGGGAATAGTTAGTTTTCATGGGAGTTAATTTTAACTCATGTGTAAGGATATCCACAGAGAAGTGTAGGCATTGCTTTTAACTTTTTATTAAAAAATATAGATATAAGACGTTCTCTTGCACAACAGAAAATGACTGGTTGCACAGAAGTTTATTAACAAACATAAATATCATAAATACAGTGGTCCATGATCTAAAACAAAAATGCCAATTTTGTCAATGCAGTATTTCATGTTTTCATCAAAAGTATTTCACCTCAGATATGAGAACGGTGTAATTCTACAGATTTGACATCAACATTAAAATGGCAAAGGTACATTTGGATCATTATGGGCTGAGTCAAGCCCGTTTACGCTCCATAGTTTGAGGTTAAAGCTATAAATAATAGAGTGATAAAGCAGCACTATATTGTACAGAGCATGTTTTGTGCTGATGGTAAAAATACAAAAAAAGAAGAAGAAAGGGGATGGAGATCTTTGGCGGACTGGAAAGAGGTCTTCATTTCCCGAAGAGCTCCATCATTCTTCTGTTATTTTGGGCTTGCTGGGCCAGCTGTTCCGCCCTGGACATCTCCATCATCTCTCGGAGCAGATGGAAGGTCAGGTCCAGGGATATCGGCGGGTCCTCGGACCTCCTTCCCCTCTCCATCGACTCATCCCCGCGGTCTCCGAAGCCGCTTATGAGCGCCCTGATGTTCCCAACTTTCCCTTGTAAAAGACGCCGCGTCAGCTGGAGTTGCAACGCTCTGTTGTAGATGGCAGGTGATCCGCCGGGATACATGGAGGATGATGGGAAAGAGTTAGAGTCCCCGTTACCCAGTCGGATGAAATACTCCTCCCCAAGCCGCTCCAGGATGGGACCAGACTGCTGCTGCTGCTGCTCGGAGTTTTGCGTTTGGGGAGCTGGGACGCGCAGGGCACCGCCAGGGCTCTCAATAGCCCGACATTCGTAGCGGGGTAAGAAGGCAACTAGCAGAATCACGGTGGTACCAAGTAAATTGAGCTTCATGTCAGGATATCAACAGGAATTCTGTGGAGAAAAGCAAATGCCGCTGTTATTTTCATGCAATTTGTATATTTTTATACAATTTCTAGGGTGAAATCTGCTGCGTAATGAGGAATTTACGCACGTAAAACAGGCATCGTAATGTGAAATATTTCGCGCGTAAAGAAGATTTTTGTCTCAGAAACGAAAAAACTGTGAGAGTTTGGCTATTATTTCCTGCTTTTTATACTTATTTACACTTCCATAAAATAAAACCAAGTTTGAAAATGTAATGCAATTGGAAAAAACAAATATCCAAATATCCAATATACTTGGTGATCCGCAAATAAATTGGTTAAAGCGTTTGTGAAACCTGCTTCAATACATTTATTTGGACATAAGTTGTGTTGAGAAAACAGGAATATTTGACATGCCAGAGAAAACATGCAGACAAACTCACAGTATGTGTCAAATAAATGAGGCTTTTCGTACCTTCAGTCTTTAGAGGAGGTCCAGTACAGTCGTGTAGGTTGCCAGGTAGTTGGCGAGATGCCGCCCTCCTTCACTTCCTTGAAGAAACAAGTAAATAGTTACTTAAAGAGAAGATGCTGAATGGACTTATATAGCCAACCTCACTATAAGTGTCGCGCTCAAGCTGAGATTGAGTCTGCGCGTTCTTGCATGGGTGTAACGTGAATGGACGCCTCTGACAAAGTGCTTTAGTTTAGATGAGATGAGTCATATGTGAGTGTGCGCGCGCGTGCACGAGCGTCTACCTCTGCGCTTTTAGAATAGCCCTATAGGTGCCACACCTGCTGGCATTTTCACTCAGATCAGTTAGTTCAGAGTAATTGCAGAGCTTTTGGATTGTTGGAGGAAAATAGTCAAAAGTGGAAAACTGTGTGTGAAGAAGAGATAACTTTGAAACTGTGTGTTTTTTTTCTGTTTCTTAGTCACAGCTCTTTTTTGTTTGATGTTTCCAAAAATAGATTCAAATGTGCTCTGCATGACAAAAATAATTAAATGACAAACAGTAACTGCTTTATTTAAACAAACTGGTACTAATAACAGAGCCACACTGTAATGATAATGATAAATGAATAATTAAGGGACTAAACATGCTTGAAATGCATCAAATAGTTGCAGGAACAACAGGTTTATTTTGGTGTAATCTGCAAGCCTGCAGGAATGTCTGCATATTGCAGCTCACTAATGATTCCAAAGCTGTTTCCTAGTTGACCTGTGTTAAATTCAGTGAATGTGCATCTGCAAGCCGCTCAGGCTGAGAGGGGGGCATTGTCTCCCAGTGATTCATTGCTGCTTCACATACGTACGTCACTACCTCTGCCACTGGGTGCCTCAGCCACCTCACTCTGGAGGGGCCCAACGCCAAGCCACGCTCTCAAGATGGAGAGCTTAATCCAATATCAGACGAGCCATTAGAATCTTAAACAGTTTGATGATATTAAGTAGACCTCTTGCAGCTTCAGTGCAATGCAATGAAATAACTCCTCACTAATACTTATGTCTGTGGATTCACAGAAGGTAAAGCACGTTAGGCATGAATGATGAGCAAAAGTTTGCACTTTCCCACTTAAGCAAATTCTCCATGTGGGTTAAGTCACCTTTCACAATGTGGTAAAACCATTCCCATTAATCCTTATCTGTAGGTCCATTTCACCAGACATTCGGCCTGTGAAACAAAAAAGTTCCAGATGCAGAGGTCAAAGTGACTTAGCACACACTGTGCACTCAAGTAATATAAGCCAATTTAAGAGAGAGAAGAGGCGAACATTTGTAAATGTAGTGATGGAACACAAGTTGGATTTTTCCTTATGAATTCGTGCCATCTTTTCCAAAATTCACATATTATCTGCAGACACTTTAGCGAGCAGGCATTAGTGTGTAATACGCAGCGGGTGTGAAAATGTTTCTCCTATAGCATCTCCACTTTGTCGCTCTTCATGCGCCTTGCTGCTCCAGGGGAGGTGTCAGGTCCCATCATGAGAAACACATGTTGGCTGACACAAATAGAAAACACCGCCAGATGAGAGAGAGTGGCTGCTCTTGGTCAACTCATGTCACCTCATTTTCAAATCACTGTCCCTGTACAAATCACTGGGAGAGAAATCCTCTCCTGTGACGCCACCCCGGAAAAAAAGGCTCAGGCTTAAAACATTATCCTTTTGTTTCCTCAATTAGAGCAAGTCTCTCAGACGATTAGATTAGATTAGATTAGATAAAAATTTAATGATTCCTCAGGGGGAAAGTGGGATGTTAGCACGTATAATGACCTTTGTATCTGACCTGTTTCTGCAAGTAGGCAATGCAAATTTAACAATAAGATAGAGGTCTAAACCCTAGAGTGGAAAGTTTAAACCCTGACAGCAAACACTGCAAACTGCTTTGGACGAAGGATTCACAAAATAGCTGTAAGACGAACAAACTCCATAGCAACCATTGATCATTTCCCTTTCTAATTGTGATCTGTTGCGTGGGACAAGTGCTTCTCGCTGAACTGTCCTTCCCTAAATAATTGGACAGCTTTCCCCAGTGGATTGAGCTGTGTTTTTCCTAATACTTCCGGTGTGTTGTTCGACTTTCACAAACTCATTTCCATAAACAAGGTCACTCTGGCTGTTTAAATGAGTGTAAACAGGTATTCTGGTGCTGAACGCTGGGACCGCACGGCCCGGGGCTCCACACTCAGACCACCGCCTGACCTCGTACTGTAGCTCAGGTGTCCTTCTTGTTTATAGTCCAGTGATATAACCTGTTATGAGAACACCTCTCTAATAGAAGTGAGAGCTTGGCCTTTCAGTTTGAGAAAAAAAAGACGTGGAAAATTTTTACAGAAATGGCAAATCTTGTTTTACAATTAACCACAAAACTACACCAAGCTCTCATACAAGCGCCCACTAGATGGATAAGTAATTAAATGTTCAGTCATGGCAGGTGAAGGCTAAACAGACTTATTAATTATGCAGAATGAAAGCCGCTTGCCAGTATCCCCTCCGGTTTACTTGACGTTAAAATATTCTTCAGTGCAACTCAACTGCTTTTTTTAAAGGAGCTGCTGTGAATTTATCTTGTTGCAAGTTTCAATTCATTTGAAGTAAGTTAAAACAATCTATTAAAGCTCTTCAAGTGATCTCCTTTTGAAAAATTAAATGCGAGACAGCTGGCTTTCCTGTGCTTCTCGTTGGGTTTGCATGCAATTTAACAGTATGCATGCAGCCTGCATGAGAATGTGTGAAGCAAAGCTGTCCATAATGCAGCGAAACCCCTAAGGGCTGTTCTGTCTATATGGATTTCACATGTGCAGCTCTGAAGGTGTTAAACCAGAGGCTCCACTAATGCTTGTTCACATAATAGATGCCAATCTCCTCTTACAAGGATGGAGGAAGGAAAATAACGTCTGCAGGACAATATTTAATCCCCTCAATGCCGAAACTCCTTTTTCTATTTGCTTAAAACCATGGCTGGATTTCCATTTAAACAACAACTTAAATTGTAATTACTTTCAAAATCTTTTAATCAGACAGTAAGTATTTAAGTCTAACCATTTATCTGTTTATCTGTCTAATAGGCTAAATATATTAAATAGAAGAAGAAGTCTGGTGTTTGTATTTTTTTTTTTATGGCTAAGAAAATCTTGTGAAGCACCAAAACCAACCATTTTTATTTTCTTACACCTCAACCTTTTATGGCACTCAAACACCAGGTGGTGTAAAACAGGTCACAAATACAAAGTTTCATTTCTATAAAAGCCCCAATAATTTCCAAGAGCAGCTGCACATTTTATCTCAGAGTACTCAAACAAGAGTGCAGTTGGTCCAAACTATATAATACACATTTAGTGTGCCAGTTACTGTTCAGAGCCCCGGGATAGTACATGTTGGAAAAAACAGAAAGTACCCATGTTCATCTTAATGCCACCCAGTGCAACAGTGAAGCTCAGCTTTTTCTGGACAAAAAAATGAAGCTATATAGCACAGAATTTTTAGGATTTTTTCATTGGACTTTAGGATTATCATACTTCCAATTATTATCTATGAAGCATGTTGTAAATTAATCAGATATCAGGTCTAAATTTTGTTCCAGGAAGAGGAGAAAAAGGAACAGGAGTATAAACGTTTTCAGTGATAGAAAAAAATCTGTTTCTCATCTGAATTGAGACAAATGTTCACAGGAACAAAATATATGATTTTTTTATAATTTAACTCAATTTTTGCCACACTTCTACTAGAAAAAGAACTGCTTGCCTTGCTGTCTAACACTCATAATGTGTATTGAGGATCTTGTGTTCGCTGGCAACTGTGGGATTTTTTCTATCCTCCAAAATGAGACGTACATATTGAAGGATTTTGCCCCACTTTAGAAAATGTTAAACATTCTACCTCTGTGCATAATGTCATGGTATTATATGTTGTTATATTTGCAGTGTTTGAATAATGTTTTACTCAAAGGCATGGCAGCAGATGACCACTCTTTCACTGTGCAGATTTGACTGCTTCATAATGTGACAATCTCAAGAGAAATCTAGGACAAAGCCATTCCACCAAAATTGTAACCCAGTTTTCTTTTTTTTTCCTTTAATAACACACTTTGAGCATAATCGGCTCTTAGGGACCCCCTCAGTCTGAACATACAACGCTGATATTGTCTTCCCCATGTAGTCTCATTGCTAAGGTTTGAATCTTTTATAGCTCAGTGTTTCTGTCAAAATACCGGGTCTCTTAATTCTTTACGAAAGCCGTAACATTTGAGGAGAACTGAGTAACCTCGGGCCTGAGAGAGGAATGACTGACAAACTTCATATGCAGTGACACACACAGTTTATCATGCTGGCCGACATGACAGAAGACAGCCAGAGAAGAGAAACACATCAAATGGATTTCTTTAGTTTAGACTTGGCTTGTCTCTGAGCATCAATGACCTCAAAACTCCCTCTTTTTCTTTCAACACAGCTACCCTCATCCCATGCAACCATCAAAGGCATAAGGGCTGAGATGGTTGAACAGGTTTCTCCTTGTCTCTGTGGATGTATGTCACTTTGGTCCGTCTTACAGTGTTCAGTGGTTAAGTCAAACATGTTCACATGAGGACTTTTTATCAGGGTTAATATCCAAAGCAAGTTCATCAGACCAAGCAAAGCTGCCAATATACAGATTAAAATGGTTATGCCTGATATTATATAACCACTTTTCCTTATGTAATATTTCAATGGGTACAATGGCCAAAGTCTTCCCAGGCGTGTGTATGGTTTTGTAGAGCAGATGCAGTCAGTTTTGGTAGATGTAGGATGGATTTATTGTGAAGTGCAGTGCTAATGAGAGAAAATGGTCAGTGTAGGTGGAGGAACTTCTTTCTTTCTTTCAAACAAAAGGATTCAAAAAGAGCTATGGTTCATCATGAGGATAGCAAGACTGCATCCATCAGAGATGCACATCTAACAACACGTAGCAGATGTCAAAAGACGCATTTGACATCAATTATGTCAGAGCTGACTTCCTGGCCCTTGTCTATGAGAAATCAGAGATGTCATTCTGTCATTCTGAGCGGTGACTACTTCATCGATTAGAGTTAAAACTGCTAGTTTTCAAGAAAGCCTGTCCTTGCCTCTCTACATACAGGAGACTTCCTTCTTCCTCGTAAAGCCATGAGCACAAAACCTCTCAGATGGTCGCACTGGGCATTTGCCTCGTAGCACACATAATGGATGTCCTCCACCACATTAGACAGGACGCAGGCCAGTGAAGATGCAGTGAAATCAGTTGTGTTTGTGCAGGACAGGATGCATCGTTGTTTTCCAAACTGTGCATTTAAAAAAACGTCTAATGAGGAAAACAATTCGTCTGGACTGTCAAGAAACATCTCGAGAAGAAATATCTTGACAGCCCTTGTGCAGAACGGAAACCAACCTGACCGCACAAATGTAGTCTTGGGGGTTTTTCTGTCTTTGTCACATCAGAAGGTAATTAGAAAGATGTCCAATAAAAAAACATGCTGCACATAACTGACCTCGTTATCTGAGCTTGTTTTACCCTTAAGTAAATCAAATGACTCATCCCTTGTTTTGTTGTCTCTGTTTTATTGATCGGAAGATGAAGCGAGGGTTTTTCTACACTAAGTTGCAAAGCATTCTTCTTCTCCTGTTGTTTGAGGAGGTGTCTGCTCTCCCTCCATGGTTTCTCTCTGATCATCGGCGAGGAGCTAACGGGCACTGATCGCACAGTGGCACCAGACCGACATCAAAAAAATGAGACAATTACACCAGACTGCAGCACTCAGGATACTTTTAGAACAGCGTGAAAGAGAAAAGATAGAAGAAAGAAGGAACACATTTAACAAAAAAATGAACTCTGTGGGAAAAAAGAGTTTTTGCTTTTGTTACTGTGCAGTGAATAATATGTTTTTAATAAATAAAAATGTGGTGTTGAGAGCGTAAACTGTGTCACAGAATCGCTGCCGGACTGAACTTTGTTCCTTTGTGATTAATTCAATTGAGTGGCTGTAATTTAAAAGCTTCCAGAGCTCGGCATCAATCAACCGAACTATTCAAATAAAACTAATGTAATGAATCAATCAACAGAGATACACACATTAATCTGCCTCTGTGCCAGAAGCCTGTCAACATCAGGCTTAACCCTCCAGAGAGAGGAAGAGAGTGAACATACAGTACGGAGGCTTATGATTAGAGGTACGGAAAAGACACAAGTGGGACACAGAGAGGAGGAAGAGGTGGGTACAGCCAGGACGAATGGCAGGTAGTTGGACACGCAAGCTGGTCTCGTCTTGTAAATTCATCAGCGTGATTGATTGGACGACTCAGGGGTGACATCGTTTCTTGGGATGAGCAACATAGAGAGGCAGCTGTCAGACAGAGAAGAGGTGCCAGGAACAGCAGTGTCCTTCACTGTCCCCACTTTTTCCAGCGATAACGGGAGGTCATCCAAACATTTAGCCGTACAGAGGATCTGGTGCAGTCGTCACATGAGCGGTTTATGTAGAAACTTAACTTTGATGTTTTAGGAAAGTGGCCTTGAGTCAAACATACTTCATAGATAATTCACAGAAATTTGTCTTTCAACAGTCGACGCCTCCAAAATTATTAATCTGCACAAGAGCTGAGGCACTACTTGATTCACAAGGTCAATACCAAAGTCACTAACTAAGCATTTTTAAAGAATGGCAGCCAAAATTCACATTTTAACACAAACATATAACATGACAAAGTTTTTAATGGAGATAAGGATCTCTTAAAGCAAATCTAGGTAGTTTTGAGATTTATGCAAATGTCAAAAAGTAACAAAATTTGGATGCAAGTCCCTCTAAAGCTCACAATTGACAAGTTGCAATTAATTTGTTTGATAGAAACCTACAGGCACATATTCTCCTATTGTCACGTGTAAAGAGTTCAAAAAATGATCTAAAAGCAAAACATCAAAGCAGGCAGGTTAAAGAAACAGTAAGGGAGTTTAAATGCTGCAAAGCTGTTACAGTAAAAAAAACAAAAAAACAAGAAATACAAAACTGAACAAGAATGGCTGGAGGAACACATGAAGGTGCAAACGCAGAAGCCAGGAAAAGAAGGAGATACAGTAGCTGGGTTTACATGGAGCCTAATATTCCAATTAGAATCGGGTTAGAAGCCCAAACCGAATAAAAATGTTCCA
>JAQMCX010000032.1:8027601-8040648 GCA_029814765.1 Acanthurus leucopareius
ACAGTTGACCTGAACTCTTCAATCGGAATGATTTCAATCAGAATGAAAAAAAGTCTGCATGTAAACCTGGCTACTGACAAAGAGAGGCGGAAAGTTGCAGATTAGGGAGGCAAATAGGGGACAGATGAAACTAATCAACAATCAAAAAAACAAGAAAGCAACAGATATCATGACACCTGTAACACGCTGATGTGTCATCATGTCATTTCCAGGTTTTAAAAGTTAAAATAAAGTTAAAAGCCTCTTGATATATCTGCTTTTTTCCAAGCCAATGCATCAGTCAGACTCTGTGCACATGCACTCTGCTCTAATGGTATTAATAATAGAAGCATTAAACTGTGCAGCACAAAATGGCACCAACAAACTAAATGTTCACCGGCCCGTATGTCACTTTAAGGTAATTGCACTTTTCTGCAATAAAAACCTTGTATCACCGAATTTTGTGACTTTGAATATAAGAAAAAACATTGTCACAGCAAAAGAACAGGATGAAAAGATGACATTTGAGGATAATCGTTTTTTTCTTGGGCAGTTACGATATAAACCTTTTTATATAATAAACTATAGTGTTTGTCAGTTATTTACAAGGATTTCCCAAAGTCAAGCTGCCTTATCTTCAGCCCAGTATGCAGAAACTCTCTCCTTCTGTGTTCTCTGAAGCTTTATTTACTCGGTTCTGTCCTGCTACAGGCTAAAAAAATTAATTTCTGTTCAAATGCTCTGAATTGCAGCTGCCAGGCCGTCGTTATGTTGCCATATTGCATATTGACCTTGTAAAAGACTTTGCAAACTGATATGTTAAAGCATCGCTGTTTCTGAGCCCAGGGGGGACACGCGTGGTCTTCACACAGTCACCGCTTTGGCTTCTTGGGTGATGGCAGCACATCACAGGTTGCCCACGATGCTATCCATCTCTTTTTCTTTATGCTGCCTCAGTGTATCCACTGTGTCTGCTTCGCTACTTTGGCAGCCCTCAGGGTATCCTACTGGTGATGCACTGATGCTTCTACCAGTTGCCTGTTTTGGTTTCGTTTCATTCGGGGTTATCTGTGTCAACAGCGAGGACTCTGCCGCCTTGTTGTGTTTTCTTTTGTTCAAAGTGCTGCCGCTCACTGCTCAGCTGCCTCTTTCATGCTCTATTTTCATGACTACACCTCCCACTTTTGGCCTCTCTTGGCATCAAGATTTGGCACTTTTGAATCCTCCGTAAGAATTAAATAACCTCTATCTGTAGATTTAACAGCTTCAGTTATCTTGCTAACACTGACCTCTGCATGTAGTCTAAGCTGCTTACCACATCCTGCCTCAGCTGCTAAATCTCCTCTTTGTTGTAAGGTTCACATTATACCATCTTCTTAATCTTTAGAAAAGCCTCTCCAGTCTCCAAAAAACCCATACTCTCCATGCTGTGTACTCTTCTACCTATCATTTCCTACGGTAAATCTCAGTAGTCATGAAAGACAATGAACAGCTAGACAAACATCATCATAATAACTGATTGTAATGTAACCCTGGGTGTGTTTTTTTGCTGTATCTCAAACCTCAATTAATTTTTTGATCTTTTGCTGCCCTGTCCAAGAGCCCTGCTGTGGCACAGACATTTTTTAGCCATCTATTTATAGCACAATTAAATGTGTTGCTCTCACCACACAGTCACTCCTTTGACAACCTACAACAAACACTCCCTTTGATAAATGACTATATACAAACTTGCCTTGTGTTTAAAAGGCAACACTCGCTTTGCTGACCCAGAAAGCGTTTTTTAATTATGTTCCTAGGAAAGAAAAATTAATGAACGTCACATGAAGTGAAATTGACGCACGTCTTTGTCGCCCTTGCTCTGTCGAGACAGCAATTTAGATTAGCTTTCACGATTCCTTGCAATTAAATTACGGCCCCTTTTAAAAACCCACTAAGTGCTCTGTGATGGCAGGATGTTGTGATTGCTTTAGAACATGTTCTGCTGCAGGATACTGTTAATAGAGGAAATTAATTTCATTTTAGGTTTGAGTACCTGCATCTACAAAGCCAATTGTTGTTTGCACTATGACATCTTAAAGAAATATTACTACTTAGCTTCAAAAATTGCAACTTTGATAGCAGTTTGATGGTATACTGTTCAATGGTCTTTGCACTTTGATCACCTGTTTCCGCACCAAGTTAACTTGAGTGACAGTGACAGAAACTCCATGTGATGCTGCACCTTGTATACTAACAAGTATTGATCATTTTGGTGAAGCTGGATCATACCTTATGTAGAAAGTGCTCTCTGGTTTTCCAGATGTTCTCCAGTGGCTCTGCACCTCCACCTCTGTGCAGGTTAACCCAGCAAAGAACGCTGACAAGAAGCTGAAAGTAGCACCAGGATTTAGAGTTAGGCGAGCTGGTCTGCAAAACAGCCGCAGCTGTTCTTGTTGATGTTAAACTCAAGTCTCATTAGCTTGATTGCTGAGTTATGTGTCTGCATTGTTGCACTTGCTTAATGTTTAGATGTCATCAAAGTTATGATTCTTGTTTTATCATAAGCTACCGAATTGCAGAAAATACAATGTTATTAAAATTATGTTTCTTAAGTACGTCTTTGGAGAGAAAATAACCAAAATGTAACTCATGAAGTTTTCCAAGAACTTTCAGTTCGATCACTGAACTGCTCTGTGTCCACCGTTCACAAGCTGTGTTTTTTAATTAGATTGTTTTTTTCTCTCTCTCCTCTCAATCCCTCCTGATGTGTCCAGCTCACTGGGCTGTGCACATAACTCCCACACAGGCGATTGTCAACTCAGGTGGGCTTCCCCAAGCTCCTTGACCCCTCTCAACATTGGCGAGCATGAATTACATTAGCCACAGTTATGTAAACATTAATTAGATGAGGGATTTAGACCAAGGCACAATACCAGTGTCTTGCTCCGTGAAGAACTGGAGGCCAGAGCTCTGCTGTCAAATTTTTTTTTCTCTTTTGTATCCAACTACATGTGTTTGTATGTATGAGTACGTGTCTGTCATGCTCACAACAATGTATACATTAATATACCTCCAGCAGAAAGCAGGCCAAGCTGAGACTAAGCATAAGCAGCCTTCTGCCTGAATGAGTTGTGTGATATAACGCTGAGCCCCAGGGTGGATAGTTTAACTTGGATAGGCAATGACTTTCAAACAGGGCAGAAGGAACAGGAGCCTAACTAACCAACCACAAGTAGGTTGTAGATTTCCAGAGGCGAGTTACACAATTACAGTTTAGATGCTGCCATGTTGCACCCTCCTCCCTGCCTGAAACGGCATATAAAGAATCCCATGATGGATCAGGCATCTGTTATCTGTTCTAAATCATCTGAGACACTGAATCATCATGTTTTATTTGGGGGTACATATAAAGTTGAGGCCTTGCGGCTGTCACTCTGCATTACCCTCCATCAACACAGTGGTGTATACAAGCAATTAGCAAATTAAAACTGGAGTGTAAATTATCCATAAATCTGTGCTTTGGAAAAAAAAAAAGTCAAATAAACTCAAAATAAACCTGAGAATTAGCTCAGGGCTGGTGATGTTTGGTTTCACTTTGAGGTGCTTTTTATAGGACAAGAGGGTGAAAAAAGAATGTGTGATTATGTGTGTGTGTGAGAGAGAGAGAAAGAGTGTGTGTGTGTTATTCTCATGGCAAAGGTTAAAATGTTTGAGGGAACTGTATGTAATAGGAATAAAAGCCTGTTTCTTCCTTAAGAATTACTGACCTTTGCCAATTTTATAACCACTTATCTAAATTCAAAACCACCACCTCTCATCTAAACTTAGACCCTGACCAAGTGTGGACAAAATAACAGAAACACCATATAATATGAAGCACCGAGCAGGAGAGCAGCATCTCACTTTGCTTTGAAAACAGATTTGAGTCTTCTTTAGATGCTGTCACAGTCTGAAACTGTGTTTATTGAATAGAAAAAAAATCCCCTCTTTGAAGGATGAAGAAGGTGGAAATACGCTTTGCACGCAAAGATCCAAAACTTCCCACCAACGTTCATTGATGTTTAGATCTTTTCATTTCGCAGGGGTGCAGGTTTTTATGCTCTTTACAACAGGTTTGGCTTCTTTGTGCACAGGCGTTGGATAGAAAGTTGCTTCTAAAAGGCAGACCTGCCATACATCCAAGTTTGTATGATGAAGGTCACGATCAACAGTTTCTTCTCAAGAATGAGTGGCAAAGGTTCAATTTAGTGGCATTATTTGAGACTGTACATCCAAGGCACTTAACCAACACACTCTAAAGTGTCCATTTGTGACAAGCTTTCCTCTTTGCTGATGCACTTTGTCTCCGTCCGACACCAGCTCTCATGATTTCTGTCAGTCTCCTCATGTTGCTTTGCAAAAATACTATAATTGTTTAAAAGCCGCCACATTTGGCTAATAGGCAATCAACATATGAATGACTCACCTTTGCATTTGAAATTGTAATGTGTGAATTTCATTTTTTTTAATTGGTGTTTTTTACACCACTTGCAAAGACCAAGGATTGGCTTTTTAATGCAAATCAAAGAGTTCACATTCAAATTAATGTTAGCAGTAAAAATCGTTTTCACCTGAACTCGCTGAAATGAACATACAGTGAACTTGCTGATGAATTTTTCCTGATCAGTTTAACACAACCGACGCTTTAACCCTCAGATCAAATGTTATTTTAGGAACCATTTTAGAGTGTTTGACTATTCTAAACCACCTTGTGAAATTCTCCTAAATTGTTTCACTTACTCAAACTCTAGGGCATGTGAAGGAAAAAAGCAAGGATTCAATTTACATATCAAAGCAAGCATACCGGTGCTCGAGGGCCCCTGCATAGATGTATGTGATCCATATTATTTATAGCTCGGGAACGTCCCCTGGGATCCTGATGCTGTTCAGCATCTTTCATGCTACAAGTGAGGGCAACTGGGTGACTGTAGCTTTCAATTAGCGACTGTTGCATCATGTCAGGCTAAAGGTTTGCATAATGCGTGACCAACATTTAATCACAGCATTGATCAGGCAACTTTTTGGAGAACAAAGCAAAACTGGCTGACAGGAGTGACTTTCAGGGACGCAGCCATGACTGCATGAGGACTGTATGTTAGCGAAGCTGAGTCTCTGCTCCCACATGGATCTGCTCATACAGGGATGCTTAGCATGCTAGCGACACATTGACACTCTATTAGCAATAAGTGACAGTGGCCCCGAGGATGAGTGGAGCAAGGTGACTTCTGCCCTTTTGCTAATGAGCACCGCTCCTCTGACTCATTCAGCAACATTGACTGATACAGGAGGAGTCGCTCCGGTTGAATGGCGCGGTATTCCCTTGTGATTATCCTGGAATCTCTGGGTGTAATGATCTGCACTGATTATTATCAAGAGCACATGCAACATCATCACCTGCTGCAGATGTAGGCCAAGTAAGGTCAGAGGAGGACTAATGGGTTTTCCTGCTGGGCGGATAGAAGTGGGAAATGTGAAAACTTCATAGTCACTGCCAGAATAAATTAAACAGCTTGTAAAAACGAGGATGAGATACAAAAGGAGGCAAAAAAAACCAATCTCATCTCTAAACTTGACTTCTGTGTGTATAATTTGCAGTCATCCTTTCAATCCAGACATACGTCTCCCTCTGAACAGTTTCCACTTCTTGTCTGAAAAAAATTAGAGATTTTGAAGTTCAGCGGATTGACAAAATGTCCGAATGACTCTACAAATTCCACTTCAAACATCAGCAGCCCACGACAGAGACAACAGCTCCTCCACAGTGTCTTCTCTGAAAAGGCCAATTTGTCATTTGTCAGAACATATATTTTATTTGAAATAGTTTCTTACAGTATCATTTTTTTCTTACATTCCCCGTGGTCCGTTGCCATCAAATCAGTTGGCGTCAAGTTGAGTAGCACTTAGTGGCTAAAAGCCCTCTTGTCTTTGATAAAGTGTCTGAAGGGGACGTCATCAGAGTGGCTTGCTCTCCTTTTAGATGCCACACTTCAGCACAGACTAGTCAGTGCTCATTACATTGTATTAAAAAGCAGTGATGTACATGAAACTCTATACATCCTGTTAGCTACAAACTGTTTATATATTATCAATAATAAAGCATGTTTTTTGCCCAAAATAATGTCTTTTTGACCAAAATCTACATCCCTGATGCAGTGAACAATTTCCCAGAGGAATTAATGGCTGTCTGCATTCATTAGGCTCAGTATCAGTCTAATTATGCGCCAATGTGCATCTACGGACTAATTAACGAGGGATCAATAAGGGCCCTGGATGCCCCTCACGTAAGGGCCTGGTGCTCAGCCCCCTCATTATTGGAGCTGCACCGAAGCTTCAAAGAGGATTTCTCAGGCTCTACCCGAGGGGCTGGATGACACATTATAGGCTGCACAGGTTTGGCAAAACTTGGTGTTTCTGCTCCTCTCCCTCTTTTTCTGTGTGTGTTGTTGGATCTGATTATAAGTATGTGAAAAATACCACAGGCTGTGGAGGAAGATGACAAGATATTTAAAGACACTCCACAAGTCATGAGGCCCAGTGGAGGTTTAACATGATTATGAGGTGAAAGACTGAGAGAATCTGTGGCGGCACCAATTTAAACATGATGCCTCTGCAATGCTCATTTAACTAGTCCTTGTGTGTGGCTTCGAGGAATCCTGCAGAGATTTAGATGAAAAGTTTTGTACTGCTTTTATACTTTTGTACTTGCCTGCTAAATTTGAAGCTACGATGCTGTTGGCATAGCATGACTAATGTGGTTCTGTCCAAATTAGGGAACAATTATTAACATCATTAATTAATCTATTAGATGTTTTCTCAAGTAATTGATTAGTTTTTTGGTTTATAAAATGTCAAATAGTGGTACAAAATGTTGATCTGTGTTTTCCAAAGCCCAAAATGACGCCCTCGAATTTTTTTTTTTTGTCCACAACCTAAAGATATCCCATTTACTGTCACAGAGGAGCAGAGAAACCGGAAAATATTATATTTAAATGCTCAAAGTCATTTGTCATGTATATTTAACATTTAACATTTAACACTGATGCTGCTTTGATGCTATAATTTTTTTTCCTTGCTAAAACCTAGAACTTTCATTAACCTAACTGCAACTCAAATGCCAACATTTTATTTTGGATATTAAAGGATGTTAGGCAAGTAGTTGCTAACAAAGCCTGAAGCTGCGAGCCTCAAGCATGAGGAGCAGGCTAAAGAGATCTGTCAAGTTCACTTTTGTCCGATTTTCTTAACAGGTATCCAGTCATATAACATTGATAGTTGAATTTGTACTTTTTGTTTTGAGACAATTATTATTTCAATTGACTGGAAATGATGGAAAGACTGTGACCTGCAAAAAGGTGCTGTAGGTTAATGCAAAAACTATGTAGAAACAAGAGTCTGCTGTTGACGAAGGAGACAAAAAGATCCCTTAGTTCAATCATTTCATCATCACTCTCACAAAGTTGTGAGGAAACTCGGTGTAGACTCTGGCTTAGCAGAGCACAGGGTGTACCCGGTGATGTCATTGCGATAAGCCCCCACAGTGCTGCTGAATACCAAACTGAGGGACGACCTCTGTAAGCCGCCATGACACCAGGCGCTAACCAGCTCCGTCTGGTTCCAACATCCAGCATGGAGCCACTGCAGCACCTACACATCCCCGCAAACACATACGTCATGCACTCGCTCGCATGATCGTGTACCCCCCGAACACACTCAGTCACCCACACACACACATACATATGCACACACACACTGGTAATGTGGTTGGAATGATATCTCAAGGACTCTCCCCTCCATGCCGTGCTGGTTCTAGGAACCCAGCCAGGTTTTGGGGAGCAGCTGAACTGTTTCACTCACGTCAGGGTATGCACTTCCGGGGCCACCTCACCTGCACATGACGCACCAATTGTGACCTGGCTCCAGAGAGCTGGGTAATACCTGCCACAGCAGGAGGTCAAAACACAGGATGCCCTCTTATTCTAAAAGATTTAACACAAATGTAGACCTTGTCGATACACCCTGACCCTGTAAAAAAAAAGGAAAAAAAGGGATGATGCAGTTTATCTTCTGGCTTGTCCTTCTCAGAGTGTGAGATACCACGTGGAGCAGGCAGTAGTTTAGGAGCAGCAGGCTGCTGTGAGGCATTGCACAAGGCCAAATGGTGTTTCTGTCCCAACCACTGCAGATCAATAAAGGCTCTGACCTCAACTGTCAGCCAACTAAACTCTGTTCGCCAGGGGACGCTCATTTTCCTTTCTCAGTGGAACTAGGAAGTAGTGAATGTAATCTACAAAAGTGCCTAAGCCCATCAGGTAACAGCTCAGTCAGGTGGATTTTTTTTTTGTTTTGCATGAGCAGCTTGGGGTTAACATAGGCAGACAGTTTATTGATTCCTCTCTAAGAAATCACGTCACGTGAAGCCGCTACCCATGATATTTACCATAGCAGTGGATCTATAGTTCACTGTATATTCAGGGAATATTTTTAAGCCTCCTATATGCCTCAGTGCCACGTGCGGACCTTGAAAAAACCCCCTCTATGTGCTCGATCACGTATTTTTTCTCTGTGGAAAAGCAAACTTCACCCCATGGTCTGATGGAAAGCATGCAAAAATAAAGCATGCTGTTCTTGGAAGACAAAAACAGCATGATAATCCACAAAATCCTGGAAAAAATATGCAACATTACGACTCCTCTGTCCCTCATCCAAGCAGGTCAAAGAATTTTTATGTAATAATATAATGACTATAAATACGTAAGCAAACTGTCAGCAGCTAATCACGTCACATTTATGCCGGAATGGTGCTGATGAGATTATTTTGCCCTCCTTCTGTATTTAGGCCTCCGGCGCTCTCACCTCTTCTTTGATGCTAACTGGTCAACTTTTGGAAGTGGGGGGGAAATGTTTCATGCCTCAGGCCAGTTTTTGCATGAATGAATTTTCTCTCTTTCCCCCTGTGATTCATGGATCACGATTGCCACCAGTCAGTGGGTATTTTAGGATGACCATGACAAAAGCAAGGCACAGACCTCACATGACTAACAATGTCCTCTGTGCAGGAGAGAGATAATATTCTTAAATATTTAACACACTGTACTGGCTTGTACATTGTGAAAAGCTTCAGATAAAATCAGATAAATGAAATATTTTGATGACACATGTATGTTTCTATAAGTACCCTTCAAGTTTTAGAATAAATGGTATTTGTAGTCTTTGAATAATGCAAAGCACTGATCCTGTTGTTATAGGTTTTGTCCTGCTATGTGAACCATTTACAAATTGCATTCATTCACAGAAACATAGAAATGGTGCTGAAAGTCCTCATTATATCTTAATTATTTCAGGATCTCTTTCACTGTAGATGAGAGGAATGAAATAATTAAGGTTATATAAGGAAGGAGTTCTTTTGCAAGTTTTCCCTGGGTTACAGAGATTTTTATTGTATCATGCATGAAAACACTGCAGGGGCACTTCCCTTCGCAAATGCAGCGTAATTACAGACAGAATGAAAAAGGCAAATGAGGCCACACTTGCCAGAAAAGGACGGCTGATTGTCCAGCCAGTCCAGAATTAAAGCTATAGAGATATAATTATTATTCTATTTAATCAAAAAGTCTTAAAAGATACATTTTCTCTTTAACAGATGAAAACTGGCTAAAATATCAGTATAGAATAGCTTACATAGATTCATTAAAAATAAACCACAAAATCTCCTTGTGTAATATCAGTGAGATGTATCCAGTTAACATATTAAAACCAGACTGAGATTGTGATCCACATTGCTTTTTAAAATGCTATTTTCACCTGTTTTAGATTATGTCATAATAATCTAGAGCAGCTAAACATTAAAGCTTAAAGACACATTTTAAACACAATTTCCCATAAACAAGCTCCTTCATATTTGTAGTTATATTTGCCTGAATGAGACCTCAAAACTTGTTAATAGTAAATAAAAAGTGTTCGGAACCTTTTCCAGTGTGGGGATATTTTTCTTACTTGTAGCTAATGAGGCTGCCGTCAGGAAATACAAGTTGCTCAGGTACCGTTCTTAAGTACAAGTTTGAGGTACCATTTTCAGCACATTATACTTTTATTTCAGAAGGAAATACAGATTTTACTCAATTTTTGCTACAATTACTTTTCAACTTGAATTACTTTGCTGATTCTTATTATATAGACGATTCAAAATATATATTATATATATTGAGAGGTAGACACAATAACTACTTTGATGTGCAATAATCCAGTGCAATAACTACATCAATGTGCAATACTCAATATGCCATATTCTATATATTTTTTATTTTTTTGTAGATAGATACAGAACAAATGTACATTTACATTTATATTTATATTTTTGGTGTCTAGAGATAACTGCTAGTACTTATGTTTTAATTTTATTGATATATTGATATATTTATACTTCTTACTTCTTTGAGTCTTCCGAAAAGGAGCATCTGTAACTAAAGGCAATTTCCTCATGGGGATCAATAAAGTGTTTCTGATTCTGATTCTGATTCTGATGTGTTTCTCTTTTTGTGAAAAAAAACTTGCTGTTTGAATCCTGTTTTTTATGTTGTTTGTTTTTCCTTCAAGGTTATTGTTTTGCTTTTGCTTTGACCAAACAAACAAACAAGCAAACATCAGTTCCTCTTTCATCCTGGTCAACTTGAAACTGAAGCTGAACAGGAACTTTAAGGACAGCTATTCCTGCTGCTGATTGACAAGAAGTGAAACTCTGAACTTCAGCTGGTCACATGTCGCTTTTCACTGTTTGCTGCCGCTGAAGTGGCGGCCGCTCTCTCCCAGCCAGCATTGGAGCCTCTTCCAGCTGGATCTTCGGTGCTGATTCATTCCAAGTGTAGTTTTGCTTCCCGTGGGCGTCACGGCGCCGCTTGTCTCATCCAAACTCCAACTGAACGAAATGCGACACTTGTTCTACTTGTCTCTGCCGCTGACTGAGCCACCAAACGCGACCTGTTGGACCGGTTCCGTCGTCACTCTGATGTGTTTTCAGTGTGAAGTTATGAGGGGGTGATGGTGTCCTCACATCAGATGCACACAGACACCAGGACTGATGAGGAAGAAACAAGCAGCTTCTTTTGTGAACGGTCTGTGATTATCCAGTCGGTACCGAACTGATGACCTTCAGAGGCCGGTAAGGACTCCGTTTTAATGCAATGAAAAGGTTGAACATGTAAATGTGTCTCTGCCGGAGCTTCTGATTAGCCTAAACTTTATGTCCGTTTGAACTTAGTGATCAATCAGAAATCAGTCTTATTTCCTTTAAATGTCTTTTTCGGTATTTTCTGAAGCAGTGGGAAGTAACTGAGTACTTTGGAGTTTTAAATCAGAAACCAAACTAAACTAAAATGAAGACAAGTTGAGATACACTGTTTTAAAGTGAAACTAAATGAAAGAAAAGAAAAAACGAACCAAACTGAAAACATTTTATTTACAAAATGAATTCAGAGAAGAACTGACGGCTGAAACATGTTTGACTTTTCAAACAATTTAATTTCAGAATTTGTTCACACAAAGCTTCAATTAAAAAATGGTGTCTCTCATTAATGTAACTTTAAAGTTACTGCAAATCGACAGATTACTTCTGCCGTCATGTGTGTGTGTGTGTGAGTGTCTGTGTATGTATGTGTGTCTGTTTGTGTGTGGGTGTGTGTGTGTGTGTGTGTGTGTGTACGTTTGTATCAGTGTGAATGTGTGTGTATGTGAGTGTGTATATGTGTCTGTGTGTGTGTATATGTGTGTGTCAGTGTATGAGTGTGTCAGTGTGTATGCGCATGTGTATGTGTCAGTGTGTGTCTGTGTGTGTGTGTGTCATTCTCAGAATCACTATGGCTCTCATCTGTGTCATTTCTGCTCCAAGAAAGTTGCTGTTTGCAGAAATATGGATCTAAAATTTACTCATAATGTCAACACACAAGTTTATTGGTTGGATCATTTGGGGCTTTGGCTCAATGGCAAAGATAACCAAAGTTAGCTGAGGCCCCTCATTGGCTCTCACATGGGCCCCCAGATCCCTCAGTCCACCACTGCCATCAAAATCTCAGAGGAAAAAGAGGATGTGAGTGTTTCTGTAACTTCCAGTTACATGGAAGCTGCAGGTAACCAAAGCTTTTTGTTTTGTTTCACTTCACTTGAACTCTTGAACTCTGACACTCTTGAACTCTTGAACAGCCTCCATTGTAGATGTAATTCTGTGTGACTGACTCAGGCAGAAACATTGATTCATGTCACTTTTAGTCCCGTTTCATTGATCATGTTTGTCGACTTCGTTCTTTGCTCTCTGACTTTCATTACCCCAAAAGTTGGAGACACGAGACTAAATGAAACTTTAACTGGAATAATATGACAGTTTGAACTTTAGAGGAAACATTTGGGATAGAGAAGTTTTAGACATTTCAGTGTTTCAGATGTCTGCTTCACACAGCGCAGCTTGAGTAAACTTTGACAGAACAAACTTTTTGTATAGATCAGCTTTTAAAACAAAGGCACAAAGTCTTTACAGGAAAAAGAAGTCAAGAAGACTTTAAAGAAAAGTGTTTAGAAGCCAAAGTGCGTCTGAAGAAGAGTTTTGAAAGCAGTCACCACCTGTGGCAGCCTGAGGTTTTGGTTCCACCCTTGTGAGGAACCAGGACTGAAGAACAGAGTGAAGAACCTCAGATCTCAGGCTGCTTTCGGCCTCAAAACAAGCCAACATGTCCAAAATAGATAGGAGCACCAATGTGATCCACACTGCTGCTTGTGCTGATCTGTGGCTCATTAGATGTTGAGTTGGCACCATCTAGTGGACAGACAGTAGAACTGCATCGCCTGCTGTGTGTCTCTCTGACACTGACTGGGTTTCTGTCACCTGTTGGACCGATTCTGTCGTCACTCTGATGTGTTTTCAGTGTGAAGTTATGAGGGGGTGATGGCATCCTCACATCAGATGCACACAGACACCAGGACTGACGAGGAAGAAACCAGCAGCTTCTTCTCTCCCAGTGTTTCCTCCACACATGAAGCTGGAAAGTGTCTGTAAGTGGACCT